>OX422143.1:61979496-63181501 GCA_949129095.1 Volucella bombylans | reverse complement strand
GTCCCAAAAATTTCAACTTCGTTGATTGAAACTATCTCAATCGGAGTCGTCTGTAGCCCATCGAACAACATAAAAATCTCTGCGTGTTATTTTCCTGGAGGTAGAGTAAACAGGGATAGAGCCAGACAATATAAATCTGACCTTCTTAAGTTTATTAGATCCAATGAGCATTTCTTGATCTGCGGGGATTTTAATAGTCGCCACTCATCTTGGGGTTGTATTTGCAACAATCGATGGGGAAAAATCTTATCTGAACTAAAAATAATGGAAAATTTTGAGATTGTATACCCTCATGAAGCAACATATATCCCGTCCAACGGGAGAGGCCTCCCATCTACTCTTGACTTGATTCTTACAAATAGGCCTGAATTTGTAACATGTCCAGTTGTCGTTAATAACTTTTCTTCTGATCATCTGCCGGTTGTTTTCGATCTCAAACAAACGGCAAGTACAGACAGTGGTGCCAGTGTATTCAATTACAAACGTGCCGATTGGAAAAAATTTAAACAGTTTTTAAACAGAAAGTTCTCCACCTATTCTCAGTCTTCTATCTTTAGTTTAGATGATATTGACGAAAAAGTAATCGAGTTTGAAAATTGTATCCAAGAGGGTATAACGACTTCTATTCCCTTGCTTCATTTGAACACCAATAGAAATCATCCTTGTGACGCTGTTCTGTTTGATGATCTGAAAAAGACAATTCGCTTTAGAAATACAATTAGAAGACGCTATCAACGATCCCGTGACTCATTTCTCAAATTTCAACTCAACCTATTAAACAAACTGGTAATCAAGAAAATGCAAGTGATTAGGAATAGAGAGTGGAATCAATTGTTGTCTAATATCGACAAACATGACAAAAATGTCTGGAAATTAACCAAAATTTTTAAGAAAAAACGTCGAAAAATTCCATTTCTTAACAGCGAAACAGACGGCCGTATATTGCACTCCAATTCTGAACAAGCCGCTGAACTCGCTAAACACTTTCTAGCTAGTCACTCGCTAACCACTGGCTACAGCAATTCCAACACCAATAACTTAGTGCAGGTGAGTATAGATATAATCAATCTGAATCAAAACATGGCCCACAACACTTTTCAAGTATCGACTGAACTTGTCAAACATTTAATTAATACGTCCATCAAAACTAAAAAAGCTCCAGGTAGCGACAACATTTCGAACAGGATACTTAAACAAGTACCAAAAAATGCAATCGTTTTCATTTCCATCTTATTTCAAAGTTGCCTCACTCATGGATATTTCCCCAAAAAGTGGAAGATAGCGAAAATTGTACCAATACCCAAACCAACTAAACCGCCGAACAGAGCTACTAGCTATCGTTCCATCAGTTTACTCAGTTGCTTGGGCAAACTGTTCGAAAAAAATCATTCACAGCAAAATTTCGGAGTTTGTCGAGGACAATAACCTACTCCCAAACGAACAGTTCGGTTCAGACGTGGCTACTCTACTACCCACCAGCTTGTAAGGATCTCTAAATTCATCAAAACGGCATTAAAAGAAAAGCAATCTGTAGGCAGGGTTTCCTTTGATATCGAGAAAGCATTCGACAGTGTTTGGCATGATGGTTTGCTTCACAAACTTCTGAGTTACAATATTCCAATGTACCTCATCAAAATAATCCAAAGTTTTTTAGCCGAAAGGCAGTTTTTCGTGCAAATCCTTTCAGATGCTTCTGCACTTTACCCAATTAAAGCAGGTGTCCCCCAAGGATCCGTCCTAGCACCTCTTCTCTACAACCTGTACGTGGCTGAGTTTCCCAAATTTAACCATTGCCAAAATACCTTTTTTGCGGACGATACCTGTATCCTCTCAGCTTCAGACAACTGCACGCTTATAATGAGCAATTTACAGAATGCGCTGTTAGAAATTGAAACTTTCTTTTACGCCTGGAAAATTAAAATAAACCCCACCAAAACCCAAGCCGCCTTTTTTACTAGGAAGAGGAAATTTTCAAATCTACCTAAAAGCCAGTTAAGTATCTGTAGCTCTCCAATCGAATGGACTAACCCGATTAAATACCTTGGACTGAACCTGGATAAAACACTAACATATTCGCTTCACATCAATGCATGTATTAAAAAGGCTAATATACTAATAAAAACACTGTACCCACTAATCAACAAGAACTCCTACCTGAGTAAGGACAATAAAATTCTAATATATAAGGTCGTTATACTGCCAACTCTACTCTATGCCGCTCCTTGCTGGGCCAACTGTGCAGAACGTCACACAAAAAAGCTACAAATTTGTCAAAACAAAATTCTTAAAACTATGCTTGGGCTTCCTTGGCATTTTTCAACACTAGCACTACATGACATAACAAAAATGCAAAAAATTAAAGACAAAATTATATTTACCTCGTGCAAATTCGAAGATAAATGCTTTAGTCATGAAAGTCAACTAATCAATAGCCTCATGCATTAGCATATTATTTTTTTTTTTTTAGTTTAAGTTAGTTTTTTCTCTTACATCTATTACAGATAAAACCCTTAGCTTAACAACTTTAGATGCAAAGAATTTAATGTTTATATTCTAATCTCTATACTTAATATAAGAAAATCCACTTTGAATGTTAAAATGTATATACACTGGGAATAATAAAATGAATTGAATTGAATTGAAAAGCGGCATCCATTCATTGCGAGTTTTTGCCTCTCCAATTTGCTTTATATGAACAAAAAAGAGTTTGCCTACTCTAAACTCGATTGTAAGTTCTCTGGTTCGGTGAGAATGCTTAAACTAGACTTTTCTGTCTATAAAGACACCGACACGGACTTCTGCAAAGCCTACGATATGGCGATGAGTATCGACTTCGATTTCCTAGCTTCTTGCCTGGATTTGGCAAAATTTATGAAATTTTTTAATCCACTACATCAGGTTCTTGCAGAAATTAAGGCAATCACACGATATGGTAGATAGTCTCTGAACAGAACATGGTTATTTTATTGTTGCAATTAATGCGATCTTTTTTCTTATAGATTAGTCAATTCCATTCTTCCGCAACACGGCATTCAGACATAGACCTAGTCCATTATACTCCTTTTAAGACCACGGTGTGGTCATCACTTTCTCAGGAAGCGTTGTAAAATTGTTGATCAATTATGCCTAATACACTCAAGTACTTTGGAAAAGATAAGCGCCTCGTTACGACGCCAGCAAGAATTCCGCAGTAGGCTTTACTGCTGGTCTCTAAGGGACATCGGGAAGATTTCGTCTACCGGCAACCTGGACAGTCATGCCGTCTGCAGTTATTTCCATATGAGACCGAACTATCCCATACTATACCGAGGTTGCAGGCAGTCCATCTTTAGGTTCGAGTTTTGGAAAACTCTCCTCTGGGTATTGTTCTTCGGCGATATCATTTCCTATTTCCTGTGGTAGCATTGTGACCTGAGATCTAGACAACCTTCCGACGACGTTCAGTGATTTCTTGCATTCTATAACTAGCTTGAAAGTTGTGAAAGGATTCAGCAAAGATTTTAAGCTCAGCTAGGCAGTCGCTACAGATAGAAATGCTTAACTCCCTCCACCTTTTCTTCGTAATATAATTCGATGCCATCAAAATCTTTCCACAGCAGAAGTTCTGGTATCGGTCCACTAGATGCATGACGCATTTCTGAGTGTCCCTTTGTCAAATATTTGACTCGTTGCAGGGTTATTACTTTATTTCGGATTTCCAACTTCAATCCTCAAGTTAATATATTTGTTGAAAACACCTTTCCTAGTCACATGTTTTCTCTGGTTACAACTTTCTTTCACAGCTTCGCACTTGAACTGCCCATAACGCCACTAAAAGGTATTTTTCAGCAAATTTGGAGCAGCTTTTTTGGAATCCTGTTTTTCATATTAAGCTTTTGCTGATGAATTAAAAAGTCTTGCGGAATATCATACCATATGCAGAATTTATAGCGATCATTGGTTGTCCTCTCGAGTCGCAGGAATCACTGCAGCGATCTTGTTTGAATTTTTTTACTTTGAACAATGTTTCCTGTATGAGAATGGTTTTAGGTTATGTCATGTTATGCATTTCCTTCAAAATGAAACCTTGCTCTGAGATTCATTCATAATCGAATACGGGATCGTCGAAAAACTACTTCCAGAAAGGTATTTTTAATTTTAGAATATAAGCACTTCGATATAAGCACAATCGTATCAGCGTGCTCGCTGCAGTTCTTCGAGCAATATTAGCATGGTTCAGCTTGTGATATAATATTCTCGCTTAAAGTCTTGTAAATATTAGCACAGATGAAATTGGAAAAAACTAAACTTTACGAAAATCTTAAGCAAAATTACAATAAGCCGGCACACTGTGTCTGCATTCAAAAAATCTTTGCCAATTTTATGAGGATCAAATTTCTAAAACAAAGAATCCGAACAAAAAAAACAAAACTTTCACTGCCGAATTCCGCTCACTTGGAAAAAAAGACATAATAATTTGTAATTTATTAACTTTAAAATTAGGGACACATTGAATAATCTTCCACTGCTCTTAAGCTAAGCAAAAAACAAAGACAAATTGTCCGCGCAATCACTACAGAGTTTAAAAAAAATTCCTTAAAATGTGAGCCAAAATATAATTACCATTTTCTTACTCCGCAATATTTATCACAATTCAATTCAATTTCTAACCGTAAAAAACTGAATACCGTAAAACCGCCTAACTTTGACCAGTCTAGTAGGAAAAACATTCGCAGTATTTTTGTCCGTTTCGTGGTGTATTCGATTTTAATCTTAAGTTGTTGGCTGTTCATTGTGAACATAATCAATACTTTACTTCAGTGTTTGCATTTCCGGTGCGCTTTTAAATGTTAAAAAACTTCCTGGTCAAAGGTATACCTGAAAATTTTTAACTTTGACCATAAGACAATGAAAACGTTTTATTTAAGTTTTAGGGTATTTTATTACGAAAAATCTAAAGAAAAAGTTGCAAATTCCACATAAATAAAATAACTTAGGTATATTTATTTATATATAAATTTAAAAAGAACTTATTTTTCGAAGACATGTAGAATAGTAATAGGAAAAAAGAACGAATGAACAGGATATAAAAACTATTGTGGAATTCTGCATCCTGATTGCGCCATCTGTTCGCCAAGAGATTCCCTAATTAGAAGTTGGCACTACTGTCATCGCCGCGGTTGGCTTTTCTTCCAATGACCTACCATTCCTTTTCCGCTTTCTTTTATTTTCGTAGCCAAGGGAAGAGGTGCAAACGGTAAGAATCATAATATATTTATTTATTATTTCTTTGTTAAACTTTTTTTTTTAAAGAAATAAACAGATCAGATTTGGAAATCATCTCGTTTGAGCGTGCGCTTTCTTTTCCCAATTCGAAACAACTATTTAAAATGAATTTTTGGTATTTAGAACAACTTCCATGAGGTCTTCTAGGGATGAAGGGCTCAAGGGCTCTGCCAATGTTTCCTCGATGTTTGTATCAATTTGGGACTCTGTTTGAAATATAGTGCCGTCATAAGAAGGACTCGGGGACCGTTCGCGAGTTAGATTTGCTTCTGCTTGGACCGGACTTCCTTTAAGCTCTTCAACGCTTATTCCCTTTCCAGGTGTAACTCCAACCTTACTCCTTTTTTTTCTTCCCGTTGAGTCTCCTTTACCATGTCTCATTTCTTTTAATAAATCTACAACGCACGATGATAATTTTGTAGCTGTTTCTTCTAGATGTTCTTCCCTAGGCATTCTTGTTATAACTTGTTGAGGATTAAAAGGGAAAATTCCACACTTTTTGAAGCTAGATATTAAATTCGTTGACAAACCATTTTCATTCAAGGATTCTTCTACCAGTTCTTTAAGCATTTTGGGAAACTTATCTTTAGCTAGAACTTGAGAAGTTCTTGATTTGCTTACTTTCCACTTCATTAAAATGGTCCTCCATATTTTTTTTAGAGGACCGAAGAATGCTTGCTTGCTAAGAAGTGCATTATTTCTTTTGAAGAACCTTTCTAGCCAATCTTTACTCAGAAGCTTTTATGTTTTTGTTTTCTCACGTTTATTCCGATAGTTGGTCGCCAGTTTTTGAACTTCTATCCCACTTAAAGGAAAGCCCCATTCGCTTGTGGTTAGTATAGCTTGAACTAAGAGTTATTCCTCAGCATCTGTAAAAATACAAGGCCTTCCAAAAGCCTTACCATGCCTTTGATGCATCTTATTGATAAGGGTTCCCTTCGCAATACCGAAATGCTGAGCGCATTTTGTGATAGACATTTCTTTTCTTTCAATTATTTGCAATGCTTCCTCCATTTTGTTACTAGATGTACTATTGTAACGCCTAGAAGAAGTTTGCTTTTGCTTGGACATTTTAACCTATTTATATAAAAAGAAAAAGATTTAGGCTAGGTAGGTAGGTAGCATGAAAAGGAACTAGTCAAACTAGCAATCAAAGTTAAACTGGTCAAAGTAATACTGCCGGTCAAAGTTAAAAATTTGTGGTCAAAGTTTTACGAATATGCAACATTTGGCAAGTAACTTTTTCTTATTTATATGAAATGTATTCTAGTATTCATACGACTACCAAAATAATCATATTAAAAAGAGAAAATGTTAGTCTACTTACCTGTAATAAATTGCTCTCAAAAAAATTACTAAAAACACAAAATATCGGAACCTCTTTGAGGAGCTCAAATCAAATTATGTTGAAATTACTCACATGTAGATACTGCTGTTTTAAAAATAAAAGTTTTCTGATTTTGGTCAAAGTAATCATTACTGGTCAAAGTAAGGCGGTTTTACGGTATATCAATAAACAAAAACAAATTGTTGGTTTTTATCATATATACAAAAACTAAATAAGATGAAAAAAAAAACATTGTGGAGAATTCGAACAAATAAGTGTCCTGTATAATTATTAAACAGAAAGAAAAAAATATAACAACTTACAATTAAAGTTTAAAAAAGAAAAAATATAATAACAACTTTATGTA
This sequence comes from Volucella bombylans, assembly GCA_949129095.1. Classification (NCBI taxonomy): domain Eukaryota; kingdom Metazoa; phylum Arthropoda; class Insecta; order Diptera; family Syrphidae; genus Volucella; species Volucella bombylans. Next base: position 63,174,542 of record OX422143.1, on the reverse strand, counting down.
TGTATGTACGAGTATAATGTAAACAATTTACACTTTCCGCTTGAATTATAAATTATACACAATGTTTATATACGTATACTGTACTGTACAATGTCTATATACTTGATTTTACCCATTAGGACTAGAAATTCAAAAAATAAATTTGTTTTCTTGTAAAATCAGAGAAATAAATTAAATAGGAAACAAACAAAAAAAAAATTAAATATAAAATACAATAGTTCACGAAAAGGTGAAAAAAAGAGAAGAAAATGGATTCTAGGCACGTAATGTAAGGAACACAAAACCAATAAAATGTGAATGAACAAATGCTGTAAAAGTTAAATGAACTAATAAAACTAAACACTTTTAAAAAAATAATTTCTACAATATTATTATACGAGTATTATTTCTGTTCTGTCGGAACTGAGCAATCAGACAAAGAACTACATAGTCCATGTTACTCATTGTAAACGCTTCAGTGATAAAGTGCGTTCAATACCAGTGCCCACCACGACAGCGCCGAGTACATGCTACCTGCAGACTGGACATTAACAGAGGTATTGCTCCGCGGTATAGTTACCACTTTCACAGCAAGCGTCCCAGGATAAGATTAAATATAACTTTTGAGAAAAACAAGTAAAAATAAATATTTGTCATCGAAAATGACTTTATTGTTCAAAATACTCTCCACGAATATCAATACACTTTTACATGCGTTTGAACCAATTTTCGAAGCACTTTTGACACTCCGAACGAGGTAGCCCCAAAACATGCGTTTTAAATACATCATACGCTTCTTCAGGCAGCGAAAAATGTTATTTTTGACGTGCGGGAATAAAAACAAGTCATTGGGTGCCAAATCAAAGCTGTAGGGCGGATGACTCATCAATTCGATGTTTTGAGTGCTTCAAAAGTCACTTGTTTGAGCTGACCTTTGAGAGCTCGTAATGTCATGGTGGAGAATGATCTCTGTTTGGTTGAAATAAAGTCTGCGATTACAATTGAGTACAATACAATATTAGTCACAACCAATGAAAAAGGAAATGCTCCTCTTATTACCACAGTGCATCAGATTATCGGAAGTTTGGGAATCATTTCTCCCGGCACTTCCTCTCAATTAATATTGCTAATATCTTCGAGGATAACGAACTAATTAAGCCTCTATCGGTTTATTTGATTTTAAGGTCCAAATTTTTGAGGGCAGAACTCGGTCGGAGTTTTTCTCAATTCAACAAATTAAAGGACACCATCCTTTCTAAACAACGTTGTTAAGCGATTCAGTACCTCCCTGTACCGAAATACTGACTGCAAATATTAGATAATTACCTAATTAACATTATAAAATAAAGAGCGCATGCACCGCACAGGTTTGACCGAATCGGTACAGGTTTAGTCAGGTAGAAAATATTTACAGGAAAAAACCCAAACCGTTTTCGCTACTTTTGAATACTAATTAATAAATAAGGGTCACCTAATCATAAAACTTTTAGTATAAAAATCGAGCTGTTGTAAGAGTAAGGCACATTTAAACTTCAACCATCGGTACATCGGACTACGATTAGAACAAAGCTTCATCATGGACCAAACCACACAAGCTCCTTCCACATCAACCCCGGCGATTGAAGATGTAAACAATTTCAAAGATTTGAGCAGCTATTTTGGGTTCGACGTTCAGGGCAATCTCCGCAAGATGATCAACAACTTAGATGGAATAACTTTTCAAATAGTAGTACACTTAAAAGGATCACCACTGGGCAAAAATCCGGTATATTCCATTGAGTTTGCCATGAGTTTGCAAAAGGACAAGGAACAGCCGACATCACAAAAAACAAATGAAACCGAGGATGATGATCTTGATGGATTGCTGGATCACATTGAGTTTTTGCAGAAAAGTTACGACCAAGTCATGGCCCAAGTAAAGGACAAAATTAAGGACCTTGAGGCGCAATACAAAAAAGAAGACTACCAAATAACTTTAATTAAACGAAAACCTGCACAAACTAAACCAGAAACATTACCAGCACCAGCTAAATCAAATGGAGAATCTTTATCCGAACCAACTGTTATATCGAGTAAAAGGAAATTGAATTTCAAAAATCCAAACGCATCTCATCCACAAAAACAAATGTCCTCCAAAGAGTTCCCGAAAACCTCAGATAAATCTCCGGAAACTCTGATTATTGGACCGAATGGAACAGAAGTTTCCCGTAAGGATTTTGATAAAATTTCTTGGCACAGTCATGTAGGAGCAACGAGGAGACTTTGCGAACTTATTTTGGGATATCGAGCCTCTCGTTCATTGACTGGTAACCAATCACCCGCGTGGTCAAAGAAGGGACGACTGGATACTCGAAAGACCGGAGATATAATTTATTTGGTATGCGCCAAGTTTAATGTAAGCCAACAGCTTGTACAATCGACTATCACTACTAAATGTGCAGATTCCACGAAGAAACTTAACCGATTGGCAGTTTTTATTTAAGTTGTAAATTCTTTTAGTTTGAATAACAATAAATAACAAAAATGTAAATCTGTATTTGTGCCACTTTTCTTTTGCGAATGCAGTTATTTAATTCGAGTTACTTCAGAATCCATACAGAATAATGCCCGAAGCAAATGTTTTAACGAGTTTTGAATAAAAGATAGTTTTTTGGGCAAAAGAACACAGTCCCCTTCGAGCTCAATACATAGTCCAACGTTTCCCATGTTCCTTCCAAATAATAAGATCTGTTGAAGCCTTCAAAATATTTTGAAGTTTGGAAACAGAAAATACTCACTGACGGCTAAGTTCGGAGAATATCGCGGGTGAGAAAGCACTACGCACATATGCACCCATAGGTTGAAGAGCATTTTCTCATTGGCTAAATGCTGTCTTTTGCCCTTGAAATCGTCCGTCGTCCAATAAGTTGGCATAATATTCGCCGATGATTCTATTCCCCTTTTGAATGTAATCAATTTGGATTATGACGCGTGCATCTCACAAACTATTACCATCACATTCTTGGCCAATAGGCCCACTCGGCCTTCTTCAGCAACGATACACCCGAAGAAACACGCTGTTTTGGCCCCGGTCCATGATTCATTCTTAGCGCAAAACCCGTCCGGATTGTGTTGAACAACGCCAAATACTCCTTCGAAGTTGCTGCATTATTTTCTATTTGGGCACCACATGTTGAGGAAACATGAAAACAGTTATTGGCAACACTTTTTAAAACATAGAATCGACACTCGATTCCAACATATATACATATATACACTTAGTAAACGCAACACACAAAATCAATGTATTAAGAAAAACAGGTTTTGTCTAACATGAATTTTTATAACGAAAAATAAAAACTACACTTGAACATACAACACAGAACGGCTAAGTTAATTTTTTTATTTATGCTCTAAACTTAAAGGTACGGTACAGTCCACTCAATTTGAGGTCGAACAAACACAAAAATGCCTATAACTTCTAAAATATGCGTCTGAGAGGGTGCAAACTTCAACACAATAATGGCTATTTCTTCCAAAATAAGCGTCCCAGCCGAACCCTCCTCCCCCAGAAAGCATTCTGGAAATAATCAGGCTCAGCAACCTGACCCTTCCGATTCATGACTGGAAAGTCGCGAAACTGGAGGAACTAAGGGGCTCTTATAGATGCGCGTTGATCGTGACAATTAAGCCGTCAGTCTCCTCTTCTGACATCCTGTCGATCCTGTACTATCAGAGGAAGAAGATGAGCTCTTGAGCACTTGAGCACATCTTCAGAATCGGAGGACTTCAACAGCACCGTGGTAGAGGCTACTCTGGTAAACTGCAGCAATGATACGGTTTCTCCAGATTAATCTCCATCACTCAAAAAATATTTCGGCCGCACTCATTCTGCGTCTCTCCAAAAACGCAGAAGACATTATCCCAATCCAGGAACCATGGATTGTATATGGCATGGTTCGTGGACTTAGGACATCTGTATACGCTCCACTCTATACAAGAGACAAAGGTAAGATCAGAACTTGTATATTAGTGAAACGTAAAAAAACTGGATGGTATCGTCTGAACTCTCTTTTTAAGACCACACATACATCCAATTCAGCCAAAGTGATGCTCTTCCCAGTCAACCAGCATTCCGGAATTATCGGAAAACTGATTGGCTAAAATGCAGAGGAATACTGTCAGAAACTGAACTCTCAGTCCCCTGCGTGACACCAATGAGCTTGACATGAAAGTCAAGAAATTCACCCTGGCTCTCAATCAGGCTATGGCCGCTTCCTGCCCTCTTATTCAACCTAGAGGCAAGAAAAAGCCGTACTGATGAACATCAGCACTGGGACTGATTCGAAACACTTGCAGAAAACTTTTCAACTTAGCAAAAGCACAGGAAAAGATACTGACTGGGATTCATGCAAAGAATCCCTCAAATTATACAAAAAAGAACTGATGCAGGCAAAGCGACAATCCTGGAGGTCATTCTGTGACAAAATCACGGAAACCTCTGAAGCATCGCGGCTAAGAAAAATCTTCTCTACAAATCCTATGATGCCCAGCTGTTTGAAAAAAACCAATGGACAACCTCAAGTGATGAATCACTCATCCTACTGTCTGATTACAAGAGACACACTTCTCTGGGCAACAACGTCAACACATCCGCAATCACGACTGCTCTGCCAACTCTGCAAGTAGGCGACTCACTTGGGGAGTTGATCAGTCTTATGCTAAATAGCAGGATAATCAACTCCAAATTGGCTGAGACTTCTGCTAAAAGATGTGTCAACAGAGGTACGCGGCAAAGTTGATACGAGTATACCTGGAAGCGGGTGGTAGCAGGGTGATTGCCTATGCGGATGACGTTGCTATAGTCATCTCAGGTAAGCATCTCAATAGATTAACCCGCTGGGCAGATCGCTGTGGATTGGGAATAAACCCCCATAAAACTGATCTTGTCCTCTTTTCCAGGAAATACAAAATCATATCCATTCCAATCATAGACCCTCCTTCAATTAACGGTATCAGTATTCCGATATAGCAAAATATCTGTGTCTCATTTTTGGCAGGAAACTAAACTGGAAACCTAACATTCAACAAAGGGTCAATAAAGGTACAATAGCTTTATTCTCTTGCAAAAAAAGCCATTGGGAATAAATTGGGCCTTCAACCTCGCATAATCCACTGGCTATACATCTCGGTCATAAGACCGATACTCACCTACGGGGTTATCGTCTGGTGGACGACCTTAGACAATGAAGGTAACTCCAGAAAACTAATCAGAGTTCAAAAACAGCAAGTCTATGCATAAGCGAAGCCTTACGGTCTACTCCCTTTGCGGCATTAGACATTCTGTTTTATTTGACACCCCAGGGAACTGTAGGGCAGTTGAACTCGCCAGAACCACTCTACGAGTACCTATTCTACCGGAAAAGGGTAGTGTAGGTACACCAATCGCTAATTTCAAATTAAAATTAAAGCTGGATGTCAATAAAAGAACAGACCTTAGGTGGACTGTTGGACCAACATGTCTAGCGACTAAACAGATCTGGCCAAACTAGATCCGAATCGCTCTAACAGAGGAAATATCTCAGCGCCATAATAGGTGTCATCACTGGACACTGCCTCATAGACAAGCACGCAAGAAGACTTCGCGCTTTTACAAACTATTTCTGCAGAAGCTGCATGGACGAGGAAGAAGAGGAGACAATACTCCACCTACTCTGTACATGATCGACTCAATGGACCTTGTGGAGGTGTCGCAGTGTATGTGAAGAATAATTTGCAGCAATCCACAATTTTGGACAATACAGAATATATGGTATTTTCATTGAAATAGTTGTTGAAAATACAAAATGTCTTATTGGAAGTCTATATTTGGCACCTAAGGTATCGTGTTATAAAAAAGTAAGGAATCATCTTGAAGACTTGGAGCCCCTGTATACTAAAGTTGTAGTACGTGGAGATTTTGATCTCGATATTCTAAGAGGCAAAAATAAACAATTTGTACTCGTAGATACGGTCAATTCAGTGGGATTCCATTTTGCTAATGACGTCCACCCTACTCATTTTCAACCTGACAAAGTGCAGTCGCTGATAGATGTCTTTCTTGTTTCTGAAACTGACTTGGTATTACATTATTATTGCTCCTCCTAGTTCAAATGATGTCCTTGTACAATTTCATCAGTCACCTATATACTGCACATCTGACATAAATTTGCAATTTTCTGGACTCAAAAACAATCTGGACTATCTTTTTGACAAACATGTACCCCTTGTAAAAAGGATAATAAAGAAACCTAGCATTCCTTGGTTCACTCAAAAGGTTGTATATCTTATTAAAAAAAAAGAAATTTGCTATACTTTAGATGGCGCAGATACCAATGTCCATATACGAAGATATATATAATGAATTCCGACAAGGGCGAAACGCTGTTACCTGCCTAATTCGTGAAAACAAAGGTAAGTACTACCAAGTTTAACTCCAATAAGTCATGTTAAGCATTTTGGAAATCCATTCGACAGGTTGGCACTAAGAAAAGTGGATCTGGGTGTAGCAATATTGACTTAAATGAACTTAATAGAAAGTTTATCAACAGTTCACCTCCAACTAATAGGCAGATTGACTTTTACTTTTTTGATGGGATCCAACCAGAGCTAGGAGCACCGCAATCGTTTTCCTTTCAATATGTTGATGAGACGACTGTAGGTAATGCTATTCTATCTGTCAAATCAAATGTCATGGGCTTGGATGATATTCACCCGAAATTTATTAAAATCTTGTTGCCAGTTCTCTCCAAACACATTAAAAATTTGTTTAATACAATTATAATGACGGGAATTATTCCTGATGAATGGAATAATTCAGAGTATAGGCCAAAAGCTATCTTACCTTTCCTTTGTAAGGTGTTGAAAATTTTAAGCAAACAAATGAAGATCTTCCTTGAACTAAATAACCTACTAATCCAACATCAATCTGGTTTTAGAGCAAAGCATAACTGCGCAACTGCGTTATTAAAAGTAACTGACGACATCCGTTCTGCCATTGACAGAGACATGATGTCACTTCTAGTTTTCTTATACAAATTAAGGAATCACTTTGCTTTTGATGATAAAGCGTGTCAACTTGTAGCATCATACCTCATAGATCGCAACCAAGCTGTATTTGTTAGCTGTATTTCATTGTGATCGAATATCATCGAGCTTGCCGGTACTATCTGTGGTGCCTCAAGGATCTGTCCTTGGCCCACTTTTGTTCACGATGTTCATAAATGATATGAAAAGTATAATCTACTGCGATTTTTTTTTTTATAATTTACGCGCGCCTAAGGGGTTAGATGCCCTTTTACTGTTGCCATGGCGCGGGTGGAAAGAAGGAAGAGAAAGGAAAATTGTTTTGTAGTGGTTTGAAACTTAGGTGTGTTTGGTTTTGATATTCGCTCTCCAGGGGGTGGCAGTCCGAATAGGACGGAGAGTTTTTGCTTCACTCAGAGTGATTCGAGGTATAATTCACAGTATTGTTTTCTGTGCTTGAAACTACAACAGCCAAATCTACGTGTCAGTGTTATGCTTTCACACGCAGAATTTTTCTGTCTGAGTTCCAATTACAAATGAAAAACTGACTTGCCATGGGCAGGACTCGAACCTGGACCCTCCGAGTGAGAAGCGATTGCTAGTACCACTACACCACGGCCACCCTACGCGGATGATGTGCAGTTATACAAAAAATACCTACATCTGCATTGTCTTCTAGTGCCGAAAACCTTAACACAGACCTCGATTCCATATTTGTTTGGCCAAAAAAAAAAACTACCTTAGCCTTAATCCTTCAAAGACTAAGACACTGCTGATTGGTAGTAACAATCAGGAAACTGTGATTTTGCCATTGGCTTTTAATAATTATGTCATTGAGTCTGTTACTAATATTAAAAATTTTGCAATATATTTTAACAAACAACTCAACTGGACCGATCACACATAAGCTTCGTTGTCTCAAAAATATATGGCGTTCTAAGGGGATTTAAGCCCGACAAACCGGTACCTGCCTGTCAAAGTCAAAATGAAACTTAAAAGCCTTTCGTCCTGCTCATTATACTGTACGGATGGGAAATCTTCGCATGCTTAGATTCTTCGTCCTTGAGAAAGCTAAATGTCACATTTAACAGCTGTGCTAGATACATATTTAAATTGAAAAGGAATTATCACATATCCGCCTTTACTAAGCTAATAGCTGGGTGTTCACTGGATACAATTCTAAAATATCGAAGTGTCCTTGCACTGCATAGAATTATTTGCTCCGGAATACCGAATTACTTGTTCACAAAAATCAAGTTTGTGCACTCTCAGAGAATTCTTAATCTAATATCTCATGGGTACACATTTTTAAATAGCTGTCCTCAATTTTTCGCTCATGCTGTGCTCCAGTGGAACAGTCTCCCTACAAACATCAAAAGAGTGAATACAGAAAAGCGTTTCGAAAAAAAAACCTATTAAATTACTACACAAGTCGCAATTAATGATTTAGAGCGCGGATTCCTTTGAATCGACCTCGATCTGGAAGCTAAATCTAATTAACTCCTCTAGCATGCTTCTAAGCTTTTGTCTGACGTCAAAACCGAAAAAGTTGGATTTTCCCTCTTTTGCTGTGCACTCAACTGAGTCTAATTCCACAGATTCTGGGATTTGGTCTTGGTCTAACGATTTTAATATTATTGACTACTTGTACCTTACTAAGATGAACTGAAGTGCTTTGAGATTGTTATCAGACAAACCGCATTTTTATTGAGATCAGAGTTTACGGGGCAAGTTAAAAGCACCGCAGCATGTGTTAAATGTTGCACAATCGCGCGGTTCTTACATGTTTATTCAAGGAGATCTCATACCATATTACCGCTCGAGAGAAACAACTGAGTTGTCGAAAGAAAAATGACAAGTGATATGCAAAACAAATCCAGATTTACATTTTTATTTATTATTTCCAAACATTTTTATTCAAATTAAATAAAACCAAACTTTACTGCCAAGCGGTTAAGTTTCTTCGTAGAATCTGCACACTTGGTAGTGATAGTCGATCGTACAAGCTGTTGGCTTACATTAAACTTGGCGCATACCAAATAAATGATATCTTCGGTCTTTTGAGTATCTAGTCGACCCTTCTTTGGCCTTGCACGTCCTTTAAATGCGGGCGATGGGTTACCAGTCAATGAATGAGAGGCCAAGACTCGATCTCCAAAAATGAGTTCGCAAAGTTTCCTCGTTGCGCCTGCATGATTGTGCCAAGAAATTTTATCAAAATCTTTACGGGAAACTTCTGTTCCATTTGGTCCAATAATCAGAGTTTCCGGAGATTTATCTGAGATTTTCGGGAACTCTTTGGTGGACATTTGTTTTTGTGGATGAGATGCGCTTGGATTTTTGAAATTCAATTTCCTTTTACTCGATATAACAGTTGGTTCGGATAAAGATTCTCCATTTGATTTAGCTGGCGCTGGCAATGGTTCTGGTTTAAATTGTGCAGGTCTTCGTTTAATTAAAGTTATTTGGTAGTCTTCCTTTTTGTACTGTACTTGAAGGTCCTTAATTTTGTCCTTTACCTGTGCCATGACTTGGCCGTAACTTTTCTGCAAAAACTCAATATGATCCAGTAATCCATCAAGATCATCATCCTCGGTTTCATTTGCTTTTTGTGATGTCGGCTGTTCCTTGTCCTTTTGCTTCAATGCAAACTCAATGGAATACACCGGATTCGTGCCTAGTGGTGATCCTTTTAAGTGTACTACTATTTTAAAAGCGAATCCGTCCAAGTCTTCGATCATCTTGCGAAGCTTGTCCTGAACATCGAAACCGAAATAGCTGCTCAAATCTTTGGAATTGTTTACATCTTCAATTGCCTGAGCTGATGTGGAAGGAGTATGTGTGCTTTGATCCATGGTGAAACTCTGTTCTAGTTGTGGTTACACTGATGATTGGTATTTGAATGTCCCTTGCATTTTCAACACCTCCGTTTTTATAGTGAAAGTATTGTGGTTAGGTAGCGTAAAAGGCTGCATTTTTTTTTTGATAAAGGAGTACGGATCTAATTACAAACATTTTCTACCTGTCGAAACTTGTGCAGATTTCGGAAAACCCGCGGAACATGTGCTCTCTATTTTGGGATGTTAATTAGTTTGTTATTCAACAATTGTTTGTAGTGTTTCCGTAAATGCAGATATTGAATTGCTTAACAATGCTATTCAGGAAGGCGGAACGTAAGTTTCCTTAAATTATGATTAAGGAAAACCCGTAACGACTTAATTAGTGCGATGTACTGAAAGAATCTAAAAACCTCAGCCGATAGCCAGTGCCCGAAGAAATGAGTGGCCTATGTTGTTTGCTATTACTAATGAGTTGACGCGCGCAATCATACGTAATGTGTGCGAAACAAAGTAATCAGTATTAATCTATCGAAAAACTATTTGCTTGTTTCGGTTGTGCTTAAATTGGAGCATAAGATAATCCTTGAAAGTATCAGAGAACATAAAGCAATATTTTCAAAGGTAATTCACAGGCCGTTTCATATTTCCTCAAAAGAACTCTTAATTAATCATATCCGCCATCTCGCACGCTTATTTAAAATCACGCTCCCACGCAGATTTGTATAACTTCTGCCTTGTTTACACTCAATTCTCTAACCTGTGTGAATCGCTTTATTTAAATTATTTAAACTACTTATATCACATGTAAATTATTGCAATTACTCGTGCACGCCTTCTATCTCTTCATATTACCAATGTACTCGTATACTGCACATTATTTGGCACCATCCTTCTTGGCCGCGGTTGGCACCCCTTTCCATGGTCAACCATTCTCAGCCATATCAACTTCCGGCTGATCAGCTCTCTCATTTTGTTCTTGAAGCCATGGGAGGAGGTGCAAACCGTGGTAAGTACATGTTATTAATCTCAAAAATGTAAGGTAATCAGATTAATTTCTTAGAAGTAAACACCAGAATTGTAAGCATGGTTTGGGCGTGCGCCTTTTCATTTTGCCCGTTCAAGTACATCACAGTTTATTGATTTATTTTATATTCAATACAGAGTTTCTTACGAAGTAGCCTAGTCTGAACCTAAACGCTTTATTAAGTTTATTAACATCAAAAGAAAAGCAAATAACCACCCTTCCACATCAATTCTCGCCAATACATCCTCTGACGATCATCTAATATCCGCGAGAAACTATTTGCCAAATTATTTAGCCAGTCGTACGCTAACCCTCCGAAGACTCTGATCAGCGCTACTTCTCTTACGTGAGCAGTTATCCTCAAATAACATTAATTTAGGAACACATTAGTTCAGCATTAAGGAAAAAATTGAAAACTGGAACTCTGCGGGTCCTGATGGTCTGCTATTTTTCATATTTTCTGGAAGAATGTATATAGAATATAATCTCTCTCCATAAGGAAGGCCGAAAAAAAATACTAAATTATACTCGTATTATATGTATTATGGATTATGCTAACTGAAAACGTCAGTACAAATCTTTCGCGGAACGCACTACATATGTATACCATATAGGTTTTAAGCAGCTCTCTATTTTGATGAAGTTTTAATCGGTTGACCTAGGTACTTATAATAGCGTATACAGCTTTCCATCTATCGCAGGATCCGATAAAAATAACTAAGGCCTGACATTTACATTTCTGTCGCCCTTTAACTAAAATGTAGGTCTTTATAATACGAGTAGCACCTGGATTGGCCTAATCTTCTCAATACTTAAGTGGTCTACTAACATAGTTTCAACTTATATTCATCTAGATTCCTAGAAATAGCACTAAGGCTACTACACTATTCGGTTTTTAGAATGATTCTCATCCGAGTATTCTGCCTAGTGGGTGTCTTAACCGGTCTGCTCATCGTATTGTGTTAGTTAGGATCTGGTGCACTGCATTCGGACTGTTCCCAAAATTTATTCATTTTTAGGTACAATGGCATTTGCTTCTCTTTCCATTTGTCTTCAGTAGAGATACATCAGCTTAGTCTAGTTGTTTGAGTTTAGATGTAAAAGTCCATCGAATTCATCCGTTTGGTGAGGTTGTCACTGAAGCGATGCTAAAAGTATATTCGGGATGGAATTCTATTTGTGGGAAAATGATTTTTGCTATTTTTTGGCAATCGTGGGCTTGTACAATTCACTCCAGGTTTGTTTTATAAAACTTCTTGTTCTAGGAATCTTGACGATAATCTTTTTTTTCCTTCTTCTCCGAAAGTAGTCTTAGAGACTTAGAGAACTTAGAATCTCAGGCAGTCAAAAGGCACTCTTGCAGACATCCTAGGGTTCTTCAAAAATCGATGTGTGGGGAGAATCTAATGATGTTACGAAATCGAGCAAACACTTAGTTTAATAGCGGGTCCTATAAAATGGTGATGTCGAGCCACTCTCTCATCTCTGTTTGGTGTTGCATTTTTTTTTTGTGACGTCACACAGTTGCTTATTAAAGTAATCTATGTCGCAAGATTATCTGAGGAATAACATTAATCTTTAATCTTTAATCGTTTCTTACTCTGGCTTGGGAATTGACTGTTCGCCATGACAGTTAACGTCACAATACATTTTTTGACTGCATCAAGACCACTTCGATGTCAATGATGCTTTCAAAGGGCTTTTCAAAATTAGACTCATATTGAACAATCTCAAAGGTAACGTGGGCTGTAAGCATTACTAGTATGCGCACTCTCTGGTTCTTGAAACCTACGAAGAATTCAAAAATCAGGCCTTGCCTTTGCGAAAGAACTACATCAAATCGATGTGTGGGGAGAATCTAATGATGTTACGAAATCGAGCAAACACTTAGTTTAATAGCGGGTCCTATAAAATGGTGATGTCGAGCCACTCTCTCATCTCTGTTTGGTGTTGCATTTTTTTTGTGACGTCACACAGTTGCTTATTAAAGTAATCTATGTCGCAAGATTATCTGAGGAATAACATTAATCTTTAATCGTTTCTTACTCTGGCTTGGGAATTGACTGTTCGCCATGACAGTTAACGTCACAAAATATTTTTTGGCTGCATCAAGACCACTTCGATGTCAATGATGCTTTCAAAGGGCTTTTCAAAATTAGACTCATATTGAACAATCTCAAAGGTAACGTGGGCTGTAAGCATTACTAGTATGCGCACTCTCTGGTTCTTGAAACCTACGAAGAATTCAAAAATCAGGCCTTGCCTTTGCGAAAGAACTACATCAACCCTTAAATGAGGCGCAATATTGGTTTCGAAGGATACAATTGTCAGTTATGCAAAATGTTAACCCATATTATTTAGACTTTTAGGCTGCATTTATAAGGCTTTTCAAAATCCGGTGACTACCGCGGATAGGTAAATCTAGCACTTGCAGTTCAAGTGTTGAATGCTACCATCCAGATTGCTCAGATGATACAAACTTGTTTACAGGGCCTCAACCAACCAGCATATCCGTTGTTTAGTCAAGTTATTGCAGTTCTTACTTCAAATTAGCTGAAATCTGTCCTGTTGTATCTTTAAGTTCCAACACTCATTTCTCGGCTCATCATGTTATACTCAAAGGCTATTCGAATATCGATTTAAGTGTTGGAGGTTTTTCTCTGCAAGGAAGAACAGATACACTTACAGAGGTACTGGTCGATTAGGAAAAGCTCTGGTTGTTATTAGGGGTCTGTACTCGTGCATTGCAGAACGTATGATCGTATCTTTTCGATGAACAGGGCCTTTATTGTTGAGCAATGAATGGCATAAATCTGTCAACTCTAGGTGCTTCATGACGTGATGTTTTTACCTGAATTCAGAAAACTCTAGTGGAATGGGTGCACCTGATTGTACATTTACAAGGATTTTCTTTTGGCTTCGGCTTTAAGTGAGAAGTCAGTAATTTTGCACACCACAATGTGGTCATTCAAAGATTTTCATTCAATTTAAAGCGGCATCCCAGTTTCAGTTGATCGGTCAAGCGCGTGCTGATTGTGAAAAAAAAAGAAACAAAAATGTTGCATAGAAAAGAAAACGGGACTCATCTCCGGATGAGTACTCTCAACCAGTTATGTCTAAGCGTACAATTGCCGGTAAAACGAACAAACACCGAAATAGTTTAACATCATTTAATCGTTTCAACGATTTATCTGATCTATCCGATATCGAAGTGAACACACCATCCAGTCATGTTGATAGTGATAAGTGTACCAAACCTCCCGATCTTCCCCCAATACATTTAATTGGAAAAAATAGTGACTTTGTTGCTCAGTGCATGAAAAATAACGGCATTGTTAAATTTGACTGTAAAAACACATCGCTCGGCTGTCGGTTTAACCTATACAGTGTGCCTGAAGTAAACAAAATTACAAGTTTTTTTAATGATAATCATCTTCAATTCTTTACACACAATACCAAAATCAACAAACCTTTCAAAGTTGTGTTATATGGCTTACCCCAAATGGATGTTGACGAGCTAAAAAATGAACTGACTAACCTTAAACTAGAAGTTTTGCAAATATATATAATGAACATTAAAACACCAAAGTACAAACAACAATGTAATTATCTAATCTACCTAAAAAACAAAACTATCAAAATGAACAAAATTAAAAGAAGAGCTAAATATGTCAATCATGTTGCAGTCCACTGGGACTTTTATCGTAAAAATCCTCATTTTGTACCCCAATGCCACCAATGCATGATGTTTGGACACGGCTCCAGTTTCTGCAATGTCAAGAAAGCTTGTTCGCACTGTTCCGAAGGACATAGCTCCAACAACTGCCCTAATAAAAAGCAAACTCCAAAATGTATCAACTGTGGTGAAAATCACTCTGCAACTGATCCTAAATGTAAAAAGAGGCCAGAGTTTATAGAGATTCGTAATCGTCTGAAGGCCAGAAATAGAGGTGTAAACCAGCATATCGCCAGTCATCCAGCCAACAATTTCACGTTTAGTCTTACGGACTTCCCAAACCTGGAACAACGGAGGTCTACCAAAGTTCATCATCCATCCAATCCACCACATTTTGCTGCCAAACCAACGAATTCATTCACTAATCCAAACCAACCAAGAAGTAAAGATGCAAATGTCAACCAATTAAATAGGGATTTATTTACTTCTGATGAGCTTATCTCTCTTAAAAATGAAATGTTATCGAAATTATCTAACTGTAAAAACAAACAGGAACAGTTTAATGTAATTGCTGATTTAAGCATAAAATATCTTTTTAGTCATAATGTTTAACCAAATAAAAGTGCTTTTGTGGAATGCCAGGGGGTTAAAAAAGAAACAATTGGAATGCTTCGACTTTCTCATTGAAAACAAAATAGATATTGCTATAATTACAGAAACATGGCTTAAGCCTAAAGGAAGCATAATCCATGCTAATTTCTATTGTTACAGATCAGATAGGCTAGGGAAAAGAGGTGGCGGTGTTTGTATACTAATTCGTAGGTCCATTAAACACTTCTTAGTCCCAAAAATTTCAACTTCGTTGATTGAAACTATCTCAATCGGAGTCGTCTGTAACCCATCGAACAACATAAAAATTTCTGCGTGTTATTTTCCTGGAGGTAGAGTAAACAGGGATAGAGCCAGACAATATAAATCTGACCTTCTTAAGTTTATTAGATCCAATGAGCATTTCTTGATCTGCGGGGATTTTAATAGTCGCCACTCATCTTGGGGTTGTATTCGCAACAATCGATCTGAACTAAAAATAATGGAAAATTTTGAGATTGTATACCCTCATGAAGCAACATATATCCCGTCCAACGGGAGAGGCTTCCCATCTACTCTTGACTTGATTCTTACAAATAGGCCTGAATTTGTAACAAGTCCAGTTGTCGTTAATAACCAGTGTATTCAATTACAAACGTGCCGATTGGAAAAAATTTAAACAGTTTTTAAACAGAAAGTTCTCCACCTATTCTCAGTCTTCTATCTTTAGTTTAGATGATATTGACGAAAAAGTAATCGAGTTTGAAAATTGTATCCAAGAGGGTATAACGACTTCTATTCCCTTGCTTCATTTGAACACCAATAGAAATCATCCTCGTGACGCTGTTCTGTTTGATGATCTGAAAAAGACAATTCGCTTTAGAAATACAATTAGAAGACGCTATCAACGATCCCGTGACTCATTTCTCAAATTTCAACTCAACCTATTAAACAAACTGGTAATCAAGAAAATGCAAGTGATTAGGAATAGAGAGTGGAATCAATTGTTGTCTAATATCGACAAACATGACAAAAATGTCTGGAAATTAACCAAAATTTTTAAGGAAAAACGTCGAAAAATTCCATTTCTTAACAGCGAAACAGACGGCCGTATATTGCACTCCAATTCTGAACAAGCCGCTGAACTCGCTAAACACTTTCTAGCTAGTCACTCGCTAACCACTGGCTACAGCAATTCCAACACCAATAACTTAGTGCAGGAGAGTATAGATATAATCAATCTGAATCAAAACATGGCCCACAACACTTTTCAAGTATCGACTGAACTTGTCAAACATTTAATTATTACGTCCATCAAAACTAAAAAAGCTCCAGGTAGCGACAACATTTCGAACAGGATACTTAAACAAGTATCAAAAAATGCAATCGTTTTCATTTCCATCTTATTTCAAAGTTGCCTCACTCATGGATATTTCCCCAAAAAGTGGAAGATAGCGAAAATTGTACCAATACCCAAACCAACTAAACCGCCGAACAGAGCTACTAGCTATCGTCCCATCAGTTTACTCAGTTGCTTAGGCAAACTGTTCGAAAAAATCATTCACAGCAAAATTTCGGAGTTTGTCGAGGACAATAACCTACTCCCAAACGAACAGTTCGAGTTCAGACGTGGCTACTCTACTACCCACCAGCTTGTAAGGATCTCTAAACTCATCAAAACGGCATTAAAAGAAAAGCAATCTGTAGGCATGGTTTCCTTTGATATCGAGAAAGCATTCGACAGTGTTTGGCATGATGGTTTGCTTCACAAACTTCTGAGTTACAATATTCCAATGTACCTCATCAAAATAATCCAAAGTTTTTTAGCCGAAAGGCAGTTTTTCGTGCAAATCCTTTCAGATGCTTCTGCACTTTACCCAATTAAAGCAGGTGTCCCCCAAGGATCCGTCCTAGCACCTCTTCTCTACAACCTGTACGTGGCTGATTTTCCCAAATTTAACCATTGCCAAAATGCCTTTTTTGCGGACGATACCTGTATCCTCTCAGCTTCAGACAACTGCACGCTTATAATGAGCAATTTACAGAATGCGCTGTTAGAAATTGAAACTTTCTTTTACGCCTGGAAAATTAAAATAAACCCCACCAAAACCCAAGCCGCCTTTTTTACTAGGAAGAGGAAATTTTCAAATCTACCTCAAAGCCAGTTAAGTATCTGTAGCTCTCCAATCGAATGGACTAACCCGATTAAATACCTTGGACTGAACCTGGATAAAACACTAACATATTCGCTTCACATCAATGCATGTATTAAAAAGGCTAATATACTAATAAAAACACTGTACCCACTAATCAACAAGAACTCCTACCTGAGTAAGGACAATAAAATTCTAATATATAAGGTCGTTATACTGCCAACTCTACTCTATGCCGCTCCTTGCTGGGCCAACTGTGCAGAATGTCACACAAAAAAGCTACAAATTTGTCAAAACAAAATTCTTAAAACTATGCTTGGGCTTCCTTGGCATTTTTCAACACTAGCACTACATGACATAACAAAAATGCAAAAAATTAAAGACAAAATTATATTTACCTCGTGCAAATTCGAAGATAAATGCTTTAGTCATGAAAGTCAACTAATCAATAGCCTCATGCATTAGCATATTATTTTTTTTTTTTTTAGTTTAAGTTAGTTTTTTAAGATACTTTAAGACTTTTTATTTTTAGAATCCGTAGAGTTTTTTCATTTCATTTTTCTCTTACATCTATTACAGATAAAACCCTTAGCTTAACAACTTTAGATGCAAAGAATTTAATGTTTATATTCTAATCTCTATACTTAATACAAGAAAATCCACTTTGAATTGAATTGAAAAGCGGCATCCATTCATTGCGAGTTTTTGCCTCTCCAATTTGCTTTATATGAACAAAAAAGGGTTTGCCTACTCTAAACTCGATTGTAAGTTCTCTGGTTCGGTGAGAATGCTTAAACTAGACTTTTCTGTCTATAAAGACACCGACACGGAAGCCTACGATATGGCGATGAGTATCGACTTCGATTTTCTAGCTTTTTGCCAGGATTTGGCAAAATTTATGAAATTTTTTAATCCACTACATCAGGTTCTTGCAGAAATTAAGGCAATCACACGATATGGTAGATAGTCTCTGAACAGAACATGGTTATTTTATTATTGCAATTAATGCGATCTTTTCTCTTATAGATTAGTCAATTCCATTCTTCCGCAACATAGCATTCAGACAAAGACCTAGTCCATTATACTCCTTTTAAGACCACGGTGTGGTCATCACTTTCTCAGGAAGCATTGCAAAATTTTTGATCAATTATGTCTAATACACTCAAGTACTTTGGAAAAGATAAGCGCCTCGTTACGACGCCAGCAAGAATTCCGCAGTAGGCTTTACTGCTGGTCTCTAAGGGACATCGGGAAGATTTCGTCTACCGGCAACCTGGACAGTCATGCCGTCTGCAGTTATTTCCATATGAGACCGAACTATCCCATACTATACCGAGGTTGCAGGCAGTCCATCTTTAGGTTCGAGTTTTGGAAAACTCTCCTCTGGGTATTGTTCTTCGGCGATATCATTTCCTATTTCCTGTGGTAACATTGTGACCTGAGATCTAGACAACCTTCCGACGACGTTCAGTGATTTCTTGCATTCTATAACTAGCTTGAAAGTTGTGAAAGGATTCAGCAAAGATTTTAAGCTCAGCTAGGCAGTCGCTACAGATAGAAATGCTTAACTCCCTCCACCTTTTCTTCGTAATATAATTCGATGCCATCAAAATCTTTCCACAGCAGACGTTCTGGTATCGGTCCACTAGATGCATGACGCATTTCTGAGTGTCCCTTTGTCAAATATTTGACTCGTTGCAGGGTTATTACTTTATTTCGGATTTCCAACTTCAATCCTCAAGTTAATATATTTGTTGAAAACACCTTTCCTAGTCACATGTTTTCTCTGGTTACAACTTTCTTTCACAGCTTCGCACTTGAACTGCCCATAACGCCACTAAAAGGTATTTTTCAGCAAATTTGGAGCAGCTTTTTTGGAATCCTGTTTTTCATATTAAGCCTTTGCTGATGAATTAAAAATTCATGCGGAATATCATACCATATGCAGAATTTATAGCGATCATTGGTTGTCCTCTCGAGTCGCAGGAATCACTGCAGCGATCTTGTTTGAATTTTTTTACTTTGAACAATGTTTCCTGTATGAGAATGATTTTAGGTTATGTCATGTTATGCATTTCCTTCAAAATGAAACCTTGCTCTGAGATTCATTCATAATCGAATACGGGATCGTCGAAAAACTACTTCCAGAAAGGTATTCTTAATTTTAGACTTCACTTCGATATAAGCAAAATCGTATCAGCGTGCTCGCTGCATTTCTTCGAGCAAGATTAGCATGGTTCAGCTTGTGATATAATATTCTCGCTTAAAGTCTTGTAAATATTAGCACAGATGAAATTGGAAAAAACTAAACTTTACGAAAATCTTAAGCAAAATTACAATAAGCCGGCACACTGTGTATGCATTCAAAAAATCTTTGCCAATTTTATGAGGATCAAATTTCTAAAACAAAGAATCCGAACAAAAAACAAAACTTTCACTGCGGAATTCCGCTCACTTGGAAAAAAAAGACATAATAATTTGTAATTTATTAACTTTAAAATTAGGGACACATTGAATAATCTTCCACTGCTCTTAAGCTAAGCAAAAAACAAAGACAAATTGTCCGCGCAATCACTACAGAGTTTAAAAAAAAATTCCTTAAAATGTGAGCCAAAATATAATTACCATTTTCTTACTCCGCAATATTTATCACAATTCAATTCAATTTCTAACCGTAAAAAACTGAATATTTCAATAAACAAAAAAAAAACAAAACCAAATTGTTGGTTTTTAGGTTTTTACCATATATACAAAAACTAAATAAGATGAAAAAAAAAACATTGTAGAGAATTCGAACAAATAAGTGTCCTGTATAATTATTAAACACAAAGAAAAAAATATAACAAATTACAATTAAAGTTTAAAAAAGAAAAAATATAATAACAACTATATGTATGTATGTACGAGTATAATGTAAACAATTTACACTTTCCGCTTGAATTATAAATTATACACAATGTTTATATACGTATACTGTACTGTACAATGTCTATATACTTGATTTTACCCATTAGGACTAGAACTTCAAAAAATAAATTTGTTTTCTTGTAAAATCAGAGAAATAAATTAAATAGGAAACTAACAAAAAAAAAATTAAATATAAAATACAATAGTTCACGAAAAGGTGAAAAAAAGAGAAGAAAATGGATTTTAGGCACGTAATGTAAGGAACACAAAACCAATAAAATGTGAATGAACAAATGCTGTAAAAGTTAAATGAACTAAATAAAACTAAACACTTTTAAAAAATAATTTCTACAATATACGAGTATTATTTCTGTTCTGTCGGAACTGAGCAATCAGACAAAGAACTACATAGTCCATGTTACTCATTGTAAACGCTTCAGTGATAAAGTGCGTTCAATACCAGTACCCACCACGACAGCGCCGAGTACCTGCAACCTGCAGACTGGACATTAACAGAGGTATTGCTCCGTGGTATAGTTACCAATTTCACAGCAAGCGTCCCAGGATAAGATTAAATATAACTTTTGAGAAAAACAAGTAAAAACAAATATTTGTCATCGAAAATGACTTTATTGTTCAAAATACTCTCCACGAATATCAATACACTTTTACATGCGTTTGAACCAATTTTCGAAGCACTTTTGACACTCCGAACGAGGTAACCCCAAAAAACATGCGTTTTAAATACATCATACGCTTCTTCAGGCAGCGAAAAATGTTATTTTTGACGTGCGGGAATAAAAACAAGTCATTGGGTGCCAAATCAAAGCTGTAGGGCGGATGACTCATCAATTCGATGTTTTGAGTGCTTCAAAAGTCACTTGTTTGAGCCGACCTTTGAGAGCTCGTAATGTCATGGTGGAGAATGATCTCTGTTTGGTTGAAATAAAGTCTGCGATTACAATTGAGTACAATACAATATTAGTCACAACCAATGAAAAAGCAAATGCTCCTCTTATTACCACAGTGCATCAGATTATCGGAAGTTTGGTAATCATTTCTCCCGGCACTTCCTCTCAATTAATATTGCTAATATGTTCGAGGATAACGAACTAATTAAGCCTCCATCGGTATATTTGATTTTAAAGTCCAAATTTTTGAGGGCAGAACTCGGTCGGAGTTTTTCTCAATTCAACAAATTAAAGGATACCATCCTTTCTAAACAACGTTGTTAAGCGATTCAGTACCTCCCTGTACCGAAATACTGACTGCAAATATTAGATAATTACCTAATTAACATCATAAAATAAAAAGCGCATGTAACGCACAGGTTTGACCGAATCGGTACAGGTTTAGTCAGGTAGAAAATGTTTACAGGAAAAAAAACTCAAACCATTTTCGCTACTTTTGAATACTAATTAATAAATAAGGGTCACCTAATCAGAAAACTTTTAGTATAAAAATCGAGCTGTTGTAAGAATAAGGCATATTCAAACTTCAACCATCGGTACATCGGACTACGATTAGAACAAAGCTTCATCATGGACCAAACCACACAAGCTCCTTCCACATCAACCCCGGCGATTGAAGATGTAAACAATTTCAAAGATTTGAGCAGCTATTTTGGGTTCGACGTTCAGAACAAGCTTCGCAAGATGATCGAAGACTTAGACGGAATCGCTTTTAAAATAGTAGTACACTTAAAAGGATCACCACTAGGCACGAATCCGGTGTATTCCATTGAGTTTGCATTGAAGCAAAAGGACAAGGAACAGCCGACATCACAAAAAGCAAATGAAACCGAGGATGATGATCTTGATGGATTACTGGATCATATTGAGTTTTTGCAGAAAAGTTACGACCAAGTCATGGCCCAAGTAAAGGACAAAATTAAGGACCTTGAGGCGCAATACAAAAACGAAGACTACCAAATAACTTTAATTAAACGAAAACCTGCACAAACTAAACCAGAAAAATTACCAGCACCAGGTAAATCAAATGGAGAATCTTTATCCGAACCAACTGTTATATCGAGTAAAAGGAAATTGAATTTCAAAAATCCAAACGCATCTCATCCACAAAAACAAATGTCCACCAAAGAGTTCCCGAAAATCTCAGATAAATCTCCGGAAACTCTGATTATTGGACCGAATGGAACAGAAGTTTCCCGTAAAGATTTTGATAAAATTTCTTGGCACAATCATGCAGGCGCAACGAGGAAACTTTGCGAACTCATTTTTGGAGATCGAGTCTTGGCCTCTCATTCATTGACTGGTAACCCATCGCCCGCACTTAAAGGACGTGCAAGGCCAAAGAAGGGTCGACTAGATACTCAAAAGACCGAAGATATCATTTATTTGGTATGCGCCAAGTTTAATGTAAGCCAACAGCTTGTACGATCGACTATCACTACTAAATGTGCAGATTCCACGAAGAAACTTAACCGATTGGCAGTTTTTATTTAAGTTGTAAATTCTTTTAGTTTGAATAACAATAAATAACAAAAATGTAAATCTGTATTTGTGCCACTTTTCTTTTGCGACTGCAGTTATTTAATTCGAGTTACTTCAGAATCCATACAGAATAACGCCCGAAGCAAATGTTTTAACCAGTTTTGAATAAAAGATAGTTTTTTGGGCAAAAGAACACAGTCCCCTTCGAGCTCAATACATAGTCCAACGTTTCCCCATGTTCCTTCCAAATAATAAGATCTGTTGAAGCCTTCAAAATATTTTGAAGTTTGGAAACAGAAAATACTCACTGACGGCTAAGTTCGGAGAATATCGCGGGTGAGAAAGCACTACGCACATATTCAACCCATGGGTTGAAGAGCATTTTCTCATTGGCTAAATGCTGTCTTTTGCCCTTGAAATCGTCCGTCGTCCAATAAGTTGGCATAATATTCGCCGATGATTCTATTCCCCTTCTGAATGTAATCAATTTGGATTATGACGCGTGCATCTCACAAACTATTACCATCACATTCTTGGCCAATAGGCCCATTCGGCCTTCTTCAGCAACGATACACCCGAAGAAACACGCTGTTTTGACCCCGGTCCATGATTCATTCTTATCGCACAACCCGTCCGGATTGTGTTGAACAACGCCAAATACTCCTTCGAAGTTGCTGCATTATTTTCTATTTGGGCACCACATGTTGAGGAAACGTGAAAACAGTTATTGGCAACACTTTTTAAAACATAGAATCGACACTCGATTCCAACATATATACATATATACACTTAGTATACGCAACACACAAAATCAATGTATTAAGAAAAACAGTTTTTGTCTAACATGAATTTTTATAACGAAAAATAAAAACTACGCTTGAACATACAACACAGAACGGCTAAGTTAATTTTTTTATTTATGCTCTAAACTTAAAAGTACGGTACAGTCCACTCAATTTGAGGTCGAACAAACACAAAAATGCCTATAACTTCTAAAATAAGCGTCTGGGGGGGGTGCAAACTTCAACACAAAAATGGCTATAACTTCTAAAATAAGCGTCTGAGAGGGTGCAAGCTTCAACACAATAATGCCTATATTTTCTAAAATAAGCGTCCCAGCCGAACCCTCCTCCCCAGAAAGCATTCTGGAAATAATCAGACTCAGCAACCTGACCCTTCCGATTCATGACTGGAAAGTCGCGAAACTGGAGGAACTAAGGGGCTCTTATAGATGCGCGTTGATCGTGACAGTCAGTCAGTCTCCTCTTCCACGTCCTGTCGGAAAGGTCCTATACTATCAGAGGAAGAAGATGAGCTCTCGAGCACTTGAGCACATCTTCAGAATCGGAGGACTTCAACAGCACCGTGGTAGAGGCTACTCTGGTAAACTGCAGCAATGATACGGTTTCTCCAGATTAATCTCCATCGCTCAAAAAATATTTCGGCCGCACTCATTCTGCGTCTCTCCAAAAACGCAGAAGACCTTATCCTAATCCAGGAACCATGGATTGTAAAAGGCATGGTTCGTGGACTTCGGACATCTGGATACGCTCCGCTCTATACAAGAGACAAAGGTAAGTTCAGAACTTGTATATTAGTGAAACGTAACCATAATGTATTCTTACTTCCTAACCTCAGCGACACCTCAGACTGGAGACTGCCAAAGGCACCTACTGACTGGCGTCGGCATATCTTGGCCACGATCATGTGGGCCCTCTCTCTGGTGACAACCTAGAAAGGGTGATATTGGAAGCATGAAGGCAAAAAATTTACCTCATCATCGGATGCGACGCTAGTGCTCATCACACGGTATGAAGCAGTACCGACATCAACGATAGAAGTGAGTCACTTTGTTTGGAACATTGGCAATGAGCCCACTTTTATAACAAGAAACCTACAGGAAGTGCTAGATATCACTCTTGTCTCCGACAGCATCACTCAAATGCTAACAAACTGGATGGTATAGTCTGAACTCTCTTTTTAAGACCACACATACATCCAATTCAGCCAAAGTGATGCTCTTCCCAGTCAACCAGCATTCCGGAATTATCGGAAAACTGATTGGCTAAAATGCAGAGAAATACTGTCAGAAACTGAACTCTCAGTCCCCTGCGTGACACCAATGAGATTGACATGAAAGTCAAGAAATTCACCCTGGCTCTCAATCAGGCTATGGCCGCTTCCTGCCCTCTTATTCAACCTAGAGGCAAGAAAAAGCCGTACTGATGAACATCAGCACTGGGACTGCTTCGAAACACTTGCAGAAAACTTTTCAACTTAGCAAAAGGCACAGGAAAAGATACTGACTGGGATTCATACAAAGAATCCCTCAAATTATACAAAAAAGAACTGATGCAGGCAAAGCGACAATCCTGGAGGTCATTCTGTGACAAAATCACGGAAACCTCTGAAGCATCGCGGCTAAGAAAAATCTTCTCTACAAATCCTATGATGCCCAGCTGTTTGAAAAAAACCAATGGACAACCTCAAGTGATGAATCACTCATCCTACTGTCTGATTACAAGAGATACACTTCTCTGGGCAACAACGTCAACACATCCGCAATCACGACTGCGCTACCAACTCTGCAAGTAGGCGACTCACTTGGGGAGTTGATCAGTCTTATGCTAAATAGCAGGATAATCAACTCCAAATTGGGTGAGACTTCTGCTAAAAGATGTGTCAGCAGAGGTACGCGGCAAAGTTGATATACCTGGAAGCGATTAGATTAACCCGCTGGGCAGATCGCTGTGGATTGGGAATAAACCTCCATAAAACAGATCTTGTCCTATTTTCTAGGAAATACAAAATCATATTCCAATCATAGACCCTCCTTCAATTAACCGTACCAGTTTAGTATTTTCCGATATAGCAAAATATCTGTGTCTCATTTTTGGCAGGAAACTAAACTGGAAACCTAACATTCAAGAAAGGGTCAATAAAGGTACAATAGCTTTATTCTCTTGCAAAAAAAGGCATTGGGAATAAATTGGGCCTTCAACCTCGCATAATCCACTGGCTATACATCTCGGTCATAAGACCGATACTCACCTACGGGGTTATCGTCTGGTGGACGACCTTAGACAATGAAGGTAACTCCAGAAAACTAAGCAGAGTTCAAAAACAGCAAGTCTATGCATAAGCGAAGCCTTACGGTCTACTCCCTCTGCGGCATTAGACATTCTGTTTTATTTGACACCCCAGGGAACTGTAGGGCCGATGAACTCGCCAGAACCACTCTACCTATTCTACCGGAAAAGGGTAGTATAGGTACACCAATCGCTAAGTTCAAATTAAAATTAAAGCTGGATGTCAATAAAAGAACAGACCTTAGGTGGACTGTTGGACCAACATGTCTAGCGACTAAACAGATCTGGCCAAACTAGATCCGAATCGCTCTAACAGAGGAAATATCTCAGCGCCATAATAGGTGTCATCACTGGACACTGCCTTATAGACAAGCACGCAAGAAGACTTGGCGCTTTTACAAACTATTTCTGCAGAAGCTGCATGGACGAGGAGGAAGAGGAGACAATACTCCACCTACTCTGTACATGATCGACTCAATGAACCTTGTGGAGGTGTCGCAGTGTATGTGAAGAATAATTTGCAGCAATCCACAATTTTGGACAATACAGAATATATGGTATTTTCATTGAAATAGTTGTTGAAAATACAAAATGTCTTATTGGAAGTCTATATTTGGCACCTAAGGTATCGTGTTATAAAAAAGTAAGGAATCATCTTGAAGACTTGAAGCCCCTGTATACTAAAGTTGTAGTACGTGGAGATTTTGATCTCGATATTCTAAGAGGCAAAAATAAACACTTTGTACTCGTAGATACGGTCAATTCACTGGGATTCCATTTTGCTAATGATGCCCACCCCACTCATTTTCAACCTGACAAAGTGCAGTCTTTCTTGTTTCTGAAACTGACTTGGTATTACATTATTATTGCTCCTCCTAGTTCAAATGATGTCCTTGTACAATTTCATCAGTCACCTATATACTGCACATCTGACATAAATTTGCAATTTTCTGGACTCAAAAACAACCTGGACTATCTTTTTGACAAACATGTACCCCTTGTAAAAAGGATAATAAAGAAACCTAGCATTCCTTGGTTCACTCAAAAAGTTGTATATCTTATTAAAAAAAAAGAAATTTGCTATACTTTAGATGGCGCAGATACCAATGTCCATATACGAGTATATATAATGAATTCCGACAAGGGCGAAACGCTGTTACCTGCCTAATTCGTGAAAACAAAAGTAAGTACTACCAAGTTTAACTCCAATAAGTCATGTTAAGAATTATGGAAATCCATTCGACAGGTTGGCACTAAGAAAAGTGAATCTGGGTGTAGCAATATTGACTTAAATGAACTTAATAGAAAGTTTACCAACAGTGCACCTCCAACTAATAGGCAGATTAACTTTTACTTTTTTGATGGGATCCAACCAATCGTTTTCCTTTCAATATGTTGATGAGACGACTTTAGGTAATGCTATTCTATCTGTCAAATCAAATGCCATGGGCTTGGATGATATTCACCCGAAGTTTATTAAAATATTGTTGCCAGTTCTCTTCAAACATATTAAAAATTTGTTTAATACAATTATAATGACGGGAATTATTCCTGATGAATGGAATAATTCAGAGTATAGACCAAAAGCTATCTTACCTTTCCTTTGTAAGGTGTTTGAGAAAATTTTAAGCAAACAAATGAAGATCTTCCTTGAACTAAATAACCTACTAATCCAACATCAATCTGGTTTTAGAGCAAAGCATAACTGCGCAACTGAGTTCTGCCGTTGACAGACATGATGTCACTTCTAGTTTTCTTATACAAATTAAGGAATCACTTTGCTTTTGATGATAAAGCGTGTCAACGTGTAGTATGATGCTCATAGATCGCAACCAAGCTGTATTTGTTAGCTGTATTTCATTGTGATCGAAAGTCATCGAGCTTGCCGGTATCATCTGTGGTGCCTCAAGGATCTGTCCTTGGCCCACTTTTGTTCACAATGTTCATAAATGATATGAAAAGTATAATCTACTGCGATTATCATACCTATGCGGATGATGTGCAGTTATACAAAAAAATACCTACATCTGCAGTGTCTTCTAGTGCCGAAAACCTTAACACAGACCTCGATTCCATATTTATTTGGTCACAAAAAAAACAACCTTAGCCTTAATCCTTCAAAGACTAAGCCACTGCTGATTGGTAGTAACAATCAGGAAACTGTGATTTTGCCTCTTGCTATTGCTATAATAGCTGTCGTAAATTTTTCGCTCATGCTCATGCATTTTTATTGAGATCAGAGTTTACGGGGCAAGTTAAAAGCACCGCAGCATCTGTTAAATGTTGTACAATCGCGCCGTTCTT
The DNA here is from genome assembly GCA_949129095.1 of Volucella bombylans. Classification (NCBI taxonomy): domain Eukaryota; kingdom Metazoa; phylum Arthropoda; class Insecta; order Diptera; family Syrphidae; genus Volucella; species Volucella bombylans. The sequence goes on along the minus strand of OX422143.1, from coordinate 63,146,485 downwards.
ACATGTTTATTCAAGGAGATCTCATACCATATTACCGCTCGAGAGAAACAACTGTGTTGTCGAAAGAAAAATGACAAGTGATATGCAAAACAAATCCAGATTTACATTTTTATTTATTATTTCCAAACATTTTTATTCAAATTAAATAAAACCAAACTTTACTGCCAAGCGGTTAAGTTTCTTCGTAGAATCTGCACACTTGGTAGTGATAGTCGATCGTACAAGCTGTTGGCTTACATTAAACTTGGCGCATACCAAATAAATGATATCTTCGGTCTTTTGAGTATCTAGTCGACCCTTCTTTGGCCTTGCACGTCCTTTAAATGCGGGTGATGGGTTACCAGTCAATGAATGAGAGGCCAAGACTCGATCTCCAAAAATGAGTTCGCAAAGTTTCCTCGTTGCGCCTGCATGATTGTGCCAAGAAATTTTATCAAAATCTTTACGGGAAACTTCTGTTCCATTCGGTCCAATAATCAGAGTTTCCGGAGATTTATCTGAGATTTTCGGGAACTCTTTGGTGGACATTTGTTTTTGTGGATGAGATGCGATTGGATTTTTGAAATTCAATTTCCTTTTACTCGATATAATAGTTGGTTCGGATAAAGATTCTCCATTTGATTTAACTGGTGCTGGCAATGGTTCTGGCTTAGATTGTGCAGGTCTTCGTTTAATTAAAGTTATTTGGTAGTCTTCCTTTTTGTACTGTACTTGAAGGTCCTTAATTTTGTCCTTTACCTGTGCCATGACTTGGCCGTAACTTTTCTGCAAAAACTCAATATGATCCAGTAATCCATCAAGATCATCATCCTCGGTTTCATTTGCTTTTTGTGATGTCGGCTGTTCCTTGTCCTTTTGCTTCAATGCAAACTCAATGGAATACACCGGATTCGTGCCTAGTGGTGATCCTTTTAAGTGTACTACTATTTTAAAAGCGAATCCGTCCAAGTCTTCGATCATCTTGCGAAGCTTGTCCTGAACATCGAAACCGAAGTAGCTGCTCAAATCTTTGGAATTGTTTACATCTTCAATTGCCTGAGCTGATGTGGAAGGAGTATGTGTGCTTTGATCCATGGTGAAACTCTGTTCTAGTTGTGGTTACACTGATGATTGGTATTTGAATGTCCCTTGCATTTTCAACACCTCCGTTTTTATAGTGAAAGTATTGTGGTTACGTGACCCTTTTTTTATTAATTAGTATTCTTAGGTAGCGTAAAAGGCTGAATTTTTTTTTTGATAAAGGAGTACGGATCTAATTACAAACATTTTCTACCTGTCGAAACTTGTGCAGATTTCGGAAAACCCGCGGAACATGGGCATAATTAGTTTGTTATTCAACAATTGTTTGTAGTGTTTCCGTAAAAGCATATATTGAATTGCTTAACAATGCTATTCAGGAAGGCGGAACGTAAGTTTCCTTAAATTATGATTAAGGAAAACCCGTAACGACTTAATTAGTGCGATGTACTGAAAGAATCTAAAAACCTCAGCCGATAGCCAGTGCCCGAAGAAATGAGTGGCCTATGTTGTTTGCTATTACTAATGAGTTGACGCGCGAGTTACATATGTGCAAACACCAGCACCATTGCCAGCACCAGGCGATGAATTTGACACGTTTATCCGGTCGATTACAAAAAATAATTAATTATTTCACAATTTCCTGGAAACACCTCAATTCGGTCGGTGTATTCCCAGAAAATATGTGCAATTGCAAAATCGCTGACATTGCGTCTGCCGATTAACAACCCAGAAAATTGAATGTAATAAATAGAGGCGAACTACACGAAATGTGTGTAGTATCCCGTGTTAAGTCTTACAATAAGTTTTTATTTGATAATAAACGTTCCTAGTTACCAGTGATTTTGTTGTTTTTTTTATAATCCGCTCAAACCCCGTTTATGTTATTGGCGCAGTCGGTAGGATTCTTATAAAATAAGAGTCCAGCGAAACGAATTTACGTCGTGTGAAATTAATTAAATATAAGTGTTCCTAAATGAAACATTTCAATTAATAAACACGTTACCCAGTGAAAATTCGAATTAAAATTTGCAATACATACCATAAAATCGACAAAGATTAGTGTGTGTACCTAAAAGCAAAAGAAAAATCACAAGTGAAGTGCAAAAACAGAAGTCTATGAAAAGACATCAAATACACGATAACAACAGGAACATGGAAAATCAAAATCAACTTATTGCTGAATTAGAGCTAAGAACTCAGCAGCTAGAACAAGTAAGGTCAGCGTACGTACAACTCCAACAACGAGAAAACCGAGAGGAAAGGGAAAGGATTTTAAAAGATGTCCGTTACATGTCAATATTCACCGGACAAGGAGATGTTACGATCAACTCATTCTTCAGTTGCGTAGAATACTACCTCAATCAAGTAGAAGATCCAGAACTAAGGAAGATTGTAGTGAGAGCTGTTTTCCACGAGAAGATTCAAGGTGAAGCGAAGAACGCCGTGATCAACACACCAGAGACTGACAATTGGACTACCATCAAGGAAACATTGAAGCTTAGATACAAACCGGACACAGAGCCGCACGAAATATACAAAAGAATTACAAATTTAAAGGTCAATACGGTAAGCGAATTAGCAGTAGAATTGCAAAGTATTAAATATAAAACTGACGAACTTATTGTATATTATAAAGAAGAAAACTATATAGACTTAAGCAATATTGGTGTAATATTAATAAATACCGCTAAAGAAATAGCGCAAGGCACATTATTAGACAGTATATATGAAGAAAATGATTTAAGCAAAATAATCTCAGTAATGAGAAAGAGAAGATTCGAGGATTCCTGCATTAGGCCGGAATTTAGAAGAGTAGTTAGGCCAAAGACAATTGTTCCACCAGAAAAGCAAAGAAAACCAAATTATGCTGATGAGTATCATAATAGATCAGAACAGCATCGACAAAATAATCAGGGCCAACAAAGACATTTTTCAGGACAGTTCAGGCAGAATAACTATCAGGGACAGCAACGAAACCACTCGGGTCAGTATAGGCAAAATAATTATCAGGGACAACAAAGGAACTTGTCAGGGCAGCATAGGCAGCCTGATAGACAAAATCCACCAGCAGAAAACATGGAGGTTGATAATATTCAGGGAAACAACGATAGGAGACAGATAAATAACTCCCAAGGTCAAAACCCAAATTCAGGACACTTCAGATCATCTCCGGGCCAAAATAGCCATCAACAGGAGAGATCTGGACAAAGAATGGTAATGCCTCAGGAAATAAGTAACGAAAATGTAAGAAATCAAAACGAACAATGTCCCGCGTTTTTTATGAACTAGCCTCGGACGAATTACCACAAATTAGGATAACTATTTGCTCAAAAAAACTTTATAGCATTAGTAGATACGGGCTCAACCCTAAGTATAGCAGACGATAGGTTGAATGAATTTGAAAAATTCCGTATTGAGCCAATTCACTTTACTACAGGTAGGGACACAATATCGTATGAAATACATACACCTGTACCAGAAGAATTCAAAGCGTCACCCAACACCCTTATTAGATGGAAAGTCAAAAGACTTTGCAATAAAGGATATCAGTTTATAATTGGTATGGATTTACTAAACAAATTAAACACTTTAATAAACTTCGAAGAAGGAAATATTTATCTAAACAATCAGTGCTTAAAGTTCACTAACCCCCCATATGTATTAAATCAAATATGTTCCCTAGAAACTACTGATACTAGCATCAATCATATAAAATTAGATCATCTTAACAAAGAAGAACGCCAAGAAGTAGATAACCTGTTAAACAGATTTGGTAATCTATTCTTCAAAGAAGGTGACAAATTATCAAGTACCCCAGAAATTGAGCATGAAATTGCTACAACCACTGATCAACAAGTGAACGCTAAATTATACAACCCCCCTATGCATGACGAAGAAGTAAAACGTCAAATTACAGAAATGGAATCTCAGGGAATTATTCGAAAGAGTAATTCTAAATACTCGAGTCCACTTATAGTTGTTCCAAAGAAAATGGACAACTCAGGGAAAAAGAAATTTCGTATCGTAATCGATTATCGAAAGTTGAACGAAATCACAGTTGACGACAAATTCCCTTTGCCAAATATTGATTCAATATTAGACAAACTTGGGAAATCACAATACTTCACCACAATAGATCTTGCCAAAGGATATCACCAGATATTAATCAAAGAAGAAGATCGCAAAAAGACAGCTTTTGTCACCCCCCACGGATTATATCAGTTTATAAGAATGCCATTCGGTTTGAAGAATGCACCTGCGACATTCCAAAGGCTGATGAATGATATTCTTAGAGACCATATAAATAAGACGTGCGTAGTTTATCTGGATGACATACTTATCTTTAGTACGTCATTGAAAGAACACGTCAGAGCTATAACAAACATTTTTAAAATATTAGAATCTAAACGACTTAAGATACAGGTAGATAAGTGTAATTTTATGAAGCGAGAGACCGAATTCTTAGGTCATATTCTCACTAAAGACGGTTTAAAACCTAATCCGGATAAGATAGCTTGTATTGAAAAATTAGAACTTCCAAAGTCCCAGAAACAAATAAAGAGCTTTTTAGGAATAACCGGATACTATAGGAAATTTATCCGAGATTATGCTAAAGTAGCACAACCTATTACCAAATATTTGAAGAAAAATGCCAAAATAAATGCAAACGATCCAAACTACATAGAAGCATTTGAAAAATTGAAAGGACTAATAAGTAGTCACCCAATATTAAGATACCCCAACTTTAAAAAACAATTTACACTGACAACTGACGCATCCAATTATGCGATTGGAGCGGTAATCTCTCAAGAAGGACACCCGATATGCTATGCATCACGTACTCTCAACAAGCACGAACTTAATTACTCCGCTACAGACAAAGAATTCCTAGCGATAATGTGGTCAATAAATTATTTTAGACCTTACCTTTACGGTAATAAGTTTAAGATCTTTACAGATCACCAGCCAATTAAGTATCTTCATGCAAAATATAGAGGAAAAGATCTTTCACCTAGACATCAACGATGGCTTCTTAAACTAGGAGAATATCAGTTTGAAATAGAGTACCTTAAAGGTAAAGAAAACAGGGTAGCAGATTTTCTTAGCAGAATAGAGGTTAACGAGGACGTTAAATCTAAGGAGGGAGAGAATCCCACACTAATAGAAAATTTTTCGCTTAAAGGTAATCAAAGTGATTCAGAACTTGTATTTAATGTAGAAGAAGACGAGGACAATGAAACTGTACATTCGGCAGAGGAAGAACTAATGGATCACATTCCAATTGTCGAAGACATCGTCAATAAGTTCAAAACTCAGCTAATACTAACAAATAACAAAATTAGGGAAATTGAGATCCTGCACAGTAAAAGAATTATCTACATAGCAGAGTATGACTTTTACAGGTTAGGAGACATACTAAGGAGATTTATAAAAAAAGGAAAAGTAGGCCTATTCTCAGAACTAGCGGATAACGTATACAATATTCTCCAAGAAAAAATAAGAGAGATGTATTCGAATGACAACTCGGTAAGATTCGTCAAGTGTTCATTTAGGGCACAAGACATCGAAACAGAGGTAGAAGTTGTGAAGCAAATAGCTCTGTACCATATTAAGGAAAGCCAACATTCTGGTATACAGGAAACATATAACCAAATTAAGTATAAAATATACTATCCCAAGCTAATGGAATTTATCCATATTGTTATAAACCAATGCGACGTATGCCAAGCAGTCAAATATGACCGCAATCCCATAAAAGCTAAATTTAAGAAAACGGAAACACCTACAGATATCAATCAAATAATCCATATTGATACATACGTAATAAGAAAAATAAGTTTTCTAACCATAATAGATAAATTTTCTAAATTCGGTTCAGCGTACCATTTAACAGACAGAAACCACTCTACAATAATTGAGCAACTAGAAGAGCATTTTACAAAAATAGGAAAACCAAATAAAATAATAGCAGATAACGAATTCAAAGCTGTTCAGATAAAGGAATTCTTAGAAGAAGAGGGAATTTCTCTACATTTAACAAAGCCAAATAGTCATACCGGCAATGCAGACATTGAACGTTTCCATAACACTATAGCAGAAAAATTTAGAATTATTTCATTCAATAAAAATAAACTTTCAGTAAAAAGAATTATACAAAAAGCTGTAAGAAATTATAATCATAGATTCCACTCTACCATTAAATGCAATCCTTTTGACGCACATACTCATAAGATTGATTTAGAAAGAATTCGCCAGAATATAGAGAAAGTAAAAGAAAGAAAATTAGGAAAATTAAATAAGACTAGAGAAGATTATGAAGAACAGAGGTCAACGGGTTTTATTAAAAATTACAAGGCAGTTAGACACAAGCATGAGCCAAAATATAAGAAAGCAAATTTGAAAAATATCCATTATACAAATATTAAGCGACCATTAAAATTTACAGGTAATAGCATGGATAGTACTTCTGACACTGACTACTCAGATTAATTGCCAACACCTCCTTGACGTACAGACGATAAACGAACAGAACGGATACGTTAAACTTCAATTGACTGACATAAGCATTACAAATGAGACAGACATTATACTACATATTATAAACCCAGCTGAAATAATAGCATTAGTAAAAAAACATTTCTATTAATCTAGCCCCATTACAACTCGAACAAAGACAAATGTTAAACGAAGAAATTTCAAATATCATATACAAGATTAGGACTTTAGTACCCTTACAACATAGACAAAGACGAGGTCTAATTAACATTATAGGTACGACACAAAAATGGCTATTCGGAACCATGGACGACGACGACAGACAGACTATAGAAGAACACCTAGATACAGTAGCAAAGAACAGTCATAATGCAATCGTAGCATCCAATAATCAAATTAAAATTAACGAATATTTTAACAGTACTTTTAACATGTTTAGAGATACCATTAGCAACGATAGAGTAACAATTTTAAAACAGGTTAACACTATACAGAGAGTAGAAAGAGAATTAGTAATGAAGCAAATTTATTTTGATCAATTATTTAAACTTAAGTATATCGAGTCAAAAATAGAACATATTCAGGATAATATTGTATCAGCAAGAAGTAACATTTTACACCCCAATATCCTTACAAATGATGAAATCGAAGCATATAAAATAGATTTTTTCAAATTAAAACAAATAAGACTTGGAGTTGCAAAATACAAAGAAAACATGTTAATGTTCGCCATTAAAATTCCAAAAAATTATGTAACTATGCCCCTTAAACTTTTAACTCCAGTTCCTAATACAAATTTTCTAGAAATTGATGCCGAAAAAGAATTCATTATAGAGTATAGAAATAAAACGTACAAATATGAAGAAGACAAAAATCTAAACGAATTAATCGAAAGTAAAACAAAATTGTAAACTAATCAAAAATGATCAAACCGAAATTGAATCTTTAGATGACGAAACACTATTCATTAAAAATGTAAACTTAAAGATAAACCAAACATGTGATGATAGAGATATAAAACTCACAGGAAATTATTTAATCAATTTCGTCAATTGCACCTTGTATTTCTTAGATCTAAAATATTCTAATGTAAAACATATACAAAAGCAACGATTTTATTATCCGAATTATAAAGAAAAATTTAATTTTACTGAAACAATAAAGTTTGACAAAATTATCTTAAAAAACTTTGAAAATATCAAAGCAATAGAAGAAATAGAATTTAAGAAAGATGTATCCTATAAAATAAATGTAACTTGCATTGTAACAATACTAATTATGTTTTTAATATTATCATGTTTATGTATACAACAAAAAAGGATACAAATGAACTTTAGTAATAAAATTCAGGAGAATTTCACTCTTAAGGAGGGAGAAGTTACATATGTGCAAACACCAGCACCATTGCCAGCACCAGGCGATGAATTTGACACGTTTATCCGGTCGATTACAAAAAATAATTAATTATTTCACAATTTCCTGGAAACACCTCAATTCGGTCGGTGTATTCCCAGAAAATATGTGCAATTGCAAAATCGCTGACATTACGTCTGCCGATTAACAACCCAGAAAATTGAATGTAATAAATAGAGGCGAACTACACGAAATGTGTGTAGTATCCCGTGTTAAGTCTTACAATAAGTTTTTTTTTGATAATAAACGTTCCTAGTTACCAGTGATTTTGTTGTTTTTTTATAATCCGCTCAAACCCCGTTTATGTTATTCGCGCGCAATCATACGTAATGTGTGCGAAACAAAGTAATCAGTATTAATCTATCGAAAAACTATTTGCTTTTTTCGGTTGTGCTTAAATTGGAGCAAAAGATAATCCTTGAAAGTATCAGAGAACATAAAGCAATATTTTCAAAGGTAATTCACAGGCCGTTTCATATTTCCTCAAAAGAACTCTTAATTAATCATATCCACCATCTCGCACGCTTATTTAAAATCACGCTCCGACGCAGATTTGTATAACTTCTGCATTGTTTACACTCAATTCTCTAACCTGTGTGAATCGTTTTATTTAAATTATTTAAACTACTTATATCACATGTAAATTATTGCAATTACTCGTGCACGCCTTCTATCTCTTCATATTACCAATGTATACTGCACATTATTTGGCACCATCCTTCTTGGCCGCGGTTGGCACCCCTTTCCATGGTCAACCATTCTCAGCCATATCAACTTCCGGCTGATCAGCTCTCTCATTTTGTTCTTGAAGCCATGGGAGGAGGTGCGAACCGTGGTAAGTACATGTGTATTAATCTCAAAAATGTAAGGTAATCAGGTAATCTTAGAAATAAACACCAGAATTGTAAGCATGGTTTGGTTGTGCGCCTTTTCATTTTCCCCGTTCAAGTACATCACAGTTTATCTCTGAACCTAAACGCTTTATTCAGTTTATTAACATCAAAAAAAAAGCGAATAACCACCCTTCCACATCAATTCTCGCCAATACATCCTCTGACGATCATCCAATATCCGCGAGAAACTATTTGCTAAATTATTTAGCCAGTCGTATGCTAACCCTCCGAAGATTCTGATCAGCGCTACGAGTACTTCTCTTATGTGAGCAGTTATCCTCAAATAACATTAATTTAGGAACACATTAGTTCAGCATTAATGAAGGAAAAAATTGAAAACTGGAACTCTGCGGGTCCTGATGGTCTGCTATTTTTCATATTTTCTGGAAGAATGTATATAGAATATAATCCCTCTCCATAAGGAAGGCCGAAAAAAAATACTAAATTATATTATATGTATTATGGATTATGCTAACTGAAAACGTCAGTACAAATCTTTCGCGGAACGCACTACATATGTATATCATATAGGTTTTAAGCAGCTCTCTACTCGTATTTTGACGAAGTTTTAATCGGTTGACCTAGGTACTTATAATAGCGTATACAGCTTTCCATCTATCGCAGGATCCGATAAAAATAACTAAGGCCTGACATTTACATTTCTGTCGCCCTTTAACTAAAATGTAGGTCTTTATAATAGCACCTGGATTGGCCTAATCTTCTCAATACTTAAGTGGTCTACTAACATATTTTCAACTTATATTCACCTAGATTCCTAGAAATACTACACTATTCGGTTTTTAGAATGATTCTCATCCGAGTATTCTGCCTAGTGGGTGTCTTAACCGGTCTGCTCATCGTATTGTGTTAGTTAGGATCTGGTGCACTGCATTCGGACTGTGCCCACAATTTATTCATTTTTAGGTACAATGGCATTTGCTTCTCTTTCCATTTGTCTTCAGTAGAGATACATCAGCTTAGTCTAGTTGTTTGAGTTTAGATGTAAAAGTCCATCGACTTCATCCATTTGGTGAGGTTGTCACTGAAGCGATGCTAAAAGTATATTCGGGATGGAATTCTATTTGTGGGAAAATGATTTTCGCTATTTTTTGGCAATCGTGGGCTTGTACAATTCACTCCAGGTTTGTTCTATAAAACTTCTTGTTCTAGGAATCTTGACGATAATCTTTTTTTTCCTACTTCTCGGAAAGTAGTCTTAGAGACTTAGAGAACTTAGAATCTCAGGCAGTCAAAAGGCACTCTTGCAGACATCCCAGGGTTCTTCAAAAATCGATGTGTTCTGCCATTCTTGCTATATTGCTACAGGATCTTGCTGTCATACGATAAGATAAAAGGAATGTTGGGAATAATCACCAGGTTTGTTCCTGTCTACGAAAAATGTTTCTTTATTTCTTAGCTCATAGACGAGTTCCTTAACCGATGATATTATACGGGGAGAATCTAATGATGTTACGAAATCGAGCAAACACGTAGTTTAATAGCGGTTCTGACGATATCTCTGTTTGGTGTTGCATTTTTTTTTTTGCGACGTCACACAGTTGCTTATTAAAGTAATCTATGTCGCAAGATTATCTGAGGAATAACATTAATCTTTAATCTTTAATCGTTTCTTACTCTGGCTTGGGAATTGACTGTTCGCCATGACAGTTAACGTCACAATATATTTTTTTGGCTGCATCAAGACCACTTCGATGTCAATGATGCTTTCAAAGGGCTTGTCGGAGTAAAGATAGTAATGATATTGTTACAACGTGCGCATCAACCATCTAACCACACCCACTTTTCAAAATTAGACTCATATTGAACAATCTCAAAGGTAACGTGGGCTGTAATCATTACTAGTATGCGCACTCTCTGGTTCTTGAAACCTACGAAGAATTCAAAAATCAGGCCTTGCCTTTGCGAAAGAACCACATCAACCCTTAAATGAGGCGCAATATTGGTTTCGAAGGATACAATTTTCAGTTATGCAAAATGTTAACCCATATTATTTAGACTTTTAGGCTGCATTTATAAGGCTTTTCAAAATCCGGTGACCACCGCGGATAGGTAAATCTAGCACTTGCAGTTCAAGTGTTGAATGCTACCGTCCAGATTGCTCAGATGATACAAACTTGTTTACAGGGCCTCAACCAAACAGCATATCCGTTGTTTAGTCAAGTTATTGCAGTTCCTACTTCAAATTAGCTGTAATCTGTCCTGTTGTATCTTTAAGTTCCAACACTCATTTCTCGGCTCATCATGTTATCCTCAAAGGCTATTCGAATATCGATTTAAGTGTTGGAGGTTTTTCTCTGATACACTTACAGAGGTGCTGGTCGATTAGGAAAAGCTCTGGTTGTTATTAGGGGTCTGTACTCGTGCATTGCAGAACGTATGATCGTATCTTTTCGATGAACAGGGCCTTTATTGTTGAGCAATGAAGGGCATAAATCTGTCAACTCTAGGTGCTTCATGACGTGATGTTTTTAGCTGAATTCAGAAAACTCTAGTGGAATGGGTGCACCTGATTGCACATTTACAAGGATTTTCTTTTGGCTTCGGCTTTAAGTGAGAAGTCAGTAATTTTGCACACCACAATGTGGTCATTCGAAGAATTTCATTCAAGCGGCATCCATTCATTGCGAGTTTTTGCCTCTCCAATTTGCTTTATATGAACAAAAAAGAGTTTGCCTACTCTAAACTCGATTGTAAGTTCTCTGGTTCGGTGAGAATGCTTAAACTAGACTTTTATGTCTATATAGACACCGACACGGACTTCTGCAAAGCCTACGATATGGCGATGAGTATCGACTTTGTAAGGAGTCAGTTGGCCACGGAGGCATCCCTGATGCAGGAGTAGTTGGCAGTGGCACGCTCGCGGTTGCTCGGCTCTAGCTCGTCGGATTGGGTTGGTTCTTGCCACTACCCCGTACATCGCAACCCAACTTACCTTTTTGTTTCGTGCCGAATTATAAAAAAAAGGAAAACAAGGATAGCCTGGAGAAAGCTACGTTATTTTACAGACGGACTTAAAAGATAGGAGGAGAAAAAGATGATAGAAAAAAAAGAAGAAAAGAAATAGCCGGATCACATCTGTGTGCTATCACCACTGTGCAAGACCGGGACTTACACGATGTAGCTAACTAAACATACACTAACCTAAACCCTACATACCGAACTTAAATATCGACTTATAACTAGACCTAACGCTAACTTAACCCTATGTACCCTACACCGAATAATGATGATGGCCAACCCACCCTTATCGCACTTGGATGCGACCAATTGCTACCATTCTGGGCAAAACTGTGAATGGTAGCCCCTAAACGAAGTTCCTCCCAGTCTCCACCTGTAAAAAAACTTCAGGAAAAGTCAGTCATGTCATATTCGTTACGTTGTCATCGTGTTACGTCACGAGTCCGGTCACAGTCGCCCCTTCGTAGGACGGTCGGTCCGCCCATCCACACCCCACTTGCGTTAAGCCTACTCCATTGTCACAATAAAACACTTAACTCAACTCATAACAATAATAATTGGGTTTATTAAAATAAAATTTACAAAATAAAAGGAAACTTAATATCTATCGTACAATAATTGTGGCTTTTCGTTTTTTGAATTTTATTCTATTTATCCTAGTACCTTATGAATATTTTAATTCAAGTCAATCCAAAAAACTTATTTGTAGGACTTACCGGTTTTCAGGTCCCTCGAAGTTCTTGTGCCAGCGCTTTGAAGAATCGCTTTAATTAAATTCATAAAGAAAAAAATATTTTTGTTTTTTTTCCGCGCACAACCACAAAAAAAGATAATAAAATAAAATTCAAAAAAGCTTAAATTTACACCCTAACCTTACTCTACACATTAAATTAAAAAAAAAAACTCAAATATATGGTCCTACAATCTTTCTTAAACTAAATTCGACATACATATACTCGTATGTATCTATTACACTAATAATAACTAATAACTTCAAAACTTTTTTTTTGTCTGTCTGATTTTGTTCTTCAATATCTTTTTGTTGTTGTTGTTGTTGTTGTTGTTGTTGTTGTTGTTGTTGTTGTGGTGGTTGTCCCGCGGAGCATTTGAATTGGACGCACACAGTAAGTCCGGTTTAACGTGCGAAAACCGTCGCAAACAGAGTCACTTCCTTTTTTTTTTCTTCGGCACTAGCGCAATTTTCGCGCACACCAGACGACATTCCTTTTTTTCTGTCTGGAGGACTTTTTCGCACTTGAGAGTCAAGAAAAAAGAATAAAAATACCACGACCGACACGATCGATCAGTCTCGAACCAAACTCCCAAAACAAATCCACGACCTTCTGCCCGACTATCACGAATCTGCCCACTACAATTCAAAATCGCACGACCTTGCCGTTGTAATCTTCCGATACCCACTTGACAACGGCTGGTCGGCATCGAAAGATGATCAGCTGATTTTCTACTAAATGTCATTGACCTTCCTAACTAGTTCTCTTTTTAAACTCTCATTTCTTTGATTTCTTATTTGTCTATCTTTATTCCCCATTCTAATTTCAGCCTCTCAACTGTGGGTTCATGCCTAAACTTATACCTATAATAAACTACCTCCCACACGATCTATCTCCTTAGCTAAGCTTTCCACCTCCTCCTGGATTTACATTGGTCAACACAACTCTTTACGACAAAAGAGACATACGATATACACAATAGTAACAAGAACACAGGGAGAGAGTGAGCCTACGAAGAAAGTGGAATTAGGGAATTCGAAAATAGTGGGACGTTTGATAGAGTTAGGTTTTGTTGTAAGTTCGGAAAGAGAGATTAGTAGGACCAATTGATAGATTGGGAGGGGAAAAGGTCTGTTTTTGAAAAGGGGTAAATTTATTGGATTTGGAACAGTGAGGGGACACAAACAGAACACCACAACTTATCAAATTTTTTTAATATTTTTTTTTTTTTTTGCAAAAAGGCTGACGCTACAACTTCGATTTTCTAGCCTTTTGCCAGGATTTGGCAAAATTTATGAAATTTTTTAATCCACTACATCAGGTTCTTGCAGAAGTTAAGGCAATCACACGATCTGGTAGATAGTCTCTGAACGGAACATGGTTATTTTATTGTTGCAATTAATGCGATCTTTTTTCCTATAGATTAGTCAATTCCATTCTTCCGCAACAGAGCATTCAGACAAAGACCTAGTCCATTATACTCCTTTTAAGACCACGGTGTGGTCATCACTTTCTCAGAAAGCGTTGCAAAATTGTTGATCAATTATGCCTAATACACTCAAGTACTCTGGAAAAGATAAGCGCCTCGTTACGACGCCAGCAAGAATTCCGCAGTAGGCTTTACTGTTGGTCTCTAAGGGACATCGGGAAGATTTCGTCTACCGGCAAGTTGGACAGTCATGCCATCTGCAGTTATTCCCATATGAGACCGAACTATCCCATACTATACCGAGGTTGCAGGCAGTCCATATTTAGGTTCGGGTTTTGGAAAACTTTCCTCTGGGTATTGGTCTTCGGCGATATCATTTCCTATTTCCTGTGGTAGCATTGTGACCTGAGATCTAGACAACCTTCCGACGACGTTCAGTGAATTCTTGCATTCTATAACTAGCTTGAAAGTTGTGAAAGGATTCAGCAAAGATTTTAAGCTCAGCTAGGCAGTCGCTACAGATAGAAATGCTTAACTCCCTCCACCTTTTCTTCGTAATATAATTCGATGCCATCAAAATCTTTCCGCAGCAGAAGTTCTGGTATCGGTCCACTAGATGTATGACGCATTTCTGAGTGTCCCTTTGTCAAATATTAGACTCGTTGCAGAGTTATTACTTTATTTCGGATTTCCGACTTCAATCCTCAAGTTAATACATTTGTTGAAAACACCTTGTCGTAGTCACATGTTTTCTCTAGTTACAACTTTCTTTCACAGCTTCGCACTTGAACTGCCCATAACGCCACTAAAAGGTATTTTTCAGCAAATTTGGAGCAGCTTTTTTGGAATCCTGTTTTTCATATTAAGCCTTTGCTGATGAATTAAAAATTCATGCGGAATATCATACCATATGCAGAATTTATAGCGATCATTGGTTGTCCTCTCGAGTCGCAGGAATCACTGCAGCGATCTTGTTTGAATTTTTTTACTTTGAACAATGTTTCCTGTATGAGAATGATTTTAGGTTATGTCATGTTATGCATTTCCTTCAAAATGAAACCTTGCTCTGAGATTCATTCATAATCGAATACGGGATCGTCGAAAAACTACTTCCAGAAAGGTATTCTTAATTTTAGACTTCACTTCGATATAAGCAAAATCGTATCAGCGTGCTCGCTGCATTTCTTCGAGCAAGATTAGCATGGTTCAGCTTGTGATATAATATTCTCGCTTAAAGTCTTGTAAATATTAGCACAGATGAAATTGGAAAAAACTAAACTTTACGAAAATCTTAAGCAAAATTACAATAAGCCGGCACACTGTGTCTGCATTCAAAAAATCTTTGCCAATTTTATGAGGATCAAATTTCTAAAACAAAGAATCCGAACAAAAAAACAAAACTTTGACTGCCGAATTCCGCTCACTTGGAAAAACAAACACATAATAATTTGTAATTTATTAGCTTTAAAATTAGGGACACATTGAATAATTTTCCAATGCTCTTAAGCTAAGCAAAAAACAAAGACAAATTGTCCGCGCAATCACTACAGAGTTTAAAAAAAAATTCCTTAAAATGTGAGCCAAAATATAATTACCATTTTCTTACTCCGCAATATTTATCACAATTCAATTCAATTTCTAACCGTAAAAAACTGAATACCGTAAAACCGCCTAACTTTGACCAGTCTGGTAGGAAAAACATTCGCAGCATTTTTGTCCGTTTCGTGATATATTCGATTTTAATCTTAAGTTGTTGGTTGTTGAATTGTGAACATAATCAATACTTTACTCCAGTGTTTGCATTTCCGGTGCGCTTTTAAATGTTAAAAAACATCCTGGTCAAAGTTATACCTGAAAATTTTTAACTTTGACCATAAGACAATGAAAACGTTTTATTTAAGTTTTAGGGTATTTTATTACGAAAAATCAAAAGAAAAAGTTGCAAATTCCACATAAATAAAATAACTTAGGTATATTTATTTATATATAAATTTAGAAAGAACTTATTTTTCGAAGACATGTAGAATAGTAATTGGAAAAAAGAACGAATGAACAGGATATAAAAACTAAAATATATTATTTCAAAGTTAAATTTTAAATTCCACATAAGATAATCAGAAATATTTAAAAAAAAAATTTAAGGGAGAATTAACAATAAACAAAAGTAAGTATCAAGAAATTTTTATGGAAAAAAACAGATTGTGAGTAGGTACAAAAAAAATTACTAAAAATGGATGGACTATTTAAAATGAATTTTTGGTATTTAGAACAACTTCCATGAGGTCTTCTAAGGATGAAGTGATGTAAACGCTTCAAAGTGCGTTCAATACCAGTACCCACCACGACAGCGCCGAGTACCTGCAACTGCAGACTGGACATTAACAGAGGTATTGCTCCGCGGTATAGTCACCACTTTCACAGCAAGCGTCCCAGGATAAGATTAAATATAACTTTTGAGAAAAACAAGTAAAAACAAATATTTTGTCATCGAAAATGACTTTATTGTTCAAAATACTCTCCAATCAATATCAATACACTTTTACATGCGTTTGAACCAATTTTCGAAGCACTTTTGACACTCCGAACGAGGTAGCCCCAAAACATGCGTTTTAAATACATCATACGCTTCTTCAGGCAGCGAAAAATGTTATTTTTGACGTGCGGGAATAAAAACAAGTCATTGGGTGCCAAATCAAAGCTGTAGGGCGGATGACTCATCAATTCGATGTTTTGAGTGCTTCAAAAGTCACTTGTTTGAGCCGACCTTTGAGAGCTCGTAATGTCATGGTGGAGAATGATCTCTGTTTGGTTGAAATAAAATCTGCGATTACAATTGAGTACAATACAATATTAGTCACAACCAATGAAAAAGCAAATGCTCCTCTTATTACCACAGTGCATCAGATTATCGGAAGTTTGGTAATCATTTCTCCCGGCACTTCTTTTCAATTAATATTGCTAATATCTTCGAGGATAACGAACTAATTAATTTTGAGGGCAGAACTCGGTCGGAGTTTTTCTCAATTCAACAAATTAAAGGACACCAGCCTTTCTAAACAACGTTGTTAAGCGATTAAGAACCTCCCTGTACCGAAATATTGACTGCAAATATTAGATAATTACCTAATTAACATTATAAAATAAAGAGCGCATGTACCACACAGGTTTGACCGAATCGGTCAGGTAGAAAATGTTTAGAGGAAAAAAAACCCAAACCGTTTTCGCTACTTTTGAATACTAATTAATAAATAAGGGTCACCTAATCATAAAACTTTTAGTATAAAAATCGAGCTGTTGTAAGAGTAAGGCACATTCAAACATCAACCATCGGTACATCGAACTACGATTAGAACAAAGCTTCATCATGGACCAAACCACACAAGCTCCTTCCACATCAACCCCGGCGATTGAAGATGTAAACAATTTCAAAGATTTGGGCAGCTATTTTGGGTTCGACGTTCAGGGCAATCTCCGCAAGATGATCAACAACTTAAATGGAATAACTTTTCAAATAGTAGTACACTTAAAAGGATCACCACTGTGCAAAAATCCGTAATATTCCATTGAGTTTGCAATGAAGCAAAAGGACAAGGAACAGCCGACATCACAAAAAGCAAATGAAACCGAGGATGATGATCTTGATGGATTACTGGATCATATTGAGTTTTTGCAGAAAAGTTACGGCCAAGTCATGGCACAGGTAAAGGACAAAATTAAGGACCTTCAAGTACAGTACAAAAAGGAAGACTACCAAATAACTTTAATTAAACGAAAACCTGCACAAACTAAACCAGAAACATTACCAGCACCAGGTAAATCAAATGGAGAATCTTTATCCGAACCAACTGTTATATCGAGTAAAAGGAAATTGAATTTCAAAAATCCAAACGCATCTCATCCACAAAAACAAATGTCCTCCAAAGAGTTCCCGAAAACCTCAGATAAATCTCCGGAAACTCTGATTATTGGACCGAATGGAACAGAAGTTTCCCGTAAGGATTTTGATAAAATTTCTTGGCACAGTCATGTAGGAGCAACGAGGAGACTTTGCGAACTTATTTTTGGAGATCGAGCCTCTCGTTCATTGACTGGTAACCAATCACCCGCATGGTCAAAGAAGGGACGACTGGATACTCGAAAGACCGAAGATATCATTTATTTGGTATGCGCCAAGTTTAATGTAAGCCAACAGCTTGTACGATAGACTATCACTACCAAGTGTGCAGATTCTACGAAGAAACTTAACCGATTGGCAGTTTTTATTTAAGTTGTAAATTCTTTTTAGTTTGAATACAAAAATGTAAATCTGTATTTGTGCCACTTTTCTTTTCCGAATGCAGTTATTTAATTCGAGCTACTTCAGAATCCATACAGAATAATGCCCGAAGCAAATGTTTTAACTATAAAAGATAGTTTTTTGGGCAAAAGGACACAGTCCCCTTCGAGCTTAATACATAGTCCAACGTTTTCCCATGTTCCTTCCAAATAATAAGATCTGTTGAAGCCTTCAAAATATTTTGAAGTTTGGAAACAGAAAATACTCACTGACGGCTAAGTTCGGAGAATATCGCGGGTGAGAAAGCACTACGCACATATGCACCCATGGGTTGAAGAGCATTTTCTCATTGGCTAAATGCTGTCTTTTGCCCTTGAAATCGTCCGTCGTCCAATAAGTTGGCATAATATTCGCCGATGATTCTATTCCCCTTTTGAATGTAATCAATTTGGATTATGACGCGTGCATCTCACAAACTATTACCATCACATTCTTGGCCAATAGGCCCATTCGGCCTTCTTCAGCAACGATACACCCGAAGAAACACGCTGTTTTGACCCCGGTGTGTTATGGTGCGTCCATGACGCAAAACCCGTCCGGATTGTGTTGAACAACGCCAAATACTCCTTCGAAGTTGCTGCATTATTTTCTATTTGGGCACCACATGTTGAGGAAACATGAAAACAGTTATTGGCAACACTTTTTAAAAAATAGAATCGACACTCGATTCCAACATATATACATATATACACTTCATAAACGCAACACACAAAATCAATATATTAAGAAAAACAGTTTATGTCTAACATGAATTTTTATAACGAAAAATAAAAACTACACTTGAACATACAACACAGAACGGCTAACCTAATTTTTTTATTTATGCTCTAAACTTAAAAGTACGGTACAGTCCACTCAATTTGAGGTCGAACAAACACAAAAATGGCTATAACTTATAAAATAAGCGTCTGAGAGGGTGCAAACTTCAACACAATAATGGCTATTTCTTCCAAAATAAGCGTCCCAGCCGAACCCTCCTCCCCAGAAAGCATTCTGGAAATAATCAGGCTCAGCAACCTGACCCTTCCGATTCATGACTGGAAAGTCGCGAAACTGGAGGAACTAAGGGGCTCTTATAGATCGTGACAATTAAGCCGTCAGTCTCCTCTTCTGACATCCTGTCGGTCCTATACTATCAGAGGAAGAAGATGAGCTCTTGAGCACTTGAGCACATCTTCAGAATCGGAGGACTTCAACAGCACCGTGGTAGAGGCTACTCTGGTAAACTGCAGCAATGATACGGTTTCTCCAGATTAATCTCCATCACTCAAAAAATATTTCGGCCGCACTCATTCTGCGTCTCTCCAAAAACGCAGAAGACCTTATCCTAATCCAGGAACCATGGATTGTAAAAGGCATGGTTCGTGGACTTAGGACATCTGGATACGCTCCGCTCTATACAAGAGACAAAGGTAAGATCAGAACTTGTATATTAGTGAAACGTAACCATAATGTATTCTTACTTCCTAACCTCAGCGACACCTCAGACTGGAGACTGCCAAAGGCACCTACTGACTGGCGTCGGCATATCTTGGCCACAATCATGTGGGCCCTCTCTCTGGTGACAACCTAGAAAGGGTGATATTGGAAGCATGAAGGCAAAAAACTGACCTCATCATCGGATGCGACGCTAGTGCTCATCACACGATATGAAGCAGTACCGACATCAACGATAGAGGTGAGTCACTTTGTTTGGAACATTGGCAATGAGCCCACTTTTATAACAAGAAACCTACAGGAAGTGCTAGATATCACTCCTGTCTCCGACAGCATTACTCAAATGCTAACAAACTGGATGGCATAGTCTGAACTCTCTTTTTAAGACCACACATACATCCAATTCAGCCAAAGTGATGCTCTTCCCAGTTCACCAGCATTCCGGAATTATCGGAAAACTGATTTTCTAAAATGCAGAGGAATACTGTCAGAAACTGAACTCTCAGTCACCTGCGTGACACCAATGAGCTTGACATGAAAGTCAAGAAATTCACCTTGGCTCTCAATCAGGCTATGGCCGCTTCCTGCCCTCTTATTCAACCTAGAGGCAAGAAAAAGCCGTACTGATGAACATCAGCACTGGGACTGCTTCGAAACACTTGCAGAAAACTTTTCAACTTAGCAAAAGGCACAGGAAAGGATTCATACAAAAAATCCCTCAAATTATACAAAAAAGAACTGATGCAGGCAAAGCGACAATCCTGGAGGTCATTCTGTGACATAATCACGGAAACCTCTGAAGCATCGCGGCTAAGAAAAATCTTCTCTACAAATCCTATGATGCCTAGCTGTTTGAAAAAAACCAATGGACAACCTCAAGTGATGAATCACTCATCCTACTACTGGACATCCACTTCCAAGGTAGCTCCAAATTCGCGGTCAGTAGCAACCCAAACACGACTACTGCAACCGGGACCAAAATTTATGGTCTGATTACAAGAGACACACTTCTCTGGGCAACAACGTCAACACATCCGCAATCACAACTGCGCTGTCAACTCTGCAAGTAGGCGACTCACTTGGGGAGTTGATCAGTCTTATGCTAAATAGCAGGATAATCAACTCCAAATTGGGTGAGAATTCTGCTAAAAGATGTGTCAGCAGAGGTACGCGGCAAAGTTGATATACCTGGAAGCAGGTGGTAGCAGGGTGATTGCCTATGCGGATGACGTTGCTATAGTCATCTCAGGTAAGCATCTCAATAGATTAACCCGCTGGGCAGATCGCTGTGGATTGGGAATAAACCCCCATAAAACTGATCTTGTCCTCTTTTCCAGGAAATACAAAATCATATCCATTCCAATCATAGACCCTCCTTCAATTAACGGTACCAGTTTAGTATTTTCCGATATAGCAAAATATCTGTGTCTCACTTTGGCAGGAAACTAAACTGGAAAACTAACATTCAAGAAAGGGTCAATAAAGGTACAATACGAGTAGCTTTATTCTCTTGCAAAAAAAACCATTGGGAATAAATGGGGCCTTCAACCTCGCATAACCCACTGGCTATACATCTCGGTCATAAGACCGATATTCACCTACGTGGTTATCGTCTGGTGGACGACCTTAGACAATGAACTTAACTCCAGCAAACTAAGCAGAGTTCAAAGAACAGCAAGTCTATGCATAAGCGAAGCCTTACGGTCTACTCCCTTTGCGGCATTAGACATTCTGTTTTATTTGACACCCCAGGGAACTGTAGGGCCGATGAACTTCGCCGGAAAAGGGTAGTATAGGTACACCAATCGCTAAGTTCAAATTAAAATTAAAGCTGGATGTCAATAAAAGAACAGACCTTAGGTGGACTGTTGGACCAACATGTCTAGCGACTAAACAGATCTGGCCAAACTAGATCCGAATCGCTCTAACAGAGGAAATATCTCAGCGCCATAATAGGTGTCATCACTGGACACTGCCTTATAGACAAGCACGCAAGAAGACTTGGCGCTTTTACAAACTATTTCTGCAGAAGCTGCATGGACGAGGAGGAAGAGGAGACAATACTCCACCTACTCTGTACATGATCGACTCAATGAACCTTGTGGAGGTGTCGCAGTGTATGTGAAGAATAATTTGCAGCAATCCACAATTTTGGACAATACAGAATATATGGTATTTTCATTGAAATAGTTGTTGAAAATACAAAATGTCTTATTGGAAGTCTATATTTGGCACCTAAGGTATCGTGTTATAAAAAAGTAAGGAATCATCTTGAAGACTTGAAGCCCCTGTATACTAAAGTTGTAGTACGTGGAGATTTTGATCTCGATATTCTAAGAGGCAAAAATAAACACTTTGTACTCGTACGGTCAATTCACTGGGATTCCATTTTGCTAATGATGCCCACCCCACTCATTTTCAACCTGACAAAGTGCAGTCTTTCTTGTTTCTGAAACTGACTTGGTATTACATTATTATTGCTCCTCCTAGTTCAAATGATGTCCTTGTACAATTTCATCAGTCACCTATATACTGCACATCTGACATAAATTTGCAATTTTCTGGACTCAAAAACAACCTGGACTATCTTTTTGACAAACATGTACCCCTTGTAAAAAGGATAATAAAGAAACCTAGCATTCCTTGGTTCACTCAAAAAGTTGTATATCTTATTAAAAAAAAAGAAATTTGCTATACTTTAGATGGCGCAGATACCAATGTCCATATACGAGTATATATAATGAATTCCGACAAGGGCGAAACGCTGTTACCTGCCTAATTCGTGAAAACAAAAGTAAGTACTACCAAGTTTAACTCCAATAAGTCATGTTAAGAATTATGGAAATCCATTCGACAGGTTGGCACTAAGAAAAGTGAATCTGGGTGTAGCAATATTGACTTAAATGAACTTAATAGAAAGTTTACCAACAGTGCACCTCCAACTAATAGGCAGATTAACTTTTACTTTTTTGATGGGATCCAACCAATCGTTTTCCTTTCAATATGTTGATGAGACGACTTTAGGTAATGCTATTCTATCACTTGGAAAACAAAGACATAATAATTTGTAATTTATTAGCTTTAAAATTAGGGACACATTGAATAATTTTCCAATGCTCTTAAGCTAAGCAAAAAACAAAGACAAATTGTCCGCGCAATCACTACAGAGTTTAAAAAAAAATTCCTTAAAATGTGAGACAAAATATACGAGTAATTACCATTTTCTTACTCCGCAATATTTATCACAATTCAATTCAATTTCTAACCGTAAAAAACTGAATACCGTAAAACCGCCTAACTTTGACCAGTCTGGTAGGAAAAACATTCGCAGTATTTTAGTCCGTTTCGTGATATATTCGATTTTAATCTTAAGTTGTTGGCTGTTGAATTGTGAACATAATCAATACTTTACTTCAGTGTTTGCATTTCCGGTGCGCTTTTAAATGTTAAAAAACATCCTGGTCAAAGTTATACCTAAAAATTTTTAACTTTGACCATAAGACAATGAAAACGTTTTATTTAAGTTTTAGGGTATTTTATTACGAAAAATCAAAAGAAAAAGTTGCAAATTCCACATAAATAAAATAACTTAGGTATATTTATTTATATATAAATTTAGAAAGAACTTATTTTTCGAAGACATGTAGAATAGTAATTGGAAAAAAGAACGAATGAACAGGATATAAAAACTAAAATATATTACTTCAAAGTTAAATTTTAAATTCCACATAAGATAATCAGAAATATTTAAAAAAAAAATTTAAGGGAGAATTAACAATAAACAAAAGTAAGTATCAAGAAATTTTTATGGAAAAAAACAGATTGTGAGTAGGTACAAAAAAAACTACTAAAAATGGATGGACTATTGTGGAATTCTGTATCCTGATTGCGCCATCTGTTCGCCGAAAGATTCCCTAATTAGAAGTTGGCACTACTGTCATCGCCGCGGTTGGCACTTCTTCCAATAACCTACCATTCCTTTTCCGCTTTCTTTTATTTTCGAAGCCAAGGGAAGAGGTGCAAACCGCGGTAAGTATCATAATATATTTATTTATTATTTCTTTGTTAAATTAAATGTTAAATTTGTTAAATTTGTTATTTTTTAAAGAAATAAACAGATCAGATTTGGAAATCATCTCGTTTGAGCGTGCGCTTTCTTTTCCCAATTCGAAACATTTTTATTTCGCGTCTTGCAACGCATTCCAAGGAAGATTTCTTCGCCCAAGCCGTGCAAAGAAGACATCTAAATTTAGCGTTGCCAACGCATGTCGCCGAAGCCTTCTTTGCCCAAGCCGTGCAAGGAAGCAACAATTTTTTTGTGATACCTGGAATTGAGTAAGCCGCCGCCGCAAAGGCAGCTATCTGTGCTGAGTGCTATTGCAACACACGCCGCCAAAAGGACAGTGGTATTATGAGAAGCCGAACACCGCCACCGCTTCGACGCAGTCCCCGTAACGTCACGCCATCCATCGAGCCAACTACTACCCCAGCCGACGTAAGTAGTGTCGGCGCCACAGAAACATCTGAAGCCTCAGCCTCTGCAGCCATAATGTCAGTTGTCGTGACTGATACTCTGTCTGTGCAAATGCAGGACAGTTTGAATGCAGCATCTATCTTCTCAGCCACTAGTGAGACTCCTGGGGACACTACGCCAGGTACTGTTATTGAGACTCTAGTGTGCAATATCGCCCTGGGGAAATCTGAGGGTGCTCCGCCTGTCGCCAAAGCCACAACAGTTTCTGCCCGTATAAATGGTCCTGGAACAGCTACCTCTGATGAGGCGGAGAAAAGGTATGTTATTTCGTTACAGGAACAGATTGCCGATCTTGAAAGACACCTCAAGGCCACGCAAGTGCAGTTGAGGAGTAATGACTTGCAGTGTAGTACGCTAAAATTAGCTATGCAATCGCAGTCTCCGCAACAGCCCGTTACGCAAATCCCACTACAAGTCACACACAACCAACAGTCAGCCGTCTACACACAGTCAGCAGCTCAACATGCGCAGCCGCCAGCAACTTATGCACAGCAGCCAGCCGTGTATACCTCACAGCCATTGGTGTATGCGTCGCAACATTCATCTACGCATGCACAGCCGCTAGCCATACATGCACAGCCATCACTTTTACATGTGCAGCCGCCAGCTACGTATACACCACAGCCACTCGTGTATGCTTCGCTACCTTCATCTACGCACGCTAAACCGCCAGCCATGCACGCTCAGTCGACAGTCTTACATACACCAATGCCAATTATTCATGCGCCGCAGCTAGGCTCGCATGAACAGCCACCAGCCACGTATACGTCGCAGCCAGTCGTATCTTCCTCGACTTTGTCTACTTATGCAACACCCACGAGCGTGCAAATGATGTCCAGCACGCACGTATCACCCCCATTCTTGCATACGTACGCACCGTTGCCACATTCGTACATACAACCATCGCTTGCTCATATCCAACAGCCGATGAATTCAGATAAGTAAGGTCCAGGATCTTCCTACGTTTTCCGGGAACCCAGATGACTGGCCAATGTTTTTCACGTTTTTGCAAACAAATGCGGCCTTCAATTACACGAACCTGGAAAACAATCAAAGGTTGCAAAAATGCCTGCATGGTGATGCGAGGGAAGCCGTCAAATCTCTATTGATCCACCCGGACAATGTAGGAAGTATTATAGAAGAGCTACGATTTCGTTTTGGTCGCCCGGAACAATTGATCAACAGTCAGTTGCATCAAGTTCGTGAAATTCAGCCAGTCAGCGAATCAAACATGGGCAATCTCGTTCCATTTGCGACAAAGGTGAGGAACTTGGCTATCTTTTTACAATCAGTCAACGGCCAGCAGCACATCGCGAACCCATCGCTGCTTCAAGAGCTCGTTCGAAAGCTGCCTATGACTAAGCGGTTGGAATGGGCCAGATACGCAACGATAATCCAACCATACCCAACGATCATTAATTTTAGTGACTGGATCTCTGATGTAGCAAGGTTAGTTTGTGCCGTCCAAGACACCGAAGACAAGGAGAAAAAGCGACGCCATTCAGTGTTACACACAGCGGTATATTCAAGGTGTTCCCTGTGTCAAGAGGCACACAAAGTTAACGAGTGCAAGAAATTTCTCAAAGCAACAGTGCAAGAACGATGGTCAATTGTCAAAAAACATGGTCTTTGTTTTACGTGAAGAAAGGGCATGCTACTCGAACCTGTCGCGTGAAGAATATTTGCGCTACAAACGGATGCCAGAGAAGACACCACAAGCTACTTCATGAAGTTTTACCGAAGCCAACTCCATTACCTGATGTGAGTCAAGAAGTTCCTCAATGTTCGTCCACTGGTAGCGTGCTAGCTACAAAAGGGAATGCCAACAACGATCAGAAGCTCCTGTTTAGAGTTCTCCCTGTGACGCTGTATGGTCCGAATAAGGCCATTGATACGTTCGCACTTTTCGATGAGGGATCCTCGATTTCGATAGTGGATGCGGCTTTGATTAAGGAAATGGGTCTCAGAGGTAGTCCTCGCCAGCTCGATATTCAGTGGGTTGCTGGAAAGCAGGCACAGGAACCAACATTGGTGGTTGACCTTCAAGTAAGTGGATCAGATATGAAGGAAAAGTACCAACTCCGGCACGTGTATGGGGTTTCGAATCTCAGCCTACCTACTCAAAGCCTGAAGGACTCAGATTTGTGTAGCATGTCAAGCCGCCATGAATTTCCTATGGAGTCGTACACAAATGCCGTTCCAAGACTTTTGATCGGGCTCGATCACTACTATTTGGGAATACCGAGGGAACTACGGGATTTGGGTAAGCATGGACCTTTTGCAACGCGTACGAAGCTTGGTTGGGCCGTGTTCGGTCCCACGCTGGCGATTGCTCACACGAGCACACCTGAGTGCTTCCTGACCTACACAAATTCCGCTGATGCCGAACTACACAACTTAGTTGACGAATATTTTCACACAGAAAGTTTTGGGGTAAGAACATCTCCCCCAGTAGAATCCAAGGATGACGTTCGTGCTAGAGCCATTCTCGACTCAACTACAAAGCAACTTGATGGTCGATTCGAGGTTGGCTTGCTATGGAAATCTGACGACATCGTTCTGCCAGACAGTTTTACCATGGCACAGAAGCGCTTGGTAGGTATAGAACGAAAGATGAAGAAAAATGAAGACTTTACCGCCGCCTACAAATCAATTATGACAGATTATGTGGAGAAATGCTATGCTCGTAAGCTGCAGCCAGCGGAAGCCGCCGTCACGGGACCAAGGACATGGTATTTGCCACATTTCGGGGTAGTTAACCCTAACAAGCCTCAGAAACTTCGTCTTGTTTTTGACGCAGCCGCCGAGGTGAATGGAGTGTCACTCAATTCTCACTTACTGAAGGGTCCTCATTACCAGTCACTGCCATCTGTTCTCTTCAACTTTCGGGAAGGAGCCGTCGCTGTGTGTGGAGATATAAAGCAGATGTTCCACCAGATTCGAATTCGGCAGGAGGACAGATGTGCGCAAAGGTTTCTTTGGCGTGATGGAGATGACAGCAAGCCGCCAGATATTTACGAGATGTTGGTGATGACATTTGGGGCCGCTTGCTCGCCTTGTTCTGCTCAGCATGTGAAGATTAAAAATGCCCTGGCGCACAGCAGCATATACGATTCTCGTGCCGTCAAAGCCATCACTGACTTTCATTATGTTGACGATTTCGTTGACAGTTTCCGTTCCATTGAGCAAGCCATTAGAATTTCAAATCAAGTTCGAAAGATACATGAAGCCGCCGGATTTGAGCTACGAAACTTCAGCTCGAACTCGGAAGCCGTCCTGAGAGCTTTGGATTGTGCTGCGCCAGCTAGCCGAGACACTCTTCTGCATGCTGAAAAGGTATTGGGCATGTTCTGGCAGCCAGCTAGAGACAAATTCCAGTACAAGCTGCAGTTTCACCGAGTGAGCAAGGATGTCATTGATGGAAGCAGACGTCCCACCAAACGTGAGCTACTCAGCATCGTCATGTCGGTGTTTGATCCTTTGGGATTTTTGAGTCCTTTTATTGTAGCAGCGAAGCTGGTGATGCGGGAAGTTTGGCGACGGAACGTTCTTTGGGACGAAGAACTGCCGGAGAACATCTGCACCCTTTGGAACAAATGGCGCTTGCAGTTGCCTAACGTAATTGAAATGACAGTTCCTCGTTTTTACTTTAATGATGGTGCCCCCAAGGAGCTTCAGCTCCACGTTTTCGTCGACGGAAGTGAGGAAGCTATTGCAGCCGTTGCATATTGGAGAGCAACGAACCAGGACAACTTGGTTGAGACCGCGTTCATAAACGCGAAAAAAAGGTGCTCTCCATTGAAGCCGATGACCGTGCCTCGTATCGAGCTCCAGGCCGCAGTTTTGGGTTCACGACTTATGAAGACAGTGCTTGAAGGACATTCTGTCGCTGTCACCCGAAAGTTTCTCTGGAGCGACTCTTCGACGGTCATCAAGTGGATCAACAGTGAGCATTTTTTTTTTTTTTTTTTTTTTTTTTTAATAATTTACGCGCGCCTAAGGGGTTAGATACCCTTTTACTGTTGCCAGGGCGCGGGCGGAAAGGTAGAAGGAAGAGAAAGGAAAATTGTTTTGTAGTGGTTTGAAACTCAGGTGTGTTTGGTTTCGATATTCACTCTCCAGGGGGTGGGAGTCCGAATAGGACGGAGAGTTTTTTCTTCACTCAGAGTGATTCGAGGTATAATTCACAGTATTTTTTTATGTGCTTGAAACTCTACAACAGCCAAATCTACGTGTCAGTGTTATGCCTTCACACGCAGAATTTTTCTGTCTGAGTTCCAATTACACAAATGAAAAACTGACTTGCCATGGGCAGGATTCGAACCTAGACCCTCCGAGTGAGAAGCGATTGCTAGTACCACTACACCACGGCCACCCGGTGGCCGGCGATACAAGCCGTTTGTCGCTCATAGAATCGCCGAGATTCTGCAGGCCACTGATCAAAAGAGTTGGAGGTGGGTGCCGACCACTGAGAACCCTGCAGACGACGCTACGAGGGCTAAAAACCAGATCGACTTTAGCGCTTCATCCAGGTGGTTGAATGGTCCGGCTTTCTTATGCTTGTCGGAGAAGAACTAGCCATTCAATGCCAACGTACAAGATTTGATGTCGAGGAAGAGCTTAGCCCAAAATATGCTCTTGTCGTGGTAAGTAACAGCCTGATAGATTGGAATCGATTTTCCTCTTTCAGAAGGACCATCAATACCATGGCCTGGGTACTGCGTGTTTTTAATGGCAGTGCAAATCACACCTTAACTGTTGAGGAGTTAAATGTAGCCGAAAGACAGCTTTGCCGCCAAGCTCAACGTCAAGCCTTTGGCGCTGAAATAAGCCTTATACAGCGTGGCTTACCAGTTCCAGAGGGGAGCGAGATCTCTAAGCTTATGCCATACATCGATGAAGAAGACATCCTACGCGTTTTTGGGCGCATTGATGCCGCCTCATGTTTGACGTATGCTGCCAGAAGACCCATAATCTTGCCATCTGCTCACCGGTTTACGACACTCATGGTTGCCTATTGCCACGACAAGATGATGCACCAGAACACAGAAGCTGCGATTTGCGAAGTACGTCGCAAGTACTGGGTGCCCCGCCTGCGTTAGGTTATGCGCAAAGTCATCGCAAACTGCAGGATTTGTAAAATTCGTAGGGTCACGGAAATACCGCCACTTATGGGACCCTTGCCGGAGGATCGGGTTATGCCTTACCTGAGACCATTTTCTTATACTGGTCTAGACTACTTCGGACCACTAACTGTCACCATTGGTCGGCGCATCGAGAAGCGGTGGATTGCCCTCTTCACTTGTTTGACAGTGAGAGCAATTCACCTGGAAGTAGCGCATGACCTGTCAACAGATGCGTGTATAATAGTTATACGTAACTTTATAAACCGTCGAGGAGTGCCGCTACGGATACGCAGCGACAACGGAAAAAACTTCGTCGGAGCCAACCAGGAAGCGAAGCGTTTTTCGCAAGTTTTCGACTGTC
Source organism: Volucella bombylans (assembly GCA_949129095.1). Lineage (NCBI taxonomy): Eukaryota > Metazoa > Arthropoda > Insecta > Diptera > Syrphidae > Volucella > Volucella bombylans. The sequence continues at coordinate 63,116,730 of OX422143.1, read as the reverse complement.
ATCGGATCCAAGACGAACTGTCAAAAAGGGGAGTCGACTGGCGTTTCAACTATCCAAACAACCCATCCGAGGGAGGTGCCTGGGAGCGCATGGTGCAGTGTGTGAAGCGTGTTTTGCAACTCACACTCAAGGAGGTTTCACCACGAGAGCACACTTTGCTATGCCTAATAATTGAAGCAGAGAATGTAGTAAATTCAAGACCACTCACCCATTTGCCAGTGACAGTCGACCAAATCATTTTTTGCTGGGCTCAGCTAATACAGCTCATACCCCTAGAATTCAGGAGCCAGATGAGAAGACATGCCGTTTAAAGAAGCAATGGAGGATTGCCCGCCTTATGAGAGACAGGTTTTGGAAAAGGTGGGTGCTCGAATACCTTCCCACTTTGACACGCCGAGTCAAGTGGTGCCGAAGGACGAAACCAAGCGAAGTCGGGGATTTAGTTTATATCTGCGACCCGAATATGCCGAGACGAGGGTAGAAGCGAGCCAGAGTTCAACGCGTATACCAGGGGTCAGATGGAGTCATCAGACGAGCCGACGTGCAGACAAACACAGGAGTGTTATCCCGTCCAGTTTCGAGATTAGCAGTGTTGGACGTGGAAGCCGATGGTGAACTAGATAGGTTCACGGGGGCGGGGATGTGGAATTCTGTATCCTGATTGCGCCATCTGTTCGCCAAAAGATTCATTAATTAGAAGTTGGCACTACTGTCATCGCCGAGGTTGGCACTTCTTCCAATAACCTACCATTCCTTTTCCGCTTTCTTTTATTTTCGAAGCCAAGGGAAGAGGTGCAAACCGCGGTAAGTATCATAATATTTTTATTTATTATTTCTTTGTTAAACTTTATTTTTTAAAGAAATAAACAGATCAGATTTGGAAATCATCTCGTTTGAGCGTGCGCTTTCTTTCCCCAATTCGAAACAACTATTTAAAATGAATTTTTGGTATTTAGAACAACTTCCATGAGGTCTTCTAGGGATGAAGGGCTCAAGGGCTCTGCCAATGTTTCCTCGATGTTTGTATCAATTTGAGACTCTGTTTGAAATATAGTGCCGTAATAAGAAGGACTCAGGGACCGTTCGCGAGTTAGACTTGCTTCTGCTTGGACCGGACTTCCTTTAAGCTCTTCAACGCTTATTCCCTTTCCCGGTGTAACTCCAACCTTGCTCCTTTTTTTTCTTCCCGTTGAGTCTCCTTTACCATGTCTCATTTCTTTTAATAAATCTACAACGCGCGATGATAAATTTGTAGCTGTTTCTTCTAGATGTTCTTCCCTAGGCATTCTTGTTATCACTTGTTGAGGATCAAAAGGGAAAATTCCACACTTTTTAAAGCTAGATATTAAATTCGTTGACAAACCATTTTCATTCAAGGATTCTTCTACCAGTTTTTTAAGCATTTGGGGAAATTTATCTTTAACTAGCACTTGCAAAGTTCTTGATTTGCTTACTTTCCACTTCATTAAAATGGTCCTCCATATTTTTTTTAGAGGACCGAAGAATGCTTGCTTGCTAAGAAGGGCATTATTTCTTTTGAAGAACCTTTCTAGCCAATCTTTACTCAAAAGCTTTTGTGGTTTTGGTTTTCTCACGTTTATTCCGATAGTTGGTCGCCAGTTTTTGAACTTCTATCCCACTTAAAGGAAAGCCCCATTCGCTTGTGGTTAGTATAGCTTGAACTAAGAGTTTTTCCTCAGCATCTGTAAAAATACAAGGCCTTCCAAACGCCTTACCATGCCTTTGATGCCTCTTATTGATAAGGGTTCCCTTCGCAATACCGAAATGCTGAGCGCACTTTGTGATAGACATTTCTGTTCTTTCAATTATTTGCAATGCTTCCTCCATTTTGTTACTAGATGTACTATTGTAACGCCTAGAAGAAGTTTGCCTTTGCTTGGACATTTTAACCTATTTATATAAAAAGAAAAAGATTTACGCTAGGTAGGTAGGTAGCATGAAAAGGAACTAGTCAAACTAGCAATCAAAGTTAAACTGGTCAAAGTAATTCTGCCGGTCAAAGTTAAAAATTTGTGGTCAAAGTTTTACGAATATGCAACATTTGGCAAGTAACTTTTTCTTATTTATATGAAATGTATTCTAGTATTCATACGACTACCAAAATAATCATATTAAAAAGAGAAAATGTTAGTCTACTTACCTGTAATAAATTGCACTCAAAAAAATTACTAAAAACACAAAATATCGGAACCTCTTTGAGGAGCTCAAATCATTTACGTCTTACTTGCACTAATTTAATTTAACGTTACATTTTTTTCAAATGTTTTCACCTCATGAACTGAAAACCGACACTTAGCTGATAAATCAACCATTCAATCCATACCAAATTATGTTGAAATTACTCACATGTAGATACTGCTGTTTTAAAAATAAATGTTTTCTGATTTTGGTCAAAGTAATCATTACTGGTCAAAGTAAGGCGGTTTTACGGTATATCAATAAACAAAAACAAATTGTTGGTTTTTAGGTTTTTATCATATATACAAAAACTAAATAAGATGAAAAAAAAAACATTGTAGAGAATTCGAACAAATAAGTGTCCTGTATAATTATTAAACACAAAGAAAAAAATATAACAACTTACAATTAAAGTTTAAAAAAGAAAAAATATAATAACAACTATATGTATGTATGTACGAGTATAATGTAAACAATTTACACTTTCCGCTTGAATTATAAATTATACACAATGTTTATATACGTATACTGTACTGTACAATGTCTATATACTTGATTTTACCCATTAGGACTAGAAATTCAAAAAATAAATTTGTTTTCTTGTAAAATCAGAGAAATAAATTAAATAGGAAACAAACAAAAAAAAATTAAATATAAAATACAATAGTTCACGAAAAGGTGAAAAAAAGAGAAGAAAATGGATTTTAGGCACGTAATGTAAGGAACACAAAACCAATAAAATGTGAATGAACAAATGCTGTAAAAGTTAAATGAACTAAATAAAACTAAACACTTTTAAAAAATAATTTCTACAATATTATTATACGAGTATTATTTCTGTTCTGTCGGAACTGAGCAATCAGACAAAGAACTACATAGTCCATGTTACTCATTGTAAACGCTTCAGTGATAAAGTGCGTTCAATACCAGTACCCACCACGACAGCGCCGAGTACCTGCAACCTGCAGACTGGACATTAACAGACGTTTTGCTCCGCGGTATAGTTACCACTTTCACAGCAAGCGTCCCAGGATAAGATTAAATATAACTTTTGAGAAAAACAAGTAAAAACAAATATTTGTCATCGAAAATGACTTTATAGTTCAAAATACTCTCCAATCAATATCAATACACTTTTACATGCGTTTGAACCAATTTTCGAAGCACTTTTGACACTCCGAACGAGGTAGCCCCAAAAAACATGCGTTTTAAATACATCATACGCTTCTTCAGGCAGCGAAAAATGTTATTTTTGACGTGCGGGAATAAAAACAAGTCATTGGGTGCCAAATCAAAGCTGTAGGGCGGATGACTCATCAATTCGATGTTTTGAGTGCTTCAAAAGTCACTTGTTTGAGCCGACCTTTGAGAGCTCGTAATGTCATGGTGGAGAATGATCTCTGTTTGGTTGAAATAAAGTCTGCGATTACAATTGAGTACAATACATTATTAGTCACAACCAATGAAAAAGCATATGCTCCTCTTATTACCACAGTGCATCAGATTATCGGAAGTTTGGTAATCATTTCTCCCGGCACTTCCTCTCAATTAATATTGCTAATATCTTCGTGGATAACGAATTTTTGAGGGCAAAACTCGGTCGGAGTTTTTCTTAATTCAACAAATTAAAGGACACCAGCCTTTCTAAACAACGTTGTTAAGCGATTCAGTACCTCCCTGTACCGAAATACTGACTGCAAATATTAGATAATTACCTAATTAACATCATAAAATAAAGAGCGCATGTACCGCACAGGTTTGACCGAATCGGTACAGGTTTATTCAGGTAGAAAATGTTTACAGGAAAATAAACCCAAACCGTTTTCGCTACTTTTGAATACTAATTAATAACTAAGGGTCACCTAATCATAAAACTTTCAGTATAAAAATCTAGCTGTTGGAAGAGTAGGGCACATTCAAACTTCAACCATCGGTACATCGGACTACGATTAGAACAAAGCTTTATCATGGACCAAACCACACAAGCTCCTTCCACATCAACCCCGGCGATTGAAGATGTAAACAATTTCAAAGATTTGAGCAGCTATTTTGGGTTCGACGTTCAGGGCAATCTCCGCAAGATGATCAACAACTTAGATGGAATAACTTTTCAAATAGTAGTACACTTAAAAGGATCACCACTGGGCAAAAATCCGGTATATTCCATTGAGTTTTCCATGAAGCAAAAGGACAAGGAACAGGCGACATCACAAAAAACAAATGAAACCGAGGATGATGATCTTGATGGATTGCTGGATCATATTGAGTTTTTACAGAAAAGTTACGACCAAGTCATGGCCCAAGTAAAGGACAAAATTAAGGACCTTGAGGCGCAATACAAAAAAGAAGACTACCAAATCACTTTAATTAAACGAAAACCTGCACAAACTAAACCAGAAACATTGCCAGCACCAGCTAAATCAAATGGAGAATCTTTATCCGAACCAACTGTTATATCGAGTAAAAGGAAATTGAATTTCAAAAATCCAAACGCATTTCATCCACAAAAACAAACAAAAATCCACTGATTATTGGACCGAATGGAACAGAAGTTTCCCGTAAGGATTTTGATAAAATTTCTTGGCACAGTCATGTAGGACCAACGAGGAGACTTTGCGAACTCATTTTTGGAGATCGAGTCTTAGCCTCTCGTTCATTGACTGGTAACCCATCACCCGCATGGTCAAAGAAGGGACGACTTGATCCTCGAAAAACCGGAGATATCATTTATTTGGTATGCGCCAAGTTTAATGTAAGCCAACAGCTTGTACAATCGACTATCACTACTAAGTGTGCAGATTCCACGAGGAAACTTAACCGATTGGCAGTTTTTATTTAAGTTGTAAATTCTTTTAGTTTGAATAACAATAAATAACAAAAATGTAAATCTGTATTTGTGCCACTTTTCTTTTGCGAATGCAGTTATTTAATTCGAGCTACTTCAGAATCCATACAGAATAATGCCCGAAGCAAATGTTTCAACCACTTTTGAATAAAAGATAGTTTTTTGGGCAAAAGAACACAGTCCCCTTCGAGCTCAATACATAGTCCAACGTTTCCCCACGTTCCTTCCAAATAATAAGATCTGTTGAAGCCTTCAAAATATTTTGAAGTTTGGAAACAGAAAATACTCACTGACGGCTAAGTTCGGAGAATATCGCGGGTGAGAAAGCACTACGCACATATGCACCCATGGGTTGAAGAGCATTTTCTCATTGGCTAAATGCTGTCTTTTGCCCTTGAAATCGTCCGTCGTCCAATAAGTTGGCATAATATTCGCCGATGATTCTATTCCCCTTTTGAATGTAATCGATTTGGATTATGACGCGTGCATCTCACAAACTATTACCATCACATTCTTGGCCAATAGGCCCATTCGGCCTTCTTCAGCAACGATACACCCGAAGAAACACGCTGTTTTGACCCCGTTGTGTTATGGTGCGTCCATGATTCATTCTTAGCGCAAAACCCGTCCGGATTGTGTTGAACAACGCCAAATACTCCTTCGAAGTTGCTGCATTATTTTCTATTTGGGCACCACATGTTGAGGAAACATGAAAACAGTTATTGGCAACACTTTTTAAAACATAGAATCGACACTCGATTCCAACATATATACACTTAGTAAACGCAACACAAAATCAATGTATTAAAAAAAACAGTTTATGTCTAACATGAATTTTTATAACGAAAAATAAAAACTACACTTGAACATACAACACAGAACGGATAAGTTAACTTTTTTATTTATGCTCTAAACTTAAAAGTACGGTACAGTCCACTCAATTTGAGGTCGAACAAACACAAAAATGCCTATAACTTCTAAAATAAGCGTCTGGGGGGTCCAAACTTCAATTCAAAAATGCCTATAACTTCTAAAATAAGCGTCTGAGAGGGTGCAAACTTCAACACAAAAATATCTATAACTTGTAAAGTAAGCGTCTGAGGGCGTCCAAACTTCAACACAAAAACGGCTATTTCTTCCAAAATAAGCGTCCCAGCCGAACCCTCCTCCCCAGAAAGCATTCTGGAAATAATCAGGCTCAGCAACCTGACCCTTCTGATTCATGACTGGAAAGTCGCGAAACTGGAGGAACTAAGGGGCTCTTATAGAAGCGCGTTGATCGTGACAATTAAGCCGTCAGTCTCCTCTTCTGACATCCTGTCGGAAAGGTCCTATACTATCAGAGGAAGAAGATGAGCTCTTGAGCACTTGAGCACATCTTCAGAATCGGAGAATCGGAAACTGCAGCAATGATACGGTTTCTCCAGATTAATCTCCATCACTCAAAAAATATTTCGGCCGCACTCATTCTGCGTCTCTCCAAAAACGCAGAAGACCTTATCCTTATCCACGAACCATGGATTGTAAAAGGAATGGTTCGTGGACTTAGGACATCTGTATACGCTCCGCTCTATACAAGAGACAAAGGTAAGATCAGAACTTGTATATTAGTGAAACGTAACCTTAATGTATTCTTACTTCCTAACCTCAGACTGGAGACTGCCAAAGGCACCTACTGACTGGCGTCGGCATATCTTGGCCACGATCATGTGGGCCCTCTCTCTGGTGACAACCTAGAAAGGGTGATATTGGAAGCATGAAGGCAAAAAACTGACCTCATCATCGGATGCGACGCTAGTGCTCATCACACGGTATGAAGCAGTACCGACATCAACGATAGAGGTGAGTCACTTTGTTTGGAACATTGGCAATGAGCCCACTTTTATAACAAGAAACCTACAGGAAGTGCTAGATATCACTCTTGTCTCCGACAGCATCACTCAAATGCTAACAAACTGGATGGTATAGTCTGAACTCTCTTTTTAAGACCACACATACATCCAATTCAGCCAAAGTGATGCTCTTCCCAGTCAACCAGCATTCCGGAATTATCGGAAAACTGATTGGCTAAAATGCAGAGGAATACTGTCAGAAACTGAACTCTCAGTCCCCTGCGTGACACCAATGAGCTTGACATGAAAGTCAAGAAATTCACCCTGGGTTTCAATCAGACTATGGCCGCTTCCTGCCCTCTTATTCAACCTAGAGGCAAGAAAAAGTAAGTGAAAACAAAAGTAAGTACTACCAAGTTTAACTCCAGTAAGTCATGTTAAGAATTTTGGAAATCCATTCGACAGGTTGGCACTAAGAAAAGTGGATCTGGGTGTAGCAATATTGACTTAAATGAACTTAATAGAAAGTTTATCAACAGTGCACCTCCAACTAATAGGCAGATTGACTTTTACTTTTTTGATGGGATCCAACCAGAGGTAGGAGCACCGCTATCGTTTTCCTTTCAATATGTTGATGAGACGACTGTAGGTAATGCTATTCTATCTGTCAAATCAAATGCCATGGGCTTGGATGATATTCACCCGAAATTTATTAAAATTTTGTTGCCAGTTCTCTCCAAACACATTAAAAATTTGTTTAATACAATTATAATGACGGGAATTATTCCTGATGAATGGAATAATTCAGAGTATAGGCCAAAAGCTATCTTACCTTTCCTTTGTAAGGTGTTTGAGAAAATTTGAAGCAAACAAATGAAGATCTTCCTTGAACTAAATAACCTACTAATCCAACATCAATCTGGTTTTAGAGAAAAGCATAACTGCGCAACTGCGTTATTAAAAGTAACTGACGACATCCGTTCTGCCATTGACAGAGACATGATGTCACTTCTAGTTTTCTTATACAAATTAAGGAATCACTTTGCTTTTGGTGATAAAGCGTGTCAACTTGTAGCATCATACCTCATATATCGCAACCAAGCTGTATTTGTTAGCTGTATTTCACTGTGATCGAATATCATCGAGCTTGCCGGTACCATCTGTGGTGCCTCAAGGATCTGTCCTTGGCCCACTTTTGTTCACGATGTTCATAAATGATATGAAAAGTATAATCTACTGCGATTATCATATCTATGCGGATGATGTGCAGTTATACAAAAAAAATACCTACATCTGCAGTGACTTCTACTGACTTCTGAAAACCTTAACACAGACCTCGATTCCATATTTGTTTGGCCACAAAAAAACTACCTTAGCCTTAATCCTTCCAAGACTAAGACACTGCTGATTGGTAGTAACAATCAGGAAACTGTGATTTTGCCTCTTGCTATTAATAATGATGTCATTGAGTCTGTTACTAATATTAAAAATTTTGCAATTTATTTTAACAAACAACTCAACTGGACCGATCACACATAAGCTTCGTTGTCTCAAAAATATATGGCGTTCTAAGGGGATTTAAGCCCGACAAACCGGTACCTGCCTGTTAAAGTCAAAATGAAACTTATTAAGTCTTTCGTCCTGCTCATTATACTGTACGGATGGGAAATCTTCGCATGCTTAGATTCTTCGTCCCTGAGAAAGCTAAATGTCACATTTAACAGCTGTGCTAGATACATATTTAAATTGAAAAGGAATTATCACATATCCGCCTTTACTAAGCTAATAGCTGGGTGTTCACTGGATACAATTCTAAAATATCGAAATGTCCTTGCACTGCATAGAATTATTTGCTCCGGAACACCGAATTACTTGTTCACAAAAATCAAGTTTGTGCACTCTCAGAGAATTCTTAATCTAATACCTCATGGGTACACATTTTTAAATAGCTGTCCTCAATTTTTCGCTCATGCTGTGCTCCAGTGGAACAGTCTCCCTACAAACATCAAAAGAGTGAACACAGAAAAGCGTTTCGAAAAAAAACTTTTTAAATTACTGCACAAGTCGCAATTAATGATTTAGAGTGCGGACCTCGATCTGGAAGCTGAATCTAATCAACTCATCTAGCATGCTTCTAAGCTTTTGTCTGACGTCAAAACCGAAAAAGTTGGATTTTCCTCTTTTGCTGTGCACTCAACTGAGTCTAATTCCACAGATTCTGGGATTTGGTCTTCGTCTAACGATTTTAATATTATTGGCTACTTGTACCTTACTAAGATGAACTGAAGTGCTCTGAGATTGTTATCAGACAAACCGCATTTTTATTGAGATCAGAGTTTACGGGGTAAGTTAAAAGCACCGCAGCATCTGTTAAATGTTGTACAATCGCGCCGTTCTTACATGTTTATTCAAGGAGATCTCATACCATATTACCGCTCGAGAGAAACAACTGTGTTGTCGAAAGAAAAATGACAAGTTATATCTAAAACAAATCCAGATTTACATTTTTATTCAAATTAAATAAAACCATACTTTACTGCCAAGCGGTTAAGTTTCTTCGTAGAATCTGCACACTTGGTAGTGATAGTCGATCGTACAAGCTGTTGGCTTACATTAAACTTGGCGCATACCAAATAAATGATATCTTCGGTCTTTTGATTATCTAGTCGACCCTTCTTTGGCCTTGCACGTCCTTTAAATGCGGGCGATGGGTTACCAGTCAATGAATGAGAGGCCAAGACTCGATCTCCAAAAATGAGTTCGCAAAGTTTCCTCGTTGCGCCTGCATGATTGTGCCAAGAAATTTTATCAAAATCTTTACGGGAAACTTCTGTTCCATTCGGTCCAATAATCAGAGTGTCCGGAGATTTATCTGAGATTTTCGGGAACTCTTTGGTGGACATTTGTTTTTGTAGATTTTGTTCGATTGGATTTTTGAAATTCAATTTCCTTTTACTCGATATAACAGTTGGTTCGGATAAAGATTCTCCATTTGATTTAGCTGGTGCTGGCAATGGTTCTGGCTTAGATTGTGCAGGTCTTCGTTTAATTAAAGTTATTTGGTAGTCTTCCTTTTTGTACTGTACTTGAAGGTCCTTAATTTTGTCCTTTACCTGTGCCATGACTTGGCCGTAACTTTTCTGCAAAAACTCAATATGATCCAGTAATCCATCAAGATCATCATCCTCGGTTTCATTTGCTTTTTGTGATGTCGGCTGTTCCTTGTCCTTTTGCTTCAATGCAAACTCAATGGAATACACCGGATTCGTGCCTAGTGGTGATCCTTTTAAGTGTACTACTATTTTAAAAGCGATTCCGTCCAAGTCTTCGATCATCTTGCGAAGCTTGTCCTGAACATCGAAACCGAAATAGCTGCTCAAATCTTTGGAATTGTTTACATCTTCAATTGCCTGAGCTGATGTGGAAGGAGTATGTGTGCTTTGATCCATGGTGAAACTCTGTTCTAGTTGTGGTTACACTGATGATTGGTATTTGAATGTCCCTTGCATTTTCAACACCTCCGTTTTTATAGTGAAAGTATTGTGGTTAGGTAGCGTAAAAGGCTGCATTTTTTTTTTGATAAAGGAGTACGGATCTAATTACAAACATTTTCTACCTGTCGAAACTTGTGCAGATTTCGGAAAACCCGCGGAACATGTGCTCTCTATTTTGGGATGTTAATTAGTTTGTTATTCAACAATTGTTTGTAGTGTTTCCGTAAATGCAGATATTGAATTGCTTAACAATGCTATTCAGGAAGGCGGAACGTAAGTTTCCTTAAATTATGATTAAGGAAAACCCGTAACGACTTAATTAGTGCGATGTACTGAAAGAATCTAAAAACCTCAGCCGATAGCCAGTGCCCGAAGAAATGAGTGGCCTATGTTGTTTGCTATTACTAATGAGTTGACGCGCGCAATCATACGTAATGTGTGCGAAACAAAGTAATCAGTATTAATCTATCGAAAAACTATTTGCTTGTTTCGGTTGTGCTTAAATTGGAGCATAAGATAATCCTTGAAAGTATCAGAGAACATAAAGCAATATTTTCAAAGGTAATTCACAGGCCGTTTCATATTTCCTCAAAAGAACTCTTAATTAATCATATCCGCCATCTCGCACGCTTATTTAAAATCACGCTCCCACGCAGATTTGTATAACTTCTGCCTTGTTTACACTCAATTCTCTAACCTGTGTGAATCGCTTTATTTAAATTATTTAAACTACTTATATCACATGTAAATTATTGCAATTACTCGTGCACGCCTTCTATCTCTTCATATTACCAATGTATACTGCACATTATTTGGCACCATCCTTCTTGGCCGCGGTTGGCACCCCTTTCCATGGTCAACCATTCTCAGCCATATCAACTTCCGGCTGATCAGCTCTCTCAGTTCTTGAAGCCATGGGAAGGGGTGCAAACCGTGGTAAGTACATGTGTATTAATCTCAAAAATGTAAGGTAATCAGATTAATTTATTAGAAATAAACACCAGAATTGTAAGCATGGTTTGGGCGTGCGCCTTTTCATTTTCCCCGTTCAAGTACATCACAGTTTATCTCTGAACCTAAACGCTTTATTCAGTTTATTAACATCAAAAGAAAAGCGAATAACCACCCTTCCACATCAATTCTCGCCAATACATCCTCTGACGATCATCCAATATCCGCGAGAAACTATTTGCTAAATTATTTAGACAGTCGTACGCTAACCCTCCGAAGACTCTGATCAGCGATACTTCTCTTACGTGAGCAGTTGTCCTCAAATAACATTAATTTAGGAACACATTAGTTCAGCATTAATGAAGGAAAAAATTGAAAACTGGAACTCTGCGGGTCCTGATGGTCTGCTATTTTTCATATTTTCTGGAAGAATGTATATAGAATATAATCCCTCTCCATAAGGAAGGCCGAAAAAAAATACTAAATTATATTATATGTATTATGGATTATGCTAACTGAAAACGTCAGTACAAATCTTTCGCGGAACGCACTACATATGTATACCATATAGGTTTTAAGCAGCTCTCTATTTTGACGAAGTTTTAATCGGTTGACCTAGGTACTTATAATAGCGTACACAGCTTTACATCTGACGCAGGATCCGATAAAAATAACTAAGGCCTGACATTTACATTTCTGTCGACCTTTAACTAAAATGTAGGTCTTTATAATACGAGTAGCACCTGGATTGGCCTAATCTTCTCAATACTTAAGTGGTCTACTAACATAGTTTCAACTTATATTCATCTAGATTCCTAGAAATAGCACTAAGGCTACTACACTATTCGGTTTTTAGAATGATTCTCATCCGAGTATTCTGCCTAGTGCACCCACTAACTGGTCTGCTCATCGTATTGTGTTAGTTAGGATCTGGTGCACTGCATTCGGACTGTGCCCAAAATTTATTCATTTTTAGGTACAATGGCATTTGCTTCTCTTTCCATTTGTCTTCAGTAGAGATACATCAGTTAGTCTAGTTGTTTGAGTTTAGATGTAAAAGTCCATCGAATTCATCCGTTTGGTGAGGTTGTCACTGAAGCGATGCTAAAAGTATATTCGGGATGGAATTCTATTTGTGGGAAAATGATTTTTGCTATTTTTTGGCAATCGTGGGCTTGTACAATTCACTCCAGGTTTGTTCTATAAAACTTCTTGTTCTAGGAATCTTGACGATAATCTTTTTTTCCTACTTCTCGGAAAGTAGTCTTAGAGACTTAGAGAACTTAGAATCTCAGACAGTCAAAATGCACTCTTGCAGGGTGCAGGGTTCTTCAAAAATCGATGTGTTCTGCCATTCTTGCTATATTGCTACAGGATCTTGCTGTCATACGATAAGATAAAAGGAATGTTGGGAATAATCACCAGGTTTGTTCCTGTCTACGAAAAATGTTTCTTTATTTCTTAGCGCATAGACGAGTTCCTTAACTGATGATATTATACGGGGAGAATCTAATGATGTTACGAAATCAAGCAAACACGTAGTTTAATAGCGGGTCCTATAAAATGGTGATGTCGAGCCACGATGACGATATCTCTGTTTGGTGTTGCATTTTTTTTGTGACGTCACGCAGTTGCTTATTAAAGTAATCTATGTCGCAAGATTATCTGAGGAATAACATTAATCTTTAATCTTTAATCGTTTCTTACTCTGGCTTGGGAATTGACTGTTCGCCATGACAGTTAACGTCACAATATATTTTTTGGCTGCATCAAGACCACTTCGATGTCAATGATGCTTTCAAAGGGCTTGTCGGAGTAAAGATAGTAATGATATTGTTACAATGTGCGCATCAATCATCTAACCACACCCACTTTTCAAAATTAGACTCATATTGAACAATCTCAAAGGTAACGTGGGCTGTAATCATTACTAGTATGCGCACTCTCTGGTTCTTGAAACCTACGAAGAATTCAAAAATCAGACCTTGCCTTTGCGAAAGAACCACATCAACCCTTAAATGAGGCACAATATTGGTTTCGAAGGATACAATTTTCAGTTATGCAAAATGTTAACCCATATTATTTAGACTTTTAGGCTGCATTTATAAGGCTTTTCAAAATCCGGTGACCACCGCGGATAGGTAAATCTAGCACTTGCAGTTCAAGTGTTGAATGCTACCATCCAGATTGCTCAGATGATACAAACTTGATTACAGGGCCTCAACCAAACAGCATATCCGATGTCTAGTCAAGTTATTGCAGTTCTTACTTCAAATTAGCTGAAATCTGTCCTGTTGTATCTTTAAGTTCCAACATTCATTTCTCGGCTCTTCATGTTATCCTCAAAGGCTATTCGAATATCGATTTAAGTGTTGGAGGTTTTTCTCTGCAAGGAAGAACAGATACACTTACAGAGGTGCTAGTCGATTAGGAAAAGCTCTGGTTGTTATTAGGGGTCTGTACTCGTGCATTGCAGAACGTATGAATACGGCCTTTATTGTTGAGCAATGAAGGGCATAAATCTGTCAACTCTAGGTGCTTCATGACGTGATTTTTTTAGCTGAATTCAGAAAACTCTAGTGGAATGGGTGCACCTGATTGTACATTTACAGGGATTTTCTTTTGGCTTCGGGTTTAAGTGAAAAGTCAGTAATTTTGCACACCACAATGTGGTCATTCAAAGATTTTCATTCAATTTAAAGCGGCATCCATTCATTACGAGTTTTTGCCTCTCCAATTTGCTTTATATGAACAAAAAAGAGTTTGCCTACTCTAAACTCGATTGCAAGTTCTCTGGTTCGGTGAGAATGCTTAAACTAGACTTTTCTGTCTATAAAGACACCGACACGGACTTCTGCAAAGCCTACGATATGGCGATGAGTATCGACTTCGATTTTCTAGCTTTTTGCCAGGATTTGGCAAAATTTATGAAATTTTTTAATCCACTACATCAGGTTCTTGCAGAAATTAAGGCAATCACACGATATGGTAGATTATCTCTGAACAGAACATGGTTATTTTATTGTTGCAATTAATGCGATCTTTTTTCTTATAGATTAGTCAATTCCATTTTTCCGCAACATAGCATTCAGACAAAGACCTAGTCCATTATACTCCTTTTAAGACCACGGTGTGGTCATCACTTTCTCAGGAAGCGTTGTAAAATTTTTGATCAATTATGCCTAATACACTCAAGTACTTTGGAAAAGATAAGCGCCTCGTTACGACGCCAGCAAGAATTCCGCAGTAGGCTTTACTGCTGGTCTCTAAGAGACATCGGGAAGTTTTCGTCTACCGGCAACCTGGACAGTCATGCCATCTGCAGTTATTCCCATATGAGACCGAACTATCCCATACTATACCGAGGTTGCAGGCAGTCCATCTTTAGGTTCGGGTTTTGGAAAACTTTCCTCTGGGTATTGGTCTTCGGCGATATAATTTCCTATTTCCTGTGGTAGCATTGTGACCTGAGATCTAGACAACCTTCCGACGACGTTCAGTGAATTCTTGCATTCTATAACTAGCTTGAAAGTTGTGAAAGGATTCAGCAAAGATTATAAGCTCAGCTAGGCAGTCGCTACAGATAGAAATGCTTAACTCCCTCCACCTTTTCTTCGTAATATAATTCGATGCCATCAAAATCTTTCCGCAGCAGAAGTTCTGGTATCAGTCCACTAGATGTATGACGCATTTCTGAGTGTCCCTTTGTCAAATATTTGACTCGTTGCATTACTTTATTTTGGATTTCCGACTTCAATCCTCAAGTTAATATATTTGTTGAAAACACCTTGTCCTAGTCACATGTTTTCTCTGGTTACAACTTTCTTTCACAGCTTCGCACTTGAACTGCCCATAACGCCACTAAAAGGTATTTTTCAGCAAATTTGGAGCAGCTTTTTTGGAATCCTGTTTTTCATATTAAGCTTTTGCTGATGAATTAAAAATTCATGCGGAATATCATACTGCAGCGATCTTGTTTGAATTTTTTTACTTTGAACAATGTTTCCTGTATGAGAATGGTTTTAGGTTATGTCATGTTATGCATTTCCTTCAAAATGAAACCTTGCTCTGAGATTCATTCATAATCGAATACGGGATCGTCGAAAAACTACTTCCATAAAGGTATTCTTAATTTTAGACTTCACTTCGATATAAGCAAAATCGTATCAGCATGCTCGCTGCAGTTCTTCGAGCAAGATTAGCATGGTTCAGCTTGTGATATAATATTCTCGCTTAAAGTCTTGTAAATATTAGCACAGATGAAATTGGAAAAAACTAAACTTTACGAAAATCTTAAGCAAAATTACAATAAGCCGGCACACTGTGTCTGCATTCAAAAAATCTTTGGCAATTTTATGAGGATCAAATTTCTAAAACAAAGAATCCGAACAAAAAAACAAAACTTTGACTGCCGAATTCCGCTCACTTGGAAAACAAAGACATAATAATTTGTAATTTATTAGCTTTAAAATTAGGGACACATTGAATAATTTTCCAATGCTCTTAAGCTAAGCAAAAAACAAAGACAAATTGTCCGCGCAATCACTACAGAGTTTAAAAAAAAATTCCTTAAAATGTGAGACAAAATATACGAGTAATTACCATTTTCTTACTCCGCAATATTTATCACAATTCAATTCAATTTCTAACCGTAAAAAACTGAATACCGTAAAACCGCCTAACTTTGACCAGTCTGGTAGGAAAAACATTCGCAGTATTTTAGTCCGTTTCGTGATATATTCGATTTTAATCTTAAGTTGTTGGCTGTTGAATTGTGAACATAATCAATACTTTACTTCAGTGTTTGCATTTCCGGTGCGCTTTTAAATGTTAAAAAACATCCTGGTCAAAGTTATACCTAAAAATTTTTAACTTTGACCATAAGACAATGAAAACGTTTTATTTAAGTTTTAGGGTATTTTATTACGAAAAATCAAAAGAAAAAGTTGCAAATTCCACATAAATAAAATAACTTAGGTATATTTATTTATATATAAATTTAGAAAGAACTTATTTTTCGAAGACATGTAGAATAGTAATTGGAAAAAAGAACGAATGAACAGGATATAAAAACTAAAATATATTACTTCAAAGTTAAATTTTAAATTCCACATAAGATAATCAGAAATATTTAAAAAAAAAATTTAAGGGAGAATTAACAATAAACAAAAGTAAGTATCAAGAAATTTTTATGGAAAAAAACAGATTGTGAGTAGGTACAAAAAAAACTACTAAAAATGGATGGACTATTGTGGAATTCTGTATCCTGATTGCGCCATCTGTTCGCCGAAAGATTCCCTAATTAGAAGTTGGCACTACTGTCATCGCCGCGGTTGGCACTTCTTCCAATAACCTACCATTCCTTTTCCGCTTTCTTTTATTTTCGAAGCCAAGGGAAGAGGTGCAAACCGCGGTAAGTATCATAATATATTTATTTATTATTTCTTTGTTAAATTAAATGTTAAATTTGTTAAATTTGTTATTTTTTAAAGAAATAAACAGATCAGATTTGGAAATCATCTCGTTTGAGCGTGCGCTTTCTTTTCCCAATTCGAAACATTTTTATTTCGCGTCTTGCAACGCATTCCAAGGAAGATTTCTTCGCCCAAGCCGTGCAAAGAAGACATCTAAATTTAGCGTTGCCAACGCATGTCGCCGAAGCCTTCTTTGCCCAAGCCGTGCAAGGAAGCAACAATTTTTTTGTGATACCTGGAATTGAGTAAGCCGCCGCCGCAAAGGCAGCTATCTGTGCTGAGTGCTATTGCAACACACGCCGCCAAAAGGACAGTGGTATTATGAGAAGCCGAACACCGCCACCGCTTCGACGCAGTCCCCGTAACGTCACGCCATCCATCGAGCCAACTACTACCCCAGCCGACGTAAGTAGTGTCGGCGCCACAGAAACATCTGAAGCCTCAGCCTCTGCAGCCATAATGTCAGTTGTCGTGACTGATACTCTGTCTGTGCAAATGCAGGACAGTTTGAATGCAGCATCTATCTTCTCAGCCACTAGTGAGACTCCTGGGGACACTACGCCAGGTACTGTTATTGAGACTCTAGTGTGCAATATCGCCCTGGGGAAATCTGAGGGTGCTCCGCCTGTCGCCAAAGCCACAACAGTTTCTGCCCGTATAAATGGTCCTGGAACAGCTACCTCTGATGAGGCGGAGAAAAGGTATGTTATTTCGTTACAGGAACAGATTGCCGATCTTGAAAGACACCTCAAGGCCACGCAAGTGCAGTTGAGGAGTAATGACTTGCAGTGTAGTACGCTAAAATTAGCTATGCAATCGCAGTCTCCGCAACAGCCCGTTACGCAAATCCCACTACAAGTCACACACAACCAACAGTCAGCCGTCTACACACAGTCAGCAGCTCAACATGCGCAGCCGCCAGCAACTTATGCACAGCAGCCAGCCGTGTATACCTCACAGCCATTGGTGTATGCGTCGCAACATTCATCTACGCATGCACAGCCGCTAGCCATACATGCACAGCCATCACTTTTACATGTGCAGCCGCCAGCTACGTATACACCACAGCCACTCGTGTATGCTTCGCTACCTTCATCTACGCACGCTAAACCGCCAGCCATGCACGCTCAGTCGACAGTCTTACATACACCAATGCCAATTATTCATGCGCCGCAGCTAGGCTCGCATGAACAGCCACCAGCCACGTATACGTCGCAGCCAGTCGTATCTTCCTCGACTTTGTCTACTTATGCAACACCCACGAGCGTGCAAATGATGTCCAGCACGCACGTATCACCCCCATTCTTGCATACGTACGCACCGTTGCCACATTCGTACATACAACCATCGCTTGCTCATATCCAACAGCCGATGAATTCAGATAAGTAAGGTCCAGGATCTTCCTACGTTTTCCGGGAACCCAGATGACTGGCCAATGTTTTTCACGTTTTTGCAAACAAATGCGGCCTTCAATTACACGAACCTGGAAAACAATCAAAGGTTGCAAAAATGCCTGCATGGTGATGCGAGGGAAGCCGTCAAATCTCTATTGATCCACCCGGACAATGTAGGAAGTATTATAGAAGAGCTACGATTTCGTTTTGGTCGCCCGGAACAATTGATCAACAGTCAGTTGCATCAAGTTCGTGAAATTCAGCCAGTCAGCGAATCAAACATGGGCAATCTCGTTCCATTTGCGACAAAGGTGAGGAACTTGGCTGTCTTTTTACAATCAGTCAACGGCCAGCAGCACATCGCGAACCCATCGCTGCTTCAAGAGCTCGTTCGAAAGCTGCCTATGACTAAGCGGTTGGAATGGGCCAGATACGCAACGATAATCCAACCATACCCAACGATCATTAATTTTAGTGACTGGATCTCTGATGTAGCAAGGTTAGTTTGTGCCGTCCAAGACACCGAAGACAAGGAGAAAAAGCGACGCCATTCAGTGTTACACACAGCGGTATATTCAAGGTGTTCCCTGTGTCAAGAGGCACACAAAGTTAACGAGTGCAAGAAATTTCTCAAAGCAACAGTGCAAGAACGATGGTCAATTGTCAAAAAACATGGTCTTTGTTTTACGTGAAGAAAGGGCATGCTACTCGAACCTGTCGCGTGAAGAATATTTGCGCTACAAACGGATGCCAGAGAAGACACCACAAGCTACTTCATGAAGTTTTACCGAAGCCAACTCCATTACCTGATGTGAGTCAAGAAGTTCCTCAATGTTCGTCCACTGGTAGCGTGCTAGCTACAAAAGGGAATGCCAACAACGATCAGAAGCTCCTGTTTAGAGTTCTCCCTGTGACGCTGTATGGTCCGAATAAGGCCATTGATACGTTCGCACTTTTCGATGAGGGATCCTCGATTTCGATAGTGGATGCGGCTTTGATTAAGGAAATGGGTCTCAGAGGTAGTCCTCGCCAGCTCGATATTCAGTGGGTTGCTGGAAAGCAGGCACAGGAACCAACATTGGTGGTTGACCTTCAAGTAAGTGGATCAGATATGAAGGAAAAGTACCAACTCCGGCACGTGTATGGGGTTTCGAATCTCAGCCTACCTACTCAAAGCCTGAAGGACTCAGATTTGTGTAGCATGTCAAGCCGCCATGAATTTCCTATGGAGTCGTACACAAATGCCGTTCCAAGACTTTTGATCGGGCTCGATCACTACTATTTGGGAATACCGAGGGAACTACGGGATTTGGGTAAGCATGGACCTTTTGCAACGCGTACGAAGCTTGGTTGGGCCGTGTTCGGTCCCACGCTGGCGATTGCTCACACGAGCACACCTGAGTGCTTCCTGACCTACACAAATTCCGCTGATGCCGAACTACACAACTTAGTTGACGAATATTTTCACACAGAAAGTTTTGGGGTAAGAACATCTCCCCCAGTAGAATCCAAGGATGACGTTCGTGCTAGAGCCATTCTCGACTCAACTACAAAGCAACTTGATGGTCGATTCGAGGTTGGCTTGCTATGGAAATCTGACGACATCGTTCTGCCAGACAGTTTTACCATGGCACAGAAGCGCTTGGTAGGTATAGAACGAAAGATGAAGAAAAATGAAGACTTTACCGCCGCCTACAAATCAATTATGACAGATTATGTGGAGAAATGCTATGCTCGTAAGCTGCAGCCAGCGGAAGCCGCCGTCACGGGACCAAGGACATGGTATTTGCCACATTTCGGGGTAGTTAACCCTAACAAGCCTCAGAAACTTCGTCTTGTTTTTGACGCAGCCGCCGAGGTGAATGGAGTGTCACTCAATTCTCACTTACTGAAGGGTCCTCATTACCAGTCACTGCCATCTGTTCTCTTCAACTTTCGGGAAGGAGCCGTCGCTGTGTGTGGAGATATAAAGCAGATGTTCCACCAGATTCGAATTCGGCAGGAGGACAGATGTGCGCAAAGGTTTCTTTGGCGTGATGGAGATGACAGCAAGCCGCCAGATATTTACGAGATGTTGGTGATGACATTTGGGGCCGCTTGCTCGCCTTGTTCTGCTCAGCATGTGAAGATTAAAAATGCCCTGGCGCACAGCAGCATATACGATTCTCGTGCCGTCAAAGCCATCACTGACTTTCATTATGTTGACGATTTCGTTGACAGTTTCCGTTCCATTGAGCAAGCCATTAGAATTTCAAATCAAGTTCGAAAGATACATGAAGCCGCCGGATTTGAGCTACGAAACTTCAGCTCGAACTCGGAAGCCGTCCTGAGAGCTTTGGATTGTGCTGCGCCAGCTAGCCGAGACACTCTTCTGCATGCTGAAAAGGTATTGGGCATGTTCTGGCAGCCAGCTAGAGACAAATTCCAGTACAAGCTGCAGTTTCACCGAGTGAGCAAGGATGTCATTGATGGAAGCAGACGTCCCACCAAACGTGAGCTACTCAGCATCGTCATGTCGGTGTTTGATCCTTTGGGATTTTTGAGTCCTTTTATTGTAGCAGCGAAGCTGGTGATGCGGGAAGTTTGGCGACGGAACGTTCTTTGGGACGAAGAACTGCCGGAGAACATCTGCACCCTTTGGAACAAATGGCGCTTGCAGTTGCCTAACGTAATTGAAATGACAGTTCCTCGTTTTTACTTTAATGATGGTGCCCCCAAGGAGCTTCAGCTCCACGTTTTCGTCGACGGAAGTGAGGAAGCTATTGCAGCCGTTGCATATTGGAGAGCAACGAACCAGGACAACTTGGTTGAGACCGCGTTCATATACGCGAAAAAAAGGTGCTCTCCATTGAAGCCGATGACCGTGCCTCGTATCGAGCTCCAGGCCGCAGTTTTGGGTTCACGACTTATGAAGACAGTGCTTGAAGGACATTCTGTCGCTGTCACCCGAAAGTTTCTCTGGAGCGACTCTTCGACGGTCATCAAGTGGATCAACAGTGAGCATCGCCGATACAAGCCGTTTGTCGCTCATAGAATCGCCGAGATTCTGCAGGCCACTGATCAAAAGAGTTGGAGGTGGGTGCCGACCACTGAGAACCCTGCAGACGACGCTACGAGGGCTAAAAACCAGATCGACTTTAGCGCTTCATCCAGGTGGTTGAATGGTCCGGCTTTCTTATGCTTGTCGGAGAAGAACTAGCCATTCAATGCCAACGTACAAGATCTCCACGATGCCGAGGAAGAGCTTAGCCCAAAATATGCTCTTGTCGTGGTAAGTAACAGCCTGATAGATTGGAATCGATTTTCCTCTTTCAGAAGGACCATCAATACCATGGCCTGGGTACTGCGTGTTTTTAATGGCAGTGCAAATCACACCTTAACTGTTGAGGAGTTAAATGTAGCCGAAAGACAGCTTTGCCGCCAAGCTCAACGTCAAGCCTTTGGCGCTGAAAAAAGCCTTATACAGCGTGGCTTACCAGTTCCAGAGGGGAGCGAGATCTCTAAGCTTATGCCATACATCGATGAAGAAGACATCCTACGCGTTTTTGGGCGCATTGATGCCGCCTCATGTTTGACGTATGCTGCCAGAAGACCCATAATCTTGCCATCTGCTCACCGGTTTACGACACTCATGGTTGCCTATTGCCACGACAAGATGATGCACCAGAACACAGAAGCTGCGATTTGCGAAGTACGTCGCAAGTACTGGGTGCCCCGCCTGCGTTAGGTTATGCGCAAAGTCATCGCAAACTGCAGGATTTGTAAAATTCGTAGGGTCACGGAAATACCGCCACTTATGGGACCCTTGCCGGAGGATCGGGTTATGCCTTACCTGAGACCATTTTCTTATACTGGTCTAGACTACTTCGGACCACTAACTGTCACCATTGGTCGGCGCATCGAGAAGCGGTGGATTGCCCTCTTCACTTGTTTGACAGTGAGAGCAATTCACCTGGAAGTAGCGCATGACCTGTCAACAGATGCGTGTATAATAGTTATACGTAACTTTATAAACCGTCGAGGAGTGCCGCTACGGATACGCAGCGACAACGGAAAAAACTTCGTCGGAGCCAACCAGGAAGCGAAGCGTTTTTCGCAAGTTTTCGACTGTCATCGGATCCAAGACGAACTGTCAAAAAGGGGAGTCGACTGGCGTTTCAACTATCCAAACAACCCATCCGAGGGAGGTGCCTGGGAGCGCATGGTGCAGTGTGTGAAGCGTGTTTTGCAACTCACACTCAAGGAGGTTTCACCACGAGAGCACACTTTGCTATGCCTAATAATTGAAGCAGAGAATGTAGTAAATTCAAGACCACTCACCCATTTGCCAGTGACAGTCGACCAAATCATTTTTTGCTGGGCTCAGCTAATACAGCTCATACCCCTAGAATTCAGGAGCCAGATGAGAAGACATGCCGTTTAAAGAAGCAATGGAGGATTGCCCGCCTTATGAGAGACAGGTTTTGGAAAAGGTGGGTGCTCGAATACCTTCCCACTTTGACACGCCGAGTCAAGTGGTGCCGAAGGACGAAACCAAGCGAAGTCGGGGATTTAGTTTATATCTGCGACCCGAATATGCCGAGACGAGGGTAGAAGCGAGCCAGAGTTCAACGCGTATACCAGGGGTCAGATGGAGTCATCAGACGAGCCGACGTGCAGACAAACACAGGAGTGTTATCCCGTCCAGTTTCGAGATTAGCAGTGTTGGACGTGGAAGCCGATGGTGAACTAGATAGGTTCACGGGGGCGGGGATGTGGAATTCTGTATCCTGATTGCGCCATCTGTTCGCCAAAAGATTCATTAATTAGAAGTTGGCACTACTGTCATCGCCGAGGTTGGCACTTCTTCCAATAACCTACCATTCCTTTTCCGCTTTCTTTTATTTTCGAAGCCAAGGGAAGAGGTGCAAACCGCGGTAAGTATCATAATATTTTTATTTATTATTTCTTTGTTAAACTTTATTTTTTAAAGAAATAAACAGATCAGATTTGGAAATCATCTCGTTTGAGCGTGCGCTTTCTTTCCCCAATTCGAAACAACTATTTAAAATGAATTTTTGGTATTTAGAACAACTTCCATGAGGTCTTCTAGGGATGAAGGGCTCAAGGGCTCTGCCAATGTTTCCTCGATGTTTGTATCAATTTGAGACTCTGTTTGAAATATAGTGCCGTAATAAGAAGGACTCAGGGACCGTTCGCGAGTTAGACTTGCTTCTGCTTGGACCGGACTTCCTTTAAGCTCTTCAAC
Organism: Volucella bombylans; assembly: GCA_949129095.1. NCBI lineage: Eukaryota > Metazoa > Arthropoda > Insecta > Diptera > Syrphidae > Volucella > Volucella bombylans. The sequence goes on along the minus strand of OX422143.1, from coordinate 63,093,293 downwards.
GCTTATTCCCTTTCCCGGTGTAACTCCAACCTTGCTCCTTTTTTTTCTTCCCGTTGAGTCTCCTTTACCATGTCTCATTTCTTTTAATAAATCTACAACGCGGGATGATAAATTTGTAGCTGTTTCTTCTAGATGTTCTTCCCTAGGCATTCTTGTTATCACTTGTTGAGGATCAAAAGGGAAAATTCCACACTTTTTAAAGCTAGATATTAAATTCGTTGACAAACCATTTTCATTCAAGGATTCTTCTACCAGTTTTTTAAGCATTTGGGGAAATTTATCTTTAACTAGCACTTGCAAAGTTCTTGATTTGCTTACTTTCCACTTCATTAAAATGGTCCTCCATATTTTTTTTAGAGGACCGAAGAATGCTTGCTTGCTAAGAAGGGCATTATTTCTTTTGAAGAACCTTTCTAGCCAATCTTTACTCAAAAGCTTTTGTGGTTTTGGTTTTCTCACGTTTATTCCGATAGTTGGTCGCCAGTTTTTGAACTTCTATCCCACTTAAAGGAAAGCCCCATTCGCTTGTGGTTAGTATAGCTTGAACTAAGAGTTTTTCCTCAGCATCTGTAAAAATACAAGGCCTTCCAAACGCCTTACCATGCCTTTGATGCCTCTTATTGATAAGGGTTCCCTTCGCAATACCGAAATGCTGAGCGCACTTTGTGATAGACATTTCTGTTCTTTCAATTATTTGCAATGCTTCCTCCATTTTGTTACTAGATGTACTATTGTAACGCCTAGAAGAAGTTTGCCTTTGCTTGGACATTTTAACCTATTTATATAAAAAGAAAAAGATTTACGCTAGGTAGGTAGGTAGCATGAAAAGGAACTAGTCAAACTAGCAATCAAAGTTAAACTGGTCAAAGTAATTCTGCCGGTCAAAGTTAAAAATTTGTGGTCAAAGTTTTACGAATATGCAACATTTGGCAAGTAACTTTTTCTTATTTATATGAAATGTATTCTAGTATTCATACGACTACCAAAATAATCATATTAAAAAGAGAAAATGTTAGTCTACTTACCTGTAATAAATTGCACTCAAAAAAATTACTAAAAACACAAAATATCGGAACCTCTTTGAGGAGCTCAAATCATTTACGTCTTACTTGCACTAATTTAATTTAACGTTACATTTTTTTCAAATGTTTTCACCTCATGAACTGAAAACCGACACTTAGCTGATAAATCAACCATTCAATCCATACCAAATTATGTTGAAATTACTCACATGTAGATACTGCTGTTTTAAAAATAAATGTTTTCTGATTTTGGTCAAAGTAATCATTACTGGTCAAAGTAAGGCGGTTTTACGGTATATCAATAAACAAAAACAAATTGTTGGTTTTTAGGTTTTTATCATATATACAAAAACTAAATAAGATGAAAAAAAAAACATTGTAGAGAATTCGAACAAATAAGTGTCCTGTATAATTATTAAACACAAAGAAAAAAATATAACAACTTACAATTAAAGTTTAAAAAAGAAAAAATATAATAACAACTATATGTATGTATGTACGAGTATAATGTAAACAATTTACACTTTCCGCTTGAATTATAAATTATACACAATGTTTATATACGTATACTGTACTGTACAATGTCTATATACTTGATTTTACCCATTAGGACTAGAAATTCAAAAAATAAATTTGTTTTCTTGTAGAATCAGAGAAATAAATTAAATAGGAAACAAACAAAAAAAAATTAAATATAAAATACAATAGTTCACGAAAAGGTGAAAAAAAGAGAAGAAAATGGATTTTAGGCACGTAATGTAAGGAACACAAAACCAATAAAATGTGAATGAACAAATGCTGTAAAAGTTAAATGAACTAAATAAAACTAAACACTTTTAAAAAATAATTTCTACAATATTATTATACGAGTATTATTTCTGTTCTGTCGGAACTGAGCAATCAGACAAAGAACTACATAGTCCATGTTACTCATTGTAAACGCTTCAGTGATAAAGTGCGTTCAATACCAGTACCCACCACGACAGCGCCGAGTACCTGCAACCTGCAGACTGGACATTAACAGACGTTTTGCTCCGCGGTATAGTTACCACTTTCACAGCAAGCGTCCCAGGATAAGATTAAATATAACTTTTGAGAAAAACAAGTAAAAACAAATATTTGTCATCGAAAATGACTTTATTGTTCAAAATACTCTCCAATCAATATCAATACACTTTTACATGCGTTTGAACCAATTTTCGAAGCACTTTTGACACTCCGAACGAGGTAGCCCCAAAAAACATGCGTTTTAAATACATCATACGCTTCTTCAGGCAGCGAAAAATGTTATTTTTGACGTGCGGGAATAAAAACAAGTCATTGGGTGCCAAATCAAAGCTGTAGGGCGGATGACTCATCAATTCGATGTTTTGAGTGCTTCAAAAGTCACTTGTTTGAGCCGACCTTTGAGAGCTCGTAATGTCATGGTGGAGAATGATCTCTGTTTGGTTGAAATAAAGTCTGCGATTACAATTGAGTACAATACATTATTAGTCACAACCAATGAAAAAGCATATGCTCCTCTTATTACCACAGTGCATCAGATTATCGGAAGTTTGGTAATCATTTCTCCCGGCACTTCCTCTCAATTAATATTGCTAATATCTTCGTGGATAACGAATTTTTGAGGGCAAAACTCGGTCGGAGTTTTTCTTAATTCAACAAATTAAAGGACACCAGCCTTTCTAAACAACGTTGTTAAGCGATTCAGTACCTCCCTGTACCGAAATACTGACTGCAAATATTAGATAATTACCTAATTAACATCATAAAATAAAGAGCGCATGTACCGCACAGGTTTGACCGAATCGGTACAGGTTTATTCAGGTAGAAAATGTTTACAGGAAAATAAACCCAAACCGTTTTCGCTACTTTTGAATACTAATTAATAACTAAGGGTCACCTAATCATAAAACTTTCAGTATAAAAATCTAGCTGTTGGAAGAGTAGGGCACATTCAAACTTCAACCATCGGTACATCGGACTACGATTAGAACAAAGCTTTATCATGGACCAAACCACACAAGCTCCTTCCACATCAACCCCGGCGATTGAAGATGTAAACAATTTCAAAGATTTGAGCAGCTATTTTGGGTTCGACGTTCAGGGCAATCTCCGCAAGATGATCAACAACTTAGATGGAATAACTTTTCAAATAGTAGTACACTTAAAAGGATCACCACTGGGCAAAAATCCGGTATATTCCATTGAGTTTTCCATGAAGCAAAAGGACAAGGAACAGGCGACATCACAAAAAACAAATGAAACCGAGGATGATGATCTTGATGGATTGCTGGATCATATTGAGTTTTTACAGAAAAGTTACGACCAAGTCATGGCCCAAGTAAAGGACAAAATTAAGGACCTTGAGGCGCAATACAAAAAAGAAGACTACCAAATCACTTTAATTAAACGAAAACCTGCACAAACTAAACCAGAAACATTGCCAGCACCAGCTAAATCAAATGGAGAATCTTTATCCGAACCAACTGTTATATCGAGTAAAAGGAAATTGAATTTCAAAAATCCAAACGCATTTCATCCACAAAAACAAACAAAAATCCACTGATTATTGGACCGAATGGAACAGAAGTTTCCCGTAAGGATTTTGATAAAATTTCTTGGCACAGTCATGTAGGACCAACGAGGAGACTTTGCGAACTCATTTTTGGAGATCGAGTCTTAGCCTCTCGTTCATTGACTGGTAACCCATCACCCGCATGGTCAAAGAAGGGACGACTTGATCCTCGAAAAACCGGAGATATCATTTATTTGGTATGCGCCAAGTTTAATGTAAGCCAACAGCTTATACAATCGACTATCACTACTAAGTGTGCAGATTCCACGAGGAAACTTAACCGATTGGCAGTTTTTATTTAAGTTGTAAATTCTTTTAGTTTGAATAACAATAAATAACAAAAATGTAAATCTGTATTTGTGCCACTTTTCTTTTGCGAATGCAGTTATTTAATTCGAGCTACTTCAGAATCCATACAGAATAATGCCCGAAGCAAATGTTTCAACCACTTTTGAATAAAAGATAGTTTTTTGGGCAAAAGAACACAGTCCCCTTCGAGCTCAATACATAGTCCAACGTTTCCCCATGTTCCTTCCAAATAATAAGATCTGTTGAAGCCTTCAAAATATTTTGAAGTTTGGAAACAGAAAATACTCACTGACGGCTAAGTTCGGAGAATATCGCGGGTGAGAAAGCACTACGCACATATGCACCCATGGGTTGAAGAGCATTTTCTCATTGGCTAAATGCTGTCTTTTGCCCTTGAAATCGTCCGTCGTCCAATAAGTTGGCATAATATTCGCCGATGATTCTATTCCCCTTTTGAATGTAATCGATTTGGATTATGACGCGTGCATCTCACAAACTATTACCATCACATTCTTGGCCAATAGGCCCATTCGGCCTTCTTCAGCAACGATACACCCGAAGAAACACGCTGTTTTGACCCCGTTGTGTTATGGTGCGTCCATGATTCATTCTTAGCGCAAAACCCGTCCGGATTGTGTTGAACAACGCCAAATACTCCTTCGAAGTTGCTGCATTATTTTCTATTTGGGCACCACATGTTGAGGAAACATGAAAACAGTTATTGGCAACACTTTTTAAAACATAGAATCGACACTCGATTCCAACATATATACACTTAGTAAACGCAACACAAAATCAATGTATTAAAAAAAACAGTTTATGTCTAACATGAATTTTTATAACGAAAAATAAAAACTACACTTGAACATACAACACAGAACGGATAAGTTAACTTTTTTATTTATGCTCTAAACTTAAAAGTACGGTACAGTCCACTCAATTTGAGGTCGAACAAACACAAAAATGCCTATAACTTCTAAAATAAGCGTCTGGGGGGTCCAAACTTCAATTCAAAAATGCCTATAACTTCTAAAATAAGCGTCTGAGAGGGTGCAAACTTCAACACAAAAATATCTATAACTTGTAAAGTAAGCGTCTGAGGGCGTCCAAACTTCAACACAAAAACGGCTATTTCTTCCAAAATAAGCGTCCCAGCCGAACCCTCCTCCCCAGAAAGCATTCTGGAAATAATCAGGCTCAGCAACCTGACCCTTCTGATTCATGACTGGAAAGTCGCGAAACTGGAGGAACTAAGGGGCTCTTATAGAAGCGCGTTGATCGTGACAATTAAGCCGTCAGTCTCCTCTTCTGACATCCTGTCGGAAAGGTCCTATACTATCAGAGGAAGAAGATGAGCTCTTGAGCACTTGAGCACATCTTCAGAATCGGAGAATCGGAAACTGCAGCAATGATACGGTTTCTCCAGATTAATCTCCATCACTCAAAAAATATTTCGGCCGCACTCATTCTGCGTCTCTCCAAAAACGCAGAAGACCTTATCCTTATCCACGAACCATGGATTGTAAAAGGAATGGTTCGTGGACTTAGGACATCTGTATACGCTCCGCTCTATACAAGAGACAAAGGTAAGATCAGAACTTGTATATTAGTGAAACGTAACCTTAATGTATTCTTACTTCCTAACCTCAGACTGGAGACTGCCAAAGGCACCTACTGACTGGCGTCGGCATATCTTGGCCACGATCATGTGGGCCCTCTCTCTGGTGACAACCTAGAAAGGGTGATATTGGAAGCATGAAGGCAAAAAACTGACCTCATCATCGGATGCGACGCTAGTGCTCATCACACGGTATGAAGCAGTACCGACATCAACGATAGAGGTGAGTCACTTTGTTTGGAACATTGGCAATGAGCCCACTTTTATAACAAGAAACCTACAGGAAGTGCTAGATATCACTCTTGTCTCCGACAGCATCACTCAAATGCTAACAAACTGGATGGTATAGTCTGAACTCTCTTTTTAAGACCACACATACATCCAATTCAGCCAAAGTGATGCTCTTCCCAGTCAACCAGCATTCCGGAATTATCGGAAAACTGATTGGCTAAAATGCAGAGGAATACTGTCAGAAACTGAACTCTCAGTCCCCTGCGTGACACCAATGAGCTTGACATGAAAGTCAAGAAATTCACCCTGGGTTTCAATCAGACTATGGCCGCTTCCTGCCCTCTTATTCAACCTAGAGGCAAGAAAAAGTAAGTGAAAACAAAAGTAAGTACTACCAAGTTTAACTCCAGTAAGTCATGTTAAGAATTTTGGAAATCCATTCGACAGGTTGGCACTAAGAAAAGTGGATCTGGGTGTAGCAATATTGACTTAAATGAACTTAATAGAAAGTTTATCAACAGTGCACCTCCAACTAATAGGCAGATTGACTTTTACTTTTTTGATGGGATCCAACCAGAGGTAGGAGCACCGCTATCGTTTTCCTTTCAATATGTTGATGAGACGACTGTAGGTAATGCTATTCTATCTGTCAAATCAAATGCCATGGGCTTGGATGATATTCACCCGAAATTTATTAAAATTTTGTTGCCAGTTCTCTCCAAACACATTAAAAATTTGTTTAATACAATTATAATGACGGGAATTATTCCTGATGAATGGAATAATTCAGAGTATAGGCCAAAAGCTATCTTACCTTTCCTTTGTAAGGTGTTTGAGAAAATTTGAAGCAAACAAATGAAGATCTTCCTTGAACTAAATAACCTACTAATCCAACATCAATCTGGTTTTAGAGAAAAGCATAACTGCGCAACTGCGTTATTAAAAGTAACTGACGACATCCGTTCTGCCATTGACAGAGACATGATGTCACTTCTAGTTTTCTTATACAAATTAAGGAATCACTTTGCTTTTGGTGATAAAGCGTGTCAACTTGTAGCATCATACCTCATATATCGCAACCAAGCTGTATTTGTTAGCTGTATTTCACTGTGATCGAATATCATCGAGCTTGCCGGTACCATCTGTGGTGCCTCAAGGATCTGTCCTTGGCCCACTTTTGTTCACGATGTTCATAAATGATATGAAAAGTATAATCTACTGCGATTATCATATCTATGCGGATGATGTGCAGTTATACAAAAAAAATACCTACATCTGCAGTGACTTCTACTGACTTCTGAAAACCTTAACACAGACCTCGATTCCATATTTGTTTGGCCACAAAAAAACTACCTTAGCCTTAATCCTTCCAAGACTAAGACACTGCTGATTGGTAGTAACAATCAGGAAACTGTGATTTTGCCTCTTGCTATTAATAATGATGTCATTGAGTCTGTTACTAATATTAAAAATTTTGCAATTTATTTTAACAAAGAACTCAACTGGACCGATCACACATAAGCTTCGTTGTCTCAAAAATATATGGCGTTCTAAGGGGATTTAAGCCCGACAAACCGGTACCTGCCTGTCAAAGTCAAAATGAAACTTAAAAGCCTTTCGTCCTGCTCATTATACTGTACGGATGGGAAATCTTCGCATGCTTAGATTCTTCGTCCCTGAGAAAGCTAAATGTCACATTTAACAGCTGTGCTAGATACATATTTAAATTGAAAAGGAATTATCACATATCCGCCTTTACTAAGCTAATAGCTGGGTGTTCACTGGATACAATTCTAAAATATCGAAATGTCCTTGCACTGCATAGAATTATTTGCTCCGGAACACCGAATTACTTGTTCACAAAAATCAAGTTTGTGCACTCTCAGAGAATTCTTAATCTAATACCTCATGGGTACACATTTTTAAATAGCTGTCCTCAATTTTTCGCTCATGCTGTGCTCCAGTGGAACAGTCTCCCTACAAACATCAAAAGAGTGAACACAGAAAAGCGTTTCGAAAGAAAAAACCTATTAAATTACTACACAAGTCGCAATTAATGATTTAGAGTGCGGATTCCTTTGAATCGACCTCGATCTGGAAGCTAAATCTAATTAACTCCTCTAGCATGCTTCTAAGCTTTTGTCTGACGTCAAAACCGAAAAAGTTGGATTTTCCTCTTTTGCTGTGCACTCAACTGAGTCTAATTCCACAGATTCTGGGATTTGGTCTTGGTCTAACGATATTAATATTATTGACTACTTGTACCTTACTAAGATGAACTGAAGTGCTTTGAGATTGTTATCAGACAAAACGCATTTTTATTGAGATCAGAGTTTACGGGGCAAGTTAAAAGCACCGCAGCATCTGTTAAATGTTGTACAATCGCGCCGTTCTTACATGTTTATTCAAGGAGATCTCATACCATATTACCGCTCGAGAGAAACAACTGTGTTGTCGAAAGAAAAATGACAAGTTATATCTAAAACAAATCCAGATTTACATTTTTATTCAAATTAAATAAAACCATACTTTACTGCCAAGCGGTTAAGTTTCTTCGTAGAATCTGCACACTTGGTAGTGATAGTCGATCGTACAAGCTGTTGGCTTACATTAAACTTGGCGCATACCAAATAAATGATATCTCCGGTCTTTTGAGTATCTAGTCGACCCTTCTTTGGCCTTGCACGTCCTTTAAATGCGGGTGATGGGTTACCAGTCAATGAATGAGAGGCCAAGACTCGATCTCCAAAAATGAGTTCGCAAAGTTTCCTCGTTGCGCCTGCATGATTGTGCCAAGAAATTTTATCAAAATCTTTACGGGAAACTTCTGTTCCATTCGGTCCAATAATCAGAGTGTCCGGAGATTTATCTGAGATTTTCGGGAACTCTTTGGTGGACATTTGTTTTTGTAGATTTTGTTCGATTGGATTTTTGAAATTCAATTTCCTTTTACTCGATATAACAGTTGGTTCGGATAAAGATTCTCCATTTGATTTAGCTGGTGCTGGCAATGGTTCTGGCTTAGATTGTGCAGGTCTTCGTTTAATTAAAGTTATTTGGTAGTCTTCCTTTTTGTACTGTACTTGAAGGTCCTTAATTTTGTCCTTTACCTGTGCCATGACTTGGCCGTAACTTTTCTGCAAAAACTCAATATGATCCAGTAATCCATCAAGATCATCATCCTCGGTTTCATTTGCTTTTTGTGATGTCGGCTGTTCCTTGTCCTTTTGCTTCAATGCAAACTCAATGGAATACACCGGATTCGTGCCTAGTGGTGATCCTTTTAAGTGTACTACTATTTTAAAAGCGATTCCGTCCAAGTCTTCGATCATCTTGCGAAGCTTGTCCTGAACATCGAAACCGAAATAGCTGCTCAAATCTTTGGAATTGTTTACATCTTCAATTGCCTGAGCTGATGTGGAAGGAGTATGTGTGCTTTGATCCATGGTGAAACTCTGTTATAGTTGTGGTTACACTGATGATTGGTATTTGAATGTCCCTTGCATTTTCAACACCTCCGTTTTTATAGTGAAAGTATTGTGGTTACGTGACCCTTTTTTTATTAATTAGTATTCTTAGGTAGCGTAAAAGGCTGAATTTTTTTTTGATAAAGGAGTACGGATCTAATTACAAACATTTTCTACCTGTCGAAACTTGTGCAGATTTCGGAAAACCCGCGGAACATGGGCTCTCTATTTTGTGATGTTAAATAGTTTGTTATTCAACAATTGTTTGTAGTGTTTCCGTAAAAGCATATATTGAATTGCTTAACAATGCTATTCAGGAAGGCGGAACGTAAGTTTCCTTAAATTATGATTAAGGAAAACCCGTAACGACTTAATTAGTGCGATGTACTGAAAGAATCTAAAAACCTCAGCCATGTTGTTTGCTATTACTAATGAGTTGACGCGCGCAATCATACGTAATGTGTGCGAAACAAAGTAATCAGTATTAATCTATCGAAAAACTATTTGCTTTTTTCGGTTGTGCTTAAATTGGAGCAAAAGATAATCCTTGAAAGTAACAGAGAACATAAAGCAATATTTTCAAAGGTAATTCACAGGCCGTTTCATATTTCCTCAAAAGAACTCTTAATTAATCATATCCACCATCTCGCACGCTTATTTAAAATCACGCTCCGACGCAGATTTGTATAACTTCTGCCTTGTTTACACTCAATTCTCTAACCTGTGTAAATCGCTTTTTTTTAAATTATTTAAACTACTTATATCACATGTAAATTATTGCAATTACTCGTGCACGCCTTCTATCTCTTCATATTACCAATGTACGAGTATACTGCACATTATTTGGCACCATCCTTCTTGGCCGCGGTTGGCACCCCTTTCCATGGTCAACCATTCTCAGCCATATCAACTTCCGGCTGATCAGCTCTCTCATTTTGTTCTTGAAGCCATGGGAGGGGGTGCAAACCGTGGTTTGGGCGTGCGCCTTTTCATGTTCCCCGTTCAAGTACATCACAGTTTATCTCTGAACTTAAACGCTTTATTCAGTTTATTAACATCAAAAGAAAAGCGAATAACCACCCTTCCACATCAATTCTCGCCAATACATCCTCTGACGATCATCAAATATCCGCGAGAAACTATTTGCTAAATTATTTAGCCAGTCGTACGCTAACCCTCCGAAGACTTTGATCAGCGCTACTTCTCTTACGTGAGCAGTTATCCTCAAATAACATTAATTTAGGAGCACATTAGTTCAGCACTAATGAAGGAAAAAATTGAAAACTGGAACTCTGTGGGTCCTGATGGTCTGCTATTTTTCATATTTTCTGGAGGAATGTATATATAATAAAATCCCTCTCCATAAGGAAGGCCGGAAAAAAATACTAAATTATAGGTCCAACGCGAAATTCGGAGACACTGCGGACCGGAGCATTGGTGAATGGACACTAGGGCTCTACATGCCCTAGGTATTGTATTTCAGGCGACTTGTGTGCAGTTTTTTTTTGTCTAGGTCGATGTCACTATACAGCTCGCATAGTTTGTCGTTGAATCTTCTCCTGCAAAGCCTGTCAAGGTAAACGGGACCGATTATTCTATGAAAAATGTATCTCTCGGAACGATCGAGAATATCTTCTTCCGCTTTCGATAGAGCCCTTGCTTCAGCGTCATAAAGTAGAACTGGAATAATCAAGGTTTTATATAGAGTACTTAGTTTTTCGGGATACGGCCTTACTAAATATAAATAAACAGCAATTGGCAACAGTGATTTTTCGTTTTATTTCTGTTGAGATGTTGTTGGCAGAATTTATATCAAAACCAAAGCAGACATAGTCGTTTGCTAGCTCGAAATTATAGTTATCAATTGCGACGTTCAGTCCTATTCGCCGATGTTGTATGTCCCTTCCTGTTGACAGCATATACTTGGTTTTACCCTCATTTACCCATTTTGGCAGCTTCCGGTTCAATACCAGCGAACGCATCGGAGTCAGTACTCATGCTTACGAGTTACCATACACGCATAAATTTGAAAGATTTATTTATGCTCCAGTCCACTTTATTTAAACGAAAAATGGCTGGCAGAGTGCAGCATGATATAAATATCAAGGGGAGGGAAATTCATCAATACGTCTAGAGAATTTGATTTGAGGCCCGGGTCAATCTCGGACTTAAAACTATAGCTTATAACCACTACTCGTATTTCTACTTAAACTAAGGTCTAATGACAGGAAAAATTTTTATTCAGGGAATTTCGAGGGCTGGGCTGCTGCAGTGAAAATCGAACACTTGACGTATCCGATTTGTTTCACGTAGCATACGACACAGTGGCTCGTTGAGACCATAAGTTGTCTAGGTTTATTCGGACGAAAAAGGTGGACAGATCTTAAATGACACGGGTTGGTGTCAAATGGGATTTGGGAGAGTATTCTGGGACAGTTGATGATGCTGGTTAAAAGTTTGTGGATGAAGAGAATATCGGCGCACTCCCGACGTTTTTCCAAAGACATGAGACCGAGTAGTTTGAGTCGATTAACATAGGGGGGTAGAATATTGTGGTCAGGTCATGGTAGCCCACGTAATGCGAATCGCAGAAATGTACGTTGAACAACTTCAATGCGCAGAAATAGAAGTAAATCGTAGTAAGGGGACCATATCTGGCTGACGTACTCGAGAAGTGAACGAACAAAGGTTATGTTCGTTTGATAAATCCGAGAGCGGAGTTAGCTTTGCTAATTACGGGGTCAATATGGATGCGAAAATTGAGCTGTGTATCACAAATGACACCCAAGTCCCGCATTGAAGTAACTGCAGCTACTCTTTGATTTGATAAATAATAGGTGCAGGTTGGGAGTTTCAAACGCCTCCGGGAGTAAGAAATGGCTTGGCATTTTTCTATGTTGAGCTCGAGAAAGTTTTTATGGCACCATATCGAGAATCTATTAAGATCATCTTGTAAAGTTTGAGAGTCAGAGAGGTTTGAGAGCTGTCTATATATTTTCATATCATCGGCATAGATAGACATGTGGGAGTGCTTTATGACGGTAACAACATCGTTAATAGTCAAAATAAAAATTAATGAACCGAGATGACTGCCTTGTGGAACACCCTAAGTGGCGAGAATTAGATTTGAAAAATGGGAACGAAAATAAACAAGATAGTAGCTTTTTTTAATGTAGGAATTAATCCAAGAGGTCAGTCTGGGTTCGAAACCAAGAGCTTTGAGTTTGAATAGAATTAAGGGGCACACCTAGTGTGACAGCCTAAAAAAAGGCGATTTTTGCGAATTAAAAAAAAAAACTACTGCATCAATTGTTTTAAAATTTTAAGGGTATATTTATACATATTTTAAGAATACACAGTAAAATTTTTGAAGAAAAAAATTAAATATTTTTCCAGATACACGCGATCTCCGACGGCGCTAAAAAAAAGGTCCTCCACTGCTGCAGTGATTCCGGCCTTCTCCGTGGATGAAATATAAAAAATAATAATTCTCGTTAAACTAGAAGATATTGTCCGTACAATGACCTATGATCGGTTTGATATCACGATTTGGTCAGATCAAAAAGCTGGTAAGTCATTGTATGGAGAACTATATACAGAACATGTAGAAAAAATTTGATAGTAATCGGATCATTTGTCTCCGAGTTATCACTGCAGCAAATTTGAAAAATGCTGTTTCGAGAAAAACGCGTTTAAAGATAAAATGATCGTTTTCACTGTTATAAATGGATTAAAAACATATTTACAGCTAATCTGCTATTCCAGGCCCATATATATACATATATATGTATGTATACCTGAAAGCCTACAATAGAAACTGGAATCGTATTATAACGGTTGCAACCATTAGGAAGACGGTAGACTCCGAACAATACCTCAGGTTCGTCCCGTATGCTAATACAACTATTAACTGCCGAGCAGTTACTCTTCAAATGGCTGTAACTCAAAAGCTATTTGAGATATCGATTTAAAATTTTAGTATGTTATTTTTAAAGGTATAACTTATCGAAATATGAAAAAAAAATCGATTTTTTTTTTAAATTTCACACTAGGTGTGCTCCTTAACTTGTGCCAGATTTTATCAAAGGCCTTATTGAAGCCCGTGGCGATTACATCAATTTCTTTCCCTTGCTCTAGGGCGCACAGTGTACTAGAAACAAACTCAATAAGGTTGGTGATCGTTGATCTGCCTTTCAGAAAACCATGTTGGTTTGTTACAAAAATAGATTTGAATTGAAAATATAGTGCAGGGATACCACATGGGAACTCGGTACACCGCGTGCTGTTGACTAGCGCCACATGGGCATAGTACCCCGGCGTGAAAATTCCGGACTTTACAAATTCATTTGTAAAGATCCCTCGAAATAATAATAATAGTGCAGGGATGCAGGATAGTTTAGCAATGGGGTGATAATTGGTGATATCGTGCTTTGGTCCTTTTTTATGAATAGGGGTAATATGTTAAAAGCACTTTTCCACAGATGAGGAAAGAGCCCTTCAGACAAAGATAGTTTGAAAATACTAGTGATTAGGGATTAATTAGATTAACAGCAAATTTTTTAAAGATAAATGCCGGCATTCCATCAGGATCTGGAGGAAAATCATCTTTCAGTTTATGTATTTTGTTTAGTAACTGCGCTGAATTATTATTATTAATTTCAACTGACGAGGGAGATAGTTGACAACAGTTGTTCAGGTAAGAAAAGTATTCAGGATCGGGGTTATCAGATTGGGCCGAAAACGATTGACTAAAGAAGTTCGCAAATAGATTAGCTGGCTGTTGAGTCATCCGAAGACATATTAGAAGATTTGAGAGTTGATGGATAGCAATCGGATTTTATTTTGCGTTAATAAATTGATAGAATTGTTTAGGGTCTGAGATGATGGAAGATTGCATTTGGCTGAGGTATCTTTGATAACGATATTCAGCAAGTAGGGAGAAGTGATTGTAAACTAGGAGGTAGATTTGTTTCTCTTATTATGAACTTCTTTGTTATACCCGGGAGGAGATGACGAAGGATTTCTGCGTCGAATAAAAGGAGTAGTTTGCTTATACAGTGAAAGATCTTATCGTAGAAGATAACTACAGCAGAATCTACGGTTACGTTACTGTTTTGAAGAAAACTAAAGTCAACAAAGTTTCTAAAAGCCTCAAGGAATTATTGTTATCATATTTTTTTTCTCTATTCCGGTTTTTGAGCTTACTATGATATTACAGAATTGCTTTACACAATAGAAGAGTTAGTGACATTAAATATTAAACAATATAACTACAAAACTAAATTATTTATTGTGGGTTGAACAATAATTCAATTAAATACTACAAAAAGGATATTAACGAACAGGGAACTTTAGAGCTTATACAAAAAACTAAAAATCAAACAATGTAGGACAACAAAACTACAATATCAATATGATTAAAATCAAGGAGCCATATTTGAAATTTTCTTAAAAACGCGTTTAATGTTCTAATGCGTCGTATGTCTACAGGGAGTCTATTGAACAATTTTCAAGATACTACACAAAAAAAGTTTCTAAAATGGGTGGTACGAAAAGGAGGTATTTCGACAACTGAACGGGGAATACTTCTTAAATTGTAAGTGTCAGAGATTGGGCTTTGCATATATCCACCCCTTATAAAAAAGATCTTTGAAACTTTAAAATAATATAAATGCCTAACAGGAAGGATTTTTAAGGACCTAAACAGTACCATAGAATGGGATATGCGGTGAGCATTACTTATTCTTCGGACGGCATACTTTTGCATACAGTTTATACCATATTGTAACTTCGAATGAAAAATTGCGTAGTAGACTACGTTATGTAGTCATGTAGTATGATTCATACAAGATTTTCTGTTTTTTAAGACCGCGATGTGTTCACCCCAACTCAGATTTTCATCTATAACTACACCTAGGTATCTAAACTGTTTTACGACTTCAACTTTAAAATAGTTTACATTGCATGTTACCCTGTCATTATACATGATTTTACAGGCTTCCGCAGTACAAGCACAATTTATTATGTTCTGTCGACAGCGGCTAAGTGCATGGACATATATTTCGCAGTCAGGAGACTCTTGCATGCTAAGGCTGAAATACATAATTTTGGTTTTCTTACTGACAATTAATCTGTGCTTCGACAACCAGATTCGTAGCAAATCTACATCTTGGTTTATGTCAGTAGCCAGATCCAAAAGGTTATTATTATTATTTGAACCATAGGCAATGCCAAGAACATCTGCAAAAGCAGTGATCAAAAACAAAATGGGGCCAAGAACAGACCCTTGCGGTACACCCAATGAAATTATTCTTGGGTTGCTAAGATAGTCATCCACTCTTACATTTTGTGTCCTGTCTTTAAGATAAGAATCAAACCAATTATACATAAAGCCCCGAAAGCCAGCACCGTAAAGTTTATCCATGTCGAACGTCTTAGTAATATCCACGAAAAGACCGGCGCAATATTTTTTGTCATCAAAACCTTTGTTTATAAAGGAGCAAAAAGCCAGAAGAGCATCTTCAGTGGAAAGGCCTTCTCTAAATCTAAATTGTACTGGACAAAAAAAGTTTAAACTATTCATATAATCGAACATTCTCTTTTTAACAGCCTTTTCAAATGTTTAAGAGATTCAAGGTTACATGGAAATCGGTCTATAATTATTTTTATCCATTTTGTCAGCTTTTTTGAAAACTGGTACCACGTAAGCACATTTTAACTTATCGGGAAAGTTTCCGGTATTAACACTTAAATTTAAAAGGTGAGCTAAAATGTCAACGACATTATAGGCGATATTCTTAAGAGTTATGTTAGAAATGCCACCGATACCACAAGATTTCGTGTTATTATCAATGTTGGCAATATGAAGGACAATCACTATCAAACGACTTTTGCCCAATTGTGAAAAAAAAGTCATTGAATGTATTGGCCATTGTAGATGGATCAGTAATTTCCCAGCTAAGCCTATTTGTAAAGTTGCTACTAATAAAGTCATTTATCACTTTCCATTATTTTCTAGGATTACCTAGTGAACAAATAATTTTAGAGTGAAAATAACCATCGCGCCACATTCGAATTTCCCTGTTGACTTTCTGGCTCATTTTTTTAAAACGAAATTTAAGCTAGAATTTAGTGGATGTTTGCAACACTTTCTACGGAGTTTGTTTTTAAGTTTTATATTTTTAAGGATTATACTGTTTATCCAAGGCTTAAGTCAAATATTAGATTTCCTTTGGACCACTGTAATGCTGGAAGTTTTGACATGATCTCGCACAAAGTCTCCGACTCCACCTGCTACATATGATTCATTAGTATTTGGGTAGAAATTATAACCAGGTATATCTGTGGCAATAAGACAGAGTAGCTTAAGTCGATATAACCGGTTTTACAGATTTTCAATTAGGATTAATCTACAGTTTGAGAGCAACTATTCTATTCCACCTCCATTTTAAAATACATAGTGTTCCGTTGAAGAAATATCGTAAGTTTCCTAAACACTTATGTTCTAACAAATATGCGGTGCTTTTAATAAAGCAGCTTATGTTAAGCAGTTTTCTTATGTTACATTATTTCAAAATTTTAGTTTTAACAGAAAAACTTATGTCGTTTTAAGCAGGCTGAATTTCTAATTTCTTTAGTTCTTTTTGTTTTAAAAAAAAAAAATCTTATGTTCACTTAAGATGTTTTGTTAAATTCTTTATTTGATTTCATGGGCACTTATGTTAACATAAGTTGTTCTATCAACTTTAAGACAATTTTATTTACAGAATTATAGTATGACAGAAAAACTTAAGTGAACATTAGCTATTCTGTTGCAACACAGTATTTAAATACCCGTTACTTATGTCAACATAAGTTAGTTTTGTTGGATTCACACCTGTTTGCTCTATTCACTTTAGAGCAAAGGTTGTGTTGCGTATGTACATATATTGCTCTTTCAAAAAATATGTTTAAATTTGATACATTACGTTAGGTACTTACCTAGTTAATGCAACGCGCAAGAAAAATGCTGTCTATGGCATTAAAAAAGAGATTTGGAACGGTCTACATCTACAGGCAATGAAAAAAATTTAGATAACTCAGCTGGTAAGTTCATATTATAAGGTTTTAAATAAAATAGGCACATATCTCTTAGGCACAAATAATAAAGTGCTAGACATATCGGTTAATCAAGATCTCCAGAGCGTAAAAGTAAACGGAGGCAATGCTGGCTAAACCCAAAATACTAGTTTAGATATGGAGGCAGAAGGAGAAAATTCAAAAGATTTTGATAACGACGATTCACTGATTTTGTACCGTCTGATACTTCGGAAATTTCCTTCGATACAAGAAATACTGGGAGCCAAATAGAACAATTGGAAGATTTGAGCTGGTCTAGATATTCAATGCTGTTTAAGTAGCTAAGTTCCGCATTAGAATTTATTATTTGTTTTATGCCTGTTTCCACCATGAAACTATTTCAATGGTGTGGTTATTTAATATTTCTTAATAGAATTCTAGACTACTGGACTTGGTTTTTTCCTTTTAGTTCATATTTAAAGTCCATTTTTTACTCAGTCGGGTTTTTTAATTTTTTAAATTAATTTTTTTATTTTACACTTTTTAGTATTTTTTTTCACAATATGACGGCTGGTAGTCGAAATATTGAATTTTGATTAATATCATGTCTTCAGTGACCCGCGCAAGATTACGACAAATCGATGGATGTAAGAACCATCAAAATCGGTCTACGCTTTTGGTCTCTAGAGTGCCACAAAGGAACAAACATACTATAGTTTCACAAAATCGGCCCACGCGTTTGTTCTCTAGAGTGCCACAAAGGAACAAACATATATGTGTATATAGTTCCACAAAATGGCGGTTAGTAGTCGCCCCATAAAATTTTGATTAATATCATGTCCATCAAAATCAGCCCACGATAGTAGTACTTACTTAGTAGTACTTACTTACTTACTTAACGGGCTCCCGACCCTGAGACACTGCAGCCTTCCATCCTCTACGATCCCGGGCACGCTGCTTCCAGTTATCTAGACCAAGCGCTCTGGCATCCGCGATAGCTTGGTCTTTGAAACGTGGGTTCGGTCTTCCTTGTCGTCTCGAACCTGAAGGCTGAGATTCGAAGATTCTCTTAGCTGAAGCATTGTTGTCCATTCGCTCGATGTGATAGAGCCAATGTAGTCGACGTATTTTGGCTTTTTGGACTACATCCACATCTTGGTACAGCTCATAGAGTTCGCGGTTATATCTTCTCCTCCATTCGCCCTCCTCGCACACAGGACCAAAAAAGGAGCCCAGAATTAGCTCTCCCTTCCTGCTTATCGTCTAGCACTCGGCGCCATACAGTAGAACTGGCTGGATAAGGGTTTTGTAAAGCGTACATTTCGTCCTTCGAGTAAGGAGTTTTGAACCCAATTGCTTTGCCAAACCGAAGTAGCAGCGGTTTCCTATGGTAATTCTTCGTCGGATCTCCACTAGGGTGTCATTCATGAACTCCTTGACTACCTCGAAATTGTTGCTATCAATAGTGACGTTTTATCCTAGGCGATGGACAGATGATTCTTTGTTTGTTGATAGCATGTACTTGGTCTTGTCTTCGTTTACTTCCAGGCCAACGAATTTCGCCTGTTCTTCAATCGTCGTGAAGGCCTCTATCACGGAACGCTGCGAGCGCCCGATGATATCAATATCGTCCGCATATCCCAGGAGCTGGACGGACTTGTTGAAGATAGTGCCTTCCGTGTTGACACCTGCCCTGCGCACTATCTGCTCTAAGGCTATAGAATCCGGTGCATGTTTGAAATAGTTCGGAGGAGATAGTTTTAGTAGTAATAAATGTAAAAATAGAAATAAAATTAGACTGTAAGATTCGTCTAAAGACATAGTTTAAGTGTTAGGTTTAACTTAGAGTGCCTGCATGGGGCCAGTAAAATAGTATAAGATAATTTTCAGTTATTTAAGCTAATTTTTAAGCGTTTTTTGTCTAGCATATAAGAGTAATTTAAGATGCATATAAACTGAACTGAATGCGTTTGGTCTCTAGAGTGCCACAAAGGAAAAAACATACATTTACAGGCTGATAAGCACATTACTCTTCCTTTTGCATAGCGCAGTCGGGTAATAAAAAACGTCAATATCTCAAAAACACTTTTTTTTATCATAAGCTCCTCTGACTTATTGCCACAGATATGATAATCGTCAACTTCACACGAAAAAATCAGTATTTCAGTGACAAAATCAAATCAGGCAAATCCGGCAGGTACACAAACGTCTCAAGACTACACACTAACAAATCAAAGTTTTGCCGTATTTTCATATTTTGATGTACAGCAAAAAAAGAAATTGAATTAAAAATACTATCATTAATGCTCCGTATGGTAGTAGTTGTTAAGTTGTTGCTGATAAGATCGAGGCGGTCGTTTAAATCAAACATATGTAATTACAGGGATTAATATTCAACGAAAAACAAATTAGTCTTCCAATGCCTGCAGATCATCAAACGATCTTATAACCGCAACCCTACCCCTATCTAACTTTCTCATTAAAATGTGGAAGTTTTGAAACCATAGGTATTTGTACTTTTTTGCATTTTAAAATTTGTTTGCTTCCAAGAATAGAGCTCTTGTGTGACTAGTGAAACAATCCTTAATAAAATATGGTATATGAATAAATAACGAGGAGAGGTGGGTGGAGACGGTCTAATTTCGAAAGAAGAAGTTCACATTCGAGAGCTAGACAGTTCATGGTGTCGGATGTAAATATCAGATCTAGTTTCCGACCCATGAAGTTAGAAATTGGGTTAATTTGAAAAAGGCCAGAGTTTGTGAGGCAATCTGTGAAGAGGATTTCTTTGTCAGAAGCTGCATTTGTGGCAACAAGATAGGATTCTTCATCCGAGTGAGTCCATTAGGGGTGGGGAGATTAAAATCCCGAGAACAATAATTCCATCACAGGGATCTGTGATTTCCACGAGGGAATCGACCACATTAGTCGCGAGCTGATAACTCGCGGGGTTGGGAGGGGCGAACATAGCAACAGAGGATATAAAGTTTGTGTTTGGAGGGAGTAACTTTAACACAGATGAATTCGAAATCGACGGTAGATGACCTTTTGACGAGCTCAGGGTTCAACCGAATTTTGATTGCCAGAAGGACACCTCGTCCTATAGAATCATCATTATTTTCACGTCCATCGTCGCGATATTAGATTAGTCTCGGTTAAAGCAAAAATATCATACGGCAGCTTTTGAGAGTTGAGGTAAATAGAAAATGTTTTTGAACGCAGCCCCCTCACATTTTGGTAGTAGAGTGATAAACGATTGTTTTGCTGAGTTGTTGGGCGTGTTAGAGACGATAGTAGTTTTTAGCTAGAGCGTTTGGAAGAGACATGGGACGCGTATGAGGAGAGATCGTTATCGACGTTTGTAGAAGAGATATTGAAATTGTTGTGAAAATCGGTAAAAATTCGTCGAGATCTTTGGGATTAGTAGGTAAGGACTCCTGTTGGATTGAAACCATGAGATTTGTACGAGTTGTACCATCGATGCAGATAGAATCAAGTTTATCGTGCAAGTAAGTAAGGTAAAGTCGCACGTGTTGATATAGTCGACGGTCTCTCAGGCGGGAAAGGACATAACGACCGTCATTTCCCACATCGGCTAGCTTAACTGCGGGAGGAAGCAAGTGTTAAGAATTGTGGAAGTTGGGATTTCAAGAGATTAGAGGAATTATGGTCAACAGCCAACGTGGATGAAGTAGGATTAAGTGTGTGAGAACGGATGAAATTCGGATAGGGGACGGAAAGTGAGGAAAATTTAGGATGTGCGGTTTGGATTTTTGTAGGAGATTGATTGGGTGTAATATTAAAAGAGACACGTTTGGTTGGGACAGATTTTGTGGGGAGGGAGACATCTTTATGCTCTTTTGGGTGGATGACAAGAAGCATAAATGATGACAAGGAAGGTAAAGCAAATGAATCTGTGGAGAAAACGAGGGAAATAAGCCAACGTTAAAACTCCAGTTAGGGTTTCGATGGGAGTTGGATTGTATATTGCGCTTAGGGTTATCTGTAGGGTTGCGGTTTTCAGGTAGTTTGTTTTGGTTGGGTGACTATGAGCGAAGACTTTTGTGCTTGATCTGGTTGTCTTTAAAAATCAGCATCTTCATTAAACTGGACAGCCTCTGAAGATGGGTTACGAAAAAGCCATTCGTATTTATGCGGAATGTTGAATTTGAAACGACAAGACTTTGATTTATTGAGCGATGTGATTTTCTGGCAGTTGTCTATGGTGATTTTAAATCTGCGCTTAAAAAAGTTCATAAGCCAGACTGAGTCTGTGGTTCCAGATAAATAGTCGAGAGTGAATGTTACACCTACTTTATTTATTTTAGTTATGACATGAGCTAATGATGGATCTGGTGGAGGAGCACTTGGGGTTGATGAACCTTGGAAATAGATATCAAGGTCGGATCTTAAGGTACAGAGAGTGTCAGCAATAGATGGTAAATAGGAATTAAGGGCAGATTTCATACTGTTTTCAATAACGATTTTGATTGTATTAATATTAATCCTGTCTGTGGGTTTTGGAAGTTCGAGGGTATTTGTCAACTGTTTTTCGAGAGATTTAGACTTTGTTTTGAATAGGTTGGTTGATTGTTCTACGACACTCATTTTGTAGTTCAAGAGACTACGTTTTCAGTGCCAATACTCGTAATGTTTATTGAGTCGCTGAGTCATTTTATGGCGATCATAATGTGCGATGTCGCGACATCTTTACACTCATCACAAAAAAAGAGAAAATTGCATCTGTTGTCTTTCAGATATACAATCGATCTTTTATTTAATCCAACACAAAGAAATTGATAAGATTTCTCACAGACGCAACTGCAATTCACTGATTCGGCATTTGTTTCACTGATAATTACACAATTGGGGTTACTGCAGAATTTAGGCGTTGTAGTCGGTAAAAGTATATGGGTCGAATAAAATAGATGGAAGAAAAACAAAATGTTGGGTCAGTAAAAAACAAAATGCAATTGGCTTAGATAGCGAATACGAACGCGAGCATTGAAAATTGGTATTGGAAGAAATTAAAAATAATTCGAAAAAGCGAAGGTAAGAAATAGAGTAGTGCACGTCCGTTCGATTGGAAAGGCTAAACTAAACTGAGAGAGGAGATCCAGGCCTGCAAGGAAAACCTCCCATAACGCAATAATAGACTGTTCTTTGGAGTTTTGTATAATCAGCAGTATGTATTATATTTTAGTGAGTGTTCCACCATGCGACTACCGTCGCACGCATAGGGTATAATTGGCCTTGGCATGTAGATCCAAAGGTCCCTGTTCGGTGACAGGTTTCATGTCTAGCCGGCAGCCCCTTTGCAGTGCCAGAAGGCTGAGAGCACATTCCAGGCTTTGGACGTAACATGTTTGGTCCAGAGAAGTTTGCTATCCAGGATGACTTAGCTTCTTTAGAGAATTGGATGAAGTTTCCTTTAAGCACTAAACGAGTCGGATCAATAAGCTTCATACTTTCCTATTTTGGCATTAAAATCTGCCAGGACATTGCTTTGGTAGCGTCGTCCTTGTCTACCATGGAGCATAAGCGCGGATAGCAAATATTATTAATAGCGAATAGCGAATAGCAGATATTACCGTTTTTCACACTCCGTTTGTCTTGCCCATCCCGACGCACTTCTTGGATGGCCGTAATATCTGCGTGGCCTGAATGGTCTCAAATAATTGTTCGGCTGCACGTGGCCTGTTAAGGGTCCGAACATTCCACGCCCAAATCCGAAAGTCGTTGTTCATTAATCGTTTGCCTGAGTCGTCAACAGTAAATCTGCTATTTTCCGAGGCTATTAGCTGGTTCGTCACATATTTTTCGTCCTAGGCCATTAATTTTAGTTTTTTGCGGCTAGAGAGAAGCTTGCACCTCACGACACTTTGTGAAAACGCATCCAGTCTCTCTCTTAGAATAGTTCAAGAACCCAATGGTTTTTATTTCTCTGTATTGTACAGTAGTTAAAATTATTCTCAGAAATTTAAATCATCGCTAGTAGTACTATTTTGACCGTTAAAAAACAACCCCACCTATTGGCGAAAGGAATTAAGAAAGCAGCATTCTTTGTCCCATTGCCGATAAAACAACTTACTCGTATGTCACCACTCAAACACAGATGACTCGATTATCTTTCGATAACTTCCACTTAACGAACAAAATCACAAACGTCAAAGACCATAGTGAAAAAATAATTGTAGTCATATGACATTTGTGTGGTGGTGGTCGATAAGAAGTGAAAAAAAACTTCCTGAGCAACTTTTTTTTATTTTCTACTGTGAAATTTTTTCTACGCAGTTTTTCCTTCTCAACAACAATTTGAACAACTCGATACCTAATCCACACATTTTCACCATCAAATCCGAACGGTAAATATGGCTGGTTACATGTTCAATATCGATGGTGGCTACCTTGAGGGTCTTTGCCGTGGCTTCAAGTGTGGAATCCTAAAACAAGCAGACTACCTTAATTTGGTACAATGCGAGACATTGGAAGGTGAGATATTTTTATTTTTTTGTTTTTATTTAAATCAAAGTGAGAAATGTAAATTCCTTTTCCCAACAAACTAAGCAAAGCGAGTGTGGATACAAATTAATACAAATCGAGAAGAGCAAAATGTTGGCTGCCATTTCGATATTGATCATGTGACGAGTGCCAGTGTTAAGAAAATATACCAACACCAACTGAAAGCCTTTCTGATAATTATCATGAGAGCAGTTACCTTGTGACCAATTGTCAGGCTTTTGACGATTTTTACTTCTTTTTTTTTTGAAAAATGGAAAACCCGGTTTTCTTGCCAGGGGATTTTGGTAAGAACGAATTGAAAATTAGTAGACAATTTTGGTGATTAAGAAACGCCCTTGTTCTGCGCGGCCAAA
Source organism: Volucella bombylans (assembly GCA_949129095.1). Lineage (NCBI taxonomy): Eukaryota > Metazoa > Arthropoda > Insecta > Diptera > Syrphidae > Volucella > Volucella bombylans. The sequence goes on along the minus strand of OX422143.1, from coordinate 63,069,135 downwards.
TGACGAGAAAATCTATTTCCTTTTTCGGTGATGCGATTATATTGCAATCAACTGAACAGGAGTGGCATTAATCGGGTGGATTCTGGCTTGAAAGGGCACTCATCGGTAGGAAGGAGCGTTTATTTAATTTTATTTTTTGCTCTGCGTTTTAGGGATCAGTGAGCAAAACTGCAGCCATTTTTGTCGATTTACGCCGACCCTTTTCTTGAAATATGTATGACCACTTGAGAGACCTGAGATGAGACCAAGCGAAAAACAACTCTTGCTAATCACACTTTCTGCGGTCTGTTATCTTGGATTTTTGCTACGCTTGAATAATCAATTAAATTAAATTTTTAACGGAACCCACACACTGTATGAGTCGTTTCTAATGCGTCTTTCCTTATGCAATTGTTTTATAAAAATTTATCAATGGATGGAAATGGATTCGAAGATATTTCGAGGCGAAACATGTCCTTGTTATCGGAGACGTTGCTCTTTTGACCAGGTCAATTTCGTTGTATAGGCCATAGAGTTTACTTCTACAACTAGGTCTCCAAATTCCGTTTATGCAGTCTTTAAGAATCACTCAAGGAACTTTTCTCTCGAAGCAGGAGTACTAACCTCTCAATAGCTGTGGGCACTGCGACCTAAGAGATTTATTGTGTCACTAAAAGTTAATTAAGATGCCAGGTGGGTCTCAACTTTGTTAATAAACTTGAGAATCACTTTGGTGGAGATACTTTGTTCTCTGTCACTAAGATTTCGTGTGTTCTGCGGTCTTACATAGAAAGGCGACATTTAGTTTCCTGATTAATTCTAAGTTTGTGTAAGAGATATCGAAGTTTGCATTGTCCACTTAGAAAGTTAAGAGATAATTTGGTTTTCATAGCGGTTTTAGCCTGACGAAGACTCAGTATATCCACCCAATAGGATAGATGAACTATATATGTTCTCACAATTTATGATCGTATTGATCATTAAATATATCAACTGAATATTTTCAAGCCAGTTGATTGAACTTTTCGTTTTCTCCAGTACTCTTGTGCCCTGGTTCCCACCAAAACTTCATTTTGTTTATTTTGCATAAGCTCTGAAGTGTATGGAAACAGTGTAGAAGAATCACTTGCAATACTGACTGTAAGTATATGGATGGGAGTTTGCTTCATTCTTGATAAAAATATGATACTGGCACATTCTTAGATGGTATGAAGCTCAGCTTGAAAAACGCTGGAACTTATTCCAATTGGCCCCAGATAAAGTGCACACTTCCGTCTCATACAGTAGAACTGGGAAAATCTCTTTTTTTTGGTCATGAGAGGGATCTATTTTTATGTGGCCTAGTTAGTCCAAAGGAATAACGATTTCTAAGTGTGATTCTTCGCTTGGTCTCTATCGTGGTGTCATTTTTAGGACTTACGTCTGAGCAAAGTCTCGTACTACATTCAAGTTATAGTTTGGCGTGTGGCGTGCTGGCTGGCTGTGTCGTTGGTGTTGGATGTCCATTCTCGTAGGCAGTATTTACCTTGTTTTACCCTCATTTACCACTAAAGCAAAATATTTGCTGCTTTTGCGTCAATGGCCGAAAAACACTTCCAGTAACGATTCGTTGATTTCTTCCCATAATATCAATGCCGTCAGCGTATGATAGCAATTAGTCTTCCTCCTTCTCTGAAATATTGGGCCTATGGCCACATGCAAATCGTAACATTATCAATTTCAATATACACAATTATGGGTGGCTTCGATCATTCTGGACATGCAATGTACACCGACGTAGTGTCTCTTGCCATACCTTGTTTTATCGATATTTTCACAAGAAAAACGTGATCGAAATTGCATTACGTTGCATAGTTGCATTACGCCCATTCAAACCGTAACACCTGTTTCGTTATGAATGCTCATCCATTCACTCTCAATCCCACATTCGGGTGCACTTTTCGTATTCCACATTGAATGGGTCAACTAACAGCGGATTGTAGATTGTAGAAAATATGAAGTAGTCCTTTCATATTTTCTTCACAGAAGTCTACTATTATGTTCTATTCATTAGCTTTACATGCCTCTGTTTAGTACTTGTGTCCTTGGTAGGTTCTTTTCACCTATTTGTATAATTTCCGGACATCATTTCTGCAGAAGCAGGCATTCATGGGCTCGGTTAAGCAATTCTCTGCTTATTTTTCTTTCTGTGAAACCGATGTTTCTCCCGTCTCCTTTGCTTATAAGGTTTCTTGAGAAGCTGTCGTGTTTTTAAGCGTAGAATTGTCTGTCTCTTGCTTTGCTGCATGCTCTAACTGATCTTTGCGTTGGTTTTAAGTTTTTGCAAATATAGTGACTGATATCCTTCATCAAAACGGGGATTTCGTTGTGGTCAGATGAAAACTAGCACATCAGTTGTGGCATCGCTAATATCGCCAATGGTCTTCTGCGCTTAATGCTGGCAACATCAGGAAAGGCTCTGGGACTTATTTGCGTTTGTAGCAATTCGATGTCAAATTTTGTCACAGTACTTGTTCGGCGTTCTGTCGTCTGCGATATTCGCATTGTCACCTTTGCCACAACAAGGTATTGTTCTGAGTCGAAACGTTCGGACATCCAGAATCATATCTGTGTCTTGCGTCGATCGTAATGTGATAAATCGAGTCGACGGTTGACGTGGACTAGCTATGATGACATTTTGCGAAATCGAAATACTCTGGTTAAGCTATGTCTATGTCTCATTGCTTCCCTTTTCTAATCTGGCTTAGCACATTGCTTTTATAAGCAGTCAATTACATATGTTTGGTCGAAGAGCTCGTAGAACCAATCTTTGGCAAAGTCAAATATTCTCTATGAGGCGTGAGCCGATATCAGGCTTATATTGGCGAATTCAGCGCTGATGCAGATTCGGAGGGGTTCGCTTAGATGCCTGAAGCTCAAACCACTATGCCAAATTCGTCTCAACAAATCCCCATCCAAATTATTATTCTCGCCAAAGTACGTGCCACAGTTTTCCATCCTTTTGTGCTAATGCATGTAGACCAAAGAACTGCATTGAGTATGATCGTGTCGATTCGATCATTGTCGTCAAAAATTCGATACAAGTCAATCGAACGCATGGTAGATGTATGCTCGTTCAAGCTGCGCACTCGAAACAAAAATTCTTGGGCAAACATGTATGAGACACGACATTATTTTTTCGAGTTTGTGCGGTAGTGTACTATTACTGATTTTTAATCTCGTGTATGTCTCGTCACGAATGAATGTTACCGAACGGATGGATATCTCCATATGCACGAATTCATCGTGAGTGTATGGTATATTCGAGTGTTTCGAGTATCTCTATTGTCTCGAGTGTGTTCAACCACCCGAACAAACGCAAATGCGTTAACTTTCATTCTTTACTGATAAGGAAAAAACTCATAATTACAGCATACAACAAAAGCAAAAAACACAACATATGAAATGTAATATTGGTTTGTGTGTGGACATGGGTAAGGGTATATTCGAGTGTCTGCAGTACCTCGATTGTGTATCGTTTGCTCATGAACTTAAAAAATACATGTTGGTTAAAGCAGGTGTTCGGGTATTTTGTGAATGTATCTGCGTGACTCGAATGCTTCAACCAACATGTATTTTTTAAGTTTATGAGCAAACGAGTATTCCTTGCTGCTCAACGAAAGTGATTGCTTCAAACCAAATCTGAGTCATTGACCGGGTATAAACAAATACAAAGTACCCGTTGCAGCTCTCTGATGTAGACTATTAAGGATCCAAACATTTCTCATGCATAGCCGCAGCTTGCTGAGGTCATCAACAGTAAATCCATCCATATACTCGTATATAGGGTTTTACGTCGTTAGACAATTAAACTCCAACCTAGAATGCCAGATCCTTGAGAGCATAAATAGCTCTGCCGTTTGCTCGCTTGGAATTCCTCCGTCATCGTTTCGATCTCCACGACCTGGCTAGATGCCGAAAAATTCACACATAACCTGAGCTCCGCATATGTTGGAGTATGAATAGCTCAAACGAGTTCATCATGAGATTTGCTTCTGACATCGTCAGGTTCAGCAGAGTCAGACTTGTTTTATTACATTTGCACCACTTTTTAACTTCAAATCTTTATTCAGTTGTGTTTTTATTCATTTTCAGATTTGAAACTTCATCTCCAAGGAACTGATTATGGCTCTTTCTTGGCCAATGAACCATCACCTTTGTCGGTGTCCGTTATCGATGATAAGCTCCGTGAGAAGCTCGTTATTGAATTCCAGCACTTGCGTAACCACGCCGTCGAACCATTGGCCAGTTTCTTGGATTTCATCACCTATGGCTACATGATTGACAACATCATTCTGTTAATCACTGGTACCCTGCATCAGAGACCAATCTCTGAGCTTATACCCAAATGCCATCCCTTGGGTAGTTTCGAACAAATGGAAGCCATTCATGTGGCTGCTACTCCAGCTGAATTGTACAATGCAGTTCTAGTTGATACTCCACTTGCTCCATTCTTTGTTGATTGTATTTCTGAACAGGATTTGGATGAAATGAACATTGAAATCATTCGCAACACTCTGTACAAGGCCTACTTGGAGGCTTTCTATGATTTCTGCAAAAATATTGGTGGATCCACCGCTGATGTCATGTGCGAGATCTTGGCTGTAAGTTTAACATTGAACCTCTTCCAATTGAATTTAGTTTTAAGAAAAATTGTATCACACAGTTTGAAGCTGATCGTCGTGCCATTATCATCACCATCAATTCCTTTGGTACTGAACTTTCCAAAGATGATCGTGCCAAGTTGTACCCACGTTGTGGTAAAATGAATCCAGATGGTCTAGCCGCTCTAGCCAGAGCTGACGATTACGAACAAGTTAAGGCAGTCGCTGAATACTATGCTGAATATGCTGCTCTATTCGATGGTTCAGGTACCAATCCCGGCGACAAAACTTTGGAAGATAAATTCTTCGAGCACGAAGTCAAATTAAATGTCTACGCATTTTTACAACAATTCCACTTTGGCGTCTTCTATGCCTACTTAAAACTCAAGGAACAAGAATGCCGAAACATTGTCTGGATTTCTGAGTGTGTTGCACAGAAACATCGTGCGAAGATCGACAATTATATTCCGATCTTCTAAATTAAAAAGTAACATTCATTAAATTTAATACGCAAAATATTAGAGAAAGCTAGAAATACTTATTGAAATTTATTGTTCTTTTTCGTGTGAATATTATAAAACAGAAAATTAATACATTCAAAATAAAAACAAACACACTCGTTTAATCATACCCGACATTCCTTAGTATCCTATTACGAGTATAATCGGGATTGGAATCGCAGACACAAATTCAAGGCGTTACTTGTTTCCAATTATCAGAAGTCAGAATTCATTAAAGTATTATTTGTTATAGAACAGGAAACACAGATTTTCTCTTTCGACTTTTGTTTTCTTACATTTTTATTGTTTTATTTTCTTTGTAAATATTTATAGTTATCGTAAAAGATCACCTTGTATCTGTAAAAAGAAACATTTCTCCGAGTTATTAAAGTAACAGGTCCAACTCAAAATAAATAGTGTTTTGTTTTGCAAGACCATCTGGATGTTCTTTGAGCTAAATTTTACCCTTTTACAAAAGTATTATTTGTTGTTGCTAATTTTTTTGTTTTTTTTTTTAACCAGAGATTTGGAGAATTCATCTTGTACAAAAATTTACAGTGTTTTCTTATCCCAAAAAAATATATATATGTATAAAGTTAAACTCAGATACTGAATAAACCAATTTATTGTATTTATCATGGTGTGTTTGATGTTTACAAGGACAGACCACAAAGATATGGTCTTGTTGCGAGTTAACAACTATTGTAGTTACAATCACTTTGGCTATCAAACAATTGTAGCATATGAATGATGGCCTTACACACTGCGCATGTAGAGTCCAGCATATTCACCATATTGAAAAAACACATCCGAGTAACAATTCACGTAGCAAACGGACGAAATACCTTTTATGTAGCTATCTGACCAGGTTGAATTTGTAGGCTGCTTTCCAAAATTCAAACTAAATGCGCATTGTGACTGCACCTCGCATCTGTCATGCAAGCATGCGATGCGTATACCGTTGCATTATGAATCATGATGTTTTGGAATGCTACGCGATGCGAAGTGTTAATTTTTTTTAAACGTAAAACAATGTAACAAATTGATTGGAATTCATATAATTAGTCATTTGCTAAATAATTGTCATAGATAAACTAACCTAGATGTCAAACTTTCCAGATATTGGAAAATCAAAACCGGTTTTCTACTCATCGCCCCTATCCGTGTGACCCTGTCTGTGAATACGTGTGAATTGTCATCAATGGCGATTTCCCTCCCATTAATTACAAAACCCGCCCATTTTACGCAAAAAAAAGTCATCCACATTACACACACTCGTGCAAATCGCTCTCATTCTAGCAATTTTACTCGTAAATTGCTCTTATTCTAGCAAATTTTGACAAAGTTATAGAGATGCAAAAGTGTTGGAATTCACTTACAATGTGTCTGTGCGAAAGTTAAGGGTTTGCAAAAGTATTAGTAGAGTTTGACATCTAGGTTAGTTTATCTATGATAATTGTGGTGCTTGTGACAACCGAAAATTTACAAAATATGTTTTAAAGCTAAAATTAAGCCGGAGCTGAATTCCTTTTCAAACTGCAGCCTCGTTGTAATTAATTGTGAAATCTCGCCTTTTGTCCATTGATTTTTGCATATAAATAATTATAATAATATAATTGAATGCTTTTATTTATTTAAAAAAATGGAATTCGCCATTATACTTCAGATTGCATAAACCAAACAAACAAGTGTCATTTGCATCGTGCCAGTTCAGGAGGCGCTGGTTGTTATTCCTTGCGCAGTATAAATGGGGTTTTCCAATAAGGACTTGACAACTTTTTTTTTAAATAAAACGCAAGCAATTTGAGATATTTCAAAAACTTTAATATCGGCTTGAAGTACGATCAAAACATTTATGAATAGAACTCGACTTAGTTCATATGGCCACCGCGGGCACGTTTGCAGCGGTCGATTCGTTGGACCAAATTTTCAACGACTCGGCCACACATTTCGGCCGAAACGGCCGCTATTTCGCGTTCAATGTTGGCTCTGAGCTCTTCCAACGTCGTCGGCGTGTTGGCATAGCCCCACAGAAAATAGTCAAGCGGCGTTAAATCGAACGAACGAGGCGGCCAATCGACTGGCCCATTTCTTGAGATAACACGCTCACCACACTTACTCTTCAATAAATCGATTGTAGCGTGTGCTGTGTGGCATCATCCTGTTGAAACCACATGTCGTCCAAGTCCATATCTTCCAATTCGGGCCAAAAATAATCGGTGATCATGTCGCGATATCGCTGACAATTCACAGTAACGTGACGATCGTTATCGTCGACGAAAAAATATGGCCCAATAACGCCGCCGGCATGCAAACCGCACCAAACAGTTATTATTTTGTGGATGAAGTGGTGATTCATGAAGCACATGTGGATTTTCAACCGACCAATAACGCATATTTTGCGTATTGACGAACCCATTGAGTCAAAAATGAGCTTCGTCACTGAAGATGATTTTGCGATGAAATTCATCATCTTGGCGCATCTTCTCCAGAACCCAATCGGAGAACGTATGTCGCTTCAAATAGTCCATCGGCTTCAATTCTTGAGTCAGCTTGATCTAAATACGCCATAATGTGGTCTGAGCGATGCCCAATTCTTGAAAATTGACTGATTTGGATCGTTTGCTACGGACGCCTGAACGGCAGCGATATTTTCGACACTTCGACCAACCCGTTGTTTCACTGACACGGCAACATCACACAACGAATATGTAGACTCAAATTTTTGCACTAAACTTGTTATTGCCTGTCTACTAGGGCGAGAATTACGACCGAAAATTGGAGTTAACGCTCTTAAAGTTGCAATCACCGACTCCGAATTTCGTTAGAAAATTTTTATAATTTGCAGGCGTTGCTAGTTAGTGTACTTTACCATGATGAGAATGTTGAGTTTACTGAATAAATTGACAGTGACAGTTTGATGATTAGTGAAAGAGTGCGTTCACAAATTAAATTCAAAGCTGTCAAGTCCCTATTGGAAAACCCTTTGTATTCACAATGAATTTCGGAACGTACTGCGTTCTGTCACCAGTTTGGGTTTGCATTTCGGAATGGTTGTTTATGCAAAAAGCAGGCACTACTGCATTCTGGAAACCAGCCATATTTAAATTTCAACGGGCTTTTCCAGAAGGAAGAATATCTCATATGATATTTCCAAAAACAATGGTTATTAAGGTGTTGATTTATGGTTAGAAACTGACTTGATTAGTTGGCTTTTTTTTATAATTTGCAAGCGCTCAAGGGTTTTATGTACCCTTAAAATGTTAGCACACAGCGCGGGTGAAGGAAAATCAGGGAGGATGGAAAGAGAGGTACTGGTGAACGTTGGTTTTAAATGTTTGAAGGTTATAATGACTAGGGAATAAAGAGCTAGACAGTGCATTCCATAAGCGAGTTGTACAGCTGAGGAACGATATTTTAGAGTACATCCGAAAGTGGGCTGGAGGGTATACTGATGAGAATTCATAGTGAGACGGGTATTACGGTTAAAAGTTTGAAGAGGCGGAATGCTACTGGCGATTTCAGTGGAGCACTGGTGGTGGAAATAGCTATAAAACAGAGTGAGACACAAGACATTACGTCGATGTTCGAGGGTGTCCATTGTTTGAGTGATATTAGTATCACTTATGAGTTTTATCGCACGATTTTGGATCCTATCTAGCAAGTGCAAAAAGCAAGTCCTGATCAGATGTGGGTGTTGTACTCCAGTTTTTGGCGGATAAACCCCTTATATATTGAAGCCAGGTCAGAGGGGGTGAAATATTTGTTACATCGCTTGAGGAAACCTAGACATTTCGCAGCATTTTTGACGACATCGAATATGTAGTCATTCCAACGTAAACTGTCACTGACACACATACCGAAAATGGAAAGTTTTTCGGTTTCGACGATGCAAGTGCCATTCTTGGATACTGGCTGGGTGTCTAAATTTCGCTTTAACGACATGAGACAGCATTGTGTTTTGAAAGCATTAAATTCTACTCTGTTAGTGGTTCCCTAATTAGTTATGCTGTTAATATCAGAATTTAATGAGCTTAACATACGCTGGCGTTCCCGTTCTACAGCCGAAGAGCAAGGTCGTTAGTCAGGGTACGAATATGAAAAGCAGAGAGTACTGTCGTCAGCAAAGTAATATATTGGATTAGAAGTAGCAGACAAGAGATCGTTGATGAAAATTAAAAAGAGTGTCGGAGACAAAACAGAGCCCTGGGGCACACCAGCATTTATTTTGTGAATATCAGACTTGAAACCATTCAAGACAACTTGAATTGAACGTTCCGAAAAGTAATTTCTAATCCATCGGAGAAGAGAGTCGTCCATCCCAAATGCATGCATTATGGACAAAAGAGCCTAATGCCAAACTCTGTCAAATGCCTTAGAAATATCAAGTTCAACTATCTTGCTTTCACCAGATTGATATACGCTTTGGTTCCACTTTTCGGTTAGACATGCCATCAAATCACCAGTCGACCTGTTGCTACGAAAACCATATTGCCGGTCATTGACAAGTTTTTGTGTTTCTTGATATTTCATGAGCATTAGCGTTTCCATGACCTTGGAAAGAAGGGACGTAAGTGCAATGGGTCTGTAGGAGGAGAGAGAAGATGTTTCGACTTTTTTAGGGACGGGCTGGACAACTGTTATTTTCCATCTGCTCGGGAAGATTACTAACCATCGTAATTCACGCAACTGATTCCTACCACACTACACACGTAAGGCACAACGAGTCAAAAGGAAACATCGGAAGTAACAACCAAAACCCGTTAATTTAAAGTAATCGAAGCAAACGCTGTGTTCTGTTTATCGTGTCCACGTGTGAGTATATTTTTCATAAAAATTCTAGTGAAAATGGAGTACTGCAAAAGCGCTGTGTTCGCCCATTTTACGGTCGCTATAATCGTCCTACCGGGAGGACTATTCGCAGTGTGGTGGATACATTTGAGGCCACTGGTGCAGTAAACGATAAACCAACACCTGTAAGTCGACGAAACTCAAGATCTGCCGAAACATCGCCGCTGTCCGTGAAAGTGTGCAGGAGAATTCAACTGACCCAGGAGGTGAGGGTAAACGACCATAGACAACGACGTGTGTTCGCTGAATGGGCTTTGGAGCAGTTGGAAACTGACCCTAATTTTTATCGAAAAATCATCTTCAGCGATGAGGCCCATTTCTAAATGAATGAGTACGTCAACAAACAAAATTGTCGAATTTGGGATGATACGAATCCAGATAATATCCAAGAGCGTCCAATGCATCGCAAAGAAGTCACTGTTTGGTATGGATTTTGGGCTGGCGGCGGAGTCAGCGATCCATATTTCTTTGAGAACGACGTTGGCTAGGCCATCACCGTCAACGGCGAGTGCTATAGGTCTATGATTACCAACTTCCTTTGGCCTGAATTGGATGATATGGACACCAAGGACATGTGGCATGATCATCTCACGTGGAGGTGATCTGAACTGGCCACCGAGATTGTGTGATTTGACCCGTTAGACTTTTTTTGTGGGTTTTTCTGCAGTCGCATGTCTACGAGTATGTGAATAAGTCACAAATCACGCGGCGGATATTTAAACGATGTTATATTCCATACATAATGGCATCGATAGGCCTTTCAAACGAATAAAAAATGTCGATGATATCTCACACACATTTTGTTTTATTTAAATTTAAAGCTAGGAAGCGCTTAATGAAAGATCCTTTAGTTGAATTATTTTTTTATTTTTTATTGTGAAAAGAAAAATTACAAATCCGACCAAATGGAGTCTTTAGTGTTGGCAATAGAAGAAAACGTTGAGATTGCAGGGGCCATGGCGAAAATGGACTTTCAAAAATAGATTCGAAACTTTTCTGGAAAAACTTGGCAGAACAACTGAATAATTTGGGTCCACCTATTAGAGATGGAACTGGCTGGCTTATGGTAAGTTATTTTTTATTTCCGTTACACCGAAATTTGTTTAAGTTGTGTATTTCTTAGGTTCGGAATTACCAAAAGTATCTAGTTCAAAAGAAATCGCTCCGAATTAAAAGCAACACGAAGGGGACCGAATAAATTCGCTTATTGAAGCAGTATGGAGGAAAGTATCGCCAAACTTCTGCATCTTGAAGTCACTCTTAGGTCAGTGTTTGGAGTTAACTGCAATCTCTGAGGTAGTCCCCAGCTTAGACGAAAGTAGGAACAATAAAGAAAATGAAGATGACAATTCACTCTAAATTCCATCAACAGACAGTCAACCAAACCGGAAACAAACCAAAATAGATGCACAAATGGCTGAGAAGATGTTGCTTTTAACTGAGCAAAAATAAATTAAAAGTGTGTTTTTGGAAGAGCAATAATATATAAATAGGATGATCAGAAAAATTTTAAAATTTAAGGAGGAAACACTTTTTGAAACTTTAATTAAAATAACTATCAATGTGTATTACAATTTAAATATTAACATCTTAACTTACTAAGTGTCCGGTGACACTCCAACAATCACGAATTAATCTGCGTTTTAATTAATCATTCATCAAAAAACAATGCTATTGAATTAATTTTCTTTTTTTTTTATTTCCGAAACAACACAAACACTTCAAAAATAAATTAATTTAATTTAATTACCGCAGACAAATTTTCGATGTTAACTTTGAAACAATCATCCTTTGACATTTATATACGCGATTATATGCGTTGAAATTTAGTGACACTCGTATGCACATTATTCTTCTTGGAGAATAGCAAAATAGATGCGATACGACTCTTGGTACGGCTACTAATACGAGCTGGCATTCGTCATTCGGAATTGGGGTGATTGTCCATTGAACAACTCTGCTTTCCTACAACAGTGCGGCGCGGATAACATCGCTTATTATCACCAGGAAAAGAAGTGGTTATAAAATACAACCCTGTTGAACTCTACTTTGAACTTGCGTTATGTAGAGCACGTCTTCTTACGCAGCCATAAGAGGAAATGCCAGCGCATGGCATTCTCGGGCTCACGCTATCAATAGTCTTCTCAAAATCGATAGAAAGCAGGTAGAGCGGAGACCTATACTCGACGCATAGCTCCACGGTGATCCGTAAGGCTGGTTTGTTCAACATCGAAAGTACTATGATCCTTTCCAGAATTAAGTTTACTATTATTTTGGTCATATGCTCTGGCAATTTCAGCAATCCATCAGATTGCCCTCTGATTCCACTCTGGAAAGCGCTCATTTTCCCATGCATTAGCAATAGGTCTTAGTAGTTCTGCCGATGTATTTGACGCAGCTTCTCCAGTAAGAAAATCGGGAATTTGCTACTTCAGATGGTTCATTTTGGTTTCGGATGTTCGCGCTGTCGTATATATGGTTAGTACCATCGCAAAGTGCTCCCTCCATCTTCTTATCTAGTCCTCATCCGCTATAATTAGGAAACCGTCTTCATTTTTTACAGGATGCTGTTTAGTGCTGTGTCCCCCTGTAAATTCCTTAGTAACAGTATAAATGGTCCTACAGACAACGCATTAATGGGGTTGCGCTTATCGCGTCTTACACTACACGGTAATGGGCTTCAAGTTTAGATTTATATGTTGCTGATGCAAATTGAACTTTGACTAAAATACGCTCCACCATCCGTCTCCAGGAGTCAGTTGATAACCATGTACTGTGGTTTCTCTACCTTTTACCGATAAACCTCTGCGCTCCGGCTATGAAAACATTCTTCACAGATCTTCAGTGTTCATCCACAGTTGTTTGCTCAGAATCGTTGACTGCTACTGCTCCTCCCTGAATTCTTTGCGCACTGCGGGATCCTGTACTCTGTCGGTATTGTATTATACGCGGGTATAGGGGATCAAGTTAGCAAGGGTGCTAGACACGGATGCAGTATAACATATAGGCGTATTTTAGCTGTCATAAGATGTTGGTCGCGCTCCATTCCGATGTCGGCACCACGCCTGTTACGGACATCACAAAGCTTCTAAATCGCCGGCTAATAGCGATGTGGTCCATCTGGTTTGATGTTCTCTGCTGATCAGATGAGACCCAGCCAATCTTGTGGCAGGTTCAGTGCTCAAACAGTGTGCCTCCAATGACTAGGCGGTTGGCCTTGCAAAAAATCAACTAACAGCTCGCCATTGTCATTTCGGTCTCTAATGTCATAAACACAAATTACGTGTAGTGTTCTTGGTTGGTGAATGGCATTCTATTCCGTCCCACCATCTTATTTCAAGATGTCCAACTTGTACCGCGTGAACTCCTTCTCCAGTTGGAGGACTCTGTCGTTCTGATTACCTTCTTCTCGAGAGTCGAGGAGGTTTTCACGTTCCACGTTCCAGAATCCAATCGTTGTTCGTAATCGATAGTCAAAGGTCGTTAACAAACTATCCGTTCGTATCCGAGGCGTTTGTTTCCGTTTCCACCTTGCAATCTCCGAAGAGACTTCCAGGTGGTGCCACGAGAAAGCGTGAAGTAGGTGTGTGCAGGGGCTCTTTCTCGTTTTTTAATGAACCAACACCCACGGGAGGATATTACTTCTACGAGGCCAATACTAGTCATTTGTCATCTATCAAGCTGACTTGATTGAGGACCAAAATTTTTTCATTCCCGGTGTCCGAAATAAGACTTGTGTTTGAAATCGTCAAACTCCGAGTAAATGGGCCAATACCTGAGCGCTTCGAATATCTCTAGCAGAACTTTTCTACAGAAAATTACTGGGAATTTAGCTGTTGGATATCGTAGTCGCAATCTCTTCAAGACTGGATGGGCCGAACTTTTTTCGAATGCTACCTATGCTGAAAGGTTGAGTCTACGTGACAGCGTAATGCTTGTCAGCGTCGCGAGTTTGGGATTAGTTGCAGTATGTGCAGCAAGATAATTTGTTTTTATTTATGTAGAGTTCGTGAGTGAGTCTACTGTGACCGAGCCTAAGACTTATTTTTAGCATTTCTGGACGGACCATGTCGATCTATAAGCTACTAAATTGTATGAGTAATTTTTAATAAATAACTTCTTTTTGTTAATGTTCCTGTAGAATTCTGGTGTATTCTGGTGTAATGGGGCTCTGAGTGTATCTTTGTCAAATTCATTGTGAAAACCCTATCAATGTGATTTTGTGGAAGCGATTCTCCTTAAACGAGGAAATCATCGCCGAAACAGAAGCCTATTTTGCGGAGGTCGAAAAATCATATTTTTTGAATGGCTTGAAAAAGTTAGAATATTGCTGGACTGAATGTGTCGAGCTGAAAGGAGACTATATTGAGAAATAAATAAAAAAATGTTTAATGCGTTTTCTTGCCTAACACAGGTGCTTATCATACAACCCACGTATGTCAAAGTTATATAAATAGCCGCAACTGCTTATTAGCATCCGGTTTTTGAATCCAAATCTAACTTGTTTCCCTTTTTATCATGGCCTCGTCAACAGAATATTTTCGTGCATGAAGCCCCGCTTTTAGAATTTCTGATATAACAAATTCATAAGTCGCTTTATTTTAGACATTATGAAATTGAAAATCAATTCTATTGTTTTATTCTATTTTTATTTCAGAAAATCTACGAGTATGTTATTCGCAACTATTGAAGTTCGAGTGTCCTCGTCCATTTGCCAATATATTGATTCCCTTGGCATTGAATGGTAGTCGCTATAAAAAAGAATGCCGATAAAAATTTGGTTATCTTGTTTTGTGAATTCAAAATGACGGTTTTGATGAGAAGCATAAAGCCCAGTTTGTTCTAAAATCAATTGAACGACATCATCATCGAACAGCGTTTCGAAAATGTCAACAGTAGATTTATTTTCTAAACTCATTTTCATATCCATCATTTCGAAACTGTTGGTAAGATTCACAGGCAAGACAACGCCCCTTTTTGACCATCGTGGATAGTTTTTATTCTGGTCACGAAATGCTAACGGAACTTCACCATCACTGTCGTATTCTTCATCTGTCATTTGGGATCTGTCCATTTTCCAAATTATCGACATCTGTTCCTACCTCGTCTGTATTGTTATCAACGTCAGGTGATATTATTGTAACATCATACATAGCATTCCTTTTTTCTTCTTCTATTGTATTTACAGGATTTGGAAGATTATTGGATCTTCTTCCGTAAAAAGAGTATGTTGTATAAGATTTGAAGTCCATTCTAAGAACAATACAAAAATGACTTCATATTTTCCCATTGTACCCATTGTACACTTCATATTTTCCCCAGTGTAGTACTGTCGTAAAGATTAGCCTGCATGACACCACAGATCAATCAACCGTCAGCCAGATTAACTACATAGCGATCGACGCAAGGCACTTCTCCAGTATTATGGATGTCAGAATGTTCCGAGGGGCCAACATCGATTCGGACCATTAACTTGTTGTAGCCAAGGTACGGTTGTGGATATCCCGAACAACGCAAAGATAAGCTAATACTGTGAGGAAGTTAGACGTCGGACGCCAAGTCCTTTACCGATCGAGTTTCAAGACCAGTGTCGACATTGAAAAAAGCCATCAGAGATGCCACCCCTGATGTGCTCGGCGACCACAACGAAAGCACTAGTTTAACGACGAGTGCTAGCAGGTACATGCAGCTAAGCAAGAGGCATACAAAGGGCGCTGCATAGAAAAACTAGATCTGCTCACTAAAGTGTATTCAATGCCAGTACCCACCGAGTGCCGAGTACCTGCAGACTGGACATTAACAGAGATATTGCTCCGCGGTATAGTCACCACTTTCACAGCCAGCGTCCCAGGATAAGATTTGTCATCGAAAATGGCTTTACTGTTTTTCAAAATACTCTCCACGAATATCAATGCGAATAACATGCGTTTTAAACACATCATACGCTTCTCAGGCAGCGAAAAATATTACTTTTGGTGTGCGGGAGTAAAAACAAATCATTGGGTGCCAAATCAGAGCGGAGAATGTAGAGAATGTAGAGCGGATGACTCATCAATTCTATGTCTTGAGTGCTCCAAAAGTCACTTGTTTGAGCCGTCGTTTAAGAGCTCGTATTGTCATTTTGGAGAATGACCCGTGTTCGGTTGAAATAAAGTTTTCGATTACATTGTTTATTGTACTCAATGTACAATACAACCTTAGTTACAACCGCTAAAAAAGCAAATGCTCCTCATATTACCACAGTGCATCAGATTATCGGAAGTAATCATTTTTCCCGGCACTGCCTCTCAATTAATATTGCTAAAATCTCCGAGGATAACGAACTAATTAAGCCTCTATCGGTTTATTTGATTTTAAAGTCCAAATTTTTGAGGGCAGAACTCGGTCGGAGTTTTTCTCAATTCAACAAATTAAAGGACACCAGCCTTTCTAAACAACGTTGTTAAGCGATTCAGTACCTCCCTGTACCGAAATACTGACTGCAAATATTAGATAATTACTTAATTAACATCATAAAATAAAGAGCGCATGTACCGCACAGGTTTGACCGAATCTGTACAGGTTTAGTCAGGTATAAAATGTTTACAGGAAAAAAAACCCAAACCGTTTTCGCTACTTTTGAAAACTAATTAATAAATAAGGGTCACCTAATCATAAAACTTTTAGTATAAAAATCGAGCTGTTGTAAGAGTAAGGCACATTCAAACTTCAACCATCGGTATAACCACGACTACGATTAGAACAAAGCTTCATCATGGACCAAACCACACAAGCTCCTTCCACATCTACCCAGGCGATTGAAGATGTAAACAATTTCAAAGATTTGAGCAGCTATTTTGGTTTCGATGTTCAGGGCAATCTCCGCAAGATGATCAACAACTTAGATGGAATAACTTTCCAAATAGTAGTACACTTAAAAGGATCACCCCTGGACAAGAATCCGGTGTATTCCATTGAGTTTGCCATGAAGCAAAAGGACAAGGAACAGCCGACATCACAAAAAGGAAATGAAACCGAGGATGATGATCTTGATGGATTGCTGGATCATATTGAATTTTTGCAGAAAAGTTACGACCAAGCCATGGCCCAAGTAAAGGACAAAATTAAGGACCTTGAAGTTCAATACAAAAAGGAAGACTACCAAATAACTTTAATTAAACGAAAACCTGCACAAACTAAACCAGAAACATTACCAGCACCAGGTAAATCAAATGGAGAATCTTTATCCGAACCAACTGTCATATCGAGTAAAAGGAAATTGAATTTCAAAAATCCAAACGCATCTCATCCACAAAAACAAATGTCCACCAAAGAGTTCCCGAAAACCTCAGATAAATCTCCGGAAACTCTGATTATTGGACCGAATGGAACAGAAGTTTCCCGTAAGGATTTTGATAAAATTTCTTGGCACAGTCATGTAGGAGCAACGAGGAGACTTTGCGAACTTATTTTTGGAGATCGAGCCTCTCGTTCATTGACTGGTAACCCATCACCCGCATGGCCAAAGAAGGGACGACTGGATACTCGAAAGACTGGAGATATCATTTATTTGGTATGCGCCAAGTTTAATGTAAGCCAACAGCTTGTACAATCGACTATCACTACTAAGTGTGCAGATTCCACGAAGAAACTTAACCGATTGGCAGTTTTTATTTAAGTTGTAAATACTTTTTAGTTTGAAAAACAATAAATAACAAAAATGTAAATCTGACTTTGTGCCACTTTTCTTTTGCGAATGCAGTTATTATTATGCAGTTTAATTCGAGCTACTTCAGAATCCATACAGAATAATGCCCGAAGCAAATGTTTCAACCAGTTTTGAATAAAAGATAATTTTTTGGGCAAAAGAACAAAGTCTGTCGAAGAAGATCTGTCGCAGTATTCAAAATAGACGTCGAGCCAAGTTTAGAAACAGAAAATACTCACTGACGGCTAAGTGCGGAGAATATCGCGGTGTATACAACGGTGAAAAAGCACTACGCACATGTGCACCCATGGGTTGAAGAGCATTTTCGAATTGGCTAAATGCTGTTTTTTGCCCTTCAAATCGTCCATCGACCAATAAATTAGCATAATATTCGCCGATGATGTTATTCCCCTTTTGAATGTAATCAATTTGGATTATGACGCGTGCATCTCACAAACTATTACCATCACATTCTTGGCCAATAGGCCCATTCGGCCTTCTTGAGCAACGATACACCCGAAGAAACACGCTGTTTTGACCCCGGTGTGCTATGGTGCGTCCTTGTTTCATCCTTGGCTCAAAACCCGTCCGGATTGTATATATAACACTCTTTCGAAGTTGTCGCATTATTTTCTAAATATTTGGGCACCACATGATTGAAGGAGATTCATCTTAAATAGCGCATTGTTATCTGCTATTCTCTTCACGCACAAAATTAGGGAATAGAAAAGCAGTTGTATTTCATCACGACCATGGTGGACCACATATGTACATACTCGTACTTCGTCACCTGCAAAAATGCCACCAGCTAGAATGGGATATTTTGGCACAATTACGAATTGTTCCGTTTCTTGCAAAACACTTTGAATCGGAAAGTTTTCATTTCTGATCAGAACATCAATTTATGTTTTACTTAGTTTCTCGCCGAAATGACCAGAAGTTTTATGAACGTGGAATTTTGAAATTGCCCAAAACGATGGCCCAATATAAACAAACAAACCGGTCAATACAGTCAATACGGTCAATACGGTCAAGTAGAGCCTTTTATTATTTTCAAATTTCATCTTCTATTTCTTTAGGCAAAAAACGCAGTAAATTTTTGGCAACCCCATACATGAGGTTTTTTTGTTTTGTTTTTCCGTGATAGGGAAGCTGCTCCGACGCACAACTCAAAACCTGGAGGTCCATGTCTTTGCTTTTAAACCCTACAATAAGAGGCCGGATGCCAGTAACCCATTTCGGGGATGCGAGTGCTGCCATTGGCACATCAAGGGACCATCTGCAACCATCTTTTTTTTCCAGAGGCCCTGTCTCAGTCTTGAAAGTTCTTTACAAATAAAATAAAATAAAGCTTCCATTAGTCTGGCTGTCACAACTGATCCGATCGAGTCTCCCTAAATCTCTTAAGAGGTCCTATGCGGCCAGCATCAAGTATGAAAGACCAGTGGCAACATTGCCAAAAAGTCATCAGAGATGCCGCCTCTGATGAGCTGGGTTTCACTCGGCCATGACAACGAAACCCTTGGTCTAGCGATGAGTGCCAGCAAACACATGCAGCTAAACAAGATGCATACAAAGCGGCACTGCCTAAAAGGACTAGAGCTGCTCAGTCAGACGAACACCGGCTTCTCAGGAGGAAAAAGAAGGAGCATGAGAAGCCCGAGGTCGAGGAAATTGAGCGATGCTACTTCAGGAATGAGATTCGGAAGTTTCACCAAAAGTAAAAAAAACATGCCACGGACACAAACCCCAAACCGAAGCCTGTAAAGACGAACGAGCGAACATCGTAGTAGAGTCGCAGCCGACGCTGAGGATTTTGAGAGCATTTCTGTAGATTATATAACGGCGATGACGAACCAAAGATCGCTGTCAGGTAGAATGAACCTTTCAACCTGACGATGCAGACCAACAATTCTGTCCACCCGAACTGAATGAAGTGAAGATATCCATATCTAACCTTAAGTCCAAAAAAGCTGCTAAAATATACATTTTAACTGCCGAGATCTTTAAATCGTCAGGCGATGACTTGGTAACTAGCATACGCAAACTCAACTGTAAAATAGGTCGGTCGAAAGTATGTACCATGAATGGAACCTCAGCATTATTCGTCTTATCCTCAAGATGATTTGTACTGCCCCAACTACAGATGCATCAGTCTTCTTAACATCGCTATCTGATACTATCTGCTGTATTGTTTGAAGGCCTCAAGCCGGTCGTCAACAACCTGATTGCTCTATATTAGTTTGGCTTTAGGTTAGGAAAGTCCACCATCGAATAAGTACGGCAGATCTTGGAAAAAAACCCATGAGCTCCAAATCCATGCACAGACGGGCTGTACAGAGCAATGTCTAGTTTTGGCATCCCTGTCAAAAACTGTCAACAAGAAAATACACTCAACCCCAAAGTCCCGGGCAGAACAGACAGTTAAGCACTTTGTCTACCTAGGCTCCCCTATTAATTCAGACCACGACTCCAGCGCTGAAATCAAATGAAGCATAACTCTTGCCAATTGCTGCTTCTTTGAACTAAGAAGGCAATTGACTAATAAAGCCTTCTCTCGAACAACAGATTAACCTTAATAATCGCAGGACTATGGGCCAGAGGTGTGGACTTAATGAAAAATGGTGAATGGCGGATGAGATACAACGACGACATGTACGGGCTATACAGAGACATCCACTTAACCAGAAGAGTGATGGTTCGACGACTGAGGTCGCTGGGTCATGTAGAGTGGATGGACACCAATGTTCCGGTCCGAAAAATCTTCGCTTCCGCCTCCGAATTACAGCGCAGAAGTGGAAAACAAGTCTAAGGTGGCGCACGCAAGTGGATGGGGACCTCAACCAACTTAGCGTGAGAAACTGAAGGCAGCTAGCTAAAGATCGAGCTGGCTGGAGATGCTTTTTGGTCGAGGTCCAGGTCCACCCCGAACCGTAGCACCACCTTAAGTAAGTAAGTAAGTCAGTAATCTGATGTATAATACAGGATCAGTTGCGGATTTGCCTTTTTGAAATCCCATTTAGTGACTGGTGACCAGAACAAAGGATTGCCATTGTGCTTTTTCTTATAATCTGCGAGTTCAAGGTTTTTTTTGAGTACCCTTAAAATGTTTGCACACAGATGAACGTTGGTTTTAAAGGTTTGAAGGTTATAATGACTGGGAAATAAAGAGCAGGGGCATTCCATAAGCGAGTTGTGCGCCTTAGGAAATAATTATGATATTTCACCGAAAGTGGGCTTGAGAGTAAACTGATGAGGCAGTTGTTAACGATTGCAAGTTTGAACCGGCGGAATGCTACTAGCAAAACATAGCGATAGAACAAGGTAGGGCAGGAGACATCACGTCAGTGTTCAAGGGTACCAATTGATTGTGTAATATTAGCGTCACATTAGCGAGGTTTTACGATCACCTGAACAGATGTGAGTATTGTACTCAACTTTTGGGCGGATAAATGTCTTACATATTAAGGCTTTATCAGAGAGCGAAGTATTTCTTACGTCGCTTAAGGAAACCTAGATATTTCGCAGCATTTTTCACGACGTCGAATATGCGGTCATTCCAACGTAAGTTGTTAATGACACACATACCCAGAATGGAAAGTTTTTCGGTTTCGACGATGCTAGTGCCATTCATTGATAATGACTGATAATGGCTGGATATTTCAATTTTGCTTTAATGTCAGCAGACAGCAATGTGTTTTGAAAGCATTAAATTCCACTATATTGGTGGAGCATTTAATGATGCTGTTAATATCGGAATTTAATGAGATTAACATACGCTGCCGTTCCCGTTTTACAGCCGAAGAGCAAGCACGTGAGTTCGGGAACGAATATGACAAGCAGAGAGTGCTGTCGTCAGCAAAGGAATATATTGGATTAGAAGTAGCAGACAAGAGATCATTTATGAAGATTTCAAAGAGTGTCGGAGACAAAACTGTGGCACATCAACATTTATTTTGTGGATATCAGACTTCAAACCGTCCAAGACAACATGAATTGAACGTTCCCAAAGGTAGTTTCTAATTCATTGAAGGAGAGATTCATCGATCCTAAATGCACGCTTTTTTGTCATAAGAGCCTGATGCCAAACTCCGTCAAATGCCTTAGAAATATCGAGTGCAACTACTCGTGTCTTGCTTTCGCCAGATTGATGTATGCTTTGGTTCCACTTGTCGGTGAGATATGCGATGAAATCACCAGTAGACCTGTTGCTACGAAAACCGTACTGTCGGTCATTGAGAAGTTTTCGCGTTTCGAGATATTTCATGAGTTGACGTTTTATCAGCGTTTTCATAACCTTGGAAAGAAGGGACGTATCTGCAATGACTCTGTAGGAAGAGACAGAAGAAGATTCGCCTTTTTTAGGGACAGGTTGGACAAATGCAGTTTCCTAATGCTTTTGTCACTGTAGTTTTTTGCCTCTCAAGCTTAAGAAAAACATTGCAGTCATTCCTGGCTCGCTTGAACTTGTTAGTCGTGAAGGACCGAAAAAACATTTCTCCAACACTAAAAGCGTCAAGTCCTACCATACCTTTTTGGTTTGATATCCTTCATCCGATGAGCGTCTGTAATCATTTCCAGGAAACATAACTACCAGTTAATATTTCTAAAGAATGTGTTAAGTCCGCTGGTCTGGTATTTAAATGGATGTGGATGTACGCAGAAAAGTTATTACATTTTAGAGCGCGAACATTTCCTATGTCCACTCTATATTCCCGAGTCATTATGAGAAACAAATACAAAAATCATAAACACTGACGATGTTAAGCATGGCTGCAAACTGAAGACGTTGATTTAACGCAGGATGGCGTGCCCACGCACACCATTACCAAATAGTTAGAGAGTGGTTAGATCGTGTGTATGAAAATTCGTGGATCGGGCAGGTGTATGTTTTACTTCAACCGCACACTGAATGAATAATGCGGGGCGAAATTGTGTATATGTACATGAACCGATTTCAGTTGTAGTGGTATTTCTGATAATTTGACAATTGACAACTTATGTGTATATTGGTTTTGCCCCCATATTTAACCGCTTCATCGCTGGTTGAAGATTTTACCCCGTTCTTACTTTCCACTTCATCTCCATCTTCTATAAAACCAGTTTTACCCCGGGGTAATTAATCCAGTGTGCGCTGACACATTATGTGGCATCCAAGGTCTTGGACTATATTTATGGGAACGTATGAAGGACATTGTTTACTCATCAGAAATAACAATATTGGATGACTTAAACCATAGGATTGAAAGAATGGACATTGCTAGAGCCTTTCAAAGACGAGCTCTGGCTTGCATACAAAGCAATGGTTTGCACTTTGCACAATTGATACGAAATAAGATTTGATGTAAAAATAAAAATAAAAATGTGCAATCGATATTTGTACTTTTTTTCCTAAAATCTTTAACAATATTTCACTTGTTTCAATAAGTTGTAGGTATCGTGTCTTGAAAACTACTGACTTGAGATGAAATGACGTTTGTTTTTGTTTCTAAATAAACATAATAAAGTTGCAAAAAATTTGGTTTTATGAAGTATTTTTCCGAGGACAAAGGCAATATCTTAAGTTTTAAAAAAAATCACTTTTGATCTGCGATAACTTTTAACACATTAACTTTAGGTCAATATTTACTATGAAACAATTAAAGTTCAACGATACGCCATATATTGGCGTATTGAAAGGCTTTCTTAAAACCTCTGTATCTCGGAGGGGATGCATTTCCGACCTCCACCCACACCCGTACGATTTTTTTTTTCAAAATATTTATATCAAGGAATCTCCCCTTAACATCTTCGACACATTGTCCGGAACATCCTGTAAATGTGACTAAAATAATTACATTGTAACTCTTGAAAATTTACAAACTAATCTCTCATCAGTGCTCTCGATTGCTTGACATACTCCAGCGAATGCCATACTTGCCATCGTTTGGTACCACTGCAGTAAAATGTCAAAAATTATAATCTTTGCATTGTTGGCAACTTCACGCTGAAGAAAAAAAAGAAAAGAGAAATAAAAATGACATGAGACAAAATACAAATGGAGAGCTGATTCTTATTGGCAGCAAGTGTGTGAAAGAGTTAACACCAAACACCATCGGTTTTCTTTATTTTTGTGGTAAAAGTCCAAAGAAAAATCCGAAGAAATTGTCTTCGGTGATTTTTTTTTCAAAGGAATCGTCCCGAAACACCCCCATTTACAATACGGCAACATATTGTTTACACCACAAAAGTATTCGCAGACAAGTATCGTGCAACAAAACAGCCGTAGAACAAGTGAAAAACGTGTGAAACTCTGCTCCTGCTGGCCATTGCCTCCTTAGTCATCAACAACGAGAAACGATAAAGAAAAAAGGAAAAAATAATTAATTCTCATTTCTTTTTGTTCTGGCGACAAGCATAAGTGTTTCTCAGTATTAATTGTGTAGAATTCGTTTTATTTTACAATCTGGTCGTTGCCTAAAAGCACAAAGTCTACACACATTTTGTAAATAATACAAGGTTCCGATAATTAAAAAAAAAAGGAAGAAAAGAAAAAAGTGCGTTACATATTCCCCACACATCTTTGTGCGAAGATGGCGATGGAAATTGGCACTCAGATGAATGGTCTTACGTTGGACTCAAAAAAGAAAGATGCTGCCGAGAAGGAAAACCTATGGTGAGTTTTGATTTATCTTTAGACAAGTAGCAAATCGAAAGAAATAAAAAGGGAAAACAGGAAAAAGAGACTGAAGACGCCCTTGAAATTGCATTGTCTGCGTTGAATTGATATTTTTTCGATTTGCATACGGTAGCGAATTGAAATTAAAATTGCATGACTTCATAATTCTCTCCCTAAATGGGGAAAGAGAGTTGCTAACTGTCAATTTTATAGTGTGTAACACCACACCTAAGTTTTCGAAAAGGTAAAGAAGTGTTGCCACTTGGTCTGGTTCATCAAAAAAAAAGAAGAAAAAATTGGACCTGAGTCATCAGTTTTATCAATTCACCAATGAATGGCCTAGGGAATTACTATCGAACGAAAAATTGATTTAAGTTTACAGCTTCTGAGTAGTCAAGCAGTCAACCCTAACACTATAGATTTGTTATTATGTATTTGCATTCCCATAATTGTTAAATAAAATGGCATTATGTTATCAAGCGAGACACTGCTGATTGCATTTATTTACACAATCTCTACATTTTCCTAGTGACTGATATTTATGCGTACCTCTGTATTATTTTTGTTTTCTAACAACTTACAGACTGTGCATTATATTATGGTAACGAATTGGGCCTTTTGTAGTCAAACATTAATTTTATTGAACCAAATATTGTCTATATTGTTCGACCACCCTTTGGCATTTTTGGCTGGAACCATTATTCTGTTAGTGTAGAATTTTAAGGGTTTCTTACGCCTGCAAGAGACTGTTGCAGAGATGGGAACAAATGATAAACTAAAGGTGCAATATCAGGACTATAAGGTATATGCATCAAAACTACCCAGCTGAGGTCCTAAATTTTGTTCCGATTGATCAAACATGTGTGTGATCTGGCGTTGTCATGATGAAACACAAAATATTTTCTGTTGATCAGTTCTGCCGACTTTTTTTTGAATTGCTGGGTTCAGTCGCATTAAGAATAGATTAGATTAGGTTTGATTTTATTGCTTACTTATGTCGTGACTCTTTTTTCCAATCATTTCTTCAACTTTGTCTGCGATAGGTCGACCAGAACGAGCTGCATTTTTCACATCAAAATTCTGAGAACGAAAGCGTGCCAACCATCTCTTGGCGGAAGTTTTTAATAGAGTACTTCCATCATGAGCAGCACAAATTTGCTGTCTACAAATCTAAATACGGTTCATTATTCCTTTTATCATAGTAATATCGTAAAATTTTCACAGAAATTTAACTCATTTCTGTCAACTGTAAAAAAAAAAAGAGTTGCCCGATGCAATTATCCGTTTTAAAGCTATGATACATTGAAGTCAAGTAAACAAATAGGCCCCATACTTTTACCCCAATCTAATGTGTATTGTTTTCAATTTAAACAATGCACGGGTCCCATTTGCATCAAGGTATCGTGGTTAGGTTTTCAAATAAATTGCCGTTTGTCTTGCTCTGATCGAGTAAACTACACTTTAAGTCGTATTTATGCTTGACTTCAGAAGTTCTGGATAACTGATTACTTCATTCCAATCGGAAGTAAAATACGACTGATGAAAACATTATTGATACCTATAATATCCTACGCCGAAACGGTATATTGTCAGATTGATTCGGTATCAAAAAATAAACTTGAAGTAGTTTTTAACAATGTAGTGCGCTATGTTTATGGATTATTATCTATTTTATTTATTTTTTAACAAAGAAATGAATATATGAAATGATTACTTAACTTTCTACTATTATATTATTTTAAAATCGTGTTATTATTAGTATTATTGTTAGTAAGCTCAAACGGCTATGCCTTACTTGTAATTAATGAATTAATAATAAAATTCAAATCAAATCAAACTCGTTAATGCCAACATTATGCCGCTATAGAACAGTTGCCAGTTTTTCTCTTAGCACATGTATTGTACAATGGACATATGTTCTATGTGTAAAGTATCAGCGCAACTATTCTGTGAACATTTCGGGACGCAAAAAGTGTAACCCCAAATACATTAGTCCAGTTTTGACTAACCTGGAGCTGATTAAGTCGCGTCTGTAAATTCCTTGGGCATAGCTCAAGAGAGCATTGACTTGGTCTAAACCTCGTGTAAATCTTCTCTTCGGACAATAACTCTGTTACGATGACTTTTGTATTGAAATTAAACTCAGGATTATCGGCATAAGCACAACTGATGCACGCAAGGTTGGCATATGTTGACAGATGTCATCTATAATTTTTTTGAAATTTATACAGAGAAAGAACAAATCCAAATCGTTGAATTTTATTACGAAAATTCACGTTCAATGGCCACAAATTCAATCGAAAACAGGAATGATTTGGATCTCCATGCGTACAAGGTCCAATTAACGCAAGAACTAAAGCTGGCCGACCACCAGCAGTGCGTTCACGGATTGTGTCCTGGAAAACATGCATGCTGACATTGAAGAAAAATCGTGTTTTCGGATGAGGCCTATTTCCACATCAGCGGCTACATTAATAGACATTGCCGCATGTGGGCCTCCGAAAATCCACGATTGTTTCTGGAGATGTTAATGCACACAAAACGAGTAACTGTTTGGCGTCATAGGACTTTTTCGAAAATGTGTCCGGAAAAGACATTACGGTCAATGGTGCGCGCTACCGAGACATGATAAACAACTTTTTGTTGGCGGAGTTCGAGGATATGGACACTGACGAGCTCAACGTTTAACATGATAGTCGCAAAACAATCGAATTATTGCACATGAAGTTTCCTGGCCGCGTAATTTCGCATTTCGGAAACTCTTTAGGGCTATGTTAAAAGCATGGTCTACGCCAACCATCAGCAAACACTTCCTACTCTGAAAGCGAACATTGAAGCCGCCATTACCAAGATAGAGCCCCAATTATGTGAAAGAAGGATTGAAAATTTCGGGAAAAGATGAGGGCCTGCAAGCAGAGCAGAGGTGGTCATTTGGAAGATATTGTATTCCATAAATAATGATAACTAGACTAGTCTCCGAATGTATGTACTGCTGGAGAAGTATTCCAAAACAAACATCAATTGGGTCAAAAGGAGCTTGAAGTACTATTAAATTCAGACTGGTCAAACTGGGTCTTAATCAGATATTTCTTCTCAAAAAAAAGTTTCTGATTGAACAAAATAAAAAGTAAAATATCCTTGGCATCTTACTTCTTTATTTTAACTATATCGACAAAAGTATGAAATAAAAGAAATGTATGCATGCTTTCAAGAAATAAAATACGAATTGCCTGCCGGCTCAAAGACAGGCATCGGTATAATATGCGTAAGAAACCAAGTGACGAAATGTCGAAAACAAATCAAAATAAAAACTGAGCTCCTACCATCATCTCGAAAACTGTACTCCTAGATAAGATCGTATGCGCGTCTAAAATTAGCGACCGACTGAAAACTGTTCACTGAACATGCACCTTGATAAACATGCACACTGAGAAAAAGTAAAATTTGTTAATTTGGGTGAACATTTATTTGCTGACAGAATTTTTTATGATGGCCCCAGAGAAAAAGAAACGAAAATCGGCATCAGTCAAGAAAATAAACTGACACAACTTAACCTTCATCGGTACCTTGTGTAAATTTTACACACTTTTGAAATTCAAATTAATATTTTTCAATACCATTTGATTTAATTGGACAATAACTTCGGCTCAAGGTAAAAATCATATAATAAATTTATAATAAGCCAATAAACGAAATAATGTTGAAATAAACAAAAAGTACTCCTGTTTGGTTTTTATGCATAAAAAAAAAAATATTCAAGAATTGTGTAAATTTTACACACAAGGAACTCATACGCTGCTCTAAATTAGGTACCGATGAGGGTTAAATAGGGAAAGACGCTTCAAGAATATTTTCTTCTAGATACCAAGAAGAAGAACTAGGTGTGCAAATTATGTAGAACAGAGAAACGATGAGACGAAACGAAAATAGCGATAAGGAACAAAAACTAAGCCTTTCAAGCATGTACTTAGAATAGCGAAATCGACGAAACTGATTAAGTGTCTCCGGCTTTAACAGTGTTGGACGATTTACGGAAATGATAACAACGGAAAAGAAGATGTTTTGAATGTCAGCGGATGTGACAAAACGTGATTTAAAATTAAAAACGCTCATTTACGGAAGTCTATTAAGAAAGAAATAAGGGCAATACTTCGAGCTGAGCTAAGTAGCTAGTTTTACCATTAAAATGGTTGGAAGAAAGACCCCAAAGAAAAATAACTGGATCCTTCTAATGTAAAAACATGAGCAGGCTCTTGGCCCAACTATTGGGATGAATCTAAATAGAGTAAAAAGGCCTGTACAAGGGTTCTAAGGCCAACCCCACAAACAGCGCAGTACCAATTAAGTTACTTAAGAGAAACATGTATCAATAATAATGCGCTTCACGCATTCATTATTTTTTTTTTTTCTTACAAGTTGCCTAACTTTCTTTGTTTTTACTTTAATAACTGTTTTGATCAGTACTATAACTATTACATTAACGATGAGGATTGTTTTAGAGTATTAACATTATATTTAATACCAGAGAAAGAAAAAATCAAAGGTTTACCATAATTTTGAAACATTTTCTACGTTCTATTCAAATAAAGTGGCAGCACAATTCGCAAGGAATTTGTAAAATATTTTAATATTCACAGCTTTAAGTACGACATGTATAAATAAATATTCATAATTGACAAATGAACATGTCATAGGCATTGTCTATTGATTGTATAATTTCTATTCAATAACGTACTCGTACACCTCGTACCTGTATGACAAATGGGATGACTCATTATTCTTAATTTAACAATGAGGTGCTACCTTTTGTTTATTTTCTTTAATATAGTATGGTGCTCTTAATATTTAAGTATTGCTTTTTTTTAATGAAAACTTAAACCAGTTTGTTTGTGACTCGGAAGCGAGAAATACTTTAAGAGCTTTGAAAAGTTAACAAACTGGATGTGATGAAGAATCAATCGAATAGAGATTGACTTTAAATCAGCTGGTACATTGAGTAGATAATTGAAACTTAGAGAAGATTCTACATCAAAATTATTCCTCTTTCACATTTGATTAACGTTTTGCAGATGAAGAAGTGTTTTTTTTTTAGATTCAAAGAGGTGAAAGTTTTACTAAACTCCAGATCAATCGTAAAAAGTAAGACGGATTAATGCAATCTTCTCGCGTGTGTTTTTATGAGTACGTTGCCCTATGAGTATTCATGAACTAGATGCTAATTTTTGGTGTTTCAATTTAGTCTTAAAATTGATCGACAATGTGGAAATGTGGATAGAAAACGTTTCCTTTAATATAGGACGTTTATGTTTTATCTCACTGCGTTGTTGCCGTAAAAAACATCTTTGAAATTTATTGCAAACCACAAAGAATATTACCTGTGATACCTTCTTCCGCCCATTCCATAACCCAAATTCTTCTGACCGTAATTTTTCAATTACAAAAAAAAAGTGGTAGAGCAATACAAACATTGCATTGTAATAGTAATATTTTTGGTTCACATCTTGCTCTATGGCATCCTGTTCAAATGTGGCTACCCCAAAAGTGACAGGATACAGTCCCTGCATCAATTTTTGTTCAGTTTTTCTTTAACTTAAACAGAAAAAGAGTTTTTTGGATGTGGGCAAAGGATAGATGTAATTAGATCTTAATTCACTGGTTCACGTACATCTAATGAATTTTCATATAAATTCAAAGATGAATTGCTCAGAATATCTACACTATTCTCAAGAGGTTAATCCAAATTCCCTACGTCTACATTAAAAACGTCTGCTTGTATAAGTTGGTCTTTTTCAAATCTGCCTGTTTCAACTGCGCTTAGAAGTACTGCGCGAATCAAACTCAACTCCCAGGCAGAACGAATCATTAAGTTTGGGCTATGAAAGCAAAGATTTCCGCCCAATTAGTGAAACTTGAAAATCGTTTGTCTGACCCACAAAAAAGGAGAATCTCTAAACTGCGTTAACTATAGAGGTATCAGTCTCTCTCCGGGTACGACATCTTATTTTCCGTATTGTCTGAACATCTAAAACCATCTGTCGACGAACCTTTGAATGCGGTTTATGGACAGCTAAGTCTACAATAGCAGATTTTTGAGAAAACCTAGAAAGTCCTGATCGATACGCACCACCTCTTTATAGATTTCAAGGCCGCATATGCCAGTATATATAGAAAACAATTTTACAGAGTCGTGTCTAGTTTTGGCATCACTGCTAAACCCGTCAGATTGTGCAGACGATGCAAAAGGTTTCTGCTACGTAAATGCCTTAAGCAAGTTCACCGAGAACTTCAATATCGAAAAAGGCCTTAAAGAATGTATGCTTTATGTTGTGACTTCTTTAACACCGCACGAGTATTTAAGAAAATTGTGCGAGAGTTTCCACAGTTTTCCAAAAGTTCATGTAACTACTTGCATACACTAATGGCATTGATATCATTGTCAGAACACAGCGAGCTGTCATTGGTACGTTTACAATTATTAAACCAGAAGCAGCAGAAACAAGTTTAGCTCTGAATGATTACACAACCTAATATTTGGTGTGTGTCAACAAGAAGTGACGCACATCATTGACGAATCATACATAACATCGCAATAGAGGTTTTTGTCTACCTGGATCCGCTATTATAGTAACTCGATAATGACATCTCATAACAAATCAAACGAAGAGTTACAGTTACCAATAGCTGTTTCTTTTGCCTAATAGGAAACACAAAGGGGTCTTAATCAGTTCTTTTTATTCAACTCACTCAGGGTTTAGAAAACGATTTCGTGTGTATTTGCTTAGATTTCAGAGGCGCCAAATTGGAAACACCTTCTTTATTAACAAATGGCAACAACAGGAGAATTGGGGTTGAAGCATAAGCTCAGGTTTTCATTTTTGACCTGTACATAATTTTGAATTTCCTTTTAGCTGAAGTATCCATAATCTGCAGTTAAACCATTTAAGCGTTGTGTGAATTCCACAATAAGTCGTTTTTCGCATTGGGGCCTATGATGGCCTAAATGATATCCGTCGCTATCATTTTCGTAAATCGTCCAACACTGTAATGCATTTATTAATTTTCCGGGCTTATAAATTCGAAACGAAATGTATTAGGTGCTGACGGGTCAGAACTTTTCTTTAAGAAAATATCTCTACGTCTGTTCTACCTTCATCCATTCAATTCATCGATTCAAGTCCTTCGTGTTACATAACTTGGTACTATGGTGTCATTGGTGTCGTCTTAGAATTAATTAGCCTTATAGTATATCATATTAATTTACCATGCTATGGAAAAATAGATTGAGCCAGTTCAGAGCATAGATTTTTTTCGGTGCAAAGTAAAGCACATCTTGGTCGTTAGTCGTTATTGCAAAGCATATGGGATAGTTACAGGACGAATTTCGTTATGAATGCTCTATATACGAGTACATGTAAAGTTCGGTTTGAAGCTGAGTGTTTTGTCGCTCGTGCAAACGAATCAAAACTAGCCGCTACAGCTACAGAAACATGAAAGTCAGAGACTTTTGAGGTGAAACGACTTAACGAACATGAGAACGTCGATGAATTGCCTAAACGGGTAAACCAAAACCATTTCAAAATAATGTGTTTAAGGTTTTTAAAAAAAATATATAAAAAATACAAGAAATCAGAAAAGCAGGACTCGAAATTTCTATTTCCAGTAATCGCAAACACATTAAAAGAAAAAAATAAACGAGTTACACTGTTAAAAACATATGGACTGGACAACAATTATTCTCACTGACTAAGTTTAATTTTTTTAAACAATGGTGAATCTGTCGTCCAGTAAACAGTGAAACTTTCGGCAAAACTGCATGTTTATGGCTATTTCTGTGTGATAGGTTTTGAAAAATTGATGACTTTCATCGGGAATCGCGGTGCTTAATGAATGTTTCAATTGTCATCCGCTGATATGCTGTTCGGACGTGGAAATTGGTATTGGCTCCTGCATCTTATTAGTATATGTCAGGTATTGAAAGAGGAAAATGACGTCAATGTGTTACGTACAATGGATTGTCCATCTCACATTCCAGATGAAGCTTGACGATGAAATGGAACCCAATGGAAAACTACGAGGGCGGGTCAATAAGTCCGTGATTTTTTGAATTTCTGACCTCTTTACTGAAACAGCAACACTGCTCCTGTCAACAGGCATCTGTCAGTTGACTCCTGTCAAAATTTAAACTTGCTGCGTCAGTTAGTTTGTGTTTGACAGCTATTTTTATCAGACTACTCACTAATTTGAGGAGAAAATGGAAAAAAGTGAATTTCGTGTGCTTATTAAACATTATTTCTTGCGAAAAAAAACCATTACCGAGACCAAGGCTAAGCTTGATAAATGCTATGGGGACTCTGCACCATCGATTTCAATGGTAAAAAAGTGGTTTACTGAATTTCGTTGTGGCCGTACAAGCACTGAAGATGCCGAACGTCCTGGACGCCCAGTTGAGGTCTCTACACCCGAAACAATCGAAAAAATTCACGATATGGTGTTGGCCGACCGAAGATTGAAAGTGCGAGAGATTGTGGAAGCCGTAGGGATCTCGCATGGCTCAGTGGTTTCAATTTTGAATGATCACTTGGGCATGAGAAAGCTTTCCGCAAGATGGGTGCCGCGTTTGCTCACAGTCGACCACAAACGCAATCGTGTAACAACTTCACAGGAAGGTTTG
Organism: Volucella bombylans; assembly: GCA_949129095.1. Taxonomy (NCBI): domain Eukaryota; kingdom Metazoa; phylum Arthropoda; class Insecta; order Diptera; family Syrphidae; genus Volucella; species Volucella bombylans. The sequence continues at coordinate 63,036,146 of OX422143.1, read as the reverse complement.
GCGTTGTTTAATCGCAATATGGAGGAGTTTTTGCGCCGTTTTGTAACCGTGGACGAAACATGGATCCATCACAACACACCAGAGAACAAACAGTGGGTTTCTAAGGGTGAATCGGCGCCAAAGAAGGCCAAGGTGGGTTTGTCAGCCAATAAAGTTATGGCGACTGTTTTTTGGGATGCACGCCGGATAATCCATAAAAAACCTGTGTTTTATTCCAAAAGTCATGGACTTATTGACCCGCCCTCGTATTACGAGAGAAAATAACTTCCTTGTGATTACTTAAAGGCTTACAATACAAAAAATCTTAAATGGGATCAAAGGGAATAGGGATCCTTCGTTACAGAAATCAAAACGAGTCTTTCAAAGCCAAATTTGTTTCGATTTGTTACCAAAATGAAACTGTATCTTAGCCCATGAAACAAGAAAAAACGATTAGAATGGACCAAAGAGCGCAAAAATTGTAACATTGGAAAGAATAATTTTTAAAACTTATGTCTCTAAGTTCGTGATGCTTAGCACAAAAAGAATAGTTTCCGTTCAACATTTTGCAAAGCAAACCGCCTTTCCGTAGTGTATTCCGCCCACATTGAACCCTGGAGGTGGATCGATTTGGATTGGAGTGTGGAGCCCTTTCTTTTGGCGGCAACAGCGATCTAGCCAAAAAGACTACAGAATCATTCTAGATAAGAATGTTATTCCAAGTGTTCTTCAATTGAGAAAGAGTGCAAATTAATATGGTTCTGCAACCACTATCGCTGTTTCTTTTTTTTTTATTTTTTTTTTTTATATTTGTGGTTCATGATGTCATTGAAATACTATTAAAAAGTAAAAATGATCATATACTTAAAAAATAAAAATAACTTTTTCGGTTTCGACGATGCAAGTGCCATCCATGGATAATGGCTGGGTGTTTAAATTTCGCATTAACGACAGCAGACAACATTGTGTTTTGTAAGCATTAAATTCCACTCTGTTGATAGTTCCCCAATTCGTTATGCTGTTGATATCGGAATTTAAGGAGCTTAGAATACGCTGCCGTTCTCGTTCTACAGCCGAAGAGCAGGGCCCTGAGTTCGGGAACGAATATGAAAAGCAGAGAGTACTAAGGAATATATTGAATTAGAAGTAGCAGACAAGAGAGCATTAATGAAAATTAAAAAGAGTGTCGGAGACAGAACGGAGTCCTGGGGCGGGCACACGCATTTATTTTGTGGATATCAAATTTGAAACCATCAAAGGCAACTTGAATTGAACAATCTGAAAGGTAGTTTCTAATCATTGAAGGAGAGAGTCATCGATCCCAAATGCATGCATTTTCGACAAAAGAGCCTGGTGCCAAACTCTGTCAAATGCCTTAGAAATACCAAGTGCAACTATCTTGCTTTCGCCAAATTGTTGTACGCTTTGGTTCCACTTTTCGGTGAGATATGTCATCAAATCACCAGTGGACCTGTTACTACGAAAACCATACTGCCGGTCATTAAGAAGTTTCCGTGTTTCGAGATATTTCATTAGCTGACGGTTTATCAGCGTTTCCAGCACCTTGGAAAGAACGGACGTAAGTGCAAAGGGTCTGTAGGAGGAGAGGGAAGTAGATTCGCCTTTTTTAGGGACGGGCTGGACAAATGCTGTTTTCCATCTGCACGGAAAGAGTCCTAAAGAATAGGATTGATGAAAAAGCTTACACAGTGGTTTTACCAGCGTGGTAGAACATCTCTTCAGAAGAAGGGGAGATATACCATCTGGATCAGCGGATTTATGCTTGTTGAGATCTTTAAGTACTCTTGCTACTACACGAGTGCGAAAGTAGATTCGTCCATTAATGTCCATGTCCATGAATGTCATTGTAAATGAGCGTTGGGATGGAGGATGAGGCAGCATTTTTAATATTTTTGACGAATGACCAACAATTTTTACTACATTTGGGACATTGTAGTATTTTTTGCTTCAATTTTTAATCAGTCAATCCAGGCTCGTTTGAACTTTTTTCGGGTTTCCTCTGTCTGGTTCGTCTTATAGGACCGAAAAAACATTTCTCTAACCCTGACAGCCTCTTTACAGCTCGAGTCGTACCATGGCTTTTCTTTTGGTTTGATACTCTTCATCCGATGAGGAATAAAGGATCTCATTCCAAAGAGAATGGTGTCTGTAATCATATCAGCAGCGGCATCCACGTCGTTATCGAGGAAGCATAACGACAAGTTAAAATTCCTAAAGAAGGTGTTAAGACCGCTTAAGTTGACTTTCTCATATTGCCATACGGTTCGTTTAGGAATTTTTTCTCTAACTGTGTGGTCGGTCCAGGGTGTTGGCGGTATGACTATCAACGTCTGGTATTCGCGTGGGCTCATTTGTTAAGTGTTCTTCAACATACCGTCCTTCGGGTGTTGACTGTCCAGAATGTCGAAGCCACTGTACTTACATATGTGGACGTACGCAGAAAAGTCATTACTTTCTAGCTCGCATATATAGGCTGTGTCTACCCTGAATTCCCTAGTCATAAACACCGAGGACACTAAGCAATGCTGCGAAATGAAAATTCTGACGTTTACCGGATTTACCGACCGAGGTTTACCGAATCAAATTACTGTAGATGTTATGCCCTTACAACAATATGAAACAGTGCACCAACAAAATGTTCACTCACAACCCGCTATCCATCAGTTGTTACATGCACTCAGTCACTTCCCGTACCGTATGGTAAATACAGTAACGGCGGTGATTGTGTGCAAGCAACAGTACTTCGACCTAGAGCGGGAGAGGTGGGAGAAACCCGCACTCAAGTGCTCAAGTTAAGGAATCAGTGGTTATTTCGCTCCAGGGGTGGCACCCAACGTTTAATGGGGAGATTAAATTCTTAATGGAAGTTGGCTTGTTGTTAATTTCTGGTCAACTACTCATCTTACTTAATTTTCGTTAACTGAAAAAATGAATGTCTTTCAAGCGAGGCTGGGATTCGAACATCGAACCTTCGGATTTGGAAGCCAGTCCACTACTACTTGAGCCACGGCCACCCACAGGTGTACATACTTCGTAATTCCGAAGAGCCGAAAATTATTAGGTTTTCTGTTTAGTTGAAAACCTGAAGTGTACTACACATGTGAGAAGGCTTTCGTTCAGTTATTCTTTGTAGTTTTTTGCTACTTTTGATGTTTAACTTTTCTTTCAGCTGATGAAGTTTTTATCATTAGACCATCATCGTCAAGTTCTGAACCAACTTGCAGTTAAAAACGTTCCAACGTTTATCTCTCTGAAGGTTCGCACAATTTCTGGTGTTAGTGCTTGCAAGTATTCGACTCTCTGGTGTTAAAAAAAATTCTGAATAGATTCTTTTATATAAAAATCTCAGTAGACTATGTTAAATATTAATTGTTATAGTTAAGTCCTTACGGCATGGTAATGGAACTAAATTGAAGCAACAAAATGAAAATGAATTGCATTTGGTATGCTTTCTTAAGTGCAATATTCTCTGTGTTAGCGAAAAAATCGTAAACTTTTTCATTGTTGAACATCAGTTCTGTCTTATATGAGTCTTAAAAATTCAATTATTCGTCGTTATTCTTTTTCTTGTTTTCTTTTTTTATTTACATATTTCATTTTAAGACATTTATATTTGAATTTGTATTGATTTGCAATTTTGTGTTTTAGGTCAGCAATTTTAAGCGAAGTCCAAAAACAGGGTAGCACAAAACTTCCATCGAACAAATCCGTTTTAGTATTAGGTGATAATGCCACAGGGAAGACGACACTAATTGCCAAGTTGCAAGGTGTTGAGGATCCAAAGAAGGGTTCCGGTCTCGAATACGCTTACATTGATGTTAAGGATGAATACAGAGACGGTGAGTAATGAATTGAATTTTTCATATTTCCAACACTTAATTGGCAAATGTTTTTGTTTTTTTTTAATAGATATGACACGATTAGGTGTGTGGGTTCTCGATGGTGATCCAGGGCATGTGAACTTACTTAAGTATGCGTTGAATGAGACAAACTATGCACACACATTGGTGATACTCACAGTGTCGATGACTGCACCGTGGGCATGGCTAGAACAACTTAATCATTGGATCAAAGTGCTAGCAGAACATATTGAAAGCCTCAAACTCGATCCAGAAGAGAGCAGAGACGCCCGCCAACGTCTAATAACTTCATGGCAAAGTTATTGTGAAGTTGGCGATGACATGGATCCCGGATCTCCCATAAAGCGAAGCGTTCGGAATAATTCAGTGGACGACGATGATTTGTTACCACTGACAGAGGGCGCGCTTACTACAAATCTCGGCCTTGATATGGTTGTAGTTGTCACAAAAGTAAATTACAAACAAATCTAAATTCTTATGTGTTGGTCTACATAATTAAATTGTATTTTTAACTAGACGGACTATATGACCACCTTAGAAAAGGAGTACGATTACAGGGATGAACATTTTGATTTTATTCAGCAATGGATACGTAGATTTTGTTTGCAACATGGCACATCCCTGTTCTACACCAGCGTCAAGGAAGACAAAAACTGTGATCTCCTCTATAAATATCTTACACACCGGATTTACGACCTACCATTCCGAACACCTGCTCTAGTCGTAGAAAAAGATGCTGTTTTAATGTAAGCTTAAGTTATGTTTGTCTGCTGACTCTGAAGTTGTTGAAAATGTGTCCTTCTCTTTTCTAGACCTGCTGGATGGGACAATCTTAAGAAAATTAGTATTCTTTACGAAAATATGCATTCATGCAAAGCTGAAGATTATTACACGGACATAATTGCCTCACCTCCATCCAGAAAGGTAAGTTCCAATACGAGAAATTGATTTTTCATTATCGCTTTCCATGAAGAGCAGCAAAAGTCAATTATGTAAAATGCTGAGTTTCTCTGTTTCGCTCTTTCTCAATCCACAATTGTTCCATAAGCCAGGTATAGTCTGTCTATATGTATAAAGTACGAATCAACTTTCGCACTCGTGCAGTAGCAAGAATACTTAAAGATCTCAACAAACATAAAGCCGCTGGTCTAGATGGTATATCTCCCCTTCTTCTGAAGAGGTGTTCTACCACGCTGGTAAAACCACTTCGTAAGCTTTTTCATCAATCCTAATCTTTAGGACTCTTTCCGAGAAGATAGAAAACAGCATTGTCCTGTCTCTTGTTTGCTGCTTCTAATCCAATATATTCCTTTGCTGACGACAGTACTCTGCTTTTCATATTCATTCGGCTGTAGAACAGAAACGGCAGCGTATGTTAAGCTCATTAAATTCCAATATAAACAGCATCACTAATTGAGGAACAATCAACAGAGTGGAATGTCGTTAAAGCGAAATCCAAACATCCAGCCATTATCCATGACGGCACTTGCATCGTTGAAACCGAAAAACTTTCCATTCTCTGTATTTGTGTCAATGACAACTTACATTAGAATGACCACATATTTGATGTCTCCAAAAATGCTGCGTTGTGTCTCCGACACTCTTTAATTTTCATTAATGATCTCTTGTCTGCTACTTATAATCCAATATATTCCTTTGCTGACGACAGTACTCTCTGCTTTTCATATTCATTGCCGGACACATGGCCCTGCTCTTCGGCTGTAGAACGAGAACGGGATCGTATGCTTAGCTCATTAAATTCCGATATCAGCATAACATAACATAACAGCATAACCAATTGGGGAACTATCAACAGAGAGGAATTTAATGCTTCCAAAACACAATGCTGTCTGTTGTCGTTAAAGCGAAATTTAAACACACAGCCATTATCCATGAATGGCACTTGCATCGTCGAAACCGAATAACTTTCCATTCTCTCCATTTTCCATGTCGTCAAAAATGCTGCGAAATGTCTAGGTTTCCTCAAGCGATGTAAGAAATCGTTTATCCCCTCTGATCTGGCCTCAATATATAAGGCATTCACCCGCCCAAAATTGGAGTACACTGCCCACAATCTGGTCAGGTGCTCCTAAAACATCTCGGCACCTTGCAACAACAACCTAGAACACCGACGAAATGTCTCCTGTCTCACCTTGCTCTACCGCTATTTTGCTCATGATTTTATCCGGGTAATACCCATCTCAGCAATTACCCGGGTAATGCGGGTAATACCCAAGTTCACGGGTACCCGGTAATGGCAGCTATCGGGTAACGGGTACTCAAGGGTCACAAAATACTCTAATTTAATAAAGTTGGTAATGTTCACCTTTGGTGAGGATGGGGAACATATTCAATTCAGCGATGGTTAAAATCTTGATGACATTCCCAGTTGCGACAACATTACTTTGCGAAGAAAATATAACATTTTTCATTATACGGCCGATTATATGTGGACTAATTAATAAACACCTAAAAAACAAACATCTGAGTTAATGAAAATATTGTCAGCTTCATGGGAGTCATAAAAGAAAGCTTGCAGAGCAGGTTAAAATGGCAGGAATTCGAAGAAGTTCTCACAGAACAAGTTTCCCCTTTTTTGGATCCAAGACATAAAAACATGTGCGGAACTTGATAGAAAACTCTGTGTCCATCGAGAGTAGGGAAGTTGTGAGTTAAATATGAAGTGCCATGGATTTTTTATTAGAAGCCAAATCAGGTGGTAAGGCCGTTAATGAGTTCGACACGTAGCTGTGTGACCCACAGTTAAACCACAATATTCCTGACCCATTAAAATGGTGGAAAAATAATGCAGAAAAATATCCAAACCTGGCATTGCTGGGCAAAAAACATTTATGCGTGCCAGCGACATCGGTTTCGTCAGAATGTGGTTTCTCCACTGCAGAAAACATTGTATTGGGTTGTACAATGTACATGAAATGTCCGATTTTCGCTCAGTCGGTAATATGAAGCTCTCGAGTAAACATTTTTGCCAGAACGTTAAATTTTCGTTTTTTATAAAATAAAGTGGTACGTGTGCTTGCCGTGTGAGAATTTTAGGGTTATTTAAAAGTACCGTTATTTTTTTCTAGAAATTATTTACCATGCTGTCGGCAGTTGAAATTCGAATCCTATTCCTTTACGAATTTAAAATAGGACACAGTGCGTCATTTGCAATGAAAAACATTAATGACGCATTTGAGGATGTAGCGGTAAACGAACGCACTATACGACGTTGGTTTGGAAAGTTCCATTCGGGAGATTTCAGCCTCGAAAATGAACCACGTGGGAAGCCGGAAACGTTAGTTGATGACGATGTCTTAAGAGCAACGGTGGATGCGGGCCCAACGAAATCGGTGCGGGAGATTGCACAGAGCATGCGAGTATCCCCAATGACAATAGGTCGAGAGAAACTCATAGGAAAGGTAAAGAAACGCAATAAGTGGGTACCCCATGAACTGAACGAATCCCAAAAACTACGGTGACTGAAAGTCTGCGCATTGCTTACATTAAGAAACCAAACTGAACCATTTTTGCACCGGAATACCTGTGATGAAAAGTGGATACTGTATGATAATCGCAAAAGATCTGGGCAGTGTTTGGATTCAGATGAAAAACCATACCCAAGCCCGATCTTCATCCAAAAAAGGTTATGGTGACAATCTGGTGGACATCGAAAGGACCAATCCAGTTTTCATTTCTTCAACCAGGAGAAATGCAGTCAAATATTGTGAGGAATTGACTTGCATACGAAGTTGACTGAAAAGCTAATTTCTCGTACACCGACCACACAGTTAGAGAAAAAATTCCTAAAAGAACCGTATGGCAATTCGAGAAAGCCAACTGGAGCGGTCTTAACAGCTTCTTTAGGAATTTTAACTGGTCGTTATGTTTCCTCGATAACGACGTGGATGTCGCTGCTGATAAGATCACTAACATTATTCTCCATTTTCGGTCCTACAAGACCAACCCGACAGAGGAAAACCGAAAAAAGTTCAAACGAGCCAGAAATGGCTGCAACGCCTTTCTTAAGCGTGTGAAATTCCTATACGACCAAAAACTGAGGCAAAAAATACTGCAATGTCCCAAAGGCAGTAACAATTTTTGGTCGTTCGTCAAAAACATTAGAAATTCCGCCTCATCCTCCATCCCAATGCTCGTTTACAATGACATTCGAGCTATCAGTTCTTTGGATAAGGCCAATCTGCTTGCTGCACACTTTGCGGCCAGCTCAACACTCCCAGATTGTGCTTTGTCTCCGCCTACACTTGAGTGCGTCGAATCTTCAATGGGACGAATCTACTTTCGCACTCGTGGAGTAGCAAGAGTACTTAAAGATCTCAACATACATAAATCCGCTGGTCCAGATGGTATATTTTTGCCCTTCTTCTGAAGAGGTGTTCTTCCTCGCTGGCAAAACCACTGCGTAAGCTTTTTCATCAATCCTACTCTTTATGACTCTTCCCGAGCAGATGGAAAACAGCCTTTGTCCAGCCCGCCCCTAAAAAAGGCGAATCATCTTCTCTCTCCTCCTACAGACCCATTGCACTTACGTCCCTTCTTTCCAAGGTCATGGAAACGCTGATAACTCGTCAGCCCATAAAATATCTCGAAACACGAAAACTTCTCAATGACCGGCAATATGGTTTTCGTAGCAACAGGTCCACTGGTGATTTGATGGTGAAAGCAAGATAATTGCACTTGATATTTCTAAGGCATTTGACAGAGTTTGGCATCAAGCTCTTTTGTAGAAAATGCGTGCATTTGGGATCGACGACTCTCTTGTTCAATGGATTAGAAATTACCTTTCGGAACGTTCAATTCAAGTTGTCTTGGACGGTTTCAAGTCTGATATTCACAAAATAAATGCTGGTGTGCCCCAGGGCTCTGTTCTGTCTCCGACACTCTTTTTAATTTTCATTAATGATCTCTTGTCTGCTACTTCTAATCCAATATATTCCTTTGCTGATGACAGTACTCTCTGCTTTTCATATTCGTTTCCGGACTCACGGCCCTGCTCTTCGGCTGTAGAACGAGAACGGCAGCGTATGTTAAGCTCATTAAATTCCGATATCAACAGCGTAACCAATTGGGGAACTATCAACAGAGTGGAATTTAATGCTTCCAAAACACAATGCTGTCTGCTGTCGTTAAAGCGAAATTTAAACACCCAGCCATTATATATGAATGGCACTTGCATCGTCGAAACCGACACGCTTGAACACCGACGTGATGTCTCCTGTCTCACTTTGTTTTATAGCTATTTCCACCCCCAGTGCTCCACCGAAATCGCCAGTATCATTCCGCCCATTCAAACTTTCAACCGTAACACCCGTCTCGCTATGAATGCTCATCAGTATACCCTCAAGCCCATTTTCGGACGTACTCTAAAATATCGTGATTCGTTCCTAAGCATACAACTCGCTTATGGAATGCCCTGCCGATCTCTGTATTTCCTGGTCGTTATAACTTGCAAACATTTAAAAACAATGTACATCGGTACCTCTCTTTTCTTCCTCCCTAAATTTCCTTTGCCCGCGCTGTGAATAATCACCTTAAGAGTACACAAACCCCTTGAACGCGCGCTCATTATAAAAAAATTTGCGTTGGCAAATAGGCATGGTCCGATCCTGTTGCATGATAATACTAGACCCCATACCTCATACCTCACACGTAACGCTGCAAAAGCTGCTACAGTTGGGATTCGAAATTCTTCTGCACCCACCGTGCTCTCCTGATATTTCTCCAACAGATTATCACCTTTTCCGCAGTCCGGAAAAATTTTGTCGGCAAAAGGTGTTCCGAAACCGAGCAGAGGTCATAGAAGCCTTTGAAAACTTTTTAGCGTCAACAAATCAATTCTATAAAAAAGGAATAATGGACCTTGAATCACGGTCGAAGAAGGTTATAGATGTCAATGGTTCATATTTTGACTAAATAAAATTTTATAAAAAAGAAATATTGACTTTTAATTTTTTACAAAAAATCGGACATTTTATGTGGTACAACATAATACAAAGCAATTGAACCATATTTTATTCTGAAAAGCCTTAAAAATGAACACGAAAAATAAAAACAAAAACAAGTCTTATTTCATTTAGTAAATAAAATACATATATAAGTAGCATTAATCCTCAGTTCCGACCACTAAAGATATAAAAGAAATGTAATAAAATTCATTGTTTCAAATAATTTATAGACAAAATACAGATGTTTTCCAAATAGAAAAGTTTACTTTCTTTGTAATATAATAGTTTGTCTGGTGTTGATATATAAGAAACTTGACCCGCGGGTACCCGAAATATAACGGATACCCAAAACTTTATGGGTACCCGGGTATCAAGAGCTCTAATTGCCAGTAGCATTCCGCCCCTTCAAACCTTTAACCGTAACACCCGTCTCGCTGTGAATATCCATCAGTTTACCCTCATTGAAATATCTTGATTCTTTCCTAAGCCGTACATCTCGGTTATGGAATGCCGTGCTGAGCTCCTTATTTCCTGACGTTTAACCATCAAAACGAACGTACATCGGTACCTCTTTTTTCCTCCCTAGCTTACCTTCGCCTGCGAACCCTTTGAGCGGGTGCTAACGCCTGGACTGGAATGATTAGGGTCTTAAACAGAGTCTCCTTAGTATTTCTTGAACGGCCCTTATTAATCATTTGCTTTGTTAGTCAATAGAAACAGCGAGCAATTGCTACTCTTCTTTTGATTTCTGATAAGATGTCGTAATCAGAGTTAAGGGGAGGTTATTGTCCTTAAGCATGAAAAATGTCTGAACATCGGGAATGCGTGCAGTTATAACTGCTCATCGTAACGTTCTGTCCGATTCATCGACGTTGTGTGTTCTTTCTTGTTGACTATATTTAATTGATTTTTCCACAAACAAATCATTGGTTCTGAGCTGTTTCAATACTTCCAAACATGCCAGTGACATCTCTCATCATCATCAGCGTATGCACGTGGTTGAGTTTAAAATTTTGGAAAATTTTGCCTCTGATGTTAGCTTTCGAGTTTCGCACAATTTTCTCAAGTATGTATGAAGACAACGCCGCATATTCTCTAAACCCTTTTTTGACATCAACGATTTTGGTGAGATTGTTTCCGACCTTTTCGGAGCAGGGACTAGGGACATTTTCCATCGTCATACTACACAATCTAACGAGTTTGGCAGGGATGCCACCACTAGGCATGGCTATATATTTCGTCTCTACAGATGCTATCCTATGATCCTATATAGTTACGCAGGTTAGAAGATCTGTTTTTTTTTGGATCGGACAAATGATGCTAAAATTCCATTCGTCGGCCATTCCATTCCTCCGACTAAATCGTGGAAAACGCTCTTTAGTGATTTTCATCACCAAAGTTAAATGGTTCGTTCTGCCTTAGAACGGAGTTTAGGTCGTTCCTGCAGTTTTAAAGTCGGCAGAAGAGGTTTTTTCCTCTATTCAGTACCGGCTGTAACTCTACTAATTTTCTTTCTCGTAACTGCCCTGATCTTGTTGGCTTGGCATGCTCTTTTTACCCTTTGGTAACATTTTCGAACGTCGTCCCTGGAGTAGCACATTTCCATTTCCTCGGTCGCTCGCTCTCATCATGATCTTTATTTTTTTCTCTTACAAGCTGACGTTATTTATTATTCCTTTGCTTGTAGAACTCACAAGCCGCACTCGTACCTTTATGCAGCATCGCATAGCGAATCGTTTTCCCACATGTGCTTTCCTGCAATCTTCAATAAGCCATGAATTTCGTTTGGTAGGTTGGATGAAACCCAGCATATCATTTGGAGTATTTCTGATGATTTCTTAGCAGCAATACCACTGTCGTTAACAATAAATTGGTCCTTATCCCCCTTCATTTTGTTACCCATTGGCCAGGGATATTCTAAGAAACCCTTGCATCTTCTGACTATATACCATATTGTGGAAAAGTTCCCAAACGCAGTTTGCGCATTCACCTTCATGCTGCGCATCAACCTTTTATTTTCTTCTCAGCAATATTTGTTTGAGGAAAGGGGAGGGAGCGATCTGAAGAAAATAGTGCCTGTTTAAAGCCCCTCGCTTGAGTAAATGCGAGTACATTTTTATCACTTAATAATAATTAGAGAAGCTGTAATTCGGCAAACAAAATAGCTTTCAAGGACGAAAATACATTTCTGGAATTGTCAGCCCATGATTTCTGCGTCAGCCATTGGTTTGTATAACCAAGAGCATTGTATAGTAGTTCCCTCTGCATGCTGGATGGCATTAACACTTCATGGGCTTCCGATGAATGCAGTCTCTGCTGGAGACACGGAAGTCTTTCAACCTCTTCGATCATGAGTGTATCCATGATCTCTGGGCCTGGCATCCTGGATCATTTATTTGTTTAACCCAGGATTAACATCCACGTTTTCATACACCTTGTTCGCTGTTGTATTATCTATTTTATCCGTCCTTCTCCCATGTGGGGCCAAGGATTTTCCTCGCGTACGTTTTTAACATCAATTACGTAACTAAAAGTCAGCCATGCTAGGCAGTACTATTGTACTTTATATAACTATTCACATCTTTGCCTTTGCTATCATTTAAAATTGCTTATAATCAGTAGTAAGACAAGGCAAAACTAAGAACCTGCAAACCTCAATTGGTATCCTTACATGAGGGCTGATAGATTTGGGATTTCAGCATATTTCACATTTCGAGATCTCGGATAATCCGCGCGGACAGAAATGCACGCATTAGATAAATAGTGGAAAGCTAAAATTTATAAAACGATTATCAGACCTACCATTCTTTCGAATCCTGGGGGTCACACAAAAGCTTCATATGACTTAAATGAAAATTCTGAAGTCGACCGGGTCGGTGGAGAGACTCTGGATAAAGTAAGCAGTAAATCTATAAGTATTTACTTGTTTTTTTTTTTAACTGGGGAAGCATACGGTCACAAGCAACTTGTATCTCCAACGACCACAAAACCTTTGTGACAGACAACAGCTGTCGCATTGAGCTAAGTCCAATTCCAAAGATTCCATGATTTGGACTTGATCTATCGATTTTGGCTATTATTTATGGTTTGCACCTCACTACGTAGTAATTTTCAAACTAATTGAGGAAAGACGTAGTCAAATGGTTTTAGATTGCCATAACGTCGGTGTTTAACCGCACTTTTATTGTATTAAAGTCAAATCAAACCAGCATGTACATATTCCGCCGTTCTTACATCTTCACTTAAGGAGATATGTAAGACTCTCTTATACCATATGGACCCTGTTGGTAGTCAAGTGAAACAACTGTGTTCCCAAAAGAAAAGTAACAAGTGATATACAAAACAAAGACAAATTTACATTTTTATTTTATTATTTTTAAATACTCGTATTTTTATTCCAAATAAATAAAACCATACTTGATGGCCAGGCGGTTAAGTTTCTTCGTAGAATCTGCACACTTGTTAACGATAGCCGATCGTACAAGTTGTTGGCTTACATTAAACTTGGCGCATACCAAATAAATGATATCGTCGGTCTTTCGAGTATCCAATCGTCCCTTCTTTGGCCTTGCACGTCCTTGAAATGCGGGTGATGGGTTACCAGTCAATGAATGAGAGGCCAAGACTCGATCTCCAAAAATGAGTTCGCAAAGTTTCCTCGTTGCGCCTGCATAATTGTGCCAAAAAATTTCATCAAAATCTTTACGGGAAACTTCTGTTCCATTCGGTCCAATGATCAAAATTTCCAGGGATTTATCTGAGATTTTCGGAAACTCTTTTGTGGAAATTTGTTTTTCTGGGTGAGGAGTGTTTTGATTTTCAAAATTCAATTTTCTTTTGTTCCATATGACAGTGGATTCGGATAAATTGTTGCCGTTTGATTTACCTGATACTGGTGCTGGTGCTGGTACTAGTCCAGTTTGTGCTGGTATTCGTTTAATTAGAGCTATTTGGTAGTCTTCTTTTTTGTACTGTACTTGAAGTTCCTTAATTTTGTCCTTTACTTGAACCATGATTTGATCGTAACTTTTCTGCAAAAACTCAATATGATCCAGCAATGCATCAAGATCATCAACCTTGGTTTCATTTGAGTTTTCTGATTGGTTCTTGTCATATTTCTCCATGGCAAACTCTATGGAGTACACTGGTTTCATGCTCAATGATGATCCTTTTGGGTGGACCACTATCTTAAAAGCGACTCCGTCTAAGTCGACGATCATCTTGCGAATCTTGTCCTGTACATCGAAACCGAAATAGCTGTTTAAATCGTTGTAGTTGTTTATATCTGCAATTGGCTGGGTTGACGTGGAAGGAGCTTGTGTTGTTTGTTCCATGATGAAGTGCTTTAATAGTAGTGGTTATACGGATTATTGAAATTTGAATGTGACTTTCTTTTACAACAACTCGGCTTTTATAGTGAAATTTTTGTGGTTAGGTGACCCGTTTTTATTAATTTGTGTCCTTACACTTGTCTCCACTAGATGTGACTTAAAAGCATGCTAAGTAGCGTGCTATTTATATCGCAAATGGAGACCGCCATAGCTGCTATATATCGATAGCCTACGATAAAAGCATGCTCTTATCGCTTACTTTTTATAGCATGCGATTATAGCAAGCAGAACTGTCATTTGAATGTCATTTTGACTAAAAATGTATGCTACAAATGGCCACCAAAGAAAATTTGATAGCTGCTCTGCTTCTGCTATTGCTTTATGCTGTGAGTTTATAACTGAGTTTATAACTGTGCTGAGATACAAGGTTAGGTAGCGAAAAAGGTTTGCATTTTTTTTTCTAATTATAAACATTTTCTACCTGGCTAAACTTGTACACATTACGTAAAACCTGTGCGGTACATGTGCCTTTTATTTTATGAAGTCTGTTATGCAACAATTGCTGTCAATATTTCTGTAAAAGCAGGTATTGAATTGCCTAAAAATGTCATTTAGGAAGCGGTACATGCATTTTTATTATTGTAAGCAACAGAGTAAACCAACAGAGGTTTAATTAGTCTTTTATTCTGAAAGACTTTAATGATCTTGATCTCAGTGCCCGAAGAAATGATTCTGAGTTGGCGCACACATTCATAGGTAATGTTTTGGGTTGAACTAAATAATGATTATTAAACTTAATGGTGATCTGATGGACTTGGAGGGACATTTTCGTTTTGTGCGCCTGTGCAAAAAATCGTAGTAAAAATAATTCTGGAAAGGATCAGAGAACATCGAGATTCTGCTGTATCAGGATTCTTTAACCCTTTTTGTTCTTTATCGACTTTGTAGAAGTATTCGCTTGTGTGAAGCAACAGTTCATTTGGATAGCCTTACACACAGAAGGTTATCTATCACTTAGTTCAAATTTGTTTGCGCTAGTATTTCCATCTAAAAGCGGAATTATATTTGTTGTTATTACATTTTTACTTCTTATTCAGGCCACAGTTACCAGCTAGATGTACAATAGATGAGTTTTAATTCCTATTGAATCATGTTGCATCTAGTAAAGCCGTGGCTATTTTGGGTGATTTTAATCTACCGCTTTCATTGCTGCGAATTTTGAGAGAAATTCGACTATCGTACGATCCGATCTTTTCCAATTCGGTGGCATCACTAAAAATCTCGAAAGACAAACTTGATCTCACATTCTCTATTTATGTGGATTTTATGTGCATATGTAACAGTGCGACAAATCATCTTCTCTCCAAACTAGATCTTTACCACCCAACTTTATCGTTAACGTTTTCGTATGGCAACGGTTTGCTCAATGTGTGTACACATATAGCTTTAATTTTCACCGAGCGGACTACGCTAAACTAAGCGACTTACTTAGTAAGACCAATTTCTACTCCCTCTCTCTCTCTTTGACAACTAAAGCCTTTATCAAGGTAATATTCCCCTCCCTCCCGTTATTAGGGAAATAAACGAAGCAGATTTTTATAACGACAATGCTAACTGGTTTTCACTCAATTCTCTAGCCTATGTAAATCACGATATTTCTATTATAATTATTTAAACTACTTAAATCAGAGTTTATCTCTGTTCTATTTAATTTATTAACGTTATAAGAAAAGCGGATAAATACCCTTCCACATTATTGCTCGCTACATTCTCTGATATCATCAAATAGTCGCGGCACTTCAATACTTTAGCCAATCGCACGCTAACCACTCCTAAGGCCCTGATCAGTTCTAATTCTCTAATTTAAGTAGTTGTACACAAGCATCATTAATTTCGGTGAACATTATTTCAGGTATTGTACAGGAAAAGTTTGAATTTTAAAAATAAGTGTAATTAAGTTAGCACAACCTCTCACAGCTTTCCAATTCACAGGGTATTTTCCTTTGCTCCTGGAAAAACGCATACATAATCCCTCTCGATAAAAAATGTCGAAAAAATATCCTTAATCGCGAAACTGTCCTCCATTTCAAAGCTCTTCGAGAGCATCATATATGATAAAATTATATTATACAGCTAATTCTGTTGTTACACCGTAGATACGTTCCAGACAAAACCGTGTAAAAAAAGACATGAAGTACATAGAAAAAAGGAGATTAGTTCCATATCCTTCAACCCTGTAAAAAATAGTTAAAATTAAATGATTCATACAAACAAAAAACTATTATGAGAGTCTTTATAAAAGCCAAATTAATTTTTTTTTATATGTTTACAGTTTATTTATTTATTATATTTACAAACAATATAAATTAATATACAAAAGGTGCATAATTCAATTCTTAAAGTAAATTAAAACAAATTAAAAATCATCAAAAATTCATAAACAAAAAATTAAAAACAATCAAGGTGATGAAAATAGCACAGCTCTATTCGCTATCATCATCGGATATTATACGCGATCGCTTGCGTAAGACTGGTTCAAAATCGCTATCATCACTCGAAATATTTTGTACGTCATTATCACGTTCTAATGTGGTATCTTCAACAAGATTAGGATTTTCTCTTTCCGATTGGATAGCACTGCATTTGACAACAAAATCGGTTATTAGCCGTTGTGATCAAGTTTTGGGTAGTTATTTGTATAATTCATGGTAACGAACCATAAAAGAGTTCAGATCACGTTGAAACTGTGTAGCTCTTTCGCCAATAGGATCGTCTGAGACGAAATGATTTCCTAATTTATTAGCAAGTTGAAGACCTTCTAGAATTAGTTGAACCAGTGCTTCATTATCACTGCTTTCTGTAGAATCAACAATCTCTAAGGCAACTTCTATTATTTCGCCTTCACTTCTCGACTAGCAGTTCGTCAATATCATCAAATGCTAAGTCATCAAAGCCCTCTCCGCCAACTGCGTGTGCCAAATTGATTATAGAGGAATACTCGTTCATATTTTCAGGTACATAATTTTTGCTTTTGACATATTCTGGCCAAATTGCTTTGCAAATATGCATTTAGGGTTGATGGTCGTAAATCAGATAATGCTAACACAACATGTGTGACACAATCTTTAACAGAAAACTCTTTCCAAGCATCAATTACTGTAAGTGTCTTATCATTGTCTACGAGTATATTGTCCAAAATGTACAGGAAACTTCGCTTGATGTAGTAAGTTTTAAATGTCGCGATGATTCCCTGGTCAAGTGGTTGAATTAGGGGTGTCGTATTTGATGTCAGGAACAAAACCTGTACATTTTCGTGCTCCAAATCTGGATGGTCGGAAGCGTTGTCTACAATCAGAAAAAATTTGAATACCAGACCTTTTGCGTCCATATATCTTCTAACTTATTGAACCATGCAGTGAAAATGGCAGTTGTTACCCATGCCTTTTTGTTCGCCATCCAATAAACCACTAATTTATTAAAGTCGACATCTTTCATTGATCGAGGCTTAAGTGCGCGACTAACAAGCAAAGGCATACGGTCTCCTGAAGCATTCCTACAAAATAAAAATGTGACCCGATCCTTTGCTGCCTTAAAACCACTAGCACTCTTTTTGCTGCATATTTCGTCCACATTAAATACCTGATCTGAACTGTAACTACCATCGGCAATTATTTTTGGCAAGTTTTTGGTGGAAATTCTTTGGCAGCCTTCTCTTCTACAGAAGCAATTTCTCCTTTGATCTTTATATTATGGAGTGCGTGCCTTTCGAGAAATCCTGTTAACCATCATGTACTTGCAGAAAAATATATAGCTCTTATCATGATTTGTTTGAGAGGATGCAGATGGTTCTAGTTCTAGTTATCTGCTTATAAATTCTCAATGCTTCCTGCTTGATGGTATTTCCTTTTTTGTGCATTATCCTCTAACCATATTACCAGTGCTTTTTCTATTTTCATCTTCATTTCGTTTAACCCTCCGATCAGCGACAGCTTCGATAGCATTATATTAGCAACAAGGTCCATAGGGACCTACAAGCATTTGTGTACAATTTTTCAACAAATGTACGGTATTATCATTATGTGGTTGTTCCTGATGGTCTTTTTTGCTAACTTAAAGTTCTTTTTAGTCCGAAAATGTACTTTGTACAGAAAAGTAATAAAACATAAACAAAAAATAAATGGGTTAAATAATTAACATAAAGGGTATTCCAATAGGGACTTGACAACTTTGAATTTAATTTGTGAAAGCACTCTTTCACAGTTTGATGATAAACTGTCACTGTCCATTTATTCATTAAACTCAACATTTTCATCATGGTAAAGTAAACGAACGACCAACGTCTGCAAATTACAAAAATTTTCTAACGAAATTCGGAGTCGGTGACTGCAACTTTAAGAGCGTTAACTCCAATTTTCGGTCGTAATTATCGCCCTAGTAGACAGGCAATAACAAGTTTAGAGCAAAAATTTGAGTCTACATATTCGTTGTGTGATGTTGCCGTGTCAGTGAGACAACGGGTTGGTCGAAGTGTCGAAAATATCGCTGCCGTTCAGGCGTCCGTAGCAAACGATCCAAATCAGTCAATTCCACGGCGTTCTCAAGAATTGGGCATCGCTCAGACCACATTATGGCGTATTCTGCGTAAGGATATTGGTTTACACCCATACGAGATCAAGCTGACTCAAGAATTGAAGCAGATGGACCATTTGAAGCGACGTACGTTCTCCAATTGGGTTCTGGAGAAGATGCGCCAAGATGATGAATTTCATCGCAAAATCATCTTCAGTGACGAAGCTCATTTTTGGCTCAATGGGTTCATCAATAAGCAAAATATGCGTTATTGGTCGGGTGAAAATCCACTTGTGCTTCATCCACAAAAAATAACTGTTTGGTGCGGTTTGCATGCCGGCGGCGTTATTGGGCCATGATAGCGATCGTCATGTTACTGTGAATGGTCGGCGTTATCGCGCCATGATCACCGATTATTTTTGGCCCGAATTGGAAGATATGGACTTGGACGACATGTGGTTTCAACAGGATGATGCCAAAAGCCACACAGCACACGCTACAATCGATTTATTGAAGAGTAAGTGTGGTGAGCGTGTTATCTCAAGAAATGGCCAGTCGATTGGCCGCCTCGTTCATGCGATTTAACGCCGCTTGACTATTTTCTGTGGGGCTATGCCAACACGCCGACGAAGTTGGAAGAGCTCAGAGCCAACATTGAACGCGAAATAGCGGCCGTTTCGGCCGAAATGTGTTGCCGAGTCGGTGAAAATTGGGTCCAACGAATCGACCGCTGCAAACGTGCCCGCGGTGGCCATATGAACGAAGTTGAGTTCCATTCATAAATTTTTTGATTGTACTTCAAGCCGATAATAAAGTTTTTGAAATATCTCAAATGGTTTGCGTTTTATTTAAAAAAAAAGTTGTCAAGTCCTTATTGGAAAACCCTATATAATTACCAATAACTTTTCAAGAACAAAATTCCGTAGTAACACTTCATACTTTTATATCACAAACACTTCACAGTAGCGATGCTTTCTTACAAAACGATAGTCTCAGACTGACTAACCAAAGCTCAACACGAGTAATTACCTGGGTAAAAACAATAATTGCCCGAAAAATGAACGGGCAGCCTCAAAACGCCCGTATGGCACCCAAAACAAGTACGGGAAAATCCGAGCCCCGTAAGCTCATCCTTTTTTTTAGACGAAATGCAAAAAATGAGAACAATAAATAATTTTTCTTAGAATAATCATCAACGGAAGTACTAATGCTGCCTGCGATACTACACATGGTTAGTAAACAACCGGAAATAGTTATTGCAACCTCTTTCCTCCTAATCAGTTTCTTGGTCATATGAATTAGATACATATGTACATGTATCTTTGTTAACCCTTCTCCCTTATTTTCCATAATCTCTTCTCTATAATACATGCAGATCCCTAGGGATCTTGTCGCTAATTACCGTACTAAATTTCTTCAAAATGAAGAAACTCCAAATGTAGTGGACGCATTGTTTCACAATAAGTTTTAATCGCTTCAGCATTGTTTTTTTATAAAATACAGTAAACATCAAGTTTCTAAAACTTGCACAAAAAGATTTGTGAGAAATCAAAAGGTCCCTAGGGACTTTCTCGCTAATGTGAGGGTTAATGGTCCATATTGTGGCTTCAAAACTTTTACCTAAAGACGTTGAACCTTCTCCATTTTTGAGGCGGTCTAAAATTTAAATTTTAGTTTCCAAAGAAATACCTTTCCTTTTGAGTTTCGGAGTTGTAATATTCGACATTTTTCGACATATAACTTGCCCGTATTCCTATCGATTTAAACTTTTTTTTTTATGTTAGCTTATTTAAGAACACAACCAATTTCATTGAAACTAAACAAAAGACTAAATTAAATACTTAAGCTGCTATGATAATAAATTAGAAAGGGGAATTCCCTGACTATTTCATAGGGTTAGGTTAGGGTTAGGTAAGAGTGGCTGTTGGAAATACCAACCCACTTAGGCCTACTGGCCCATTGTGATGCCACGTGGATCTATGATCTTCTTACTACTGGAACCAGTTTGAGCTTATAATAAAGCGTAGGAGACTGTTAACGTCTATTTTTTCTAGATCGTTTAGGTCGTTGTAGAAGAAAGCTCCTAGATGAAGCTTCCTTCTCTGAGAGAGAGCTGGGCATGTGCAGAGTAGGTGGGGGATTGTCTCCTCCTCTTCCTCGTCCATGCAGCTTCTACAGAAATCGTTATGAGGCAGTGTCCGGTAATGACACCTATTATGGCGCTGAGATGTTTCCTATCTAAAAGGATCAGACACTTAGATCGACTCAGATCCAGCCTTGGCCAGATCTGTTTGGTCGCTAGACATGTTTGTCCAGCAGTCCACCTAAGGTCTGTTCTTTTATTGGCATCTAGCTTTAGTGTTAGTTTGCACGTAGCGATTGGTATACCTATACTACCTTTGTCCGGTAGGATAGGTAGAGTGGTTCCAATTTTGGCGAGTTCATCGGCTCTGCAGTTCCCTGGAATGTCTCTGTGGCCCGGCACCCAACAAAGTTGAATGTTGAACTGCTCTGCCATCTCCATGAGAGATGATCGGCATTCAAGGGCGGTTTTAGAATATAATAAGACCGAGTCCAGGGACTTGATGGCGGCCTGACTATCCGAAAATATGCGGATATCCTTTGCAGATATCACGTTTTGCTTCAGCCAGGACAGAGCTTCTTTAATTGCCAAAATTTCCGCCTGGAACACGCTATAGTGATTTGGAAGGTGGAAAGAGAGGCTTAGATTTAGCTTATCTGAGAAAACACCGCCACCAACTCCGCTATCGGTTTTAGATCCATCTGTGTAGAGATGGATTGACTTGTCCTCCATGAAAGCATCCTCCTCCCAGAATGATCTAGAGGGGAAGCTTACATGGAAGTTTTTGTCAAACCAAAGTTCAGGTATGGTGTAATCGGTGTTCTCTGTGAGGATTCCTAATGTATTAAGAATATTGGCGTGGCCAGATGAATTATTTGTTCACTGTTTAGTCGCTTTAAGGCGAATAGCTGCAGTCGCAGCTACTTGCTTGCTAAAAATGTCGAGGGGTGTCAAGTGAAGCAGAATATCTAATGCCGCAGAGGGGGTAGACCGCAAGGCTCGGCTTGTGTATAGACATGCTGTTCTTTGGACTCTGCTTAGTTTAATGCGGTTGACTGCATTCTCCAAGGCCGTCCACCAGACAACCACCCCGTAAGTAAGTATCGGTCTTATGACCGAGATGTATAGCCAGTGGGTTATGCGAGGTTGAAAGCCCCATTTGTTCCCAATGGCTTTTTTGCAAGAGAATAAAGCTATTGTAGCTTTATTGACTCTTTCTTGAATGTTAGGTTTCCAGTTTAGTTTCCTATTAAAAATGAGACCCAGATATTTTGCTGTATCGGAGAAAACTAAACTGGTACCGTTTATTGAAGGAGGGTCTATGATTGGAATTTTATATTTCCTAGAAAAGAGGACAAGATCAGTTTTATGGGGGTTTATTCCCAATCCACAGCGATCTGCCCAGCGGGTTAATCTGTTGAGATTTACTTGGAGGAGTTCTTTAATGGTATTTAGATGTTTTCCTGAGACGACTATGGCAACGTCATCCGCATAGGCAATCACTCTGCTACCACCCGCTTCCAGGTATATCAGTAGTTCGTTTACTACTAAGTTCCAGAGAAGGGGAGAGAGGACACCGCCTTGCGGCGTACCCCTACTGACATATCTTTTAGCAGAAGTCTCACCCAGTTTGGAGTTGATTATCCTGCTTTTTAGCATTAGACTAATCAGCTCCCCAAGTGAGCCGTCTACCTGCAGAGTTGACAGCGCAGTCGTGATTGCGGATGTGTTGACGTTGTTAAAGGCGCCCTCTATGTCTAGGAAAGCAACCATTGTGTACTCCTTATATTGTAGGGATCGTTCGATGTGGCTAGTCAGAGAGTGCAAAGCCGTTTCCACCGACTTTCCTTTACAGTAGGCATGTTCAGCCGTAGACAGAAGTCTTGGATCAACTTTAGCTCGAATATGGATATCAATCAGTCGTTCTAAAGTTTTCAGAAGGAATGATGGTAGACTTATAAGTCTGAGGTCCTTTGGGACTACATGAGAACATTTTCCAGCTTTGGGAATGAATACTACATTCACTTCTCTCCATAACAGTGGAATGTGGATAAGTTCTACACAGCTCCTCATAATATTTTCCAACACTGATAGAATAATATCTGAGGACCTCTGTAGCTCGGCAGGTATAATACCGTCCGGACCAGTAGACTTGTATGGTTTGAAGCCATGCAGCGCCCAAAGCCGTTTGTCTCTCGTAATCAGACCATAAATTTTGGTCACGGTTGCAGTAGGCCTGTTTGGGCTGCTACTGGCCGCGAGTTGGGAGCTACCTGGAAAGTGGGTGTCCAGAAGCAGGTTGAGTGATTCATCACTTGAGGTTGTCCAAGAGCCATCGGTATTTTTCTTAGCCGCGATGCCTCAGAGGTTTCTGTAATTTTGTCGCAGAAGGACCTCCAGGATCGTCGCTTTTCCTTCCTCAGTTCTTTTTTGTATAATTTGAGGGATTCTTTATATGAGTCCCAATCGGTCACTTTTCTTGTGCTTTTTGCTGCGTTGAAAAGTTTTCTGCAGGCGTTTCTGAGCAGTCCCAGTGCCGATGTCCACCAATGTGGCTTTTTCTTGCCTCTTGGTTGAATAAGAGGGCAGGAAGCGGCCATAGCCTTATTGAGAGTCAGAGTAAATTCCCTGACTTTCATGTCGAGCTCATTGGTGTCACGCGGGGGACTTGATAGTTTAGAGGATATCGTTTCCGACAGTATTCCTCTATATTTTGTCCAATAGTTCCGGAAAGCTGGTTGGCGGGGGGGAGCATCACTCAGACTGAATTGGATGTATCTATGGTCTGAAAAGGAGTGTTCAGACGATACCATCCAGTTTGTTAGCCTTTGGGTGATGCTGTCGGAGACAAGAGTAATATCTAATACTTCTTGTCGGTTTTTTGTTATAAAAGTGGGCTCATTGCCAGTATTGCAAATTAAGAGGTTAGTACTTAAAATTTAGTCAAAAAGTGACTCACCTCTATCATTGATGTCGGTACTGCCCCATACCGTATGATGTGCGTTAGCGTCGCATCCGATTATGAGGCCAGTTTTTTGCCTTCCCGCTTCCAGTACCACCCTTTCTAGGTTATCACCAGGGAGAGGGCCCACTTGGTCGTGGCCAAGGTAAGCCGATGCCAGCCAGTAGGAGCCTTTGGCGGTCTCTAATCTGGCAACGGTTAAGCCGGGGTCACTGAGGTTGGGAAGTAGAAATACATTAAGGCTACGTTTCACTAATATACAAGTTCTAATCTTACCTTTGTCTCTTGTATAGAGCGGAGCGTATGTGAGTGTCCTAAGTCCACGAACCACGCCTTCTGCAATCCATGGTTCCTGGATTAGGATTATGTCTTCTGCGTTTTTGGAAAGACGCAGAATGAGTGCGGCCGAAGCCTTTTTTGAGTGGTGGAGATTAATCTGGAGAAACCGTATCATTGCTACAGTCTTTCAGAGTCGCCTCCACCACGGTGTTGTTGAGGGCCTCCGATTCTGAAGATGTGCCCAAGAGCTCATTTTCTATCTCTGATCATGTAGAACCTCTAATTGCTTCGTCACCGGTTTCCATTTCCGACAGTGTGTCAGAAGAGGAGACCGACGGCTTGGTAGTCACCTCGGACAGATTGGAGTCGTCGCTATCCAATTCTGGAAAGGATATCGACGCTCCAAGATCCGAGGTTGTGATGTCAGGTATTAAAGGAGGGGGAGGTTGCTTATCAGCATCCAGCTCATCCTTTTTGTACACCCTTAAATGAATGGACTCGAATCCGGACCGAATCATGCCTTTCGTCTGCGCCAGAGGATTAAGGGATTCCTTATTGATCACAATTAACGCGCATCTATAAGAAGCCCTTAGTTCCTCCAGTTTCGCGTCTTTTCGTGTAGTCACCGTTCCACCCCCCGGTTTTTGTTTTTTGGTTATTTTCCATTAATGGTCCCACGAGTAGCGGAGAAAGGGGTGTCCATCTGTACAGAGATCCGCTGTATACAGATAAGGCTAGCTAATCCGAAGGTCGCCAGGTATCCGGATACACCGTACGCGACTGAGCTATTTTTGGAGATACTGGGCCCTCAGCCAAGTTGATCTTCAGCACGGTGAAGCATTAGCATGATTTTTAATCATGCTAAATCGAATGAAATGTAAAAACGGAATCAACTTTTTTTTTTTAAACCGTGTTAAATCAAAACCATTTAAAAAAGACCGTGTAAAAACTGAATTTGGTGTATGTGTAAGTCCATACTTTCGAAAACCAACACGGATTCTTAAAGGGTAGATTTGCAAGTACAAACCTAACAGATTTCGTATTACTCTTCGCACGACAAAATTTCATGTAGAGTAATCTTCCTCCTCCTCAATTTGATTTCTTTATGTGGATTACTTCCTACTTAACGTCCCCTCCGGCGTAACTCAAGGAAGCCATCTCAGTCCTCTGTTATTCATCCTGAAAATTGATGATATTAAAAGTTATAACGAATAGGATCACTGATAATGGTGATCCTTGCGGGATAGCGTTTTTAAGCCTGCAAGATTTGGAGTGAATGTTATCGTATTTTATACGAAATCTCCTGTTGGTAAAGAAATACTTTATAAAATTGAGAATTGCGTCCAAGGTGGATCTACCTTTTTTGAAACGACTTGCCGCTTGTCTATTAGGTTTTCTTTCTTACCGGAGATTAGTCGGCACCTGGAGATAGTGGTAGGATCTTTGTTTGATTTAGGTAGTGGGATGGTGCTCGCAATTTTCCATGCTTGTGGAATAATTCCTATGTCAAAGATGTTGTTGTACAGTGACAATAGATGAGTTTTTAAATTCGTATCGACTACGGTCGAAACCTGGGGTTTTACCTTTTGCGGTAAAGATTAAGATTTCCCGTCACCAATTTGCAGCTCTCCTGTAATAAAGGAACCACGTTCATCCCTCACTTTTCTCCACGACTTCACCTAAATTTTTTTTTTTTTTTTTTTTGCAACTCAAATGCATCTTTACACAAATTATATAAAATAGTCAACGAACACATCCTTAAATAAACAAAGTCAGACAACCTTCATAAAATAAAATTTTTTACAACCCCTGCCAGCGCTCCCTGGATTTCAGAGTTCATAAGTGCTATTTTCACTTTTATACTCACTTATTTACTGACCTAATTATCGCCACTTTTCGTTTTTGTTGTTGTTTGCCAAGGGATATTTTACTGAGCTGCGTAGCCACTTCCCAATAAAACACTGCTATTATCAGAGAGTGAGTGGTTTTTGAATTTTGTTTTTGTGTTCGTTTTCGGCATGAGTTGTAATTTGTTTGTTCGTTGAAGGGGTTGCATACGTTTCTCAACTCAAAAACGGAGCGTTTTTCAATATTTTTTTTTCGCTACGATATTAAAGTAATATAAAAAAAAGTAAAATATACATTGTGTAAACTATTCCTTGACGAATACAAAACTTTATTGACAATTGAAGAAAAACAATTATAAAGTATACATTTCGCCCATCTCCGGAAACCTCGATTCAAAAACGTGCTGGGCAGTACCAGGAATATCTCTGGTAGGTTTCATTTGAGACAAAAACAAAAACCTGTTAAAGTAGATGGATAAAACTAGTCTCTATCATCATAGCCGTTTTCAAAAATTTTTATTTTTGACAAAATGGCAGCTTTTTGAACGTACGAGGCTTTTTTTGACTAAAAAACGAGTCACATTTTTATTTATAACAAATCTGAAAATTAAGATATCAACAAAAAATCCTACGTAGGAGACTAGATAATGGTATTAAGAATATCCGTGCGAAATGGCATGCAAATCGGTCGAGTGGTTCAAGAGATATTTCTGGTAAAAAAACACTGTTTCGAGAAAAACGCAAACGAAATGCAAAATCTGCAGTGTGTCTTGCCTGCGTGGCAAAATATTCTGAATTCTAATATTCTTATACAAGGTTCAAATCTATTGCTAAGCCGGTATAAATATTTGCGAGGGCACTGACCCGTCATTAGAGAAGGTAGGAAGGCAGAGCAGGCACGCAGCTGCTCATGTCCCTAATGAGCGCTCCGCCCGATCCGACGTTTAACGATCATAACTTTCTTAATTATTGGAATTTTTGAAAAATTCTTGTGGCATTTGAAAGAATATAGAATTTTTTCATGCAAAAAAAAAATCTATTTTTTTGAGCGGAGAAACGTATGTAACCCCTAAAGTTGATGGTGTAAGGGATGTTGGGGAGGGGTCGGAGGACAGGAGAGGTAGGCCCCTGTTAAGAGACGTCGTTTTTTCCTTGGTATTAACCACGGCGTTTCATGATTGGTAGATGCAGAAGACTGGTTTCCAGTGATGAATATTGGAGGAGCGGGGAAAAGGATGGATTTTCTTCTTTGAATATTTGCTGGGCCTTTTCTAAGCTACATTTTTGAACTGTTTTTTTATTTTCAGTATCTCCTTTGCTTGCAAATGGCGCTTGCAGTTTTTGGAGGAAGATGGGTGCTGTTCTTTACAGTTCGCACATAGAACACGTGTAAACTTAGTTGGTGAGTGTGGAGGTAGGCCGCAGGTGTCACAAGTGAGAGTACCCTTGCACCTCTTAGCAGTGTGACCAAGTATTTGGCAATTCCGGCATCTCATAGGATTTGGGAAATATTCTTGCACTTTGAGGTTATATATACGAGTACCAACCAACTTGTACTGAGGTAGGAAGCCTAAATAGGTCATACGTAAGCAATACTAGGGTTGTAGGGCGCTGTGAACCGCTTTCTGTCTTAGTGTATTTAAATACACTTGTAACACCCTGGTGGGACATTTCTTCAACAATTTCTTTCTCCTTAACATCAATGAGGCAAGGGGCGAACACAGTGCCTTTGGAGGCATTGAGGTTATCGTGTAGTTTGACTGTAATGGGATTGGATAGAGTTTTCATTGAAAAGAAGATGTCGGCGATTTTTTGCGATTTAGCTAGAATCAGCAAATTTCCGCCGCAGAGTTGGGGCATGTATTCGTAGGACGTACTGATGATATCAATAGCTTTTTTTTTTTAAGAGAAAGGGTGGTTTATCAGTGTTTGCTGGAGCGATAATTATAAAACGGGCATTATTTGTTTGGATTGGGGGAACACTTTTCTTATATCGACAGGGGTATAATTAGTTTTTTTTTCGTTTTTTGTTATTGGGTACAGCAAGTGGGCTTTCATCAACACCACTGAAGACCATTTCACATGGGGGATTATGCACTTGTTATTTTTTTTCACTAACTGCTAGGCCACGAAAAAGAGCAGAAAATAAAATACAGCTAACGGAGTAGCGGGAATTCACCAACGAAAACAAGAGCGAATTTGAAATCGATAAGAAGAAACGATCGGATCTGATCGGCGGTGACTGTACATTACACTTAAAAAGACTTCTTATTCCAAATGGATTCTGTTACTTCTCGAGTGAAACAAATGCGTTCCCGAAAAAAGAATTGATTTACATTTTTGTTTTTCATTTTTCAATATCTTTATTCGAACAAAAATTTACAATTTAAATAAAACCAAACTTTACAGCCAGACGGTTAAGTTTCTTCGTAGAATCTGCACACTTGGTAGTGATAGTCGATCGTACAGCTGTTGGCTTACATTAAACTTGGCGCATACCAAATAAATGATATCTCCAGTCTTTTGAGTATCTAGTCGACCCTTTTTTGGCCTTGCACGTCCTCGAAATGCAGGTGATGGGTTACCAGTCAATGAATGAGAGGCCAATACCCGATCTCCAAAAATGAGTTCGCAAAGTTTCCTCGTTGCTCCCGCATGATTGTGCCAAGAAATTTTATCAAAATCCTTACGGGAAACTTCTGTTCCATTCGGTCCAATAATAAGAGTTTCCGGGGATTTATCTGAGGTTTTCGGGAACTCTTTGGTGGACATTTGTTTTTGTAGATTTTGTTCGTTTGGATTTTTGATATTCAATTTCCTTTTATTCGATATAACAGTTGGTTCGGATAAAGATTCTCCATTTGATTTACCTGGTGCTAGTAATGGTTCTGGTTTAGTTTGTGCAGGTCTTCGTTTAATTAAGGTTATTTGGTAGTCTTCCTTTTTGTACTGCACTTGAAGGTCTTTAATTTTGTCCTTTACTTGTGCCATGACTTGGTCGTAACTTTTCTGCAAAAACTCAATACGATCCAGCAACGCATCAAGATCATCATTCTTGGTTTCATTTGAGTTTTCTAATGTCTTTGGTTGTTTCTTGTCCTGTTTCTCCATGACAAACTCTATGGAGTAAACTGGTTTCTCGCTCAATGGTGATCCTTTTTTGTGTACAACTATCTTAAAAGCGATTCCGTCTAAGTCGACGATCATCTTGCGAAGCTTATCCTGAACATCAAAACCGAAATAGCTACTCAAATCTTTGGAGTTGTTTACATCTTCAATAGCCTGGGTTGATGTGGAAGGAGCTGGTGTGGTTTGGTCCATGATAAGGCTCTGTACTAGGCGTGGTGATACTGATGGTTGAAATTTATATGTGCCTTGCTATTACAACATCACGGTATTTATAGTGAATTTTTTTTTGATTAGGTGACCCTTCTTGTTATTAATTAGCATCAATAGGTAGCGAAAACTGTTTGCCTTGTTATTTTTTTTTTTGAAGAAGAAGAGGACTAATTACAAAATAAACCTTTTCTACCTGCCTAAACTTGTACAGATTTCGTTAAAGGAAAGGAGGTATTGAATTGCCTAACAATAGAATTTAGGCGATGGGATGCGCAGTTCCACAGGTGACTTTTAATATTGTACACAGGGGAAAACCAACAGGCTTAATTAGTTCGATATTCTGGAAGGATTTAATCAGTATCCAGTGCCAGAAGAAACGATTGCCTGACATAATTGTTGATTGTTGATGCACGTAACAAAACGACAATCTGATTCACTGTGGACATTAGGGGGACATTTGCTCTTTTTCGATTGTGACTAATTTCGATTGTGTACTCAACTACAATTGTAAACTTTGTAAAATTCTTCGATTGTAAATATGAACCAACATTTTTTTTATTAGAACCTGGCACTAGTAAGGCATCCCTGAAAAAAATCAAAGCCGTTTTTAATTAAAGAATCTAAAGTGACCTACAGCTGAAATTTTTTTTAGCACGGCTGTTCATAGTTGCCATTACAAACCTTCTTAGTGTTGTAATAACAGGGTCGGTTTGCCATATTTAAAGGTTAATTACAACGCATAATGGAGAACACATAATGGATATGAATAGTGGATAAAAAAAAACATCCTCATTTTTCTACGCAACTGCCGTAAAAAATTCACTTTAACACCTTGCGATCTAGTAATACTCGTATGATAGACTTAAAAATTCTTAACTTAATTAAAAGTACCGAATTTGGTTGACAAAATATTTGGCAAAGGTGCTAAAATTACATACTTTTTTTTTTTTGGTTTTTAACGTTTCTTAATATATCGATATTATTGTACTTTTACCAGCCAATTCAAGTATCTTCCGATGATGTAGACTTCCTATAATGCCAGTCATATTTTCATTTCTTTTTAACAGAATGCAATGGCATCTGGGCGCTGATTGTGACGATTGCCATAAACTAAACCCACCGTACTCGTAAGCAGCGATTATGATTGCGGCTTCATCGGTTTTAATACTTGTGGCAAGAAAAATAATAGTTGTTTAGAGAACATTGTTTGTTTTCAAAATGTTTGAGGAACACAGGTGATAAATGTGCTATTTTATCACTTTTCTACACGCTTAGGCGTGTAACTAAGCTCTTTGCTGCTTTGATAATTCTCTTCATTGTATTTTCCCTATAATTCTTAAGTTTTAGCTTTTACTTGGCCCAAAATGTGTTCATAATTTTTCTGCAGCAATGCAATACTATCAAGCAATGAATGAATTGGTTGTTTTTGTAATGGCTTGGATTTTTTTTTATTGTTACCTGGTGGCTTGGACTCACTGGAATACACCGGATCCTGTCTCATTGGCGATCCTTTTCGATCAACCATAGTTTGGAAGGAACTGCTTTAAAATAGTTAACTAATTTTTCTTCTTGGTTGGGATAATTGAAAGCTGCGTAATAAGTCTCTTTTGCGCTTCCTTTTTTCATAATGTAACCTGCTACCTGCGGTTTTAAAATGTACCTTCAGGATGAACTTCTTTCTTAATTGAATAGTCTTCGTTTTTTAAAACCGCAGAAAATAGAAGTGGTAATATTTGTTTGATGTTGGTCATAACTCGGTGAAGAAACTACCGGTTTGATCGATTTTGTCCCTGATCTAGTTGTATCCAAATTTGCCTTAACTTACTTAGTTTAGTTTAATTAGAGTTACGGCAAATAATGTAAAATTATTTGTACCATTATTTCCCATCTTTCGTTAGCCACGTAAAAGATTACTTCCTCTTTCTAACTGCAGAAAAACTTTTGGCAGATTTTGTTAAAGTAAAGATATTGGTTTAGCCAGGTAAAAACTTATCTGGCTACATTCTGGCAAGCAAGCGGTTGCCCATGTTGTCGCAAGACTAAATTCTTATGATATAGACAAAGGCTCCAGACGTTAAAAAAAACTGATCTGTACGCGATTAAGTCACCTGGTTACGCTATAGATTGGTGAAGTAAGTTTACAAGATCGCTTTTGTAGATGTTAAATAGGATCGGCAAATTAATCACACCTTGTTGCAAACCTCTAGTGATCACATTGTCGTATACCTTGCTGACGTTCGGAAAGAGGCAAATTGGTTGAACACTCGCCGACGGATTGAATGTGTCCTGATCCGTTTTAGGAATTTTAGGCACGATCGCTGTCCCCCAGTGCACTGGATAATGGCATGCGATCGGTTCACTGATTTCTTGCTTCTTCTTCTTCATTTTCGTCATTGATATAGTTGCGTTGCCGATCATATTAAAGTTGTCATTGTGGCGATACCAACGTGTCGTATTGCACATGGTTTGATTTACCTGTCAATCACCGCAATTGGTTGATTCCCTATTGACGGTAGGTATGGGGAAGTTGAAAAGAGTGCTTTTGTCAATTTCGTTCTGAACAGATATTTCGGTACTGAGACTGCAATGGTCACTGCCATAATCAAAAGTGCATTGACAGTTTATAGTAACATACGTTGTTTCGTGCCTGCCTGTTGTATCCGTGTACCGAACAACAAGAGGTCAAAATAGCAACCGTGTCTGGGAAATGACAGACTATCCGTCCCTTTAAGATCGAGTCGGTGCATAACACTGCCGCCGATTATGGAATAATGCTCCTCCATCCTAAGGATTGTGTAGCTTGATGCGTATATACCGAGGCTATTCACAAACACTTTGCATTACGCAATTTATGCATCCAGCACTTCGCACCTACACGACTGTACACTCAGCAATTCTTTGTTTATAAAACCTTAACTTTTCTGTACCCAATTTGTGGCTTTCTGAGTTTCGCTATAAAAAAAAAGCACCGCGGAGGCTAAGTCACTGAGGAACTTAAACAGTGTTGCTCTTCGTTCAGTCCTCATGAATTTACATCGAACGAACAAACATTTTAAGTTTGCAGACCTAGTCCACGCACATAGCTACAACGCTTTAATCTTTTTTCCACTGTTCCATTTAATGTAATTATTAATATTCAATTAAATGATTGATATTGAATTTAGCGAGATTAGGCTTTGAGAAAATTTATTGGTATCATTTTTGTAAGTAAATGTTTTTTTTTCCTATAGACTGTTTCAAATCGAGAAACCGAGGTTCAAACGGAGGACGAACAAACTTTCCTGCAAAGACAACAACAAATTCTTCAACAGGGTCAAGGCCAAATTAGAGGCGAATCACCACTACGTTCACAAGGTGGTGGTAAAAATGTTACTCGAACACCTGGTTCTACCGGCCAAAGCTCGCCCAAGAAGGTAAGATCTTGAACTATACTCATATTTAAGTTCTTTTGTTGAAATTAATTTTTAACTTTCTTTACAGATGGATGTTAAGCTTAACCCCTCTACACCTGGTGGTGAGGGTGTTCTTGCGAATTTCTTCAATTCTCTATTGCACAAAAAATCCGGATCACCGGCAACACCACCTGGATCACTTAGTTCACCTCGCACAGCTAATGGAACTGATAATTCGCTAACGCCCGATAAATTTTCCGTACGCACCGATGCAGCTGCCGAACTCGATAGATTGGCAAGAAGTGTGAAAAAAGATGTGGACTTTACACAATCAGATTGTTAAAAGATGGGAAAAGCAGCGCGCAATAGTGGAAGTTACCACTAAAATATCGGCTAATGTAGAAAACAAAAAACAAAAACAAAAAAACTTCACAAATCCAACTTAAAGATGTAATCCCAATTGTTTTACTAAGAGGCGAGGCAATTCTCACCGCCTGTGCAGTTATAGAATCAGCTTAAAACTAATTAACTTATTAATTTTTATTATAATAAACGCAAGAAACTGTTATAATAATCAAATTATGATAACTTTCTATTGTATATTTATGTCCAATGAAACGAGATTAAACTTCAGTAAGATACGATTTTTTTACACTTTTTATTTTTTCTAATTTAATTTCTTTTGTTTATGTATTTATTTTTTAAGATTGTAGTTTGAATAATTAATATTCTTCCGGAACAATTAGTTAACGATTTCAATTAATTCTATTTGCTGAGTTAATTTTATTTTCATTTCTTTCACTCGATTTTTGTTCATTCATTTTTATGATAGGTATCCCATATTTAATCGTACTCGTACAAGCGGGCTGGAAAGGTTAAATGATCAGCTATCTCCCCAACTATACGAGACTGGAAATATTATGGAATGTGCTCGTTTAATGGCGTAAATTTGTTATCTGAGGTCTGCAGCATGTGATATTCCTTAAGCCTTTCCCATCAGCTGGACTGGAATTAAAACTGTTTGCTTAATTCGACCAAGTTGTATAAAGTCTTTCAGAGAATTCGAAAATTCTTGCAGCTTTATTTAATCTATTTATATACACATCATACCCGTAGTCACATTCATATACTAACTATAGTATAGTTAGCGATCTATAGTATAGTTAGCGATCTATAGTATAGTTAGCGATCTATAGTATAGTTAGTCTATGGTCACATTGTTCATTGGATGCATTTTCTTCTCCCTAATTAATTCATGTAACTCTACACGTTGTCTACATGGGTGGGTGGTTTGGTAGTGGTAGATATTCAATTCAGCGGTTATACGCAGTTGCAAGGACGAAAAAAAAACGTGTTTTTTTATGAATTTCTTCTAAAAAGGTATTTTATTTTACAAAAACAAAAAATATAGGTACATTTTGTGGCAACATGGCACTAATGATTTGTAAAAATATGGATCTGGTGTGCTCCTGCAGACGATCTCCTGAAGGTCCTCCGAAAAAAAAAAGGTGTTCGGCGGTGATCACGATATCTCCTGGTTAGTTCATCTGAAATCAAAAAACCCGAAAGAAGCTTTTAGTAAAAGATAGATAGATAGATAGATAAAACTAGCTATAAACGGCGGCTTCGTAAACAAAAATTCGGATTTTCTACCAAAATTGCTACGTAAAATTGTTTAAAACAATAGAAATAATTATCCGAAATCATTCCTTCTATCAATACCTGAGGAATATATCTGAGATGATTGTGTTAAAATTACAGACCGATCGGTTGAGCCGTTTTTTTAGAAATTTTGATCACCGACTTCGAAAAAATAGTTTTGAGAGAAACGCGTTTAAAGTTTCGGAAGAAGTTTACACATAGATAATTTTTTTTTTTACCTATATGTGCCTGTTTACATTGGCGACGGGATGAAATTCCTCACCATGAACGTCGTGTTCACATTGTCATGGGGTTGAAAGACTTTTTGACAAGTGGAACACTTGAATCGGAGCATTTTTAAGTTTGAGCAGTTGGCCTGAAACATACCTTTTTTCCTATTCTTCACACTTCCTTTCTCATCAACGATCAAAACTAAAATGAAAAAATAAAGACAGAAATGGAACGATATGGAAAAAAACGATGTGTTGCACCCAAGAATCCACTTTAGAAATGGATTCTCGGTGGAAGTAACCCTTCTTCTTCCCACTTCAATAAAAAGCGTTCCCTCTCTTCGGACAATCTTCCTGCCCACGCCAATGTGAACAGGCACTATGGAGTCATCTATTCCAAGGCCATAAGATGGACCCTCCGAAGCATCAGCAGCTTCTAGTACCTCGAGTTGATGTTGTCCACCAGCCATCTATATTCAATAGAAGAATCACGGGGAACTAAAATCTTATGTAGTTTGAATTTTTTCGCGCACGCGCCAAATTAAAAACTCAAAACTGAGAACAGAAAGTTAAAACTGTTCTTGTAACGAAGCATGATCTAATTTTATGTACGCCCATTCGCGGAAATATCTACAATAAAAATCCGAAACTATTGCATTCGTAAGCCAACAATTTTACTTTGTTCCATGTCCATGCTGTCATGATAAAAAATGCCAAATATGGCCGTTTTCAAAAATGTCATTTGATCGCAAATTTATCGTCATTTGCAATACTTAAGGGTTGCGAACATCAAACTGCAAACGTCATTTGGTATCGTTGATCTGTGTCATCTACATGATTTTTCTCATGCAAGAGCATTTGACGTTTTCGAACAGAGTAAACAAGTAATTTTATGTTTCCTCGCATCCATCGTTCCATAGAATCGTCGCATACCTGGATAGGAGCAGGGGATGGGGTTCTAATAAGCATAATATTTATTTAGTTAAAACAAATAAATTAGCCGATTTTATGTACTTACTTGTCACGAGACTGAGATTCCCCTGAATATTCGGATTCACTAATTTTTATTAATGCACAGCGCAGATTTGTGGCTGCTTTTTTGCAGCGCAGTTGACGTTTATGAACATCTGCCCTGCAAACACTGCATTATCGAACATGCTGCAAGTGTAATGTGATTTGTGATGTTGTTTTCGAACAAATGACTTTCGCAGCTTGCGTTTAAGAACATTTTGCAAAAGCAATTTGATGCAGATGACGTTTTCGAAAACGGCCTATGCAACAGGGAATTCCCATTATCTCAAGATTTTAAGTGTAAATTCGTTCAATGAGTGGTAAACCCAACATCGCTAATATCTATAATGTAAACATTATCAAAGTATGCTTGAAAAAAAATCATCCATTGTACTCGGTATACTCGTACATCAGTATTTCAGCATTATGATCTGCAACCTGACGCGAAAATGGATTATGTTATGACTATGACCTTGAGCCCTATTTTCAAGGTCAAACAAAGGTCACTTTTGATTTTTTGATGGGAACCCCTATTTTGTTGCGATGGGATGAAAGCCCTCACTATGAACGTCGTGTTCACATTTTCATTGGGTTGAAAGACTTTTTGACAAGTGGAACACTTGAATCGGAGCATTTTTATTTTTTAAATTTGAACAATTGGCCTGAAAGATACCTTTTTTCCTATTCTCGACACCTCCTTGCTCATCAACGATGAAAACTAAAATGAAAAAATATGTCACTAATGGAACGATATAGAAAAAAAACAATGTGTTGCACCCGAGAATCCACTTTAGAAATGGATTCTCGGTGGAAGTATCCCTTCTTCTTCCCAATTAAATTAAAAGCGTTCCCTCTCTTTCGGACAATCTTCCTGTCCGCGCCAATGTGAACAGGCACTAATGTTACATTAAATCAACAGTTATCTTTAGGAAATACAATTTTAAATCGAACACACCTTAACCTGAATAACAAACATGTGATTAGTGATTTTGTTTACAAATTTTTGTCACTGCCCAACGCTAAAGATATAAGTTGGTTCGTACTGTTAATCTTGTTGCTTTATGAAGTTTAACAAACAAATTTGCAAGTACCTTTTCCATGAAATAACGCGAAAATTCCACATATTACCGATGGCATGCAGTCGATACGAATATGTGAAGAACTACGAGCTTGACGATACGATTTTGCCAAATGTTTGGATTGTGATACGTCTGGATGGGAAAGGATTCCATAAATTTACCAAACTCCACGATTTCGAAAAGCCCAATGATGTAAATGGTAAATGATATAGTTTTAAGTATGTTATTCTTTATCAAAGTAATCTTTCTAGCACTAAATGTGATGAACAGTGCAGCAGTTGATGTAATGGAAGAATTTCGAGACATCATCATCAGCTATGGACAAAGTGATGAATATTCCTTTGTATTTCGAAAGGAAACAAATGTTTATAATCGTAGATCGGCAAAACTACTCTCCTATGTAACAAGTCTGTTTAGCTCTGCATATGTATACAATTGGAGTAATTGGTTTCCCGAAAAGAAACTTAAGTGTCCACCCAGTTTTGACGGAAGAATCGTACTCTATCCATCGGATCAGAATTTGAAGGACTATCTTAGTTGGCGACAAGCTGATGTTCATGTAAATAACTTATACAACACTGCATTTTGGAGTCTAATACTAAAGGCAGGTCTAACTAATCAGCAGGCTGAAGAAAAACTTCGTGGTACCTTCTCAGCGGATAAAAACGAATTACTATTTTCACAATTCGGCATCAATTATAATGATTTACCGGCAATGTTTCGCAAGGGAACGGTTCTTTTAAGAAAATACGTGGAGGTTCCTGGAACAGATAAGAAACGACAATTAGTCGTACCATTACATGATGATATGATAAAGGAGAAGTTTTGGAAAGACCATCCGGAATTATTGGGGAAATATGCCCCACCCGAATATGTTATTGGTCAGAATGGAAAAGTGTCCGGTTCTGGGTATGTGCATGAAATTTTATGTAAACAATTTGAAAAGTGTGCTGCGATGAAATAAAAATTATATTTTAATAAGACTGCAATGTAATTTATCTAACAAATCAGCTAATCAACGAGTTAGGAAAGTCAAACTGATTACAGATTGGAATCAGTCCAATTTAATGAAAATATGAATTTAAATTCAATAGAATTAGTTGGTCCTATTGTAATGAAGATATCTTGAATCTTCTTTTATTTACTTTTAAAATGTATATGTATAGTAACTGATATAATTTCACCTAATATATATGTATGTATGCCTGCGTGGCGATTGATCGGGAAACTGCGGAGTGTCCTATAACTTGGATTGGGCTACCAGTGCAACAATTAAATTTGTAGCGAAGTGCTTGCCTTACCTCCAAGTGGTGGTTCCTGGTAACTGCATGAGTAAACTAAAATGGCAAGGGTATGCCAGGCCAGTAGCATATGCGGCAGACTTAGGCAAGAAGACTTGTGCTTCCGACACGTGAGCGAACGTCTTATGATAATACGCATCAGGGCTAAATTCGCTAATATAAACCTAATATGCGCCCATGCTCCTACGGGAGACAAGGACGAAGCCACCAAAGAATGTTTCTTTCTCTTCGACAAAACATATGAGCAATGTCCGAGGATAGGAAACGAGGACAGCCGACTGTTGACTTTGTGGAGAGCATGCGTCAACTCATTTCTCAGATATGATCAGAAAAGTATATGCCTCAGGAATGGAATCTCTTGCCATCCCTGCCAAACTCGTCCGCCTGTGCAGAATGATGATTGAGAACGCTCGCTGTTCCGTCAAGTTTGGTAAGGACTTAACCGAGACCTTTGATGTGAAAAAGGTTTCAGACATGGTGACGCGCTGTCATGTGACTTCTTTAACGTCTTACTTAAAAGAAGTGTGCGGAACTTACAAGTGAACACGGGAGGCACAATCTTTCAAAAGCCTGTGTAACTACTAGCGTACGTCGATAATATCGACATAATCGGGAGAACTTAGCTGACTGTCACCGGTGCTTATTGAAACAGAAACTGTCAAAATGTGTTTAGCGGTAAAAAAAGGGCAACATCAAGAATATGCTGCCAACAAGAAGGGGCACACAACATCGACGAATAGGACAGAACTTCACAATCGACAGCTATAATTTCGAGGTAGTAAAGGACTATGTCCACATTGGCTCTGCTATAAATTCTACCAACAACACCTCAGCAGAAATGAAACGAAGAATCACTCTTGCCAATCGCTGTTTCTTTGGGCTAAGAAGGCTATTGAGTAGTAAGGCCTTATCCCGAAAAACTAAGGAGACTCTATATAATACCTGGATCATACCAGTCCTACTTTATTGCGCTGAAATATGGACTCTATCGAAAGCAGATGACGATATCCTCAGTCGTTTCGTGAGAAAGAAGAGAAGATTCAACGACGAGCTGTACAGCGATATAGACCTAGTCAGAAAACTGTGCATGTCTGTCTGATGGATAGGACATGTGGAGCGAATGGACACCAGGAACCCGGTCCGGCCCACAAGAATCTAACCCGGAGTGAAACCCAGTATAGGAAGACCTTATCATAGGTGGCGCGCACAGGTAGAAGTGGTAGTAGGCGACCTCAACCGAATTGGAGAGAGCAGCTGGGGGCAGTAGCTAAAGACGGGATTAACTAGATAAGGCTTGTTGGTTGAGGCCCCGGTTCACTTCGAACGTAAGTAAGTAAGTATACATATTCCTCTCATGTTTCCGCATTTCTACTGCGCTAGAGTTGGTCTAATTAGGGGACCTTGGAATCATTCTACAGGCTGCACTATTTTTAATCACCTGCCAACTTTATATGCGACATTGTAATGTCTTTAGTGGTTAGTGACAGGGGCTAAGTATCTCAAATTTTCGCACTTCTTCTAAATATCTAGGGAATTGTAACCCCAAATTATTAAGAATTGAATGAAAGAAAAATAAAGTCGTTCTGGGCACGTTAATATTCTACTTCAATAGCAAATCATATATCTTTTAAAGATGAACATTTCATCTCTAGAAACTCTATGAAACACTTTTTTCAATTCGTTGAAGACGATGTGCACATCCTTTGGAGCGACGGGAAGATTCTGATGACAACTTTTTTGTGATCGAGGATCCGCAGGAGCAAGTGGAGGCTATAGGAGCGACTTTCCAGGAAGTGTACAAGCCGAATGTTAGCATTGGCGAAAACCACGATCTGGAGAATCGAGTCCTTGTGCACAATTGCTACCTTCGAAATGAAATTGTGAATTGGCGATTCGAGAGCTCGGGTTTCACCCAGTTCAGTGACGAGAATATGGCAAATAATGTCATCACCAACGATAGGGTACTACCCCCGTTCATTTCGAAGGAAGTAAGAAATCAGTGGGAACCGATGAAATACCGAACATTGTGCTTCGACATCTCCCACTAGAAGCGGTGAACATTTATACCACCTTGTTTAATAATGCAATGCATAATGCACATTATCCAGCGCATTGGAAAACTGCGGTGGTACATCCCATCCCCAAAAGGGATACAGACACTTCCAATCCGGCGAATCTCCGCTCGATCAGTCTTCTTCCAAACATCAGTAAGGTTTTCGAGAAGGTGATCAATAGAGTCCTGACTAAGTGGGTTGAGGACAAAAATATAGTTCCGGATAATCAATTCGGTTTCAAGGCGGGGCATGATATCATTCATGCTGCGTCTAAACTGGTTTCTGATATCCAGTGGAGCAAATGCAAGAAACAGTGCATTGGTGCCTGCCTGATTGACTTGGAGAAAGCCTTCGATACCGTATGGTTAGAGGGACTCTTTTTCAAGCCGGACAGGTTGGGCATTAGTAAACCACTGCTGTATATTCTTTTCGATATGCTCTCCAGTAGACAGTTCATCGTGAAGAATGGCGATGTGACTTCTGCTGGAACATTTATCATTAAAAACGGTCTGCAACAAGGTACGGTAAATTAGCCGATCCTATTCAACATTTACACAAGTGATCTGATAGGTTCACTTCACCATGCCATAGCGTATGCAGACGACATAATCGCGTACAGATCAGGTCCAAAGATTGAGGTCATTAATATACTTTTGCAGCGTGACTTCGACAAAATTAAGCGATATTGCGATCACTAGAAGTTGAAAATCAACTTTCAGAAGTCGGAAACCATTCTGTTTAGGACGCCTTTGTCTGGGGCCTCTAGGGATACCAGAAAGAATTGGCGAAAGTTTTCGATCGTGGGGCAGCACGGGCAGCCACTTGCTTGTCGAAATGTAGTCAGATACCTTGGGATCTGGCTAGATCAATTTCTGTATTTTAACAAATATATAGATGTTGCTGCTCTGGCCAGAGCCAAAGGTGTTTTTGCCCTTACAAAGAGACTGTTTTATAACAGCCAACTCGATGCGAGGGTGAAGGTGATCTGCTACATGGCCCTTATCAGGCCTATGCTTGTATTTGGATGTCCCGTGTGGTTTAAAGTGAGAGCAAGTTTATTGGAAAAGATTCGGGTGTCTTGTCTTAGGACTTGTCTTCGCTTATACAGAACACCAGAGTCTGAGTACATAAAATTCTATCGTAATGAGGTCTTATACAATAGGGCGAACCTAATAAGAGTGGACAATTTTGTTATTAAATTGACTCGAAGGCACGTTGCAAGAGCAATGACCTCATCGAACAACCTGATCTCCGGGGCTTTCTACCCCAATTATATGTATCACGAGAGAGTCGCTTTGACGGCTTTATTCCTCCAGAAGCGTTCCTCTATTTAGATAGCAAAGGTCTGATCCAGGACACATTGGCGGTTCCGCTAATCTTCCACGTCGCTCGAACAGCTGCGGACAGGCGACTCAACTACGACAGAGACGTCGCACATGGCAGTGCGGATTCTCCGGTTCAGTAGGGCGGTAGGGAGCGTGACATGAGGGATGTTGCTTGGCAGCACCAACAGTTTTGGTGGCTAGTTGAAGGAGGGTAAAATTAATAAAAAAAAACAAACAAAATACCAATACATGTATGCATATATTTATATATTTAGTATATACATATTATGTATATATATATTTATTGTATGTCTATATTTGTGTTAGATGTAAGCAAGTTAAGTAGATTAAGATTTATTTTTAGGTAGTCTGTAAGTTTTTAGTTTTAAAATAAAATTAAAATCAAAAGAGTCCATATACTAAGTTTTTTCTACAATATTTAAAAATGTTTTCTTAGTTTTAGCTGTCCTAACTATAAGAATAAGAACAAAACCTGTCAAAACGTCGAAAGACATAGTTTAAGCATTAGGTTTAACTTAGAGGGCCCGTAGGGGGCCAGTAAGTTAGAATAAGATAATTTTAAGTTAATTAAGCTAATTTTTAAGCGTTTTTTTGTATAACTAGTAAGTGTTAATTAATTCAACATAATAAAAATGCATATAAACTGAAACTGACTGACGCGAAGTTTCTCTATCAATAATCGTGTCGTATGTCA
The DNA here is from genome assembly GCA_949129095.1 of Volucella bombylans. NCBI lineage: Eukaryota > Metazoa > Arthropoda > Insecta > Diptera > Syrphidae > Volucella > Volucella bombylans. Next base: position 62,994,162 of record OX422143.1, on the reverse strand, counting down.
ACCTGCAGCGTCCGAAGCCGCATTGATCGCCATGGGTATTATGGCATTGTCGACTATCTAGGAATCTATAGTATACTTTCGTAGTATGCGAAAATTGGAAAACTTGACCGGTCGGCAATTGTACATTTTTCATCGCCTGTTCTTTTATACAGTGAAATAAGAAAAATCTCCCTAAACCGGCTAGCCATCCGATTATCTCTTTCCAAGCCATTTTTATTTAAAATTTCCGCTTCAGAAGATCCGATCCGACTGAATGTCCCAAGTTCGTAATTTAATTCGTTAAACAGCGCATTGAAATACTCTTTTCACCTATTGCAAATTTCTTTCTTACCTCTAAGCAGCCGCCTCTGTTCGTCTTCAATACATATCTATGGTTGAATCTCTTAAGAGTGTTTTCTTCGTTGTGTCCCAATCTTAAAAGTATTACGATTTTCTAATTTCTGATGCAATGCCTGTACTACTATCCCGCCTTCTTTGCAACGTTTATACTTTAACTCAAAACTCAAAAATGTTCGTCTCATTGTTCCACCAATGCATTTCTCTATTAACCCGCTTTTTCAAACACCGAGCAGAATGTTTGCATTACTCTTACATTTTACATTAAATGGTCCAGAAGTGGCCCCTTTCGTTGTTCAAATTGTGCCAATTTATTTTTTCTTTGGTTGGTTGACGAAAAATTCTGCCAGCAAAAATCGGTCCTGACTTACTAGTGACTCACCAAAGATCACTTTAAGGGGTTACATACGTTTCTCCGCTCGAAAAAAATCGATTTTTTTTTCGCATGAAAAAATTCTATATTCTTTTACAATTCAAATGCCGCAAGAATTTTTCAAAAATTCCAATAACTAATAAAGTTATGACCGTTAGACGTCGGACCGGGCGCAGCGCTCATTAGGGACATGAGCAGCTGCGTGCCTGCTCTGCCTTCCTACCTTCTCTAATGACGGGTCAGGGCCTCGCAAATATTTATACCTGCAATAGCAATAGATTTAAACCTTGTATAAGCATATTAGAATACAGAATATTCTAGAAGGCACTACTCGAGCACATTTTCAATTTTGCTTTCGAAGCCACGCAGGCAAGACACACTGCAGATTTAGCATTTCGTTTGCGTTTTTCTCGAAACAGCGAAAAAAAATCTTGAATAACGCTCCGTTTTTGAGCGGAGAAACGTATGTAACCCCTTAATATCTTTTACTCTTCCTTTGCTTTTTTTCCGCATAAAGGGTGATCTACTCGTATGTATCAGCGGGTGATGTCCACAGCTGCAGTACGTAATTAAGTGGCGCTCTTGATTAATAAATATCGTATTTAATATAGTTAGTCCGTATAATGAAATCTCCACCAATGAGGGAGGAAATCTCTTGATGTCCTATCTAAAAAACTAATCCAAGTTGTTTTTCTATTTATTTAGCAAATCATGCCATTAAATTTCAAAAATATAAATATTATATACAGTTTAAACTTAACCTAACATAATATTATATATTGTACAAATTTTTTACATATCAATACATATCGTTAGATCGTTACTTTTTTGAAACTTTTATAAGTCTTCAGTTCTTATATTCACAACCTTTATATATGATACTATTTTTAGTGATATGTTTCAAATATGCAGGCAATCTAAAATCTTCTCCACTTCTTAAATTATAATATACGGTTGCGAATCTCTTACACATCGTATGTACTTCTTTTTATTATTTCGGCAATAAATGATGTTTTATTAATAAACTTCAGAACATTAAAAGTTATTCTTTGTTTAACGTTGGTGTGTATCGATTACATTTTAAAACTAATCGCATAGCCCTATTCTTCATACGTTGTAATTTTGTAATCATAGGATCGCTACATGTACTTATATATTCTATCGGATTTTTTAATAAGGGCATAACAATTTTATATTTATAGAATTCGATCTCGTTCATATGAACACCGCGAGCACGTTTGCATCGATCGATTCTTTTGAGCCAATTTTCCACTAATCTTCCATACATATTGGCTGGAACGATAGCGGTTTCGTTCGATATTGTTTCTGAACTCCTCTAACGTTGTTGGGTTATTGGCACACACCAACGACTTAACGTAACCTCATAAAAAGAAATCCAACTGCGTTGAATCGCATGAGACAAATGGCCATTCGACCGGACCATTTCTCGTGATTACACGATTACCGAACTTCCCCTTCAATATACCAACTGTTTAATATGAAGTCCAACTCTGGCCAAAAATGGTATCATGACGATCATTTTCATCGACGAAAAAATTCGTTTCTGTGGAATGAAATCCACACCACACGGTTACTTTTTGTTGGTGCAATGCAGTCTCTTGAAGCACAGGTGGATTTATTGCTGTTCAAGAATGCATATTTTGTTAATTGACAAAACCATTAAGTCAAAAATGAGCTGCATGGCTGAAGATGATTTTTCAAACTTTTGCAGAGCCCAATCGGAGAAGTTTAGGCGCTTCGAATGATCAAGAGGCTTCAGTTCTTGAATTAATTTGATCTTGTAAGGGTGTATGCGATGTGTTAAGAGATTTCCAATTCCTGTGAACGGCGTGGAATCGACTGATTTGGCTGATTTTGAACTGAAGCACTTACCGCTAATATTTTCGGTACTTCGAGCGGTACATTATCTCACTGGCACAGGAACATTCAACAGTGAATACGTTGACTCGAATTTATCCACTATAGCACGCACAGCCTATCTGGTGGGACGATTATTTCGCATAGACTAACTATAACTAGATATCAAACTCTACTAATACTTTTGCAAACGTTTAACTTTTGCACAGACACACTGTAAGTGAATCACCAACACATTCTCAATCTCTATAACCTGTCAGAATGGCTAAAATGACAACAAATTTCACGTAATGTTCGCTAAGTATATATAATAAAGGCAAAAATAAAAGGAAAAATATTTTTCGCTGGTGAATATTTAATTCAACGTGGTGAAAAAGTGAAGATAATAGAATATATTTAAAAAAAACGCTTTTTTTGTTTCAATTGAACAAAAAGGGGATCGTTTCAGAATAAAATTAAAAAAGGACCTAAGGATTATATTTTGAAAGTTTCATTTGAAGATATAAATGAATTGAAACTATTACAATTCTGAAATCAAGCTTAAGCTTGTATTGAGAGTCAATTGTATAAGCATTTTTTATGTTTAGGCACAAACTCTGTACTCTGGACATCAATGAAAAGGATTATTAATTAATGGCAACTTTTAAAATCAATTTCCTTGCGGTTCTTTTAGTTTGAATGTGTTGAGTAAATAAATTAATTAAATAATACTGATAAGTACAATTAACATTTTTGATCATTTTTTAGTTTTTTAAGGAAAATATTTGTTTTTCTATTTGAATTTAAAGCTTTTCCAAAATATTTCGAGAATCTTTTTTTTCACACATTATAAAGTACAAAAGCGGTGGTATTTTAATTGTTTATTTTTTAAAAATAATTTCCAGAATTTGACAAACAATGTGAAATGATATCCCAACTTAATTTGGTTTTGTCGAAGGGAATTTTTGTTCATAATTGTTTTCAACAGATTTTGCTACTACTTTGTTGAGTATTCTTTAATGCTGTTAACATCTTTAAGCCGGTCTGGCATAGAATGCGTCAACTTTTCCATATATTCACATATTATTTCTTGCCATTCCGCTAAAAATTAAAATTTTTAACTGGGGCTTCGATGTGATGACATGTTTTCGTAACCTCATCATTTAATGATTCCAAAGGCGTTCCAAAGAGAACGGGTTAAGATCGGGGCTATGTGGTGGCGTTACTAGCAAGTGAGGGACTTTATGTGGATATGGACTTATGCTTGAAATCGTTGTCCTGTTGGGAGTAAAAAATGTTTCGCAATAAGCATTGTTTGTGTCCTTTGAAGCAAATTTTCGCTCTAAATATTTTAGTATACTTCTTTTTCTGAATTACTGTGACTAAATTACCGATCTCAACAGTGGATATTTAGCTCCATATTACACAACCACCATTTCCGTGCTTTACTTTTTGCCTTGTGTATTTGGACTGTAAGTTTCATTTGGTTGTCTTCATGCTTTCGAAGGACTATTTGATTCATAAATGCTAAATTTTGACTCTTCTGAAAAAATCCTAGAAGACAAATCCTTTGTTTTTTTATTTATTAGCAAAGTCCTTTTTTTTTTTTTATTTGCTTCACTGACGAAAGGTTTCTTTCTAACGGTATAAAATTTATTCGCCGATTTGATGTCGTTGACATTCACGAAAATCCAGCCAAATTTTAGAATTACAACGTGATATTTGTGAAACGTACAGCGTTGTGTTTACATCGATTTTCTTCTTCTCGGAAATTTTTTGATGCAAAAATTGAGCAAAGTATATGGAAATGTTGCGTTAGTAATGGAATTAGTAATACATAAGCATTAAATATGAGCTAAATTGTCCAGTCACATCCATATTTTTTCAAAAAATAATTGGTCAATTCGCTGTCGTACTAAATGGACCTATAAAGCACTAATTTTCTATTTATTGTTCTATTTTCACAAATAAAAACAGTCAAAATAATCATTAATTATTATTTATTACTTCATATGAAAAGTTAATACAATATTTTCCATTTAATCTAATAATCCAATTTATTCATGAATTGTAATTTACATTTTTTCGGAACATGCTCTCCTGATGAAAACATTCATGGTGAAGCGAAAAACTTACCCACACCGTGGTGAAATGAACAAATGTCAATAATTTATTGAAGAAGCAGCAAATCCAAGAAAGAAAAAACAATTTCTTTAAATTGATTGTATTTATTGGATAAACAAAGCAAAACAAAACAAAAATCGAAAAAATGCTTTTAGTTTATTTGATCAGCTCACGATGGTTCCACACTGGGAACGCTTTTCTTGAAACCATTGCACTTCAAATGTTGTATCTGCAAGGAAAAAGGCACTATATGTATAGCTATACGAAAATGTATTCTTTTTACTCACATTTATTTGATCAGCTCACGATGGTTCCACACTGGGAACGCTTTTCTTGAAACCATTGCACTTCAAATGTTGGATCTGCAAGGAAAAAGGCATTATATGTATAAGCTATACGAAAATGTATTGTTTTTACTCACATTTATTTGATCAGCTCATGATGGTTCCACACTGGGAACGCTTTTCTTGAAACAATTGCACTTCAAATGTTGGATCTGCAAGGAAAAAGGCATTATATGTATTGCTATACGAAAATGTATTCTTTTTACTTACATGTAATTAGTTAGATCGCTCATCCACATTTCTTAAAGCTCTTGAATGGTGCATTTAGATTCATTGTTCTTACTGTAAAAAAGAAGTAAAATAAATTATTTTGAAATTAAAATGTTTGTAGTTACTCACAAGAAAATGTAAATAAACTTTTCCAACTGCTTTTGCCACCTCCAATCCAAGGCAATCTGTTCGTGGCCGCAGTATTCTGTGGAAAATGTTTTCTTCTTGCTCCAAATGTGTAAATTTTTCTTCTTTTGTTGTCCTAGAAAATATAATAAACAAAATTATTGTTCAACATAAATTTTTTTTGCAACTTACACGAAATTAGATTTGTAAATATGAGAAATGTCAAAATCGAAATTCACCGCGTCATTTTTATATGGGTGACGTCACTCGTAAAACTTTTCGAATTTTGACATTGTTGACAATTCTCACGTATTCACGGACAGGTTCACACGGATAGGGACTTTCAGAAGAAAACCGGTTTTGATTTTCCAATATCTGGAAAGTTTGATATCTAGTTATAGTTAGTCTATGTTATTTCGACTGAAATACAGAATGTGTATCTGTAGCTGTGTCTGTATCTATGTCGCAAGCTGTCAGGATATTAAATGTATGGAAAGCCGTAAGCCGCAACACAAAGTGTGTTTGCGTCTGTGTCGTGTAAGTGCCTGTTTACATTGGCGACGGGACGAAAGTCCTCACCATGAACGTCGTGTTCACATTGTCATGGGGTTGAATGATTTTTTGACAAGTGGAACACTTGAATCGGAGCATTTTTAATTTTTAAATTTGAGCAGTTGGCCTGAAACATACCTTTTTTCCTATTCTTCACTCTTTCTTTCTCATCAACGATCAAAACTAAAATGAAAAAATTTGTCAGAAATGGAACGATATGGAAAAAAACGATGTGTTGCACCCGAGAATCCACTTTAGAAATGGATTCTCGGTGGAAGTAACCCTTCTTCTTCCCACTTCAATAAGAAACGTTCCCTCTCTTTCGGACAATCTTCCGCGCCAATGTGAACAGGCACTATCGTGAAGTTGGATTTTGTTGAACTACAAGCTACGCTACAAGATTGACATTTAGGAATTTGTACACAAAAGCTCTTCTTTGTTGTGAAAATGGAAGTCGAGGAATTCATTGAAGTGGTACGAATAAATGAAATTCTTTGGAATTTTTCGAATCGTGCTCTTAGAGGTATTTGAAATTTGTCTCAAATATCCTTTTTCTTTTCTTTCCTTATAAATAGGACGAACCTACCATCTGAGTTTCCTCATTTTCATTAATTTTATTGCTAAATAGCACATGTACAGAACACACATAATAGAAGCAGTTTCTTCTTGTTCGTCCATATCCATTAACCACAAATAATAACAAACTTTTTTAAGCACTAATAAAATTAAGAAGTAAAAACACAAGATGCAAATTTGACAGTCGCTTTCATTGTGTTTCCTTTGAGCCTGTTCACATTGGCGCGGGCAGGAAGATTATCCGAAAGAGAGGGAACGCTTTTTATTGAAGTGGGAAGAAGAAGGGTTATTTCCACCGAGAATCCATTTCTAAAGAGGATTCTCGGGTGCAACACATCGTTTTGTTCCATATTGTTCCATTTCTGACATATTTTTTCATTTTAGTTTTGATCTTTGATGAGAAAGGAAGTGTGGAGAATTTAGACCAACGACGGCAATTCTCAATAGGCTGAACACCGTGAACAGAGAACATGATATGAATTGGTCTATTGTTAAACTATTTGATGACAGACAGAGCTCCATCATTTCTTACTACTGGGATCCTCTCTCCCTTCTTAGATCTGCATCTTTTTTTAACCGCACGATATTCGGAATTCGGTTGGCTATAATGGTCCCAGAAGCTAGAGTTCTCGCTTTAGTAGTAATTCAAAGATGTTTACAGAGGTAAAATATCGATCCATATAAATATGAGTTTTCTCTGCTAAGGAATCAGCTAAAGTCAACACTACTTTACCTCTAGCATCTAGCTTCTCGGGTGCAGGAACCTTGTTAGTTGTCTTCCTTTTCCTCCATAGAGTAAGAAGTCTAATGGTAACCCACTGATAGGCCAACAAGATTAGATTTCCCCTTTATATACATTGCCTTCGAATGGGATAATTTGCTCATCAATGCTGACATCAAAAACGGTCATTTGCTTTTGTTTCGTCAGCTACAAGTAGATTTCTTGTACGGGCCTCCCATGCCATTCTAAGACGTGAAAATCCCAGCAATTATAGTAGAATGCAGACTCCCCAGAACTGTCTGACTTTCTTCGGAGTTGTCTGCAGTTGTGTGCCATAGCGCGCCATGTAAGCAATGACTTCTCAGCTAAGTCTTCAAAAAAGGTGAAATCAAAGTAATTTGAAAAATAATCCAATGACTTGCGTACAGTTAGCAAAGAGGCGCTAGTGTCTTAACGGATGTCTTCTGTTAGTTGTGCATGAAAATCGTCTTTGTGCATCCACTTTGGATACCTGCCTCGCAACTGGCTCAGAGGAGTATTACTTTCTTCATGTTCTGACGCTGATAGCTGGTCATCATTGGACACTTGAGAAGTAAAAGGTTGCTGCACAATCTCTTCTTCATCGCCATCTATGTTTATATCCAAATCGGGATCATAAGAATCAAAGACTGCCAAATATTCTTCAACTTTAGGATCTGAAAATCCTGGAAACAAATGAAAACAGTATTCAAAAACTTACTTGGAGCAATCCAAATGGCGGGATTAAGTCCAAGGGTATCACATATGATATCCAAAAAAAACTTCTTTTTTTTATAATGAGCGCACGCTCAGGGGGTTTGTGTACCCTTAAAGTGATTGTACACAGCGCGGGCAAAGGAAATTTAGGGAGGAAGAAAAGAGAGGTACCGATGTACATTTGCTTGCAATATTTGCAAATTATAACGTTTGCAAGCAAGAGATCGGCAGGGCATTCCATAAGCGAGTTGTACGGCTTAGGAACGAATCACGATATTTTAGAGTAAGTCCGAAAATGGGCTTGAGTTTATACTGATGAGCATTCATAGCGAGACGGGTGTTACGGTTAAAAGTTTGAATGGGCGGAATGCTACTGGCGATTTCAGTGAAGCACTAGTGGTGGAAATAGCGATAAAACAAAGTGAGGCAGGAGACATTACGTCGATCTTCGAGGGTGTCAATTGATTGACTGATATTAGTATCATCTATAAGTTTTATCGCACGGTTTTGAATCCTATCTAACAGGTGTAGAGATGTTTTAGGAGCACCTGGCCAGATGTGGACATTGTACTCCAATTTTGGGCGGATGAATGCCTTATACATTGAGGTCAGATCAGAGGGGGTAAAATATTTCTTACATCGCTTGTGGAAACCTAGACATTTCGCAGCATTTTTGGCGACATCAAATATGTGGTCATTCCAACATAAATTGTCATTTACCCAGTTTATCTGACAGCTCAATGTGCGTTGAAGCAATCCGCATTGGTTCAATACCCGTAGAAATGCTGGTGTTTATATGAAATTATCAAAAATGAGAGAGAGAAAATTGAGAGAAGTTTAACAAACAGTTGGTTGAACTGACACTTCACACTAACACTGATACATTGTTCTTATTTTTTTCTCTTTCTCTTTCCAAATATTTCGTTTGCAACCCCACATTTTAAATACACAAAGAGTAAAATGTTTCTATGCGATTTGAAAATGTTTATATGATATATCAAAGCGGTTACAAATTTTCAATGCGTTTTATAAGTAGAAATGAACGTATGCGTGTTGAATATTTCAATGCGGTTTGAAGTGATGTTTATTCGAGAGAATTGAACCAATTGGATTGCTTCAATGCAAATTGAGCTGTCGGATAAACTGGGTATTTGACAAGTTACTGTTAGTAGACTGACAACTCAGTGTTACCGCAAAGTTTTTTTACTACCATTTTCAATGTACAGTAAAACCTGGTTAAGTTGGGCACATGCCGTGCAGGAATTTTCGGCCAACTTAAACAGGTGGCCTACTTATAAGGGTGTGGGTTTTTTTCGAATAAAAATTAAAGACCAGTGTTGTACATGCATACATATGTGTTAATTTATTAGGATTTAAAATATGTATTTAAAGTTGTCTGCTTAATGATTTTACATTTTCCTTTGTGTTGTTCGATTTTGGTTTTTATGTGAAGAACTTCTGACACCAGATTCGGTTGGTTCGAAGACACATATAGAAGCAGCTGATTTATATTATTTAGGGCATCATTCGCTGTTAGAGGTTGATGGTCCACATCTTCATCTTCTCCAGATTCCTCACTTATATCGCATGAATCAGTTTGGAATTCTTCTAGAACTTGTTGCATTATTTCGGCTTGTGAATGACCAGGAATCTCGTGTACAACAATGCCTTCATCCACTTTCATTATCTCATTTGCCGATACCAATTCCATTCTAATGTTTTCAGGCAAGCTTGCGATGGTTTCCGCAATTTGAAGCTCGTCCGAGGGTCCTTCGGATGGGTTGGCATCGACTGGAAATCCTGCACGATGAAAGCATGTCGCGATTGTAGATGTTTCGACCTCATTCCAGGCAGGCAATTTTTGCCAGTAGAGAAAGCTTCATTTGCCGATTGACAGAAGAAAGCCAATCATTAAAAATTACGGTTGTCATCCATGCTTTTTTATTGTGTGCCCACGTGACCATAAAATTATTAAGATCGATTTTGTTTTGGCGAAAAACTCTTGGCATGGCAGGATTTCCAATAATAAGGGGCTTTAATTTTTCACCTGTGGCACTACAGCAAAAAAGAACACTAAGCCTTTCTTTCGCCATTTTTCCACTTTTGCATTTATCGCCTTTAGCAACAAGACTTTTTGTTGGAAGTTGGCGGTAAAAAAACTCCTGTTTCATCTGCGTTAAACTGGTCTTCTGGTGGAAAGTCTTTTAAAAGTTGAGGCAACTTCATTTTCCAAGTGGTTGCAGCATCATGGTCCACATTAGCACTTTCACCACATAATACCCGGAATTGAATATTATTCCTTTTCCGAAAAGATTCCAGCCACCCATTGCTCGCATGAAAGTTTTCAATTTTGAGCTTATCCGCTAATTGCTTTGCTTTTTCTTGCAGCAAAGGACCACTCACGGTGATGTTTTTTGATCTGCATTTCGTGAAAAAAGAAAGAACTCCAAGATTTACGTCTTCGAAAAGAGTCCTTCTTAGCTTTCGTCCCCTTTCATCTGATACATTAGTTCCTAATGTATCTAAAATTTGTCTCTTTTGGGCCTTAATGTTAGCAACAGTTGATTTAGAGATACCGAATTTGTCGGCCAAAGTCCTTTGTGATGTGCCTCTTTCTATTTCTTGTAAAACTTCTGCTTTCTTACTTAAAGAAAGCTCAGTTAAAGATTTCCTCGGTGGCATTTTTAAATCTAAAAATATGATTTCCATAATTAACAATTTCTATGCACTCAGATCTAATGTTTCTCTTACATAAGTTCAATCCTCAAAATCACTCCTTTTTCTCGCTTGCTTTACACTAAAATCACGCGCACTTTAACTTCTGAAGCTCACAGACTAAAAAATTGGATTGTCTTTACGTGCATATGCAACGCGTTGAAACATGAATCAACCTCTCGTTATTTTACCGCTACACACTGTACATATGTATGTTTTCGAACCATTCGTTTAACTGTCAGTCGAATATGTATGTACATGCAGAAAAATGAACACACGACTATGCAGCCAGCAGAAGAATTGAATATACAATTTCGGACAACTTTCGCAGGTTATTTTGTGTGGAAAATGAGATAAAACGCGAACATTTGTGGCCAAGTTTCAAGATAGGCAGGTGGACAACTTACAAAGGTGTTGGGGAACACATTTGTATGTGCTTTTCTTGGTGCAGCTAAATATTGGTCAACTTCGGCAGGTGGCCAACTTACAAGGGTGGTCAACTTTGCAGGTTGCACTGTATTATATTTTGTGATATCATATATGAAACCTGGGGACTGAAGGGGTTAAAATACAAAATTGTTTTCTCCCAATTGAAAAACCCTTTACATGTGGGCTAAACGTTACCTTTCCGTCAATGAATATTCCTAGATACCTGTTTCACTAACTAATTTTCTATGATAATATTTGTATTTACTAGGAGTTTTAGCACCATACACTTAGATTTACTGATATTTAATTTAAGTTTCTACTTTGCAATTTTATTTTATTTAATCAATGCAAGAACGAGCAAGATGTTTACCCGAGGGTGGTTGCTAGATCAATGAGGCAGATTTATATTTGTTTGGTACCGCAATGCTCATGATCAGCGTAAACCGATTAGCTCCTTGCAGTTTCTCGATAACCTGAGCACAAAATAAAACTAAGCACCCAAGTGCAATTGCAGAAATGTATAATGATCATCAGGTACAGGTGTGTTCCTACAAAACAAATTTTGGCAAGGGCTATAGGGTACATAAGTCAGTGTTTTTGGTTTATAATCAATAGATCCAAAAATAAAATAAAATTTAATAATTTAATCTGAATTCAATAATGCTAATTCTCTCTCTCTCTCTCTCTCTCTCTCTCTCGATTACAAATAATAAAGTGATTCCTCCTATATTTTTTAACACATTCTTCAAGGTTTTTTCCTGATATCTAAGAGTCCAGCGGTACGGTTGTACCAGGCTAAGTTTAAAGTTTTTGAGAAAAAAATTTAAATCCAATATAATATGTTTGTAAATTCTTATTTAATCAAAATATGATCCATTGGCGCGTATGACTCTATTCCAACGAGATTTACGGTCTTTTTATCTGTTAAAGCCTTGCATTTTTAACGCAATGAAGACTCCGAAAAGCTTTTATAACCTCTGATCGGTTTCGAAAGATTGTCTGCCGGTATAATGACTCCAGGTAATAATCCAGACATCAGGCGAGTATGGTGAAAAGTGAAGAATTTCAAGTTACGACTGTAGCAGCTTTTACAACGTTACGCGGTCTGCCATTGTTATTTAATAGAATTGGACCATATCTGTTGAACAACACAGGCTTCTTTTAAGCCATTTTTTCATTGCGTCAGTTTCCCCTCAACATATACTTGACGGCGTTTATCATTTCGGCTGGTTCAAAAAGTGTCCTTTCTATGTCCAACCAACTAACCTTTTCTTTGTGAACGCCTGACTACAGAATCCACTTTTCGTCGCATCTTATTATCCGGTGCAAAAGCACTTAAGCAAAGCGATGCACAGATTTTTAGCCGTCGTAGTTAATTTTTTCGCATGCACTTCTCTGCATTATAGTATAAGCCGTTAATCAATAATCATATACAATTATAGGTAAGTAGACTAGCATGTAGTAGGTGACTTACATATGTATGTAACTATTATATATAGATTTCAGAATATGTTAGTGAATAATTGTTTAGCTTTCGTACCATGAAGAGGAATGCGGTTGGCGTCGTTTGAATCATAGAGAGTCCGGCTTTGTCAACCACAATGTTACGGTAGTTAGAAGCCATTCTGCGTTCGCCATCGAGGCGATTTTTTTTAAATGTAGCGATTCTTACGTAAGTATACGCCTATAGGTTTGTGAGTGATTTTTCTTTTTCTTTTTTAATTGCAGAGGATAAGCGATAGATGTGAACAGCGAAAATTATAGACGCATGATTACAGATTATTTTTTTACCTAATTGGCAAGTACAGCCATGTTACTCATTTCATATGTGGTTTTAACTAGACCGACTCTGCATAGCGCTGGAACTTTCATGAACTTGGTGTGTGAATATTTCTTACAAGAACTACACATTTCGTGGCCACAGAGGACTTCAGACTTAATTTCCATGGTTTTTTTTTCTATGCAGGTACATTAAAAGTAAAGTCTATGCTCATAATCCGAGGTTTGCCACGGAGATAAAATATCCGCCGTGAGGTTCACAATCTCCAAAAAGCGTGCTGCAATACGTGATATGACAAAAGTTAATAAAATAATATAATAATGATATGTCCCATAATTTTTGCTTCATAAACGTTTTTAAAACCTTATTATTATACTCGTAGTATACTAGCTGGACCCGGCATAACTCCGTTTTGCCAGCAACAGTTGGTCACCAGGCGGCAGTTATGTCGTGCGTGTTGACGTTTAGTTGTTTACAGTTTTTGTGACATTGTCAAATTTTGTTTGAGCTTGTTCAATATTGTGATAACCAGTCAAATGTGAGCAGCGACATCTAGCAGAAAATGTCGCCACTCGGAGACTAGAAGGTTTCGATACTGGATTAGCAAAGACAGTCGAGGAGAGTAGAATCGAATTTTCTAGCAAATTGGAACTTGTATGGAACGCTGGATGACGTGGATTGTTCTCGAAGTATGTCATTCGAGTATAAATACCAGCATCCCAAAGGTATGCAAATCAGTTCCAAAGTTGAATTTGAAGTGTTAATTAGAAGAAGTGATTAAGTGGTTTAAGTAAAAGATAAGAAAAGTATATGTGGTTGAGAAATTGAATTGTACTGAGAGAAAGAATTAAATAGTGAATTGTAACTATACTGAATAAAGGGATTTGTATTGAAAAGAATAAGTTCTATCATTTGTACCCACACAAACATTTTACATTGGTGTCAGAAGTGGGATAGGACTTATTGTGTGTGTAAAAAAAAAAAAAAAAAAGTGTTTTCTGACTATTTGAAAAGGCTAGAATGGGTCGAAAACTATTGCAGTTGACCCTCGTCCAACTCAAATCCGAGTTGAACAAGAGAAGCCTCAGCGCCAGTGGAGGAAAAAGTGACCTGGTGCTCCGACTTCAGGAGGCTTTGAACAACGAGGGACATGATCCTGACGCATATTCCTTTGATGTTGACGAGGATGAACAGACAAGTACCGGCAATGACATGGCTGCAATGATGCAACTCCTCTTATTAAAAATGGACGAACAAAACAAAAAAATGGACGAACAGAAGAACAGTCTCGACCAACAAAAGAAAAATCTGGAAGAACAGAAGAACAGTCTGGAACAAAAAATGGACGAACAGAAGAACATTCTCCAGAACAGTCTGGAACAAAAAATGGACGAGCAGAAGAGCAGCATTGAACAAAAATTCAACGAACAAACCAACAATCTGCACGGTCTTCAACAGAAAATGGATGAACAAAAGAATAATCTGGAAGAACAAAAGAACATTCTCCAGCAAAAATTCGAAGAAATCGATGACAAATTTGAAAGAATAGAGAAGAACGTTGATGACAAATTTGATAGAATAGAGAAGAACGTTGATGACAAATTTGATACAATAGAGAAGAATGTTGGCGAAAAATTCGAAGAAATGGACAGCAAAGTTCAGCAACTGGCAAAAGAGCTCGACACAGTGCGAAAACAGAAACTGCGAGAATGTTCTTTAAGCGGTCCAAGGAGAAAAGAGTTGAAGCCTCCCTCATTCGATGGCCAGACCTCATGGTCTACCTATAAGAAGCAGTTTGAAATGGCTGCCTGTGCAAACGACTGGGACAATGAGGAAAAGTGCTTTGCCCTAACAATGGCCTTGCACGGTCCTGCAGCAGAATTGTTGCAAACAGTAGACATCGAAAAGCATAAAGATTATGAGACTTTAGTGCAGGCTATCGAGAAACGGTTTGGGGACAGCCACATGCAGGAGGTCTACAAGGTCCAATTGCAAAGCCGAACGCAGCAAAGAGGAGAAACACTGCAGCAGCTCCAAGCAGACGTGAGTAGACTTGCACATCTGTCATACCCCACCGCAGGCCAGGAAATTATCGACGAAATGGCAAAAGATGCATTTATCAGGGGAATTGCCGATTCGAAGCTACAGTCAGCAGTAAGGATGGCCGGGAAAAGAACCCTCGCTGAAGCACTTGCCTTCGCTCTGGCGATGGAAGCAGCCAATCAGGCTTCCAGGGGAACACATTTCGTCAGGGAAGTAGCATCTGTCGAATGTTCCTGCAAAAGAATTAGTGCCGAGGAACGAGATACTCGACGGGATAGACGAATAATGCGCTGCTGGAATTGCAATAAAATAGGACACCTTCAAAGGCAGTGTAAAGAACCGTTGCGACGAAAAGACTGCCCTCACTGTGGTGACAAGCAAATAGAGGAAGAAACCCGCAGAAACAGCTATCAAGAAGCCGGTCAACCTTCCCGAAGCCATCAGTCGGGAAATGCTTAAGCACCAACTTCGCGGGGCAGAAGTTGGTAGCAGGAGTCGACGGCCCCAGGACCATCATCCAAGTCTCGCTGGCAAAACGACGCAGCGAAAGCCTTCTAGTAGAAGTAGTCAGTGGAAAAGAAAAATGGATGGCAACAATAGACACCGGTGCCACGGCCTCAATCATCAGGAGGAATCTTGTGCAGAAGTCTTGGCTGCATAACACTAGCAGCTGCAGCTTGCGAACAGCTACAGGAGCAACGATTAAGGTATATGGTGAAGTCCGCATAAAAATCCAACTGGCCGGAATAACATTCACTCACGCGTTTCTGGTAGCTGACATATGTGACGAGTGCATCATTGGTACAGACTTCATGAGAGAACATGGACTTGTAGTCGACTTGGGGGCACAAACCCTGAAATACGGAAACATGGAGATACCAATGATATACGGAAACGCCAATACCACAGTCTCAAATGTCGTCATCTGCAGCAATCAGAGTCTAGAGCCTTCGTCAGAAGCAATTTTGTGGGAAAAAGTGGAAGGTGGTCCTGGTAGCCACCGATTCTATTTGATGGAGCCAGAAAAGAAAAGAGACTTCATGGTGGGGAAGACCTTAGTGGAGCCAAAGAACAACATGGTCCCTGTAAGGATTCTAAATCCAAAGACATTCAGTGTAAAGGTGAAAAAGGGGGAGATAGTGGGAAAATGCGTACCTGTTGAGGCTATATCGACCACAACGGAAAAAAAGGGTGCAAAACCGGTCACAACAGTTCAGAGCATAAAAATCAAGAACAACATTCTCAGCCTCTGTAATCTGGACGAAGATCAGCGAATCCTGGCAGAAATACTAATCGGTGAGTACGCTGATATATTTGCTACACAAGACGGAGAATATGGTCGTAAGCATATTGTTCAACATCACATTGACACCGGAGACGCTCGACCAATCCGTCAACCTGCAAGGCGTCTTCCATTGGCAAAGCAAACAGAAGTTGCTGAAATGATGTCGAAGATGAAGGCTGAGGGAGTGATTGAAGAATCGCAAAGTCCGTGGGCATCTCCAGTGGTCCTGGTGAAGAAGAAAGATGGCAGCACGAGATTTTGTGTAGACTACCGACGTCTCAATGATGTCACTAAAAAGGACAGCTACCCACTTCCGAGAATCGATGACACTTTGGATATGCTTTCTGGAGCGAAATGGTTTTCAACACTTGACTTGAAGAGCGGTTACTGGCAGGTTGAGATAAATCGTGCGGATCGTGAAAAAACTGCCTTCACTACAGGAAGCGGTCTTTGGCAGTTTGCAGTGATGCCGTTTGGACTGTGCAACGCTCCGGCCACCTTCGAGCGACTAATGGAACGAACATTGCAAGGACTCACTTGGAAAACCTGCCTAGTATATTTGGACGACGTTATCGTCATAGGTAAGACGTACGAGGGGCACCGCGAAAATCTAAAAGAAGTGTTTGAGAGGCTACGAAGTGCTCATTTAAAGCTCAACCCGGAAAAGTGCGCCTTGTTTCGTCCGGAAGTAAAATATCTGGGTCACATTATATCAGCGGAAGAAGTAAGAACGGATCCTGACAAAATCGAAGCCGTGAAAAGTTGGCCTTCTCCAAAAGATAAACACCAACTGAGAAGCTTCTTGGCACTCGCCACGTATTACAGAAGGTTCGTAAAGGATTTTGCTGGCATTGCAAAGAGCCTGCATCAACTTACAGAGAAAGGCCGACAGTTCAGGTGGTCTGGAGAATGCGAAAAAGCATTTCAAGAACTGAAGCGACAGCTGTGCAAAGCCCCCATCTTGGGTTACCCCACGCCCGGAAAAATGTTCATCGTGGACGCAGACGCTAGCAATGTTGGGGTCGGAGCTGTGATCTCTCAAGTTCATGACGGTAAAGAGAAAGTGGTCGCATATTACAGCAAAGTACTCTCCAGACCTGAACGGAACTACTGTGTAACCCGGCGCGAGCTTCTGGCTTTAATTCTGGCTACGAAGCATTTCCATAAGTACCTCTACGGACAAAAGTTCATTCTCCGGACAGACCACGCAGCTCTGAAATGGCTACTCCAATTTAAGAACCCTGAAGGCCAAGTTGCAAGATGGATCGAGCAGTTGCAGGGCTACGACTTTGAAGTGCAACACCGCAAGGGAACACTCCACTCAAATGCTGATGCTCTCTCTCGTCGACCGTGCGGAGTAAAATGCGAACACTGCAATCGTAAAGAAGCAAAAGAACAGGCAACTATCCAAATGATCAGGACTGAGCCAATAGAGGGTTGGAGTATAGACGAAATCCGTTCCTCCCAACAGGCAGACAATGACATCGAACCAATATTGGCCTGGAAAGAACACGAGGAAAGACCAAGCTGGCAGCAGATATCAGATCGGAGCCAAACTCTGAAGGCATACTGGGCACAGTGGGACTCGCTTTTTGTGCAAGATGGATTGCTGAAGAGAAAATGGGAAAGTGCAGATGGGACAATATCTCGTATGCAGCTAATTGTGCCACGGTCCAGAGTCAACCAAGTACTCCATGAAATACATGACGGAATCTCAGGAGGCCATTTGGGAATAAACAAGACGTTGGAAAAGGTAAGGGAACGTTTCTATTGGCTAAGCGCTAAACAAGATGTCGAGAATTGGTGCAAAAAGTGCATAAGATGTGCAGCTACCAAGGGTCCAAAAGTAAAGCCACATGGACAAATGCAACAATACAATGTCGGAGCACCTTTCGAACGAATAGCCATCGACATCGCTGGGCCGTTTCCCGAAACCTTTAATGGAAACCGATATACTCTCGTAGTCATGGATTACTTCAGTAAGTGGCCGGAAGTGTTTGCCATCCCAAATCAAGAGGCTAAGACCATAGCCGAACAGATAGTCAACAACTGGGTGAGCAGATTTGGGGTCCCAATGGAGCTGCACTCTGATCAAGGGCGAAACTTTGAATCAAAAGTCTTCCAGGAAATATGCCAATATTTGGGAATAAGAAAGACAAGGACAACGCCGCTACACCCTCAATCTGATGGAATGGTCGAGCGATTCAATCGGACCTTGAATGAGCATCTATCTAAGGTTGTCAGCAACTGCCAGCGGGATTGGGATCGACACATACCCCTCTTCTTAATGGCCTACCGAAACGCGGTCCATAGCTCAACAGGGCACACACCATCCGAGATCTTATTTGGTCAAACAATTCGGTTGCCAAGTGAAGCAAAATTCGGATCCCCACCGACGGAGCCCAAAGAGGTGAACGAGTACGTGAATGACTTACGCAGCAGGATTCGTAAATTGCATGAAGACACCAGAGAAAAGATGAAGCTAGCAAGCAGCCGCATGAAAACTAGGTACGATATCAAGGCGAAATCTTCCGGTTTCAACGAAGGAGATCTGGTTTGGCTGTATAATCCTCAGCGTAAGAAAGGCAAATCACCAAAATTGCAACAGGACTGGGAAGGTCCATACAAGGTGATAACCCGCATTAATGACGTTGTCTACCGGATCCAGCGTGGGGATCGAGGAAAATTTAAAGTGGTCCATTTGGATAGAATGTGTCATTTCAACGGGATGCTGAATGACGAAGTTGTTCGGGACGAACAACTGTAGGGAGGGAGCAATGTGATAACCAGTCAAATGTGAGCAGCGACATCTAGCAGAAAATGTCGCCACTCGGAGACTAGAAGGTTTCGATACTGGATTAGCAAAGACAGTCGAGGAGAGTAGAGTCGAATTTTCTAGCAAATTGGAACTTGTATGGAACGCTGGATGACGTGGATTGTTCTCGAAGTATGTCATTCGAGTATAAATACCAGCATCCCAAAGGTATGCAAATCAGTTCCAAAGTTGAATTTGAAGTGTTAATTAGAAGAAGTGATTAAGTGGTTTAAGTAAAAGATAAGAAAAGTATATGTGGTTGAGAAATTGAATTGTACTGAGAGAAAGAATTAAATAGTGAATTGTAACTATACTGAATAAAGGGATTTGTATTGAAAAGAATAAGTTCTATCATTTGTACCCACACAAACATTTTACAATATATTCAAATTTTATTCAACTGGTTCATTATGTTTTATTTCGTTTTGCTTGTCGCTGAGAGCCACTTTTGAATCCACGAATTGCCAGAAATTATGCCGAAACGTTATTAACCCTGTCGTCGCATCTACTGGGACTTTTTCGTTACCAATTTCTAACAATTGCTTTGAAATATTCAGCACTTTGAACGTTTTGAAGCTGAACTCTCATATTCGTGATTAATGACAATATTTTCGCAACGATGATGCCTGCAGGCAAGCATTGAGCTCATCTGCAGCAGTCCCACTGGGAATCACTGGCAACGTTTGTCTGAAGTCTCCTGCCAACAGAATCATTACACCGCCAAAGATGTTGTTGTAGCGTCGAATATCTTGCAGTGAGATGTTAGCGCTTCAATTGATTTTTTGTGGGTCATTGTACATTCGTCTCAAACGATTAGTTTGCATTCAGTCAACAGTTTTCCTATTGCACTGTTGCGGGTGATGTTGCATGTTGGAGTTTTCGTTGTGTTCAAACTCAATGGCAGTGAGTGCGGAATGTGCAGTACGTCCTCCGCCTAATATCGTCGCTGCTATTCCGCATAATGCAAGAGCTAGTGCAACGTCACCTTGCGATCGAATCGTAGCCAGAATCAGCGAAATAACGCATGCCTTACCTGTTTCACCTGGCACATCCAGGCAAAAGATCCCACCATTGTTGTTGTCCACCGATTGCATCAATGTTTCGTAAGCAATAGTACATTAGATTGAACTGCTTCTTGCAGCACATCACGTTCGTATTGATGCTCGCGTTTCAGTTCTTGATCGAACGCATCATGCACCGGTCGATTCGACGCAAATATGCCAACCTAAATTTATAATTTCTTTGCTATCGTCATGCACAAATCCTCAATGGCAATCAGTCCTTCGTTGTATATTTCGTCACATTGTCATTTCCGGATTGTGCAATGTATTTCAAGATGGTCGACGGTGGTCTGATCGTTCGTTGAGCAGCAGTTGCTTCGGTGAAATACACGCGTTGACCGTTTTCCAAATGAACCGCTAAGTTGTCAACTGGTAGATGACGTTCGTATACTGCGAAAGAGAATAAACGCCACAGCGCCTCGTTGATGTTCACATATCGGCCCATTTGGTATTGGTAGATTTCATCATTGGCATTTTCAGAACCAACACCAAACACTGCAATGTCACTGCCTTTCTTTACATATTTGCACAAATATTTAACTGATTTTGCAGAATGACAGCTCTCAACGTTTACCTGAGCATTAAAAATGCGGGATAACAATGGACAATGCATCACAACGAACTCGTTTCCGATCTCAATCTCTCGACTCTGACTATGAACTGTCACTTTCACAACGATTGTCCGGCCCTTATTGTCCTTTGAACGCCGTCGATAAACTGGCTAACCATCTGATCTCGTTACTGTTTCAGCTACTAATGGCCGTGGGTATCGTTTTGTGCATTTTTCATCAACCATGCATGGTGATTTCGAATGACGTTTTTTGTCACTCCCATTTGCCCTCTCTACCGCCTATCGACTTGATCATCCTCCGACGAAATGAAGTACACCTGCAGATATTGATGTGCGTCTTCGTTTACTGGCAAGAATGCTCCCATCCGATGGTAAATTTGGCCTTGAATCTGTGAACCCGAATTGTGCACTGTAGAATTCCGTGTCATTGTTAGAAAAGGTGTGTTTGCATTATGTATAAAAGAAAAAAATACCTCGCAAGTCGGCATGAAACCAGTTTCTTGAATGATTTTTGTTCCGAACGAAGTCATACGGAAGCAGTTGTTACACTGTCGAATTTTCTTGAGAAAATCATCTGATTCAAACAACGATTTCAATGGCTCCGGAGGTGCATCTAAGGGAACCAATTTCACTTTGCCACTCGCACAACAAAGACCGGGCGTTTCGCCTTTGAATTTTAGCGCGTTACAGTGTTGGCACACAATAGTCATCGCTCCAATATCGAAAATCCAATTACCACCGTAGTTTTCTATTGTTTCATACCGAAAAGCATTTCGTGGTTCATATGTCGAAAACGATGCGCGTCTTATCACTCTTCGATTTGAACTCGTCTGCTCTCTCCCAGCAGCGGTACGCAGTTCTCATTAGATGCACTCTCAAATTGATTGCCTGTTGATCTGGTCTTATGCGATGTCCTATTCTGTCGATTTCTCTATGTGCTTCGTGTTCTTCTTCAGTTTGGCTTCGTCGATATATTTGTTGTCGCCTGGCTTGTATTGTTCGTCGGCCAATATTTGCGGGCATTGGTCTTGGCATTTTTTTTTACTTTACATCAACTGTATAAAAGCTATGGGGAACTATTGAAGCGATGCACAAAATCAAAAACTTGCACTGTTGACAAACGTAATGCATTAACCTGAAATTCTCGATTTACTCAATTCACTTTTGCAAAACAAAATAATAACGCTCATACAAATAAACTGTCAGATACCCCCAACGCCAACTATTGTATGATGCGAAAAATGCGAATTAATTGATTTTCCGGAATTTTCTTTCTGCCTTAACCTGAAATACAGCAATACTGTAAAATGTTTGTGTGGGTACAAATGATAGAACTTATTCTTTTCAATACAAATCCCTTTATTCAGTACAGTTACAATTCACTATTTAATTCTTTCTCTCAGTACAATCCAATTTCTCAACCACTTATACTTTTCTTATCTTTTACTTAAACCACTTAATTACTTCTCCTAATTAACACTTCAAATTTCACTTTCGAACTCATTTGCATACCTTTGGGATGCTGGTATTTATACTCGAATGACATACTTCGAGAACAATCCTCGCCATCCAGCGTCCCATACAATTTCCAATTTGCTAGAAAATTCGATTCCACTCTCCAGTCGAGACTTTGTTATTCCAATGTCGAAATCTTCTGGTCTTCGACATTTTCTGCTAGATGTCGCTGCTCACATTTAAGTGGTTATCACATTGCTATCTCCCTACAGTTGTTCGTCCCGAACAACTTCGTCATTCAGCATCCCATTGAAATGACACATTCTATCCAAATGGACCACTTTCAATTTTCCTCGATCCCCACGCTGGATCCGGTAGACAACGTCATTAATGCGGGTTATCACCTTGTATGGACCTTCCCAGTCCTGTTGCAATTTTGGTGACTTGCCTTTCTTACGCTGAGGATTATACAGCCAAACCAGATCTCCTTCGTTGAAACCGGAAGATTTCGCCTTGATATCGTACCTAGTTTTCACGCGGCTGCTTGCTAGCTTCATCTTTTCTCTGGTGTCTTCATGCAATTTACGAATCCTGCTGCGTAAGTCATTCACGTACTCGTTCACCTCTCTGGGCTCCGTCGGTGGGGATCCGAATTTTGCTTCACTTGGCAACCGAATCGTTTGACCAAATAAGATCTCGGATGGTGTGTGCCCTGTTGAGCTATGGACCGCGTTTCGGTAAGCCATTAAGAAGAGGGGTATGTGTCGATCCCAATCCCGCTGGCAGTTGCTGACAACCTTAAATAGGTGCTCATTCAAGGTCCGATTGAATCGCTCGACCATTCCATCAGATTGAGGGTGTAGCGGCGTTGTCCTTGTCTTTCTTATTCCCAAATATTGGCATATTTCCTGGAAGACTTTTGATTCAAAGTTTCGCCCTTGATCAGAGTGCAGCTCCATTGGGACCCCAAATCTGCTCACCCAGTTGTTGACTATCTGTTCGGCTATGGTCTTAGCCTCTTGATTTGGGATGGCAAACACTTCCGGCCACTTACTGAAGTAATCCATGACTACGAGAGTATATCGGTTTCCATTAAAGGTTTCGGGAAACGGCCCAGCGATGTCGATGGCTATTCGTTCGAAAGGTGCTCCGACATTGTATTGTTGCATTTGTCCATGTGGCTTTACTTTTGGACCCTTGGTAGCTGCACATCTTATGCACTTTTTGCACCAATTCTCGACATCTTGTTTAGCGCTTAGCCAATAGAAACGTTCCCTTACCTTTTCCAACGTCTTGTTTATTCCCAAATGGCCTCCTGAGATTCCGTCATGTATTTCATGGAGTACTTGGTTGACTCTGGACCGTGGCACAATTAGCTGCATACGAGATGTTGTCCCATCTGCACTTTCCCATTTTCTCTTCAGCAATCCATCTTGCACAAAAAGCGAGTCCCACTGTGCCCAGTATGCCTTCAGAGTTTGGCTCCGATCTGATATCTGCTGCCAGCTTGGTCTTTCCTCGTGTTCTTTCCAGGCCAATATTGGTTCGATGTCATTGTCTGCCTGTTGGGAGGAACGGATTTCGTCTATACTCCAACCCTCTATTGGCTCAGTCCTGATCATTTGGATAGTTGCCTGTTCTTTTGCTTCTTTACGATTGCAGTGTTCGCATTTTACTCCGCACGGTCGACGAGAGAGAGCATCAGCATTTGAGTGGAGTGTTCCCTTGCGGTGTTGCACTTCAAAGTCGTAGCCCTGCAACTGCTCGATCCATCTTGCAACTTGGCCTTCAGGGTTCTTAAATTGGAGTAGCCATTTCAGAGCTGCGTGGTCTGTCCGGAGAATGAACTTTTGTCCGTAGAGGTACTTATGGAAATGCTTCGTAGCCAGAATTAAAGCCAGAAGCTCGCGCCGGGTTACACAGTAGTTCCGTTCAGGTCTGGAGAGTACTTTGCTGTAATATGCGACCACTTTCTCTTTACCGTCATGAACTTGAGAGATCACAGCTCCGACCCCAACATTGCTAGCGTCTGCGTCCACGATGAACATTTTTCCGGGCGTGGGGTAACCCAAGATGGGGGCTTTGCACAGCTGTCGCTTCAGTTCTTGAAATGCTTTTTCGCATTCTCCAGACCACCTGAACTGTCGGCCTTTCTCTGTAAGTTGATGCAGGCTCTTTGCAATGCCAGCAAAATCCTTTACGAACCTTCTGTAATACGTGGCGAGTGCCAAGAAGCTTCTCAGTTGGTGTTTATCTTTTGGAGAAGGCCAACTTTTCACGGCTTCGATTTTGTCAGGATCCGTTCTTACTTCTTCCGCTGATATAATGTGACCCAGATATTTTACTTCCGGACGAAACAAGGCGCACTTTTCCGGGTTGAGCTTTAAATGAGCACTTCGTAGCCTCTCAAACACTTCTTTTAGATTTTCGCGGTGCCCCTCGTACGTCTTACCTATGACGATAACGTCGTCCAAATATACTAGGCAGGTTTTCCAAGTGAGTCCTTGCAATGTTCGTTCCATTAGTCGCTCGAAGGTGGCCGGAGCGTTGCACAGTCCAAACGGCATCACTGCAAACTGCCAAAGACCGCTTCCTGTAGTGAAGGCAGTTTTTTCACGATCCGCACGATTTATCTCAACCTGCCAGTAACCGCTCTTCAAGTCAAGTGTTGAAAACCATTTCGCTCCAGAAAGCATATCCAAAGTGTCATCGATTCTCGGAAGTGGGTAGCTGTCCTTTTTAGTGACATCATTGAGACGTCGGTAGTCTACACAAAATCTCGTGCTGCCATCTTTCTTCTTCACCAGGACCACTGGAGATGCCCACGGACTTTGCGATTCTTCAATCACTCCCTCAGCCTTCATCTTCGACATCATTTCAGCAACTTCTGTTTGCTTTGCCAATGGAAGACGCCTTGCAGGTTGACGGATTGGTCGAGCGTCTCCGGTGTCAATGTGATGTTGAACAATATGCTTACGACCATATTCTCCGTCTTGTGTAGCAAATATATCAGCGTACTCACCGATTAGTATTTCTGCCAGGATTCGCTGATCTTCGTCCAGATTACAGAGGCTGAGAATTTTGTTCTTGATTTTTATGCTCTGAACTGTTGTGACCGGTTTTGCACCCTTTTTTTCCGTTGTGGTCGATATAGCCTCAACAGGTACGCATTTTCCCACTATCTCCCCCTTTTTCACCTTTACACTGAATGTCTTTGGATTTAGAATCCTTACAGGGACCATGTTGTTCTTTGGCTCCACTAAGGTCTTCCCCACCATGAAGTCTCTTTTCTTTTCTGGCTCCATCAAATAGAATCGGTGGCTACCAGGACCACCTTCCACTTTTTCCCACAAAATTGCTTCTGACGAAGGCTCTAGACTCTGATTGCTGCAGATGACGACATTTGAGACTGTGGTATTGGCGTTTCCGTATATCATTGGTATCTCCATGTTTCCGTATTTCAGGGTTTGTGCCCCCAAGTCGACTACAAGTCCATGTTCTCTCATGAAGTCTGTACCAATGATGCACTCGTCACATATGTCAGCTACCAGAAACGCGTGAGTGAATGTTATTCCGGCCAGTTGGATTTTTATGCGGACTTCACCATATACCTTAATCGTTGCTCCTGTAGCTGTTCGCAAGCTGCAGCTGCTAGTGTTATGCAGCCAAGACTTCTGCACAAGATTCCTCCTGATGATTGAGGCCGTGGCACCGGTGTCTATTGTTGCCATCCATTTTTCTTTTCCACTGACTACTTCTACTAGAAGGCTTTCGCTGCGTCGTTTTGCCAGCGAAACTTGGATGATGGTCCTGGGGCCGTCGACTCCTGCTACCAACTTCTGCCCCGCGAAGTTGGTGCTTAAGCATTTCCCGACTGATGGCTTCGGGAAGGTTGACTGGCTTCTTGATAGCTGTTTCTGCTGGTTTCTTCCTCTATTTGCTTGTCACCACAGTGAGGGCAGTCTTTTCGTCGCACCGGTTCTTTACACTGCCTTTGAAGGTGTCCTATTTTATTGCAATTCCAGCAGCGTATTATTCGTCTATCCCGTCGAGTATCTCGTTCCTCGGCACTGATTCTTGTGCAGGAACATTCGGCAGATGCTACTTCCCTGACGAAATGTGTTCCCCTGGAAGCCTGATTGGCTGCTTCCATCGCCAGAGCGAAGGCAAGTGCTTCAGCAAGGGTTCTTTTCCCGGCCATCCTTACTGCTGACTGTAGCTTCGAATCTGCAATTCCCCTGATAAATGCATCTTTTGCCATTTCGTCGATAATTTCCTGGCCTGCGGTGGGGTATGACACTGCTGCTGCAGTGTTTCTCCTCTTTGCTGGGTTCGGCTTTGCAATTGGACCTTGAAGACCTCCTGCATGTGACTATCCCCAAACCGTTTCTCTATAGCCTGTACTAAAGTCACATAATCTTTATGCTTTTCGATGTCTACTGTTTGCAACAATTCTGCTGCAGAACCGTGCAAGGCCATTGTTAGGGCAAAGCATTTTTCCTCATTGTCCCAGTCGTTTGCACAGGCAGCCATTTCAAACTGTTTCTTATAAGTAGACCATGAGGTCTGACCATCGAATGAGGGAGGTTTCAAATCTTTTCTCCTTGGACCACTTAAAGAACATTCTCGCTGTTTCTGTTTTCGCACTGTGTCGAGCTCTTTTGCCAGTTGCTCAACTTTGTTGTCCATTTGTTCCAATTTTTCGCCAACATTCTTCTCTATTCTTTCAAATTTGTTATCTATTTCTTCGAACTTTTGGTGTAGAACGTTATTTTGTTCTTCCAGTTTTTGTTCTAGACTATTCTTTTGGTCGTCGAATTTTTGTTCAATGCTGCTCTTCTGTTCGTCCATTTTTTGTTCCAGACTGTTCTTCTGTTCTTCCAGATTTTTCTTTTGTTGGTCGAGACTGTTCCTCTGTTCGTCCATTTTTTGTTCCAGACTGTTCTTCTGTTCGTCCATTTTTTTGTTTTATTCGTCCATTTTTAATAAGAGGAGTTGCATCATTGCAGCCATGTCATTGCCGGTACTTGTCTGTTCATCCTGGTCAACATCAAAGGAATATACATCAGGATCATGTCCCTCGTTGTTCAAAGCCTCCTGAAGACGGAGCACCAGGTCACTTTTTCCTCCACTGGCGCTGAGGCTTCTCTTGTTCAACTCGGATTTGAGTTGGACGAGGGTCAACTGCAATAGTTTTCGACCCATTCTAGCTTTTTCAAATAGTCAAAAAAAAACACTTTTTTTTTTTACACACAATAAGTCCTATCCCACTTCTGACACCAATGTAAAATGTTTGTGTGGGTACAAATGATAGAACTTATTCTTTTCAATACAAATCCCTTTATTCAGTACAGTTACAATTCACTATTTAATTGTTTCTCTCAGTACAATCCAATTTCTCAACCACTTATACTTTTCTTATCTTTTACTTAAACCACTTAATTACTTCTCCTAATTAACACTTCAAATTTCACTTTCGAACTCATTTGCATACCTTTGGGATGCTGGTATTTATACTCGAATGACATACTTCGAGAACAATCCTCGCCATCCAGCGTCCCATACAATTTCCAATTTGCTAGAAAATTCGATTCCACTCTCCAGTCGAGACTTTGTTATTCCAATATCGAAATCTTCTGGTCTTCGACATTTTCTGCTAGATGTCGCTGCTCACATTTAAGTGGTTATCACAATACGAACAAAACAAAAAAGAATTAAGAAAATCGGCCTAGCGATTATCGAGTTATAATGTCATCGAGTTTTACCCCAAAAGAATTATAAAGGGTCCGCCATCTAACGTTTTTTTTTTTTCAAGTAGTGCTTATTTCGTGAATGGTAACACTTAGCTCATGTCTGATTCGACAGATAATTAGTTTTATCCTTCCGCTGAACGAATATGGTTGTATATACGCTTGAACTACGCTTCGCTAAGTGGGCCTGCGATCGACTTAGAGAAGATGCCGATTTTGCCAAAAAAAATCATCTTTTCAGATGAAGCTCATTTTGATCTTGGCGGGTATGTAAACAAGCAAAATTGTCGCATTTGGGGCACAGAAAACCCGCACGCATACATTGAAAAGCCGATACACCCAAAACGAGTCACTGTTTGGTGCGGATTTTGGTCCAGAGGCATAATTGGGGCATTTTTCTTCGAAAATGAGCAAGGAGTGGCCGTTACAGTCAATGGCGATCGTTATCGGGCCATGTGGAACGAATTTTTGTTCACAAAAATTGAAGAGGAGGATATTGGCAACATTTGGTTTCAACCGGACGGCGCTATGTGCCACACAGCCGAAGCTACACTCGATGTTTTGCGCCCTGATAAGATCGCATTATCAGCCGCAGAGCTGATGTCGTTTGGCCACCTTGGAGCTGCGATTTGACACCGTTGGACTATTATTTGTGGGGTGCCGTAAAAGATAAGTGTTACGCCGACAAGCCAGAGACAATTGACGCTTTAAAGGACAATATTCGTGAAGCCATTGGTGAAATACAGCTGCACACAATCGATAATGTGCTTAAAAATTGGACCGATCGTGTAGGCTACTGTATGGCCAGCCGAGGCAGCCATTTGAATGAAATTATTTTCCATTATTAACCGGAAGGATAAAACTAATTATCTGTTAAATCAGACATGAGCTAAGTGTTACCATTCACGAAATAAGCACTAGTTGAAAAAAAAAACCTTAGATGGCGGACCCTTTATATAGATTATACTTAAAACTGCCCGACAAAATTCTAACACTCTTTTTTTCGAGATGTTCAACTTCGGCTTGCCCACCCTATAGAATCTTGTACTAGCAGAACAGCTGTTGTGTGTCAGTTTTTGTTTGCCGGAGTGCAAAATATTTTTTTTTTATTGTTATTATTCAAAAGCAATTACGGAATGTGATAACAATTCAAAGTAAGTAAAAGTTATTAATCAATCAAATTTGAAAATCAAATGGGTTGTATTGAAAACTAAAAAAATTGTTCAAAAATACAAAGCGGCAATACAAATTTTATTCGCATAGATCAACGGCGTTTTTGCCGGTTCCTGTGAGCGAGTTTCTAACAGAAATGTGCGGATACGAGTACCTCAACAAGGTCTGCGAATGCTGAAAAGTTAAGAATCCAGTGAACCTGATTTTTCGTTAATACTACTACCACTGAATTAACCAGATCATCGCTCAGAGGTGAAATAGACAAGGCCAATTGATATCATTCACAAATGTAGGTAGTGCATACTGTACCAATTCCAGATTCTCAGAATCTCTTCTAAAAGTCGTCAATGGCATGCGTACTTACAACCAAGAAATGTTGAAAACAAGAAATACTGTATTTGCACATGTATGTATTCTGGGATATGATAAATTTGCGTCAATCAAATTCACTACTGTTGAGCCTGCGTTTAGAAAAACGAGATCCATTCCAGTTTCATCGTTATCAGTTTTCTGTCATAGGTTATCATTGGTCACACAATTTGCAGATAATAATTATTCCGAACAATCGCGATACTTGCATAAACAGACCCCCTAGAGATAATTTTCTTAAGGAATTTTTCTTTTTCAGGTTTCAGTTGTGGACAATTCGTACAAGTGGTAAGGGAGCTTCATTATTCCAAAAATAAAAGCTCAACAATGACTGCTAAGCGTGCCATCTATACATTGACTACAAAAACGAATACTCTGCAACGTTGGGATTTTATACCATCATCAAGTCGGTATAGCAACCCGTTACAGATCAAGCAGAATTCATTCAGTTTCTCGAGTAGTATTCGCAAAAGAAGTTGTGTGAAGTTTTCAACATCGTCGATAGTGTTTGTGGAGGTAAGCGTGGCTTTCTTTTGTTTAATTAACAAGTATCAATAATTTTCGTGTTTCTTGTCCATGATTTTGCATCCATGTTATCACTGAAATTCTTTATTTTGTTATTTAACATACAATCGACTTTTAATTTCGAACGATTTACTTGAACAATTGACAACAGGAGTGAGCATGTGTTTTTGTTTGTCAAGCGTGCTTATCATGCTTATTGTTGCGAGCCCTATTGCAAGGTCGCTAACCACAACATTAAGTAATTACACCAATAGTTTTAAGATTATAAATTTACAAAAATTCCTCGACTAATCGAACGAAATGGGGATAATTATATTGTAGCTAAAGTATGTTAAGAAAAATCCAGCTAATCTCCCTCTGCTGAATTGGATTTATGCAAAGCAAGCTGATCACTTAAGCAGCTACAAACCAGTCAATGTATGCGACGTATGCGTGGAGAGAAATTGTGTACTATTCTAGAATCGTTCGGGTTGGTCTCTATGTTACTGTCATTATCAATAAAAAAGGAAATAATGGGGAAAATGTATTGCATTAGCTTCGGCTTCGCATACAAATCCACTAGTTGGATCTAGACTTTCTTTTTCCAACATTTTTTGTGGTCGCGCACTCTCGATCTTGCACGATGTCAAATGCATAATCCCAAAAATCGCTTTCCACTGATTGTCTGAAATCGCGTAATACTTGTGAATTGTTAACAACATCAATGCATGGTCAAGGCCATACGTTGGAAGTTAAGGTCATACTCATGCATGGGCGACGCTCTTTTAAAAGTTTGCTTGATTTTCTTTAAATTGTAAAATCATTAGAAGAGTTTCCCATTTACATATTTTAGTTTATTCATGGTGAAATGAATACTGACGATCCAATGATGGCGTTTTTCTTTAACACCAAATAATTTTTGGATGGTTGGCCGACTCATTCTCGTGATATCGGCAGTGCACAAACTAATTTGTCTGCGCTCGAGGCAATTTTGGTGTTGATTTAAAATTGTGTCTTGCAATTGAATTGTCGAATTGTCTTATGGCATTTCCCATTGATTTCTCTCCGGAAGTTGGACAATTTGGACTCCAATGGATTACACTAAAAACTTCTCTGACTTTTAAAACAAAAATCTGGTTTGACACACAATACTATTTGACGTTTATATTTATATATGTTTAGTACATTCTGACTTAAAATCCAGATGAGAAATTTTGCTACTGAAATGAAAACTCGAAGCAAATTGTTGCTTCTGAAAAAATGAGAAGAGTGGAACGGTTATATGTGATTTTGTTTCTCTACGGACTGCAAAAACAAGACTTCTGTGGGCAAATGGAAAATATAAAAACTGCAGCATATCTTTTTGACTTAAAATTATAGAGGAGGAGGCTGTAAATCTGTCCTCCTTTCTCGCAAAGATTTGTACATATGTTATGATTCTTTATTAAGGGTATTCATAAAATTGATTTTATTAACTAAATTACCAATAATGCATAGTCATATTGATACAATTGATTTCCAGTAAAAGAAATAATACACATTGTATAATAATGACTATATCTATGAAATATCTATCTCTTCAAGTAGTTTAGTTTGTGTTGTTATTGCTGACACACTAATTTTGTTATCTAATTTGTCACTATGTGTTGGTTTTGATAAACAATTATACTGTTTTTAATAATTGGTATGTAGATTAGGAGTCATCTTTTAAGTTAATATTTAGGTAGTTAATATAAGAATAGTTTCATCGAGTATACTAGGTGGGGTGAAAAGTAACCTCCTTGGGAATGAAAAAAATTTTTTTTAAATGTTTTTTTATTTTATTCAATATAGTCCCCTTTTAGCTTGATACACTTATTCCAGCGATTTTCCAACTTCTTGATCCCGTCCGAAAAGTAATTTTCCGGAAGGTCTGCAAAATACTCCTTGTATAAGCCATCCTTTCGATAAGCTATCTTTTGAAGTTTGGGAAGAGATAATAGTCCGAGGGAGCCAAATCGGGCGAATACGGTGGATGCGACAGCAATTCGAGCCGTAATTCATTGATTTTAGCCGTGGTTGCGATTTTCTTGTGCGCCGGCGCATTGTCTTGCAAAAACAAAATTTTTTTTGCTTCATGTGAGGCCGTTTTGCAGCGATTTCGGCCTTCAATCGCTCCAATAATGCACAGTAATACTCGCTGTTGATGGTTTTTCCTTTTCGAGGTAGTCCACGAAGAGTATGCCATGACAATCCCAGAAAACCGACGCCATAACCTTTCCGACCCATCAAGCCTCCCTCGGCTGCTTCGGAGCACTCGTGCCGGCTTCAGTCCATTGCCGGGCACTAATTCTGTTCTCTGGTGTGTAATAGTGGATCCAAGTTTCATCAACAGTTATCAATCGACGCCAAAAGTCCGCCCGATTCCGCATCAACAAGTCCAAACACTCTTTCGAAGTGCTCTCGTATTCGTGTTTTTGGTCAGGAGTGAGCATGCGCGGAACCCAGCGGCAGGATAAAATAAATAAAATTTTTCATATGAAGAATATAGCCCAAAATGTGGCGTGTGCGCTCAGTACTAATGCTTGTGGTATATGCTGGCTCGCGCACCTTCACTTTCCGGTCAACCAACACCATTTCATGTAATTTTTTTGCATTGTCTTCTGTAACCGCATCGAAGGGCCTGCCGCTGCGAACTTGATCGGTAGTGGAGTTGCGGCCACCACGAAACTCTCGAAACCAATATTTGACGGAGCATTAGCCCCATAATATTTATCCAACTTTTCTTTTGTTTCCTTCGCCGTTTTGCCTCTCAAAAAATAATGTTTTATGAGAGAACGAAAATCGTTTTTGTCCATACTCAACATGATGCCAGACACGTCAACAACAATCAGCTGTCAAAACAAAACTAAAGGCAGTATCGCACTGAAATTTGGCATGTCTGCCTAAATATGAACGGACTTCAAGGCACCATAAACTTTTTTGCAGTAGCAGCACATTCTGGCTGTCAAGGAGGTAACTTTTCACCCCACCTAGTAAATATAATTCGCAGCAAATTAAAAGGCAAGGTATGGTTGGTCTAGTATTAAATTGTATGACAAAGTGTAAAATAAAGAAAAGAATTAGGATCACTTGTTCTTAAAATATGTAACGAGTATAATTGGATTAGATGCTACATTTACCTGCACGTGTCTGTATAAATACTACGCCGCTTGTCGAGTTAGCTAAATTTACTATTTGGAGACCAAGACGCTGCTGGTATTTTTAGATTAGAGGGATCCAATGCAGATATTCGACTTTTTTTCTGTCGCAACATAGTGATTATCAGTGTCTTGATTGATAGGATATTGGTGTTTGATTTCTGACCAAGACACATTCTTTTTTCGGGCAACTTTAGTGACATAAGATGAGTTGTTGCTCCAAATACACCAATTCAAATTACATTGATACTTGTGTGTTACTTTTACTGCAAACGTTTCAGTGACGAAGTGCCTATAGTACCAGTACCCACCTCATCAGCGCCGAGTACTTGCAGACTTTTGGCCGCCTCTGTGGGGCTACGTTAAGTCATTGGCTTATGCCAACACGCCGACGACGTTGGAAGAGCTCAGAGCCAACATTGAACGCGAAATAGCGGCCATTTCGGCCGAAATGTGTGGCCGAGTCGTTGAAAATTTGGTCCAACGAATCGACCGCTGCAAACGTGCCCGCGGTGGCCATATGAACCAAGTCGAGTTCCATTCATAAATGTTTTGATTGTACTTCAAGCCGATAATAAAGTTTTTGAAATATCTCAAATGGTCTGCGTTTTATTTAAAAAAAGTTGTCACGTCCTTATTGGAAAACCCTATAGCTTCAAATCGAATAAATCAACATAGAAAGTAGATAGTAGGTCTACATTCGCTTTGCAGTTGCGTTTACGATATTTCCAATACAAAGCTGGCGCGAAGCTTGAGGTAACATTATGAATTTTTTATTTTTTTTTTATAATTTACGCGCGCCTAAGGGGTTAGATACCCTTTTACTGTTGCCAGGGCGCGGGCGGAAAGGTAGAAGAAAGAGAAAGGAAAATTGTCCCAATAGGACGGAGAGTTTTTGCTTCACTCAGAGTGATTCGAGTTATAATTCACAGTATTTTTTTCTGTGCTTGAAACTCTACAACAGCCAAATCTACGTGTCAGTGTTATGCCTTCACACGCAGAATTTTTCTGTCTGAGTTCCAATTACAAATGAAAAACTGACTTGCCATGGGCAGGACTCGAACCTAGACCCTCCGAGTGAGAAACGATTGCTAGTACCACTACACCACGTCCACCACTAATGGTGCCCTAATGCCCCTTATGTTTGCTTTTTTTTTACTTGATATGTCAAAGGCGAAGCACGGGCGAAGGCGACATTTTGAATTGGGCGTATAGGTTGTTAGGGTTCCTCTTATAATTCCCTATACAATGCTTTTACTACTTTTTCACATGATTTTTGCCTCGCTTTTGCAACGTTCGCAGTCTAACTCAAGCCGCAGTTTATCAGTTTCGCTATTTCCTTGCTTTTGTTTTTTACCGTCATTTCCGAGTCATCTTTCCACCACAAGGTTTCTTTATTTATGTAGACCCGGCCTCTTGAAACACCAAACAGAGTTTTTACACTACTCCTACATTTTGCATCAAAGCTGCTCCACGTACTTTGCGCACTTAATAAGTCTGTTCCAGAGCAAATAGGACTTTTTAAAAATATGTAATTTTAGGGAGGCCATCTATTGGCAATTACATGCGACGGAAATATAGATCGTTCACTGATATACTATCCAAATATCATGACATTTCAACGAATAGAAGCGAAGTCATTGCGACTGAAGTGACAATATGTTTGTGGCATCGATACAAATATTACTGTCGACCAAAAATTACTCAGAATTCAACATTCGAAGGAAGTCATCAAGGAGGCCAAAAAGAACGAAAACTTCCTTTACAACACTGTGACTGATGATGAAACGTTGTGTTTTCAATGTGATCCAGAAACCAAGTCCCAGACGAGCTAAAAGCCAAAAAATGTCGTTTGGGGAAGTCAAAAGTGAAGACAAATGTTGATTTACTTTTACGATTATAAGAACATTGTCCACAAAGTTGGCATTTGTTGGACGATAATATCTCATCGACTGACACTTGTGACCAATTTTTTGGCTAAAAAACGCATTTTAATTGTCAACCACTCCCCTATATTCACCTTATATGGCACCGCGCGCCTTTTACCTTTTCAAAAAAATTTATTTTCCGATGATAGGAAAGTGTTTTGTTGATGTAAAGGCTTGTACCTACATTCTGAAGGACATCCCGACCGACGACGATCTAAAACACTCATTTGACATGCCTTTAGACCGTGCAAATCGCTGCATTGAGCCGAAAGGGGACTATTTCTAATAAAACAATATGGTTTGGCAAAAAAAAAAAAAACTTTTTGTTCTTAATTTTTAAAATTCCTGTTTACATTAGAGCGCACCTCTAGCTCTTACCTTCACACCTGGGCTCTTTCTTTATTTAAGTTCTACCAGTTTATATTTTAAGGCCTGGTTTCGCCTTTTTGCTGTTGTTTATTTTGGAATCCGGAGCAATGTTATCTGTTTAGCTTAGTATTTGTTTAAAAGAGAATGGCTTCTAGTTTAGTATATATTTTTATACCGGTGCTATTTTTGCCCATGTCATTTATGATATTCATGTGTCAGAAATAATGATGGCTGAATAAATATTTGATTAGATACGAGTATTGCAGCATGGGCAGGTGAACGACTCTTGAACTTAAGCTTTATCAGTCAGTAAGGCAGTTAAACAAAATTGTAAGTCAATTTACTCTGCTTTGCAATTGCAATCTTCAATTATTCGTTTACGATAATGGTAAAAACATCATTTGGGAAATTGACATACGATTAACGCTATTTACGAATTCATAAAACAGTTAGAAAGCTATTCACTCGAGTAAATTTCAGCTCCTTGAATTACAATAATTGCCCCCCTTCCATTGTAATAAAATTTATTAGTCAAAGCAAATGAATACATTTTTACGCGGAATAAATAGAACTAGAAGTTTTTACATAAGGTTTACATTTTTAGCGAACAACAAATACCAACAATTGTAAAATAAAAACATGTTTATTGTGGAAAATTGTTTTTTTTTTACGGATTCATAAACATGTCTTATCATCTCTGCTGGAGTTCTTGATTGCGTAGATCAATAAATTAGTGCATTGCTTACGTTGAGGATATTTTGTGCATTTTCTTATCATCAATGACCTTTGATCATTGTTTGTGAGTATTTTTTATTCGATCAGCCTTAGTTAATCTTGTGAGTTAAATCTCGTGTGCTTTAATTTATTATAAACCGCTGACCAGAAAACACTTGTTCAAAATGAAACGTTCTGTAATTCATATTAGA
This sequence comes from Volucella bombylans, assembly GCA_949129095.1. Classification (NCBI taxonomy): domain Eukaryota; kingdom Metazoa; phylum Arthropoda; class Insecta; order Diptera; family Syrphidae; genus Volucella; species Volucella bombylans. The sequence continues at coordinate 62,957,856 of OX422143.1, read as the reverse complement.
AAATAAAATCGTGCAACAATTTTTGTAACAACATTCCTTTTAAATTTCAGAAAATGTCTGGAAATTCTAAAATTCTACATGCCAAGCTTGAAGAGGGTGATCCTGAGCTGTATGATCTGATCAAACAAGAAAAGGAACGCCAAACATATGGCTTAGAAATGATTGCAAGTGAAAACTTCACATCGGTGTCTGTGTTAGAATGCCTTGGTACGTGTCCGGCTAATAAATACTCTGAAGGTTATCCTGGCAAAAGGTGAGCAAAAAAAAAAAAAAAACGATCACGAGAACATACTTTATTTTTATTTATTTATTTATTTTTATCAATTTTAAAGATACTATGGAGGAAATCAAATTATCGACAAAATTGAGTTACTCGCTCAGAAACGTGCTTTAGAGGCTTTCGATTTAAATCCCGAAGAATGGGGTGTCAATGTGCAGCCTTATTCTGGATCTCCAGCTAACTTTGCAGTTTACACTGGATTATGCCAGCCACATGATCGAATTATGGGTCTTGACCTACCTGATGGTGGGCATTTAACACACGGTTTTATGACTGCAACAAAAAAAGTTTCCGCCACATCGATTTTCTTTGAAAGCATGCCCTATCGTGTTGATCCTAAAACTGGTTTAATTGACTACGATCAATTGGAGGCAAATGCAAAGCTTTTCAAACCAAAAGTTATTATTGCCGGTATGTCATGCTATGCACGTTGCCTAGACTATGAGCGATTTAAAAAAATCGCCGATGCTAATGGTTCCTATCTAATGTCTGATATGGCACATATTGCTGGTTTAGTTGCAGCTAAACTTGTATCAAGTCCATTCCAGTATTCTGACGTTGTTAGTACTACTACACATAAAACACTTCGAGGACCACGTGCCGGTGTTGTTTTCTATCGCAAAGGTGTTCGTCAAGTTAAACCCAATGGGGAGAAAATCATGTACGACTTGGAAGAACGTATTAACTCAGCTGTATTCCCTGGTCTTCAAGGTGGACCGCATAATAATGCCATTGCTGCTATTGCTACAACCATGAAACAAGCAAAGACTCCAGAATTCGCCGCTTATCAGAAACAAGTTCTTTTGAATGCTACTCGGTTAGCTGAAAAATTGCAAGAAAAAGGATACACTGTTGTAACCGGCGGTACCGATGTGCATTTAGTGCTTGTCGATGTTCGTAGCGCTGGTTTGACTGGTGCTCGCGCTGAATATATACTCGAAGAGGTCTCAATTGCTTGTAATAAGAATACAGTGCCTGGTGATAAGTCAGCCCTCTACCCATCTGGTATTCGTCTAGGTACTCCAGCTCTAACTACAAGAGGACTTATTGAAGATGATATTAATAAGGTTGTTGACTTTATCGATCGTGGATTAAAAATCGGAAAAGAAGCTACCAACAAAGCTGGCCCAAAAATCGCAGATTTCCACAAAATTTTGCATGAGGACAAAGAGATTGCTAGCCGAGTTAAAGGCTTGTCCGAAGAGGTTGCTACTTTTAGTGCTAAATTCCCAATACCTGGTGTAGGGGAGTTGTAAACTAGAAAAAATAAAATAAAAAATAAATTCAATCATTGTGAACTCGTCGAAATCAAGTGTAAAAGTCTCACAAAGTATTTTTGTTTACTGTTTTTTATTATTAATTTTTTTGTTTTTTTTTTTACATGTAACACTTTATTGTAATTCACTGATGAATTCAAATCAATAAAAATCCTATGAATAATATTCTTAAAAACTAAACTGTACCTAGACTAAATTTTGTTGGTTTTGTTCTTTTAAATGATTAAAAAAAACAAAAAAACTGCGTTTACAAGAGATCCATTTTTATGCACTCCTTGACGGGTCGACTCATTCGATGGAACCGTGAATTGTGTGTTGACAGGGACCATTTCGTCTTGAAGCTCTTGTTGCACATGGAACAATCGTGTTTTTTCGATGTTATTGAATGTTTGGATGCACTGTGCCGCCGTAACGCTGATACAGATTGTAATTTCCGATTGCACACTTTACATTGCAGCGATTGTTCTGTGGAAAAGAATTTTTGCAAATTTTACAAAATAAATATATTTTACAGAATAAAAATCGAAAACACAATTTAACACTTATTTGTAGGGTTTTATTTTCACTAATGCTTTTAAAAAATAAATAAATCTGCGAAATCAAAGTAAATACTTTTTCTTTTTTATTTCAATTCAATTGTTGGTTTTGTTTGATGCTTTTCTTTATTTTTATTTTTTACATGCAGCATTACTACTCGTATGTATCCATTTACTTATTTATTATTATTTTTTTTTTAAACAAAAATCATTTTAGCATTAGTTTTTGTTTTTCGAGTGATAGCAATCTGATAAAAAAATGAATTCCTCTTGGACAAGATGATTTACAGGCTGCAAGAAATTTTTTTTTTCCTTTCTTCCTGATTTAATTCTAGATCTTAATGTATATATATATATACACAATGTATATTTATTTTTTAAATTGTATATTATTTCTAAAACTTTTAGAAAAAAAAAATATGGTTCTCCATAAATCAATCTCGATTCAAATGTACACGCAATATATATTCTTTCTTCTTTATTTTCCATTTTTCATTTAGTTTTGTTGTTTTTCTTTTTCTTAAAAAAAAAAAATAAAATGTTTATTTGGACGCAGGTGACTGGCTGTGATCACTCCTTTCGGTTACTTATGAGTTCTCGCTTCGGACTGTGATCTTTTGCTCGTGGGATATTCTTATATGTTCACGTAAACTGTATTTGTTTTTGAAGTTCTTTTGACACACTTCACATTTGCGCGGTGGCTGCGGAGTGTGCTGAGTTCGAATATGTCTCCAAAGATTTACGGTGGTTATAACCATTTTGCAAAATTGACATTCAGTCCATTTATTATTTGGCATATCTAAAAGTATAACAAAATACATTTTTGTTAGTATCGGGGTATTGATTTGTTTTTTTTTTCTTATAAAATTTTTTTGAATTGTTTTACTTATTAGCATTTTGGTAAAAGGAAGCGATTTTTTCTTATTTTCTCTTTTATTTTAGTTTTAATTTTATTTTTAATTTTAATTTAATGACTTGATTTTGTATATACTTAAAGATGGTGTTAAGTTTCTATTTGTATAAAATTGGTTAATCATTTGGAGACATATTCGTAAAGGTGTTTGGTAGAGATGTTTATTTATTTAAGGAAATACTTTTTGTTTTTTTTTGTTCCTTTGCTAGTTAGTAAGTTCTTAAAAATTATTCACTTTATCAAAATGCTTAAGTATTTTCAAAAATTGCAGTTACATAAATTATAAAAATTACCAAAACCAAACACATGTCTAAAATCCGTAAACAAAACAAATTTAAACCTCGAATACGTAACACTCCATCCACTTAAATCAAGTTAAAGATATTTTAAAAATGCTTTTTCCAATAAGAAGTATTATTTTGATTTTTTTTCACCAGAAATAAGATTTGAGTTTTATTTTAATCGACAGAAAAAGGTTGACATATACCACCCAGTTTATCCGACAGCTCAATTTGAGTTGAAGCAACCCGCATTCAAATAATCAACACGCATACGCTCATTCCTCCTTATAAAACGCATTGAAAATTTGTAACCGCTTTGAAATATCGTATAAACATCTTCAAATCGCAAAGAAACATTTTACTCTCTCGCGCTCTCATCATTCTTTCATCATCGGGCAGGTATTAGTTGTGTATTTAAAATATGGGGTTGCAAACAAAATATTTGGATAGACAAAGAAATAAAAACAATGTATTCTTCCGCTATCGGGCAGGTAATCAGTTGTGTATTTATTTAAAATGTGGGATTGCAATGTATCAGTGTTAGAGTGAAGTGTCAGTTCAGCCAGCTGTTTGTTAAACTTCTCTCAATTTTCTCTCGCTCATTTTAGATAATTTCATATAAACACCAGCATTTCAACTTCAACGCAAATTGGGCTGTCCTATAAACTGGGTAATTATTACAGGGTTTGCCAATATAAGGGTTTCACCATGAGAATAGTAACAATTATTGAATTGGATTGATATTGATCGATAATTATGTGTGAACAATAATATCGGCCAACCTCGTCTTCGGCGGCATATACAGTTTGTCAAGAAAGTGTTTTCACAAGTAATAAAAACAACAATGTATCCTATTTTGTTATAAATATAGGCACTTCCAGTAGTTTTATTCAGTTTTTGATTTTGGTATTATGATATACACATTCTTAAATATTAAATAACAAAAAAAAAGTGTTTCTTTTCGTACAAAAACAACAACAAAAAACAAAACAATCAAAAACAACAATAAATACACTGTCAAGAAAGTGTTTGCACATTTTCATCTTATAGAACAAAATAACCTCAAGAACTGGTAAACTATACAAAAATTACACTTCAGTACTTGGTGTGACCACCTTTAGCATCAATTACTGCCTTTAGTCTTCTTGGCATTGATCCAATTAAATTTCTTACGTCATAATTAGTTGGTATATTAGCCCATTCTTCCTTAATATACTGTATTATTTGGTTTCTGTTTTTCGGACTCCTTTTTGCCACTTTATTTTTCAGGTGTACCCATATATTCTCGATTGGATTAAGGTCGGGGCTCTGAGCTGGTGTATCTAGCACTTTACTACAATTATAGAGCAGCCACGTCTTAACCGTTAGCTCTTTATGCTTTGGGTCATTATCTTGATAGAATTTGGGTTTTCTGTTCTCATTGTTGCAATTAAAACCAAAGCTTATGGCGCTACTGAGCAAATGATTTCGCAAAATGCCTAGATACTGTTTCGCGTCCATGGTGTTTTCAATGAAGACAATGTCTCCGACGCCTCTGATGGATATGCACCCCCATACCATCACAGATAATTTGCCGAATTTCACAGTAGGAATTATGTTTTTATTACATAGAGCTTTCAAGGGCTGACGCCATACTCTTTTCGGTCCTTCGTTATAGTAAAGCATTATTTTCGTTTCGTCGCAAAATATAACATCATCCCAGTATTCATTTGGTTCGGTGCTATACGTCGATGCGAACAAAAAGCGCTTTTCTATATTTTGCAATGAAAGCAGTGGCTTTTTCCGCGCAACTCTTGATGTGTATTTGTGCTTTTTAGTACTTGCCGTATAGTTTCATGCGATACTTGTACACCACATTCTTGGCTGATCTCCCTTGACAAGGCCCTTATTGATATTCGAGGGTTATCGTTCACCTTTTTTAGCAGAAAACGCTCATTTCTGTCCGTTAGCTTCCTTGGCCTACCAGTTGTTATTGGAGGATCCAAACGATTCTCACGTTCTGCCCGATTAATGATGTTGTATATAGTTCTTCCGGATATACCAAACATCTCCGTAATTTCTCGCACACTTTTGCCCTTGTAGTGGTTATAGTAAATTAATTGTTTTACGTCCAGCGAAATTCTTTGGCCAGGCATATTTAAACAAAACTAAAACGATCAGTCAAGCACTCGAAACAGAAAAGGAATCACTAAAATTGTTGGATTCGATATCCTATGACTGTCACAGGACAAAAAATAAAAAACCGCTTTAACGGTACTTTCATGATACTGTGCATATGCTGCGAAAATGGAATTGAAGTGAAATGTGCAAACACTTTCTTGACAGTGGTTTTTTGTTGTTTTTTGCTGTTTTGTTTTTTTTGTGGTTGTTTTTGTGCTATAAGAAGTACTTTGTTATGGTATTTTATGCTTAAGTATGTGTTAATTGCAATTCCAAAAGAAAAAATTGAAAAAATATTCCGGAAGTATCTGTAATTACAACGCTAAAAGATATTGTACTTGTGTCATACATTGTACTTGTGAAACGACTTTCTTGACAAACTGTATCAATCAGTTTGTCTAAATTCAAGATGACATCCTTGTATAATTGTTCCTCTATATGGCCAATTGACATTGCTGTTTCGCGTGACAATAATTCCCGAGAACTTCTCTTCCATTAAATTATTGCTGCGTTGGCTGTGTAGCATGTAGCACGATCTTTTTGGAACCACATATCGTCTATATCTACAGCCATGGACACGTAAATAGCACAAACTCAAATGAAAATTCTATGTGCACATTTCTTATCATATAATTGAAATGAATCCTACCTTTGCTGATGATATTGTTTACCCCTATCGTACTGTATATTTCCGATGAACAAATGTACCGTTATCATGGCAGGTGTTGATTTCAATAAGCGAAGTGATTTTTGTGATTAGACGTACAAATACCACAAATTGCGATATTTACAATTTCTCGGCGAATTATTTTATTTGTTTTTGTAAAATTTCATTTATAATTACTCTGTGAGTTAGCTAAGTGACATAGTGGGAAAAGGTGTACAGGAATACCTCGATTTACAACGTTTCGATTTACGTCGCCAAAAAAAGTAAGGCAAGTACCTCTATTTACGTCACTCTTACCTCGATTTACGTCATATTTTGAATTGAAATTTTTAACGTGTTTTTTTTTTTTATTTGAGTATGCTGCGCATTTTAGTTCAGAAATTAAATAGTAATTAAGATTCCTAAGTTTTATTTTAAAAATTGTGTAAGGTTTGAACTACAACAAATTTCCGAATAATCAAAAATATATTTTGTTAACCCGTTTTGGTACGTATGTACGCCTGTATAAAGTCAATATTTCATATTTAATGTAACTAATGCTAAAAGCAAATTAATTTCTGGAAAAACAATTGAAATATGAGCACAAAAAGACCGTCTTCTGAGCAACCCAAAAGTTCTGACAAAAAACTTCCAAATGTTTTGGAAACAAAATGAAAATTGCAGATTTTAGAATGTTTAAAGATATGGGAAAAATGTGCTGACATCGCTCGATCTCTCAAACTTCCTCCATCGACTGTCCCTTGTGTAAAAGCCAACAAAGAGAAGTTACGCATTTATGCTGAAATAGGAGTGTCTACGAGAGATGCAATTATAACCAAACGTAAATCTCCTGTAATGGAAAGAATGGAAAAACGTTTGTATACCTGGATGCAAGACTTAAACCAGAAGAAAGTTCCTGTTACAACGCTTATAATTCAAGCTAAAGCGCAGAGCTTGTTTAATACTGTTAAAGATCATGGAGGGGTTCATGATTTTCACGCTAGCTAGGGATGGTTTGAAAAATTTAAGAAGGGGTACATGCTTTAGGATGTCAAGTTGAGCGGAGAAAGCTGCAAGCGCCGATAATGAAGCAGCAGAAAATTTAAAAAAAAAATTCAATGAAATTGTCGAAGCAGGTGGTTACAGTTCTCAGGTGTTCAAGATGAAACTGGCTTATATTGGAAGCGATTACCAAGCAGAACTTTTATTTCGAAAGCCATAGATACAACACCTGACCTTAAAACTGCAAAAGAAAGGCTGGCCCTTCTTTAGGAGGAAATGCTTTTGGGGATTTCAAATTAAAACCTCTACTTATCTACAATTCTGAAAATCCAAGAGCCTTGAAAAATATATCAAAAGCTACCCTCCGTGTTATTTGGAGAAATCAAATAAGAACGCGTGGGTAACAGCATCACTTTTCACTGAATGGTATAAAGCAGAGTTTTGCCCAGCTGTTAAGAAATACTGCAGAGAAAATAATTTACAGTACAAAATACTATTGCTTCTCGATAATGCGCATGGACATCCTTCAACTCTCCATGGTATCGACGAAAATGTGAAAATTGTATTTTCACCACCAAATACGACGTCGTTGATACAACCGTTGGACCAAGGAGCTATAGCTTCATTTAAAGGCTTCTTCTTCGAAGAACATTTTCGCACATTATAGAAGCTATAAAAAAATCCTTCGGCAACATGAAAAAGGAAACCACCATCAGACAAATTTGGCAGAAATACGATGTTTACAAAGCAATAATTAACATAGGAGACGCTTGGAATGACGTTACATCGTCAAACATGAAGAAAGTATGGCGAAATGTTTGGTCCAATTATATACCTGCGTTGCTTGATTAACAAAAGGAATCTTCGATTATTTCAGAACTTCTAAATTTAACCAGGCAGATTGGTTTTTCGGAAGTGGAAGAAGAGGACATAAGTGGATTAATTAATAAGAAGAACCTCTTACTGATGAAGAACTCATTCGAACCTTAGAGTGGTCAGAAGAAGACTTTTTACCTAAAAGTTTGGAGAAAGATAATTTCTCTGCGAAAGAAATGTCATCCTTTTTTCATCATATAGAGGAGGCTTTAAACATTAAAAAGAAATCCTGACCGTGAAAGAAGGGAACTGATTTTGTTTTCAATCCTAAAAAAGCACCTCGGCCTATAAAACGTTGTATGAAGAAAAGAAACTTGAAGCTAGGCAGGCAGTTTTAACAAACTATTTTAAACAAATAGCACTGATACTTTCATCAAAAGATGAAGATTTATGAATGTATATAATTTTGTTTTTAATTATTTATTACCTTTAATATTAGTTTTTGTTAATAACTTTTAATTCATTTTCAACAACATATTCAAAAATAAATCAAAAATAGGTTACTATTTTATACTCTATGTACACATTTGTTTTACTAATATTGTTTCGATTTACATCATTTTCGATTTACGTCAGGAGTGATGGAACCAATTGGCGACGTAAATCGAGGGACTTCCTGTACATTGCACTCCAGAGAAAAGAAAAATTATATACGACATGTACAAAGATGGCAAAAAGCCAGCTAAAATAGCTAAAATAATAAGAGTTAAAGGAAAATGGTCTATAATGCGATTAAGCTGGTAAAGGAAGGTGAAATTTATTTAAATGAAAACAAAACACGCGAACCGAAACCAAGACAAACTACTGTCTTCATCGATAAGGTCATTATCCGAAAATACAAGAATAATCCGTTCAAGACATATCGGCAAATTGGAAACGAAACGAAGAACTTGATGTTAATGTATCCATCCGATTAATCAGAAGGAGATTAAATGAAGCTCAGCTATTTAGACGAATGAGTAGAAAGAAACCACTCTTGTCAAAACAAAAAAAAAACATTCGAAGACGCTTGACCTTTGCAAGAGCCCATCAAAATAAAGACATACACTTCTGGAAAAAAGTGGTATGGAGTGACGAATTCTAAGGTAAATCGAATTGGGCCAGATGGCAGGACAATTGTGCACCGTCCAAAAGCACAAGCTTTGAATCCCAGATACACTCAAAAAAAACAATTAAGTATGGTGGAGGGAATGTAATGGTCTGGGGTGCTTTTTCCTGGCATGGAGTAGGACCGCTTGTAAGAATAAGTGGAAAAATTGACAAATTTCAATGTTTAGACATATTACAAAATTCATTTTGAGTTTATGCCAGTTAATTGGATATTCATGCAAGATAATGGTGTGAAGCACTCCGCCAAAATAGTGAACGATTGGTTCTCCCAAGAAGATATCCATGTGTTGAAAATTTGTCGAATGATGTAAAGGTAGAAATTTGTCAGAAAAATTCCAAAAATAAGGATGAACTTTGGGATGGCATAATAGAAGCTTGGTATTCTATCCCGAAGGAAACATGAAAGTATGGGGCGAAGATGTAAGGCAGTAATGGAAAATTCTGGCTATAGTACAAAATACTGAAGAGGTAGAAGAGAAAACAAAAACATTTTAAATTATATTTTGAATATTTCTTAATTTATTTTCAGAAATCAAATTGTGTGCTATTTCTTGTCCAGACAAATTTCTTGTTCATTATTATCTGTCTATTCTAACTTTTTTGTATGGATATTACTACATTATTTTGAAGTTAATTACATTCACTGTTAATAACGTTTTCAAAAAAAATTTAATTCATTATTGTTTTTGAAATATTACTTTATTCAATTACGTTTTTATTCTGGTAAGAAAGTTTGTGCTATTTATGTGCCCATGGCTGTATATAATTTGTGGCCATAAAATGTCAGTTATAATGGTACAACACCGTTCACCATTCATAGTAACAGCATTATAATAATTCATCCAGTCCAAATAACCCCAACAAACAGTGAGTCTTTGAGGATGCATTGGTTTTTCAACAATCCCTTTTCGGTTTTCCTCTACTCAAATGAGATAATTTAGCTTATTAATGAATGAAAATGAGAATGGACCTCGTCACTGAATATGATTTTCTTTAAAAAATATTCATCGAGTTATATTTGCAAGCGTGCATAATCAAATCTTTTGCTAAAATTTGACGTAATGCGATTTTTGAGAGGTTTAATTCCTGCTGTGGGCTTGAGCTCTCGGCCACACTTTCACGTACGGCATTCAGCAATGTTTTCGGCTGAACGGCCTGCACGACCATGCACTCCATACCTCCAGTTTCTTGGTCGATTATTATTAATAATTTTTTTTTTTTTTTTTTGAAAAGTCATTCTCATAATAGGCTTCAATAATTTTAACACGTTGTGCTACCGAGTATCTATCCATTACTAGTTGTTAAAATTGTTAATGACATGAGAAACAATTTTTTTTATAATTAACAACAGTATCAGCCATATAACCTGCACGTTCCCTGTTGTTGTACATCCACGCTATTTTCGCATATTTGCGGCGGCTCTATTTCATCGATAAGTGCACTGGAGTTGACTTTTATAGGTTCAATTGACTTAGGAGCATTGACGTAAACCGTCTCTTTCACATGGACCCATAGAAAGAAATCGCACGCTGTTAAATCGCATGATGTTGGTGGTCAGCTTTGATCGCCATTTTGGGAAATGATTCGGCCAGGGAATTCGGAGCAACGTTTTCGCCACTTGTGTGGCACCTAGCCTCGTCTTGGTGGAAACAACAAATATCACGCACACCCATACCTTCAAGTTCCGGCCATATCATTGATAATGGAAATTCTCTCGCAGAAGAATAGTTTTATCAGTTTGTAGAGCACATCGCTTACATGTATACTGTCAAGCCTTAAGGCCATTAAAATGCATTAATTATAGTTCAAAGGCGCAATTAATTTACAGTAACAACCACAGCCGTTTCATTTACGTAGAAATAAGTTATAATGATACCTCCTGCCCAAAAACCATACCAAACAGTAACACGTCGAATGAAAGGCTTATTGACAATCATTGTTGGAATTTCTCAGCCCCAAATGCGGCGATTTGGTTTATTAACAAAGACTTTAAGATGGAAATGTGATTCATCACTCGAAATGATTTTTCGCTTCAATTTATGATTAATTTTATGCATTTCCAACACCCGATTGCCAAAATACGATACTGTTGGTGGTCGATAGGCTTAAGTTATATCGTCGTTTAATGAACCTCATAGAGCTTATGACCCAAGTATCTCTGCAAAATTCGGTCGGGTGGTGTTTGTAATATGCCAACTTCCGAGATCGAAGTGGAATCGACAAAACCTGGGTTTTCGGACACACTAGCTACAGAAGCAATATTTGCACAAGAACGACTGATTTGATAAAATCGTTTCAGTTTAAGATTTTTGTAGTGAATTTCAACAATTTCAATGTTGAAGGGTGTATCGTTAAATTTTTAGTAATGACGTAGTTTTTACATCTTATCTACTGCCATTTTTGAGTGGTGGTATAACAAGGGACTGTTCAAAATGAAACCTTTCATAGTAAAACACAAGGTCTGTTCGCGTACTGGCCAAAACTACGAATATCTACACGAGGTTATATTGTTCGTAGTTCTTCACTGAAAAGAGAGAAATGAGAGAACAATTTATTCCCCTCTTTTGTCGATTTTAGCCCAAGAAATTTATTTGGGCAAATTTGTAAAAAAAAAACGGTCTAACTACCTTTTTTTATTTGAAACTGTCATTGTGTTTGTTTTTATTTCGAGATGGAACATTTCTTTTTTACTTTGTTATGTCAGAAATAAGTGAGATTTGAAGAAAAGATTAATTAATAATTACAGTATCAAATGGAAAAATTTGTTTATAAAGTGTTTCCAGACAAAATATATTGAAAAGCAGGCAAACTAAGTGAAAGTCCATTTACTCGTAGATCAATTAGTTCAATTAGATTTGGCGAAGAAATCAACGATTCGAGAAATGTCAAACCCAACGTAGATTCGCGCGAATTTAACCTGAAATATATGTATTTTTGCATTCGCAGGGGGCTGCAACTAAATGAAAAAGGAGCTGTGAATGAAATGTCAAAATTTGCGAATATTCCCTCACAGCTCGCACAATGGATTGAGAACATGCTAAAGAGCAGAATTATCACTTCATAATTTGGACGAGGAGTGATATCTTTCCTTCTATGGCTTCTTGTTGTAAATGGCATCCTTACAAGTTTATGACTGAATGGTGTTAAAGCGACATTAGCTGCGTTTTTTTGCATGCATGTTAGTCCGCTTTTACACAGTGGCTGTTGAGTCATGACTCTTCTGAAATTATACAAGTGCAAAAGAGAAAAAAAGGCGATAGAAGATTTTTGATGCTCTTTTTTGACGTTTCTCCTTCTTCTTGTTCGTTATTATTCTACTTCGCTTTATTTCGTTTCGTGTTCATGAAGGGCTGTTGGCAAAAAATGACGGAAGAAATTCATTTTTCAAAGGATAAATTAAAATGTTTGTTGAGAGAGCTCTAAACACTTCACAGCCGAAAGAAAAAAATAAAAGAAATCTGTCAAATTAGAGACATGGAAAAGAGTCAACGTGTAATACACGAGCCTCAGAGAATGAAAGTTCAAAATAGAATAGGGAAAAGAGTCGTGACTCAAGAGTCATTGGGCCAGCGCACACTGGACTAGTAAACCCGGGGTACAAACCGGTTTAACTGGTTTTGTAGAAGAGGAAGATGAAGTGTAAAGTACGAAAACGGGGTTAAAGTTCATCCATGATCGAGCGGATGAAAATTTAGGCAAAACCAATACACACTTTATTTAACATTTCCGAGGGTAAAAAAAATATGTATGTCATGCGCATTTCATTCGTAGTTTGGCAGCCGAAGAGTAAACAATAAAAAACCAATATAAAAATATTTTGTTTGCGAGCTGTCAAATTATTAGAAAAACCACTACAATGAAAATCGGTTCACGCATAAATAATTTAACCCCAGGTTTGCTCATCAAGTGTACGATTGATGTAAAATTTAGAAAACCAATTAAACCGGTTTGTACCCCGGGGTTACATGTCCAGTGTGCGCTGGCCCATTGTATAATAGCAGACGTCACAAAAAAAAACCGCCACAACCCCGCTTAAGAGTTCATCATAAAAACTTGGTAGCACAGATATATATTTGATGTTAAATGGCACTTCATCTGTCGATTGGTGAACAATTTTAATTTATTTTGAAGGAGCACATCCGCTAAGTAGACAGCGTATATAAATTCAAGACTTATTGTTGTAATTTACACGCAGATTACATTTTTAGCGGATGTGCAAAACAACACGGCTATTGTCATTCTGCTGTGAGCAAAACATCTCCCAACGGCCAGCGAATAAATGAAGATTGAACACAATCACAAAATGGGCAACACAACACGGCTTAGGGATAAATCCTTCAAAAACCGAACAAGTGTTTTTCAAGAAAAAGGAAGCCAAAAAAGTTTGAACTGCTCAGCATCAAGGGTGTTAGAATGCAACTATCATCCGAAGCTAATTATCTAGAAATCATTCTAAACAGTAGGCTCAGTTGGAATCGTAACATCAACTAAAGAACTGAATAAGCATTAGAAGCATTCTACACATGCCAAAGAACGTTTGGTTAACGTTGGAGTCTAAGGCCATGTGTTTATGCTATTATCTAGAGATAATGCTCCAACCTCCTTCCTTTAGACGAATTACTTAAATACACGGCGTCCAAGAGCTCGATCAGTCTAAAAGAATAACGCCTATGGATGCACCGCAATTTAGGACACGCCACCCTTTGGCCAAACCTGGACAGCGGGAGGAAACGTATCCTCCTCGGAAACCACAAAGAACACATCCGAATCGCTACAGGTATCCCAGTGCAACAGGAGCCTCTTCTCAAGATTATTGGAGAAGCTGTAGGAACGAAGAGGAACTAAAGACTATCACACACTTGCTGTGCGACTGCCCTAACCACGGGGTATTTGACCCCGTGCCAAAAACCTGGGGTACAGACTTATTAGAGCAAAGCAAAACTAATAGATCTCAATAGTTTTGTAAAAAGCTCTGATTGGTTTTCAGCCAACACAAGCTAGATAGGACCCACCATAATAATAACACATATAATACTATAATAACATCAACAGAGAATCACAATAGACCAACAGGTCTAAATGTATAATTATCCCTTAGGGACTAGCATATCCCTTATTACCTAACCTTGGTGCTATTTTCAGACAGGAGACATTATCGGAATATATTTCTTCGGCGAACATTGCGCTATCGAACCATAGTCAATGATTCTTTATGGCCAGATCTGGAAATTATGGATGCGAGCTATGTACATTTCTAGAAAGACGGCACTATGTGCCATACAAATGGCGAATCGTGATCTAATAAAAATCATGCGCATTCGTACAAAGGTCCACATTAAAAAACCAATACTGAATACATTTTAAGCCGAACAAATTATCTGGTTTTGCCATTTTCAATGGAGATCGTCGAAAAGTAGACGGCCAACCGAAAGAACAATAATTGGATCGCTCAAATGCAAAACCATCATCAAACTCTAGTGCTGGCTAACGAGGTGATCTAAAATAAAGCGCACGATAGAATGGTTCTAAGGTTGGCAAATTTAGCCAACCTCACGGACATCGCATTTGCAATGTTTTCGAATATATTATAATTGGAAGAAATTTGTACCATTTGATGTTATTATATATATACATACAGACAGACACTGCATGTTTCTAAGTCAAATATTTGAATTGCAAATTTCTTTATACTAAAACTAGGACTAACCTGTCATTGAATTTCCTTTCTCATCTTTCCCACCGCTGTCTGTACTGGTTGGCTGCGTTATCAAGCGTCCTATGTACGAAAAAAAAAAAACAAAATAAATTAAAGATGTTCACACACATTAAAATATCATATTGATGGAAGGCAACACAAAAAATAGAATATCTACCCATTTCAATTGTAGCTATTTCCGTGTTATCTCCTGACTCATTGTGGAATTTCTCCTCGATTTCCGATTCGGTAAGTATTTCATATTCAGAGGTGTACTGTGTGACTGTTTGCCCCCCAGATTCTTGAGATGCCTGATGAGTTTGTGTTACTGAATCGTTTAATTGATTCGCATCAGAGACATCTATATACTCAGGTATGTCCATTTTAACAGTTGCCGGTAGATAAGTCATTTCCGTAGCTAAAATTAAATGCAGTTCGATTGAGTCCCATCAATGGGTAATAAATAAATGTGAAATACTTTTAACAATTCCGCCTTCTTCTTTGAAGTCAACCGCTTCTGCGGTATAGATGTTATCATCATCATCGGAAAATGTTATTTTACGTTTTTTAGTTACAGGCGGACTGGTTTGTTGGGCAGTTTGTTGTTGCTGCGTCTGTTGGGAGATATGATGTTGCTGAGTTTGTTGAGCTGTATGATGAGTGACAATTGCTGTTGCCGGAATTTCAATTGTCTGAGATGCTTGTGTTACATTTTCTGTAACCGTTCTTATTGTACTCGGTATGGTTTTTATAATTTGGTCTTCAGGTTGAAGTCGAGGAGTTTTTGGTTTTTCTTTTTCCTCTGATGTTAATCCTTGCACGGCAAGTAATTCTGCAGTTTGTAGAAATGATTGCAAGGCTTCTTGATGAACATTAACTTCGCCCTAAAAAAAGGGGGAAAAAAAACAATAATTAAAGAAAAAAACAAACAAAATGTTTATTTAAGAGGCACCGAGTTTCCGATATGGATAACTGTGTAACCAGCTCTCACTTTTTAGATGTCAGTGCTTTTTGTTTTCAGTTAAGTTTAAGAATTCATCATGGATAGTCAAGTACGCAAACGTTGTGCCCCATTGTACTTGTCGACCATTCAAAAAACAGTTTTAAAACGGAAATATAGTTTCCAACAGAAAATGAAGCAATTCTTCAGGGAGAAAAATAATTTGAGCCTTTATTGAGATTTGATTCCGTAATGCAGAGTTGTGCGTAAAATGATGTGCGATTAATGATTTCTTCAATGCCAAACAGGGTAGAAGAACTTATTATTGGTTTATTCAAATTTTACAACTTTTTACAAATAAATAATAAAATCTGCATGTGCCAATTAATTTGCACAGCGCTGCCATGTGGTAAATATACATGCACAATAGTTTAAAAAATAACTATTGCACAACATGAGGTCTAATAAAGGGTTTTCCAATAGGGATTTGACAACTTTGAATTTAATTTGTGAACGCACTCTTTCACTAATCATCAAACTGTCACTGTCAATTTATTCAGTAAACTCAACATTTTCATCATGGTAAAGTACACGAACGAGCAACGTCTGCAAATTATAAAAATTTTCTACCGAAATTCGGAGTCGGTGACTGCAACTTTAAGAGCGTTAACTCCAATTTTAGGTCGTAATTCTCGCCCTAGTTTAGTGCAAAAATTTGAGTCTACATATTCGTTGTGTGATGTTGCCGTGTCAGTGAGACAACGGGTTGGTCGAAGTGTCGAAAATATCGCTGCCGATCAGGCGTCCGTAGCAAACGATCCGAATCAGTCAATTCCACCGCGTTCTCAAGAATTGGGCATCGCTCAGATCACATTATGGCGTATTTTGCGTAAGGATCTTGGTTTACGCCCATACAAGATCAAGCTGACTCAAGAATTGAAGCAGATGGACCATTTGAAGCGACGTACGCTCTCCAATTGGGTTCTGGAGAAGATGCGCCAAGATGATGAATTTCTTCGCAAAATCATCTTCAGTGACGAAGCTCATTTTTGGCTCAATGGGTTCGTCAATAAGCAAAATATGCGTTATTGGTCGGGTGAAAATCCACATGTGCTTCATGAATCACCACTTCATCCACAAAAAATAACTGTTTGGTGCCGTTTGCATGTCGGCGGCGTTAATGGGCCATATTTTTTCTTCGACGATAACGATCGTCACGTTACTGTGAATGATCAGCATTATCGGGCCATGATCACCGATTATTTTTGGCCCGAATTGGAAGATATGGACTTGGACGATATATGGTTTCAACAGGATGATGCCGCAAGCCACACAGCACACGCTACAATCGATTTATTGAAGAGTAAGTATGGTGAGCGTGTTATGTCAAGAAATGGACCAGTCGATTGGCCGCCTCGTTCGTGCGATTTAACGCCGCTTGACTATTTTCTGTGGGGCTACGTTAAGTCATTGGTTTATGCCAACACGCCGACGAAGTTGGAAGAGCTCAGAGCCAACATTGAACGCGAAATAGCGGCCGTTTCGGCCGAAATGTGTGGCCGAGTCGTTGAAAATTTGGTCCAACGAATCGACCGCTGCAAACGTGCCCGCGGTGGCCATATGAACGAAGTCGAGTTCCATTCATAAATGTTTTGATTGTACTTCAAGCCGATAATCAAATTTTTGAAATATCTCAAATGGTTTGCGTTTTATTTAAAAAAAAGTTGTCAAGTCCTTATTGGAAAACCCTATGGATGTAACAGCAACAGAGCTCAGTGTTCTATATGTACAGGGGATTAACCTTCATCGGTACCTTGTGTAAATTTTACACAACAGTACTTGTGTGAATTTTTTTTGTTAGATCGTTAGTTTTTTATTGCGGTTTTTTATAATTGTCGTTGGCCGTCATTATTGTTAATTGGTTGGATGTCTAGAGTTTTCAACTCTAAGTACATTTGGAAATTCTCGGTAAGTAAAGCAGTAAAAAGTATCGTTACAAGTCATAAAACCTAATAAAAGGGATATGTATAATAAAACGGAACGCTAAAACGAGGAAATTCCTGGTTGAATTATAAAAACCAATATTGAAAAAAATGGAATTTTCTTATTTTGATCAGTACGGAAGTGATAGTAAGCCATATGCATCAGATGATGACAATGACTATATTCCAAGTGAGAGTGAAGCTAACAGTGAAGATAATTATGAAAGTGATAGTTCCGATATTGAGTATATCGAACCTGAGATCAGAGAAGCCGCCGTTGAAGAGCCAAATATATTGCTACTCTCTAAAGATAAACGCATTTAGTATTCAAGGATGCAATGCCGCTTTCTCGTTCAAATAGATCTTCCAGCATATCATTTTCTAGCAGACAAGGTAGGGCTTGATTTTGGTTAACGACTTTGAAATTTTTTGCAATTGATATCTCTTTGTTTACTAGGACCTACTTTTTTGCTGCTACTCAATGTACGGATGTTCTAACTTCATTCTTGCTCTTCATTCAACCATTCGAGGAGACTGTTCTTCAAATGACGTTCGTCAATATAAGTCAAACTGGAAAGCTATTGATCAACATGAGATGCATGTTTTCTATGGTCTTCTTATTTTGGCGGGAGTCTACCGATCAAAGGGAGAGTGTATCACAGAGCTATGGGATGATAAGCATGGCAGACCAATTTTTTCGTTAACGATGCCCCTAAAACGATTCAAAATAATCAACAGTTGCCTACGTTTTGACGACAAAGAGACTCGACTGAGCGATAGAGACAAACTTGCTCCAATACGAGCTATTTTTGATAAATGGGTGCAACGTTTGAAACTCTCATATTGCGTTGGTGATTTTGTAACTGTTTATGAGCAGCTGTTGCCGTTTTGAGGTCGATCACCGTTCACGCAGTATATACCATCCAAACCAGCCAAATATGCTCTTTGATTCAGCTTCTTCAAACATATCTAACATTTTAAAGTAAATATTTTTTTTTTGTAGTATTTTAGTTTGAAATTGCATTTTATAATAAGCCAATAAACGAAATAATGTTGAAATAAACAAAAAATACTCCTGTTTGGCTTTTATGCACAAAAAAAAATAATAATCAAGGATTGTGTAAATTTTACACACAAGGAATTCATACGTTGCTCTAAATGAGGCACCGATGAGGATTAAGCTTTTTTAATAGTTTTCCAAGCGAAATTAAATCTAAATCAAGTATTGTTGTTTTCAAAAATATGTTAGTTCAGTTTGTCAAAAATAATTATTATTAACCCATTTTCGGCAGCGCCAAAAAAAATTTTTTTTTTCTACAGTGCAGTTACCCAAGGAATCCGAATCCGTTGTCGAAAAAATTCTACCTGTGATAGTTCCGCCAGGTGAGACTGTTCGAAAAGTCGAAAAATGACCGTTCGCTATTGGACCCCTCGAAGAAGCGCTAGGAGCGTTTCAGCGTTTCGACGACAACGAAGCGGTAGAAGCGTTTGCATTCCAATGGCTACAAGAACGTTCGAAGAGTTTTTACGATGATGGAATAAAAAAGCTCCCAATCCAATGGGAAAAATGTATTTCTACGGGAGGAGAGCATGTAGAAAAATAATATGTACTTGTAAACTTGGTTAAGTAAAGTAAGAATTTAAAAAAAAAACGAGTCCAGTTTTTATTTGATAGTTATGCTTTTATTTTCACCATTTATATTAATTTTAACTAATAAATTTACTCCAATCCGAGGGGCTAGAACTTGGTTTTAGTTCCCACAGAGTTTAACCTCTTGGTTTACCAAGTATAGATGAATCCCATATGGATGAATTGGGTAACAACTCATCATAAAAAGCAGAGAAAACAGAAATCCATAATCAGATCGATCTAGATTTCAAATAATTATGATGGAATGCAAAGACAATTCGTTTTCTTTATTTTGTCCTAGATTTCCACATTTTATGCACTTTGTTGCCGCGCGTGTCTATATAAATGTTCTCGACTGGCGCATTGCCTAAAACATTGGCCTGTTTCCAATTGTCAATTTGATTTTACACGCGGTGTTGCAAGTATAATGAAGCAGTTAAATGCTAGGTACGTCGAATAACCCTAAGTTAGCTATCAGCGTTCCACTCATCATTGACAAGAATATATACGTACATATATATGTATGCTTGATATCTACAGAAATCTACAGATTTCCCATCAAACAAAAAGAAAAAAAAAAGGAAAAATTAAGCTAAGGATGCTGATTTATTATATAAATTCCTTCTAACCCGAGATCACTTTTCCAAGCTACCAAGAACGTCGTTTTCCCGCTTCTCATTGTACACAACTATACACGACTGCACATACATACATACATACAAATTCAATGACATGTTATCATAAATTTCAAAACAAGAAATTACTCTTACCTGATACATAAACTCAATTATCGAGTTTAAATCATCGAATTTGATAAATTTAAATATTATTACTGGATGCGGATGTGGATTCTCTTTGAAAATTTCTTTAAAATATCCACTGCACGCCGAGAGCAGCACCTTATGTGCCTTGATTCTCTGACCATCACAACAGAGTGTAACATCCACAAAATCATCGTTCAAACGTAAAGAATCGAACGCATAGGTGATATGCCGTAGATAATTATTCCAACGCAAAGAATACTGCTGCGATGTGGCCATTGCGATCTTATTATCGCGGTTTAAATAATTTCTCCCCCTTTTAGGATCAAGTCAAAAATCCTACTGTTCCAATTGTGTCCACTGACTGGTTCAATGCTAACAAAAGAAAATTTGTCAGATTTGTGGCAGCCTATGTTGGGCTGGGTTATTTCGTTGATAATAGGAAAATTCGGTTTTTCGGCTTCCTTTTGAATAGTTTATAGGATTTGAATAATTGGAGAGGTTTATACAATCAATGATAAAAAATAAGAAATAATTCAGACTGGCACGATACGCTTTTTACGTCAAACAATATTGCTGAACTACTTTATCGGCATGTAACGCCATTTTACTTAGCTGTAAAGGATGACCGTTCACCAAGCGCAATAGCAACGTGATTGTTTCGTACTAAGCGCTAAGTTTTGTTTGCTCGTTGTCCAATTTGCTAAATGTGTTTCTGTATTCTACTCATCTAATTAAGAACATGGCCATATGGCGAAAAATCTGTGAAAATCTACGAAAAATACCAACAACAACAACATAGATTTTTTACAGCTTTGAGCTTCCTGTGTTGAAACAGACGATTGTCAAAAACCAAGAAAATTTTGTTATTAAAGAGCTAAACAGAATGTGAGTCTGAAGCTTGAATCTGTATCTGATATCGAACTGTCAAAAGTTGAATACATGTATAGCCGTAAGCGCCAACACAATGCGTATCTGTGTGAATCTGTATCTCGAAGTTGAAAAGCACCCAACTTCGAGATACAGATGCACGATTGATGTGTATCTGCGTTTGACAGCGATTCAAGATTCAAGCTTCAGATTCACATTTTGGTCAGCCCTTTAAGAATGAATGTATGAATGTGCCTGGAAGAGAAGGAAACTTTTTTATTTAAGTGTGAAGAAGAATTTCTAAATTGGATTTTCGGGTGCACCATGACCTTATATCCCACATCGTTCCATTTCTGACGGAAGTGTAAAGAAGAGGAAAAAAGTATGATTGATGATAACTGCTCAGATTTAAAAATTAAAAATGCTGCGATTCAAGTGATCCGCTTGTAAAAAAGCCTTTCATCCCCATGAAAATGTGAACACGACGTTCATGGGCAGGGCAATCATGTCCACATACAATAACTCGGATACGAAAGATACCACTGATGACATATATATGCCACTGCATTTCGTACGTCATGTGGAATGACAGGTCCGTTCAAGATCATGTAGTCGAATAACTCGGGGAGACCGTAGATGCAAATCCAACCGCTATGCAAGAAGATGTGTGAAGGAATATGCCGAGTGTAAAAAGGATAAAAACTCACATACTACAGTGGTTGCTACCGAAAAAGCAAACAGTGGGTATTTGAATACGAATTTGTCATAGGAGGTTGGCTTACGCAAAACGCCTTCAGTTTTAAACGACAACACCAGTCTAATATGCGCACACACGCCAACAGAGGAGGAATATGAGGGCACCTCGACAAGCTTAATGTTTTAAGGAAGATGTTGAAATCGTACTATTTGATTTCAACGCGAAAGTAGGAGAGGATGACATCTTTGATACATCAGTAGGTAAATATTGACTGCACGACACCACCTCCGACAACGACTTCGCTTAAAAGCAAACTGTTCTCGTAGTATCAAGTTTTTTAGTGACGATCTCCTAATTAATCCACCATCAATACCAAAAAGATTGATAACATTGCGATGGACACAAGGTGCACCAAACGTTCCGAAGAGACAACATTGACTCGGACCATTACCTTCTTGTGGTCGAAGAACGAATGCAGATATTGCTAACGCTGATCAAAAGTTTGTGAGGAAGTTTGTCACCGAAAAGCTGCAATTTTAGGAAACTACCAGAGTTCTTGTCCTGCATCTTGCCCGGAATCCAGTGACAAAACTGCCAACAAGCCTTCAGAGATGTCATCTCTAACGTGCTGGGTTTTCCACGAACACCAATGCAAAATCTATAGGTTGACGATATTTGTCGGCTGGCAAAAAGCAAATAGAGCGGCTTAAGAACTGTACGAATAAAAATGAAGGACGAACACCGGCTTCTCAGGAAGAAGAAAGCAGGACACGAGAAGCGCGAGAGGTGTTGCAATGAACATGATAATTAACAAACCACGAACGGAGATCTGCAAGAACAACGAAGGGAAGCTAGCTGTAAATTTGCAATCAGCGCTGAGGATATGGAATAACTATTTCTACAGACTCTTAAACGGCGATGATGGTCAATAACCCAAAAATTCCTAACACCTGATTTCGATGAAGCGAGGATAGGTATATCCAAATGTATGTCCAACAGTCTCCGAGTATCGACGGCCTAGCTGCAGAGCTTTATAAGGCGTTACAGGTGGCGTTATGAAAATCATGGATGAAACCATCTTTAAAATATGGTCGGACGAAACAATGCGAGGCAAATGGAACCTCAACATTCTATACTCGATCCCGAAGGAAGAACACCCTTTAGTCTCCCCCAACTACACATCGTCTATTAAATCTTTTCAGTCGTATTTTGTTATCTCCCTAAAACGTTTTATCAATCATTCGATTGGTTCTTATCAGAATGGTTTCAGGGTTGGAAAAGCTATCATCGACCAGATGTTTTGCATTATAGGAGATCTTGAAAAGACCCTCGAATTCCAAATTGACCCCCATCACCCATGTACGCCGATAATAAGGCCGCCTATGATAGTGTAAAATATATCAGAAAAATTTGTATGATTATGCGAAGTGTCCGGTTTTGGGATCACTGTTAAACTTATCTTATCGCTATTTCGATATTTACTGAATAAAATACTAAATATGGCTTCCGATAAGGCGATCTACTCACATACGTTTTCTTAAACATCATACTAAAGTGTATTATGCGAGGCTCGTAAGCCGAGAGCAAATACACAATCTTCAAAAGCTTAGAGAATTAGAAAGTAATGAAGTAGGAGCGCCCAAAATGGGCTGGCGATAAACGAAAAAAGATAAAATATATGCCATCATCGATAAACAAACAGACAAAATGTCGCAATGAGTTTGTTTAAGTGATATCGAACTGGCAGTATTCCTTTAAAAAGCTTACCAGACTTCTCATATCATCTCTTTTGAAGTCAAGAGATAATTTGGATTTGTTTTTTATTGTTTCCATCGCTCTTTTTGCCTGTTAAAAACCCTCAAAAGTATGAAAATAGGATAGACACACTTTGTTTTCCAACTTTTGATCGTTAAATTAATTGCTGAATACGGGATGCCGCAAAAATGCTCTGTAGAATTGAATGGATCAGGTGAATCATTTCCTTCAATACTCATGTGCTCTGGTACCTACCAGAAAAGTCCTGAAGATTTGGAGTTAAATTGGTTTGAGCTTAACGCTTTCAATGCTTCTCGCCTGTCCGTGAGTATATGGATGGGGGCGCCTTTCATTCGTCTTCCAAGGATGACGAAAGCTTGAAAGATGATAGGACTTTTTCCCACTGGTCTTGTTTTTCGGCCGTAGATACTTGCACCTATTCCCGTGTCCATTTTGGATCCAACCGTATACCGCTTGTTGCCTTTAAGATGTGATGTTGGGTTTTGGAAGTCCCATGCTTGTCGATTTGGGATCACTATGTTGAGCCTGCTGGTTATGCATAAAGTTTTTAGTATGCGAAGTGTACAGCGTCTCTGCTGTTTGTAATAACCAGACTAGACTGAAAACTACCATTTTTTGAACATATTTGTGAACTGGTGGAAGGTAAATAAAAGCAGCAACGACAGCTTTGGGGCAGGTCTGTATACCATCGGAGATACCTTTGTGTTAGCACACCTGGCAGCACTGAAAGTGTATTATAGCTTGGCACCACAGCCCGGGAGTGAGAAAGAAAAATGTATTAGAAGAACGACTGGGCATTTCTAAAAAATAACTGTTTCCAATTTAAATACTCTAAAGAACACACGCATGATTTAAAATACGAATTTTCAAGTTTTCTTCCCTTTTCTTAAAAAGTACTTGTAAAAAAATACTTAATAAATTACTTATAAATAAGTTAAAATGAATTCTTTCCTTTTTAAAAAACAAACACTTGTCAAGACAAGCAGTCGTACAAGTTCTTAAGAACTCAAAATTCTTGAAAATTCTAAATCAGATTTCACATCTGCCACGCAGATGGCCTAACGCCAGAAGAAGTCATCAGACAGCAATTCAGCAGAGCCTCATCCGTTCAGATCATCATCATCAGTCAACAATCAGATCGCATCAGAGCTTCATTTGCTGACGCTTTAGCACGGAGTCTGGGGTAAGTCATTATGTCTCATATTTCTAGCAATACCTGTAGAAAAGCAAAAAAAAACCATCTCGCTCCTCTCTACGCCCCGAAAATGTAAAAGACCAACACAGTTGCCCTAAGGGCAAACGCGAGGATAGCGCCGAGGAAATGGTTCAGTGCGATGTGTGCGACACTTGGTACCATTTCTCATGTGTGGGCGTCGTCGAAAGTGTCGTCCAAACAGATTAGATGTGCGACAGCTGCGTACGAGTACAATCACACGCCTCAAACATCACGAACGTAGTCCAGAACCCTCAGGAGTCAGGCAAAGTCTGCACAGCATCAGCATCAACGGCAGTGTCCTCACAACCAACACCATCTTCACAGCTGCAACTTGCACCAACTGTAGTTACTTCACAGCCATATTTCAGAGCCGCCTTTCAGGCTGAACCGGAATCAAAACAACCGTCCGTGTGTTCAAAAAACAGCATGTCAACTTCCAGATCCATCAATCTCAAATTAAAAAAAACTTGAGGAAAAGCGTCTTCTTAAAGAAAAAAGAGATCGTGAATACCTTGATAAAAAGTATGAGATACTCGGTGAAATGGCCTCTGACACCGAGGAAGATGCAGTTTCGGAAGCTCTTATTACAAAGCAAGAAAGATGTGTTAGTGGATATCAGATGTCAACACCATATGTGAAAATCCTGTGCTTAAGACGAGAATTGAAAATGAAAGTGAGGCGAATAACGCTAATGGTATAGTTGAAAACAAAAAAGTCCTCTCTGCTGCACTTACCTCGGCTAAGTGTAATAACCAGCAAATTACGCAAAGAGACCAGTTCGAGTTAAGCTCCTCTCACATTACTTCACGGCATGGAATTAACAAGGAATTACCTGTATTCAGTGGGAATCCAGAAGATTGGTCACTCTTTATCAGTTCTTTTCAGAACTCAACGCGGACATGCGGTTACTCAAACGACGAAAATCTAATTCGTTTGCAACGAAGCCTAAAGGGCAACGCATTAGAAGCCATTCGTTATAAACTATTATACCCCGAGCACGGTCCAGTAATTATTTCGACATTACAGATGCTCTATGAAAGACCTGATATCGTAATAAATACACTTCTAACAAAAATCAAGAAGGACCACCCCCAAGAACCGACAAACTGGAAAGTCTTATTGCATTCTCATTCAGAATGTATGTGCCATAATGGAATCCAAAAATTTAAAGGCACATATCGAGAATCCCTGTCTTATCCAAGAATTGGTCGAACGACTACCGCCAAGCATCAGGCTTAATTGGGGTATTCACAGACAAGAGTGTGCGGAAGTAAATCTGTCAACATTCAGTAGATGGTTACAACAGATAGCTCAAGCAGCAGTCGATGTTTCACCAACATCATATACTTCGTTTAGTGAGAAAAAAACGACAAGCGTCCATTTACAACGAATAGGTTTGTAAATACACACGAACAAGTTGAGATTCTAGAAGGCAACAAACAAACCAAGAAGTGCAAGATCTGCAGCAGTGACTGCAATAATGTGGAGTTTGTTCAAAGATCAACAATATGAGTTTAAATGATAAGTGAAGCACTGTAAAACAACACAGGTTATGTAGAACCTGTCTCCGAGCTCATGGGAGGGTACAGTGCATTGTGCATCAAACAAAAGATGTGGACAAGACAGATGTGGTTTTCGACACCACAGACTGCTGCATAAGAACGCTACTCTTGATTCCGATATATCCGAGACAACTAAAATTAATAAAAATAACGATAAATATGCAAATTGCAATATGCATATTTCGAAGAATAGTTCCACACTTTTTAGAATTCTCCCAGTGACATTATATAGCAGAACAACCAAATGCGATGCGTATGCATCTCTCGACTATGGCTCTTCAGTTACCATTATGGACGAAAGGCTGGCTCGACAACTGGAACTCGATGGTGATGTCGCCCCACTTTGCTTAAAATGGACGACCGACAAGCGCTACACAGAAGAACGATCGAAAAAGGTTACCGCCAAAATTGCGGGCATTGGTATGAAAAATAAATTCGAGATCTCTAATGTAAGAACAATCCAGAACTTAAACTTAACGACACAGTCTCTCGATGCGTGTGAACTGAAGAAAAGATATCAACATATTGTAAAATGTTTGTGTGGGTACAAATGATAGAACTTATTCTTTTCAATACAAATCCCTTTATTCAGTACAGTTACAATTCACTTTTTAATTCTTTCTCTCAGTACAATTCAATTTCTCAACCACTTATACTTTTCTTATCTTTTACTTAAACCACTTAATCACTTCTAATTAACACTTCAAATTACACTTTAGAACTGATTTGCATACCTTTGGGATGCTGGTATTTATACTCGAATGACATACTTCTTTTTTTTTTTTTTTTTTTATAATTTACGCGCGCCTAAGGGGTTGATACCCTTTTACTGTTGCCAGGGCGCGGGCGGAAAGATAGAAGGAGGAGAAAGGAAAATTGTTTTTGTAGTGGTTTGAAACTCAGGTGTGTTTGGTTTCTATGTTTGCTCTCCAGGGGTGGGAGTCCGAATAGGACGGAGAGTTTTTTTTCACTCAGAGTGATTCGAGATATAATTCCCAGTATTTTTTTCATTGCTTGAAACTCTTATAACAGCCAAATCTACGTGTCAGTGTTATGCCTTCACACGCAGAATTTTTTTGCCTGAGTTCCAATTATACAATGAAAAACTGATTTTGCCATGGGCAGGATTCGAACCTGGACCCTCCGAGTGAGAAGCGTTTGCTACTACCACTACACCACGGCCACCCCATCCACGCCATCCAGCGTCCCATACAATTTCCAATTTGCTAGAAAATTCGATTCCACTCTCCAGTCTCCAGACTTTGTTATTCCAATATCGAAACCTTCTGGTCTTCGACATTTTCTGCTAGATGTCGCTGCTCACATTTAAGTGGTTATCACATTGCTCCCTCCCTACAGTTGTTCGTCCCGAACAACTTCGTCATTCAGCATCCCGTTGAAATGACACATTCTATCCAAATGGACCACTTTCAATTTTCCTCGATTCCCACGCTGGATCCGGTAGACAACGTCATTAATGCGGGTTATCACCTTGTATGGACCTTCCCAGTCCTGTTGCAATTTTGGTGATTTGCCTTTCTTACGCTGAGGATTATACAGCCAAACCAGATCTCCTTCGTTGAAACCGGAAGATTTCGCCTTGATATCGTACCTAGTTTTCATGCGGCTGCTTGCTAGCTTCATCTTTTCTCTGGTGTCTTCATGCAATTTACGAATCCTGCTGCGTAAGTCATTCACGTACTCGTTCACCTCTTTGGGCTCCGTCGGTGGGGATCCGAATTTTGCTTCACTTGGCAACCGAATCGTTTGACCAAATAAGATCTCAGATGGTGTGTGCCCTGTTGAGCTATGGACCGCGTTTCGGTAGGCCATTGAGAAGAGGGGTATGTGTCGATCCCAATCCCGCTGGCAGTTGCTGACAACCTTAGATAGATGCTCATTCAAGGTCCGATTGAATCGCTCGACCATTCCATCAGATTGAGGGTGTAGTGGCGTTGTCCTTGTCTTTCTTATTCCCAAATATTGGCATATTTCCTGGAAGACTTTTGATTCAAAGTTTCGCCCTTGATCAGAGTGCAGCTCCATTGGTACCCCAAATCTGCTCACCCAGTTGTTGACTATCTGTTCGGCTACGGTCTTAGCCTCTTGATTTGGGATGGCAAACACTTCCGGCCACTTACTGAAGTAATCCATGACTACGAGCGTATATCGGTTTCCATTAAAGGTTTCGGGAAACGGCCCAGCGATGTCGATGGCTATTCGTTCGAAAGGTGCTCCGACATTGTATTGTTGCATTTGTCCATGTGGCTTTACTTTTGGACCCTTGGTAGCCGCACACCTTATGCACTTTTTGCACCAATTCTCGACATCTTGTTTAGCGCTTAGCCAATAGAAACGTTCCCTTACCTTTTCCAACGTCTTGTTTATTCCCAAATGGCCTCCTGAGATTCCGTCATGTATTTCATGGAGCACTTGGTTGACTCTGGACCGTGGCACAATTAGCTGCATACGAGATGTTGTCCCATCTGCACTTTCTCATTTTCTCTTCAGCAATCCATCTTGCACAAAAAGCGAGTCCGTCCCACTGTGCCCAGTATGCCTTCAGAGTTTGGCTCCGATCTGATATCTGCTGCCAGCTTGGTCTTTCCTCGTGTTCCTTCCAGGCCAATATTGGTTCGATGTCATTGTCTGCCTGTTGGGAGGAACGGATTTCGTCTATACTCCAACCCTCTATTGGCTCAGTCCTGATCATTTGGATAGTTGCCTGTTCTTTCGCTTCTTTACGGTTGCAGTGTTCGCATTTTACCCCGCACGGTCGACGAGAGAGAGCATCAGCATTTGAGTGGAGTGTTCCCTTGCGGTGTTGCACTTCAAAGTCGTAGCCCTGCAACTGCTCGATCCATCTTGCAACTTGGCCTTCAGGGTTCTTAAATTGGAGTAGCCATTTCAGAGCTGCGTGGTCTGTCCGGAGAATGAACTTTTGTCCGTAGAGGTACTTATGGAAATGCTTCGTAGCCAGAATTAAAGCCAGAAGCTCGCGCCGGGTTACACAGTAGTTCCTTTCAGGTCTGGAGAGTACTTTACTGTAATATGCGACCACTTTCTCTTGACCATCATGAACCTGGGAAATCACAGCTCCGACCCCAACATTGCTAGCGTCTGCGTCCACGATGAACATTTTTCCGGGCGTCGGGTAACCCAAGATGGGGGCATTGCACAGCTGTCGCTTCAGTTCTTGAAATGCTTTTTCGCATTCTCCAGACCACCTGAACTGTCGGCCTTTTTCTGTAAGTTGATGCAGGCTCTTCGCAATACCAGCAAAATCCTTTACGAACCTTCTGTAATACGTGGCGAGTCCCAAGAAGCTTCTCAGTTGATGTTTATCTTTTGGAGAAGGCCAACTTTTCACGGCTTCGATTTTGTCAGGATCCGTTCTTACTCCTTCCGCTGATATAATGTGACCCAGATATTTTACTTCCGGACGAAACAAGGCACACTTTTCTGGGT
This sequence comes from Volucella bombylans, assembly GCA_949129095.1. Classification (NCBI taxonomy): domain Eukaryota; kingdom Metazoa; phylum Arthropoda; class Insecta; order Diptera; family Syrphidae; genus Volucella; species Volucella bombylans. The sequence goes on along the minus strand of OX422143.1, from coordinate 62,928,178 downwards.
TGAGCTTTAAATGAGCACTTCGTAGCCTCTCAAACACTTCTTTTAGATTTTCGCGGTGCTCCTCGTACGTCTTACCTATGACGATAACGTCGTCCAAATATACTAGGCAGGTTTTCCAGGTGAGTCCTTGCAATGTTCGTTCCATTAGTCGCTCGAAGGTGGCCGGAGCGTTGCACAGTCCAAACGGCATCACTGCAAACTGCCAAAGACCGCTTCCTGTAGTGAAGGCAGTTTTCTCACGGTCCGTACGATTTATCTCTACCTGCCAGTAGCCGCTCTTCAAGTCAAGTGTTGAAAACCATTTCGCTCCAGAAAGCATATCCAAAGTGTCATCGATTCTCGCAAGTGGGTAGCTGTCCTTTTTAGTGACATCATTGAGACGTCGGTAGTCTACACAAAATCTCGTGCTGCCATCTTTCTTCTTCACGAGGACCACTGGAGATGCCCACGGACTTTGCGATTCTTCAATCACTCTGTTAACAACCCTGGCACATATAGTTCTAACGTTGGTACCTCTGCTGCTGATGCTGAGGACAAGTCATCATGTCAAACGAAAAAAAAAAACCTAAAAGCGACTAACCCCAAAAAGGTCACCTTAAGAACACGTTTTTTTTCTCTTTTTTAAATAATTTTAATTCCTTTGTCAAATTCTTTAAAGCTAAATTAATCTTAACACTAAAGTAAGTCATCTAAACTTATTGTACTACTTGAATTACATATATTTCTATTTCAATAGGATTTTATAACGTTCCACAATAAAAAAGAACAAACTATTTGAACAAGTCTTTTTTATTTACGTTAATAAAAATTAGTGCTGTTGTCGCAAGTTCGCCAACAATTTTATAAAATCTTTAAAGAAGATCACTATGCCAACATCAAAAGACCAGATGTCACCATCAGAGCAACATAATTGCCAAATGTGTACCGCGCCAGATGCTCATGACAACATGGTCCAATGTGACAAGTGCGACTTATGGTTCCATTATCAATGCGCACAAGTCGATAGTTTTGTGGCATACCAAGATTGGACATGCAAAAAATGTGCTCCACCAATTCCGGCGCCTGTTGTGGAACATGCGGGACCACGATCTACGACGTCATCCAAGCCTTCGAAAACTTCAAGATCTTCATCAGCAAAACATTTTCAACTTCAACTGCAGAGACTGGAAGAAGAACGATCCTTGAAGGAGAAGCGTGATCAGGAATACCTTGACAAGAAATATTGTTTATTGAGTCAGGCAGAAGATTCCTCCGAAAGCGATGACGAGGCCCGTTCACTTAATTCACCAAAGCAAGTGCAGGAATGGTTGCAGAACGCTCGTAACTCAACCGTAAGTATCAGGAATCCAATTAAATTTGCAGGTAATTCCAAAAAAGTAGCTGCTGAGTTATCAGTTCCCTACGTCCACGAACCGATTGCTAGTTCCTCCTGGACGGGAGCCGTCGTTGCACAACAACAAAGGCAACCACATCAATCACAATTGCCCGCAAATTCAAGTGTGATACCAGAACCCCTCACTACACCCATCACTGTGCCTTCAGCTAAGTCATCGCAAATAAATTGACTATCACCCCAGCAGCGATCTGTCACTAAGCCCCAGCCGTCTCAAACCCAATGCTTGCCTTCAGTGATAGAAATGCAAATTCCACCACAGCAACCGCAATGCCTGCCAAATATTCAATTATGTGACCCAGCCGAAATTCCTCCACCTAGCATCTCTCGGAGGAGTTCGTCTTCACATGAACACACTCACACCCTGACAAGAAGTAACCTGGCAGCGCGACACTCAATATCGAGAGATCTACACAGTTTTGGTGGGAGCCCTGAAGATTGGCCGCTATTTATTTCTAATTTTAACAGATCCACAGAGTTATGTGGATTCTCTGAGGAAGAAAATTTGGTTCGACTTCAAAGGGCTTTAAAAGGAAAAGCTCTAGAGGCCGTGCGTTGCATGCTCATCCAACCCAATTGTGTCCCGCGCATTATATCAACACTTAAGATGCTGTTTGGAAGACCAGAGCTAATAATTCACTCTATTCTTCAGAGAATCCACACCACTCCCCCACCCAAGGCCGATAAGTTGGAAACCATAGTTGCCTTCGCCGTTGTTGTCCAGAACATGTGTGCAACGATGGAAGCGTCTGGAATGGCAGCACATTTAAATAACCCGACCTTGCTTCAAGAGCTTGTCGCCAAGTTGCCGCCTTCTATTCGCTTAAATTGGGCAATTTTCAGACAAACTCTGCCAGCTTGCACAATTTCGCACTTTAGCACTTGGCTTTATCAGATCGCTGAAGCTGCCAACTATGTAATAGTCCCTAACGAACACAGACCAGAAACTAAACAGCCCATTCGAAGTGACAAAGAGAGAGGTTTTCTCAATGCTCATGCTGAGGTTTGCAGTCATGGAGATACGTCATGTACTAATACGAAAGAGAGCAAATGTCCTATCTGTGCTGGAACGTGTTTCTCTGTTGCCAATTGCAGAAAATTCGAAACTAAACCGCCCATTCGAAGTGACAAAGAGAGAGGTTTTCTCAATGCTCATGCTGAGGTTTGCAGTCATGGAGATACGTCATATACTAATATGAAAGAGAGCAAATGCCCTATCTGTGCTGGAACGTGTTTCTCTGTTGCCAATTGCAGAAAGTTCGAACAGCTAAGCCACTCTTTAAAATGGGCAGCTGTCAGAGAACATAAGCTGTGCAGAAAATGTTTAACAAGGCATACCAGCAATAAATGCAAATCTGACGTAGTTTGTGGAAAAAGTAATTGCAGTTTTAAACATCACAGATTATTGCACAACGACCAGAAGGATATTGATCGCCAACGGTTAATAGGTGTTTCAATGACAGCGTCGCATAATGCTCATTCGCGAGAATTTCAATCGATGCTGTTTCGAGTTGTGCCAGTCGTTTTATATGGGAACGGCATTCAATTACTTGAGTTTGCCTTTTTAGATGATGGATCTTCCCTAACGCTAATGGAAGAAGAGCTAGCAAAAGATCTGAATGTTGCAGGAACACCGGAGCCCCTGTGTCTGAGATGGACTGCTAGCACACACCGATACGAAAATGATTCCAAAGTGATGAGCATCCGAATATCTGGAACTGGCAAAAATAGTAAAAAATACCCCCTGGCTAATATACACACGGTTAAGAGTCTTCAACTCCCCCGACAAACTGTAGACGGTAAAAAGCTACAAGAAGAGTTTAGGCACTTAAGAGGTTTGCCAATTGAGTCATATGAGGACGCAGCACCTCGTTTGTTGATCGGACTTAATAACTGGAGACTTGGGCTACCGATAAATTACAGAGAAGGGAAAACAGAAGAACCAGTGGCAACCAAGACACGTTTAGGATGGACTATACATGGACATTGTTCACACTCACCGCCAGACTATGGATGTATAAATACTCGGGCTAATTTTCACACATGCGGATGTAATAATGGTAACGACATCGAGCTTCAACGCCTTGTTAAGGAATTTATAAGCAGTGAGCAGTTTGGAGCGTCAAAATCTGAACATAACTTACTCTCAGCGGAAGAAAAGCGAGCTCAAGAGTTGCTGCAAGGTCTGACCCGCCGAAAAAATGGTCGATTCGAAACAGGATTGCTTTGGAAGTACGAAAATATCAGTCTCCCAGACAGTCTACCCATGGCGAAAAGGCGTCTTATAGGTCTTCAGAAGCAAATGAATCGGAATCCCCAAACTGCTGACGCCCTTCACGAAAAATTAGAGGAATATATTTCCAAAGGGTATGCCAGAAAGCTTTCGACGAAGGAAATCAAAGAGAATCGTCAAGCCTGGTATCTGCCGGTGTTTCCAGTAATAAATCCAAACAAGCCTGGGAAACTAAGAATCGTTTGGGATGCTGCTGCCAAGGTTCAGGGGGTTTCACTTAATTCGGTACTCCTCAAAGGTCCAGATCAACTGGTTTCCCTGACATCAGTTATTTACAGATTTAGAGAAAGACAGATTGCGATCTGTGGTGATATTATGGAGATGTTCCACCAAATACAGATACGAGAAGAGGACCAACACTATCAGCGATTTCTATGGGTCGGGCGTAAGCAAAAAGAAATTGACTTCTACGTTTTGAAAGTGATGACCTTCGGCGCAACCTGTTCGCCCTGCTGCGCTCAATATGTTAAAAATCGAAATGCTGATGAATTCCAACAAGAATATCCTAGAGCGGTTAAGTCAATTCGGGAAAATCATTACGTTGACGATCTCATGGATAGTGTTGATTCTGAAGAGGAGGCAATTGAGCTGGCGAACCAAATTCGATACATCCATCTGCAGGGTGGCTTCTACATACGAAACTGGATATCGAACTCTCAGACTGTACTGAGCGCATTGCAATCAAATCAAAGGGAGGAGATAAATTTTAGCTCGAAAAGTGAGTTGGGGACAGAAAAAGTCCTAGGAATGTGGTGGTGCACCACATCAGATTCCCTTACGTATAAATTATCACCCAGTATAAAAAACGCTGCAGTTCTTTCTGGTAATGACCGCCCAACGAAACGAGAAGTACTCAGGATTCTGATGACTATATTTGACCCTTTAGGACTTCTGGCGAACTTTCTTATGTATATAAAAGTTCTACTTCAAGAAATCTGGCGTTCAGGAGTTGCATGGGATGAGAAAATCCAAGATCCACAGTACGACAAATGGCTCAAGTGGATTCGTTTTCTTCCGGAAGTAGTAAATTTACAAATCCCGCGGTGCTATATTACCAACAGATTAATACGCCAGCCAGAGAGACACCTTCATGTGTTCGTCGATGCGAGCGAAAATGGATTTGCGGCAGCTGCATACATAAGATCGAGCGATGGGGAATTAGTCGAATGTGCATTAGTAGGGGCAAAGACGAGAGTAGCCCCCCTAAGGAGTCTTTCTGTTCCCAGACTGGAGTTGCAAGCAGCTGTACTTGGTGCTCGTCTCGCAAAAAGCATCATAGATTATCACTCTATAAAATTCCAAAAGCAAGTCTTCTGGACGGATTCCAAGACCGTTTTAAGCTGGCTGCGTTCAGATCACAGACGATATCGCCAATTCGTTGCCTTCAGAGTAAGTGAAATCCTGGACACCACAAACCTAACTGACTGGCACTGGATCCCCAGTGAACTAAACGTGGCGGACGAGGCCACGAAATGGAAGAAAAATCCAGATTTTAGCGCCTCAAACCGATGGTTCCGAGGCCCATCCTTTCTGACATTGCCTCCGGAAAGTTGGCCATCAACAGAACAGCCGGAAACAGCAACATCTGAGGAAATAAGGTCACAATTTATCGCAGTTCATCGTGTGCATCATATCCGTGTGTTCCAACCAGAAAGGTTTTCTAACTGGAACAGGCTAGTCCGCAGTACTTGTTATGTTCTCCGTTTTTTGCACAACGTACAGTCAAGGCGTAAGAAAACCGACCGAAAGTATGGTAAATTTAGCCAAGTTGAGTTGGAGGCAGCAGAAATGATATTATTTAGAGAAGCCCAACGAGAGAGATTTCCAAAAGAGACCGCGTCAGTATCAGCAAAAGAATGCATTCATCGGTCAAGTCCATTAGTATCCCTTTGTCCCCACTTAGACGAGAATGGCGTTCTGCGAGCTAATCTACGATTAGATCATTGTCAAGAAGCCAACATAGAATTGAAACGACCAATAATTCTCCCTAAGGACCATGCGACAACAAACTTACTCGTTCAAAACTATCACCGTCGATACCATCATCAAAACCATGAGACAGTGATCAATGAAATCCGCCAGAGATACAGAATCCCAAGATTAAGAGTCGTTCTTCGTACAGTCAGAAGGTCATGTCAACTTTGCAAAATTCGGACAGCACAGCCACAGACTCCGCTCATGGGTCAACTACCAGTTGCTAGACTAGCGTCTTTTACCAGGCCATTTTCATATGTGGGTATTGACTATTTTGGCCCTATTTTCATATCCAATTTAAGAAGAAAGGAGAAGAGGTGGGGGGTTCTGCTTACTTGTCTAACAACGCGAGCTGTACATATCGAGATTGCACACACATTGTCGACGGACTCTTGCATACTTGCTATTCGAAATTTCATTGCCAGAAGGGGTAGTCCAATCGAATTTTATAGCGACAACGGTACCAATTTAAGGGTGCGGAACGGGAATTGAAAGAGGCATATCAGGATGTTGATAAGCATAGACTTATGGAAATTTTCACCACAGCTAATATGAAATGGAGTTTTATACCTCCTGCATCGCCGCATATGGGGGGTTGCTGGGAACGGCTGGTACGCTCAATCAAAACCGTCCTCTATAAGATAATGCCAAATCGCTACCCATCGGATGAGTTGTTGCGTAGCATGCTAATGGAAGTAGAGAGCACCGTCAACTCTCGTCCCTTAACATATGTCCCTCTTGATGATGAAAATAAAGAAGCGCTAACCCCTAATCACTTCCTTCTAGGTTCTTCCAGTGGATCAAAGCCGATTGCAATACTCAATGATGACAAGGCAACACTTAAAAAGAATTGGTTGATTTCTCAATTGTATGCTGAATCGTTTTGGAAAAGGTGGGTTAAAGAATATCTTCCTACAATCACCCGCCGCACTAAGTGGTTCGCGCCGGTTAAGCCAATCGAAGTGGGAGACATCGTACTTGTTGTGGACCCCAACAGTCCTCGAAATTGCTGGCCCAAGGGACGTGTAATCGAAACTCGTGTATCTAAGGATGGCCAAGTGCGAAAAGCTGCTGTTTTAACACAGGTGGGAATCCTGGAAAGACCTGCCGTAAAGTTGGCTGTTTTAGACATAGGAGATTCTGCAGCAGTAGATCCGCTAGTGGCAAAACCCGCCGTAAATTAGGCTGTTTGTAAGGGTAAATCCGTTAGCGGATATACCGGGGGAGAGTGTTAACAACCCTGGCACATATAGTTCTAACGTTGGTACCTCTGCTGCTGATGCTGAGGACAAGTCATCATGTCAAACGAAAAAAAAAAACCTAAAAGCGACTAACCCCAAAAAGGTCACCTTAAGAACACGTTTTTTTTCTCTTTTTTAAATAATTTTAATTCCTTTGTCAAATTCTTTAAAGCTAAATTAATCTTAACACTAAAGTAAGTCATCTAAACTTATTGTACTACTTGAATTACATATATTTCTATTTCAATAGGATTTTATAACGTTCCACAATAAAAAAGAACAAACTATTTGAACAAGTCTTTTTTATTTACGTTAATAAAAATTAGTGCTGTTGTCGCAAGTTCGCCAACACACTCCCTCAGCTTTCATCTTCGACATCATTTCGGCAACTTCTGTTTGCTTTGCCAATGGAAGACGCCTTGCAGGTTGACGGATTGGTCGAGCGTCTCCGGTGTCAATGTGGTGTTGAACAATATGCGTACGTCCATATTCTCCGTCTTGTGTAGCAAATATATCAGCGTACTCACCGATTAGTTTTTCTGCCAGGATTCGCTGATCTTCGTCCAGATTACAGAGTCTGAGAATTTTGTTCTTGATTTTTATGCTCTGAACTGTTGTGACCGGTTTTGCACCCTTTTTTTCCGTTGTGGTCGATATAGCCTCAACAGGTACGCATTTTCCGACTATCTCCCCCTTTTTCACCTTTACACTGAATGTCTTGGGATTTAGAATCCTTACAGGGACCATGTTGTTCTTTGGCTCCACTAAGGTCTTTCCCACCATGAAGTCTCTTTTCTTTTCTGGCTCCATCAAATAGAATCGGTGGCTACCAGGACCACCTTCCACTTTTGCCCACAAAATTGCTTCTGACGAAGGCTCTAGACTCTGATTGCTGCAGATGACGACATTTGAGACTGTGGTATTGGCGTTTCCGTATATCATTGGTATCTCCATGTTTCTGTATTTCAGGGTTTGTGCCCCCAAGTCGACTACAAGTCCATGTTCTCTCATGAAGTCTGTACCAATGATGCACTCGTCACATATGTCAGCTACCAGAAACGCGTGAGTGAATGTTATTCCGGCCAGTTGGATTTTTATGCGGACTTCACCATATACCTTAATCGTTGCTCCTGTAGCTGTTCGCAAGCTGCAACTGCTAGTGTTATGCAGCCAAGACTTCTGCACAAGATTCCTCCTGATGATTGAGGCCGTGGCACCGGTGTCTATTGTTGCCATCCATTTTTCTTTTCCACTGACTACTTCTACTAGAAGGCTTTCGCTGCGTCGTTTTGCCAGCGAGACTTGGATGATGGTCCTGGGGCCGTCGACTCCTGCTACCAACTTCTGCCCCGCGAAGTTGGTGCTTAAGCATTTCCCGACTGATGGCTTCGGGAAGGTTGACCGGCTTCTTGATAGCTGTTTCTGCTGGTTTCTTCCTCTATTGGCTTGCCACCACAGTGAGGGCAGTCTTTTCGTCGCACCGGTTCTTTACACTGCCTTTGAAGGTGTCCTATTTTATTGCAATTCCAGCAGCGTATTATCCGTCTATCCCGTCGAGTATCTCGTTCCTCGGCACTAATTCTTGTGCAGGAGCATTCGATAGATGTTACTTCCCTGACGAAATGTGTTCCCCTGGAAGCCTGATTGGCTGCTTCCATCGCCAGAGCGAAGGCAAGTGCTTCAGCAAGGGTTCTTTTCCCGGCCATCCTTACTGCTGACTGTAGCTTCGAATCTGCAATTCCCCTGATAAATGCATCTTTTGCCATTTCGTCGATAATTTCCTGGCCTGCGGTGGGGTATGACAGATGTGCAAGTCTACTCACGTCTGCTTGGAGCTGCTGCAGTGTTTCTCCTCTTTGCTGCGTTCGGCTTTGCAATTGGACCTTGTAGACCTCCTGCATGTGGCTGTCACCAAACCGTTTCTCGATAGCCTGCACTAAAGTCACATAATCTTTATGCTTTTCGATGTCTACTGTTTGCAACAATTCTGCTGCAGGACCGTGCAAGGCCATTGTTAGGGCAAAGCACTTTTCCTCATTGTCCCAGTCGTTTGCACAGGCAGCCATTTCAAACTGCTTCTTATAAGTAGACCATGAGGTCTGGCCATCGAATGAGGGAGGCTTCAAATCTTTTCTCCTTGGACCGCTTAAAGAACATTCTCGCAGTTTCTGTTTTCGCACTGTGTCGAGCTCTTTTGCCAGTTGCTGAACTTTGCTGTCCATTTCTTCGAATTTTTCGCCAACATTCTTCTCTATTGTATCAAATTTGTCATCAACGTTCTTCTCAATTCTATCAAATTTGTCATCAACGTTCTTCTCTATGCTTTCAAATTTGTCATCGATTTCTTCGAATTTTTGCTGAAGAATGTTCTTTTGTTCTTCCAGTTTTTGTTCTAGACTATTCTTTTGTTCGTTGAATTTTTGTTCAATGCTGCTCTTCTGCTCGTTTAGATTTTTCTTTTGTTCATCCAACTTTTGCTCGAGACTATTCTTTTGTTCATCCATTTTCTGTTGAAGACCGTCCAAATTTTTCTTCTGCTCGTCCATTTTTTGTTCCAGACTGTTCTTCTGTTCTTCCAGATTTTTCTTTTGTTGGTCGAGACTGTTCTTCTGTTCGTCCATTTTTAACAAGAGGAGTTGCATCATCGCAGCCATGTCATTGCCGGTACTTGTCTGTTCATCCTCGTCAACATCAAAGGAATATGCATCAGGATCATGTCCCTCGTTGTTCAAAGCCTCCTGAAGTCGGAGCACCAGGTCACTTTTTCCTCCACTGGCGCTGAGGCTTCTCTTGTTCCACTCGGATTTGAGTTGGACGAGGGTCAACTGCAATAGTTTTCGACCCATTCTAGCTTTTTCAAATAGTCAGAAAACCCCCTTTTTTTTTTGTTTTTTTTTTTTACACACAAATAAGTCCTATCCCACTTCTGACACCAATGTAAAATGTTTGTGTGGGTACAAATGATAGAACTTATTCTTTTCAATACAAATCCCTTTATTCAGTACAGTTACAATTCACTTTTTAATTCTTTCTCTCAGTACAATTCAATTTCTCAACCACTTATACTTTTCTTATCTTTTACTTAAACCACTTAATCACTTCTAATTAACACTTCAAATTACACTTTAGAACTGATTTGCATACCTTTGGGATGCTGGTATTTATACTCGAATGACATACTTCGAGAACAATTCACGCCATCCAGCGTCCCATACAATTTCCAATTTGCTAGAAAATTCGATTCCACTCTCCAGTCTCCAGACTTTGTTATTCCAATATCGAAACCTTCTGGTCTTCGACATTTTCTGCTAGATGTCGCTGCTCACATTTAAGTGGTTATCACAATATGCACGGAATTCCTATTGCGTCGTATAAAGCGGCGAAGCCACTAATATTGATAGGTCTGGACAACTGGTACCTGGGTATAAGTCTTCGTAAGCGCAAAGGTATGAAAAACGAACCTGCTATCACAAAGACGAGACTAGGCTGGGTTGCTCATAGCATTTATGGAAATAATCTAAATAATGACACAAAATACAGTTTTCATGTTTGTGAATGCCAAGCATACTTGAATGAAGAAATTCATCGTATCGTAAAGCGATACTTTATAACAGAAAATATCGGAAAGAAAACGTCTAAGGCAATGCTATCTAAGGATGAAGAGCGGGCACAAAGTATGTTGAATAAAAGAGGCTACCGAGATGGGAATCGTTTCGTCGTGCCGTTGCTGTGGAAGCATGACATCGCCTCATTACCCGACAGCCGTCCGATGGCTGAGCGCCGCCTAAGATGTTTAGGATCTAGAATAGAGAAGGACAACGCGAGCGTTGAAGCTACAGAATCAGATCTGCACTTACCTGCAGAAAGGATATGCTCGCAAATTAGAATCGCAGGAGCAGCTTGTCAGAAGTTCGAAAACGTGGTACCTGCTAATATTTCCTATAATAAACCCAAATAAGCCGAATAAGATTCGCATCGTATGGGATGCAGCGGCAAAGAGTCATGGTGTATCACTTAATTCCCTGCTGTTAAGTGGATCAGATACGGTGAACTCACTACAATTTTGTATAAATTCCGTCAAGGAAATATAGCAATATGCTCAGATATACGCGAAATGTTTCATCAAGTGAAAATTGCCAAAGACGACCAGGACGCCCAAAGATTCCTATGGAGGAATCTTACAACCAAGGAAATAGAAGACTACATCATGACGGTGATAACATTCGGTTCAACCTGTTTACCATATTGTGCGCAATTTGCTAAAAATGCAAACGCCAGCGAGTTCATAGCTCAATACCCTAGACCAGTAGAAGCTATTGTTGAAAAACATTATGTGGATTGCGATTGCCTTAATAGCGTTGGCTCCGAAATAGAGGCGAAGGCTGAATTCGAAATCCACAACTTCTTGTCAAATTCCAAAAGTGTTTTAAGAGAGGTTAACTCCGAAGTACACGACGAGTTGCCAAAAAAGATTGCAGTGTGGCATGAGTTTAACGATGCTGAAAAGATACTTGGTCTGTGGTAGTCCCCCACTAAGGATACGTTCTCCTTTCCCCTAAAAGCACATAAACTAAGGGCGAGAATATTATCAGGACGGATACATCCAACGAAAAGAGAAGTTTTAAAGGCATTAAGGAGTATTTTCGACCCCCTTGGCCTTATCGCAAATTTTCTGGTTAAGCTCAAGATATTACTAAGAGAAGTTTGGCGCTCATCGACGCAATGGGATGAGGAGATAGGCGACAGTCATTATGAAGAATGGAAGGAATGGGCAAGTCATCTACCAGAGATAGAACGAATTGTAATTAGACGTCTATATGCTCAATCACTTCACTTCAGCGATACGGTACAGCTGCATATATTTGTAGACGCCAGCGAGAATGCTTACGCTGCGGCAGCCTATCTACGCCTAGCGCCTCTAAGGAATTTGTCGATACCTAGGTTGGAGCTAGAATCAGCAGTGCTGGGGGTACGATTATTCAAGTCTATATGACTTAATCTACACGTGAAAAATTACACATTTTGGAGTGACTCGAAGATCGTACTTTTTTGGATAAGATCAGAACAAAGAATATATAAGCATTATGTAGCATTCAGGATAGGAGAAATATTGGAAGAAACAGATATAGGAAATTGGAGATGAGTTCCAAGTAAGTAAAACGTGGCAGACGAAGCTACCAAATGGAAACGTAATAATCTGTTCGAGTCCGACAATCGATGGTATCGAGGGCCAGAATTCCTATACGCGCAACCAGAGGAATGACCTAAAGACGAATCCCTAAACTTCAGCACAACCGAAGGAGTTAGAGTACACTTCGCTCACGGCAACGCCAACGTACCAAGTATCATATACTACTCTAGATTCTCTAGTTGGAACAAATTGGTGCGGTCACTTGCTTACGTTTTTATGTTCAATGATATAAAACTAAAAAAAAGAGCTAGTTCAAAATGGAAGTATCTTACGGCCTACGATCTTCAACGGTCTCAAAACTACCTGTACCGCCAATGTCAACAAGAAGCATTTCCAGAAGAAGTTGCTGCTTTAAGAGTTAAGTTCAATAATTCTGCTATATTTAACAGAAACCACTTGTTGTACAAACTATCGCCATATATGGAGAAGAACAATGTTATAAGGATAAACGGTCGTATTGACTGCTAACATTGATATGTGCGAAGTGAAACGGCCTATAGTCTTGCCGAAACGACACCACATAACTGAACTCATAATAGATCATTTTCACCGAAAATTTCACCATCAGCATAGCGAGACAGTCATCAACGAACTTCGACAGCTGTACTATCGTAAAAAAACTAAGAGGAACTTGTAAACATTGCAAAAACGTGAGAGCTAGACCAATAGCACCCCTAATGGGAGAGTCGCCACCGAGTAGACTAAAATCATTTACTCGACCCTTTTCCTACATCGGAATCGATTACTTCAGCCCAATTGCAGTACGAGTCAGCAGACGCTCAGAGAAAAGGTGGGGCGTCGTGATAACATGCCTCACTATTCGAGCCATTTACATCGAAATCGCGCACAGTCTTTCTGCGGATTCATGCATCCTAGCCCTAAAATGGTTCATCGCGAGGAGAGGCTTGTCAGTGGAGATATTCAGCGACAACGGGACCAACTTTAGAGGAGCTAGTCAGGAATTACGGCAAAATATCCAACGAATTCGTTGGCACGAATTTAAGGTGGAACTTCATACTCTGTAAAACAGGTGTTGTTGGGTATGGGCCTGACTCGAAATCCATCAGACGAACTTCTGCTGAGTATGATGGCGGAGGTTGAGATCATAATAAATTCACGACCATTGACTTACGTTCCTGTAGAGAGCGACGTCGATGAGGCTCTGACACCGAACCATTTCCTCATGGGTTCATCAAGCGGAGTGAAGCAATTTGGCGAGGGAACTGACGACGGAGCTGTGATGAGAAAGAACTGGATGACGTCCGAGCAATTTGCAAATTCCTTTTGGAGACGTTGGATCCAGGAGTACTTGCCGACTCTGACGAGAAGAACCAAGTGGCATACTCCAGCCAGTCCCCTTGCGAAAGGTGATGTAGTCATTATCGTCGATCCAAACAATCCTAGGAACCTGTGGCCGAAAGGGATCGTGTCCGAAGTCTTCCCAGGAAGAGATGGACAGGTCCGAACAGCAACCGTGCGTACTTCAACAGGGACTTACACTCGACCAGCTACAAAACTCGCCAAGTTAGATGTTGTACGCCAGGTGGAGAAACCAGAGGGTAACCAGGACCAATCCAGCTTACCAGGGGGGAGTGTTAGAACACGTTGCTGCACTGAAAGTGTATTATAGCTTGGCACCACAGCGCGGGAGTGAGAAAGAAAAATGTATTAGAAGAACGACTGGGCATTTCTAAAAAATAACTGCTATTCTTTCTTTTCCAATTTAAGTTCTCGAAAGAACGGACGTGTGATTTAAAATACGAATTTTCAAGTTTTCTTCCCTTTTCTTAAAAAGTACTTGTAAAAAAATACTTATAACTAAGTTAAAATAAATTCTTTCCTTTTTAAAAAACAAACACTTGTCAAGACAAGCAGCCGTACAAGTTCTTAAGAACTCAACACTTTGTACGCGAATCTCTGAAGACATGGTGGTTTTTTTCTTTTGCCTTACTCCGCAATACTATTGACGAGTAGGCTATGGGTGACTTTGGGGATATCTTCTATGTCTTCCTAAACATGCGTCTACTACTACCAAAACTACTTTTAGATATATAACTTGATTGGGAAACTCTATTATTGTATCGTTCAGAGGGATCTAGTCAAGACTCAGAATTCTTCTACGACTGAAGGGATACTTGAGAGGACAAAAGAGATCACATATCGCAAATTTAAAACCGATTTTCAAAATAAATGATACGAAAACGTCATTCTGATATGAGTTTATTGATGATGATGTGTCAACATAGGCGTTAAAAAACAGCCAAAAACTACATTATCCCTAGTGGAGGAACTATTGTTCAAGAAAATACATCACTTACATGATTTCTTATGGAATCTGATGAATTAAATGGGAAACGCTATTAATTACTATTGATAATCTTATCAATTAATTCGTTTCTTTTTTAAGTTCTTATATTAGTTGCTCTTTCCGATTTGGTACTTCCCCGGTTTATTGTAATGCAACAAACATTGAATGAACTCTGAATGCCATCGTTTTGTGGTATACATTTTTTGATTACAATTCTCTTTCGACCAATAACAAAACTTGTACGAAAATTTTTCATTTTCTGTCACTGTCACTATCACTCACTGTCAGTCTCGTCTGGTGTTTCGCACAAAAGAAATTTCTAAATGAAAACCCGCAAAAATGGATGAAATCAAAACGAAATTTTTGGATTTACTCAATAAACAGGTATTTACACAACCAAATAACTGTCTTAAACAATGAAAACATATCTATTTGTATAATAGAATAGGCAAATGAAAATCCCATCTATGGGATTCTCAGATTATTTCATCCAAAACGTTACCACAGAACCAGAAGTTGCAACCAAAGTGCAGCAGTCTGCATCAACATCGGACCAAGACAATAGCCAACAATCTGATCAAGAAATCTTAGAGAGTATTGAAAATATTTACTTTGACCCAGAAAGTGATCCCAGTTTGTATGTACTGGAGGTGAGTATGTTCATCCCACTTGAAATTCAGCCAGTTTGTTGAAAACAAAAAAAAAATCATCAATTACTGACTGTAGTATTTTCCTTTTGTAGAACGTTCTAAGTGAGGGTGTTAATTTGAATAAAATCAACGATACCATGACCACTTTGAAGATGCAGCACAAAGTCTTGTCGAAACAAGTTCTGCAAAATATTCTGGAACAACGAAGTGCCTGCAATGTGGAACTTGCTGCAATAAATGATGTGCAAAAACAATTGGAAGAATCTCTGTGGACGTGTAGAAAATCTCGTTCGTACTTAAATTATGCAAAAACCAATTTGACTACTACAAGCCTGGAAATTTTAGCTGCGTATCGCAAGCGGGAGGTATTGAATGAACTACTTAGCTCATTGCATGCAATAAAGAAACTGGTAAGTAAATTGTATTAATTTATTAATTTACATTTACAATAATTAAACGGGACATTGTCTTTTTGAATGTAGTCTTTCCGTGCTTGGTTCATTGACGTACAAAGTGGGTTTTTCACTCTTGCTGTGTTCAGCTCGTTTCTAAGAAAAAGGCGAATAAACCTCTGTACTTGCTAGTTAGGTGTAGATATTGCCTAGTAAATTGACACTCTACAAAATCGACGTAATGTCTCTTGCCTTACCTTGCCTAATCAATATGTTCCTCGACAGTATTATATTGAAATCGCCAACAGCATTCCGTCCGTTCAAACGTACATCTCTCTCGTACAAGGCCCTCTCGAACTGTTGATTTCATTGTCATTATAAGCTCCAAAAATTCAACACCAATGTACATACGTATCTCTCTTCCTTTCCTTTGCCGTGTATAAACTTTTAAGGGCACACAAAAAAAAATTAAACGTTTTTTTGATTGTCTTTTGTATCTTGTTACAGCCATAGAGATTTCTAAAAACGAAATTAAAGTTAAAAACATAAGGTCGCTGCAGTTATCGAGAGACATGTGACGTTATTAACTCACGTTCGTGTTCTATTACCTTTAATTTTGAATTGTTCTACGCCACGCACGACGGGGGCTACACATTCTCCTTCCAGGTTGGGGTGTCTCCTTCGCATCATTGATTGCGACTGACTAATTTTTTTCTTTCAGTTGTGAACCAGGTTCATTGTGTGATTTTCTTGTTAGGTTCCTCATGAGATACAATTCACCAAGCAGATTCACAGTAGGGTAGAAAGGAATCTATTAACGAAGAATAGCGAGTGATTCTAATATTTTAAGTACTACGTGTATTCATGGCTTTTGACTTGTCGCAGCTTAGTTAGCTTAGAAAGGTGTACACATTGCTATGTCTACATCTTATTCTCCTTCCACTTTGTTGGATTTCATGGTCTCCCATAGCTTACATATATATGTTGCTTTTTAAGAGTTCGGCAAGTATTGCGCTTATACCAATACCAATTTTATTTCAGGGTGTTATGGGAGTTCGGTTCGTGTACGGGAATTCGTTGGTTCAATGCACTCGTTGGAGTTCGATGTGACATTTTCGATTAACCGGTTCCATAAGGTGCCACAGTGTTTGTCCTACATTCTCAACTTTGGAGCATCTTAAAGTTTTTTGTTTTTTTTTCAGATATTGTATCGATCCCTGCCGTCGGTCCACTACAGTTAAAAAATTTTCTTTAGCCAAATAACTTGTTTCTTCTTTCTGTGGTATTTTTTCGACCGGATTCTCTGAACATCTTTGTTGAACGTGGCAAAAGCAGCTGATTTGCTCAGCCTAAAATTCGTCTAAAGCTTTGCGATTGATTGTCCTGTATAAGGAATCAACTTAAGCGGCATTTTTTCGCCACCAAATACAGAGTTTTTGAATTTAAACAATTCCCTTGTTGGTTAATAACAGAGCGTTAGCATTTGCCATGATGACTCCTTCTAAATAGATATCAGGAATATTCTGACCAATGTAGTTATTCGGTCATAGTGAGACTGATTCTTATTCTTATTATAGTTCCACTCCGTTCCGGAGGTTGGAAATCATCAATTGAAGTGTTTGTTTGTTTGTCACTCACCTAAATATGTTTATTGTTGAATGATTGAGCCATTCTTTTAAGTTTGACAACCATGTAGATTGTAGATATCTGTCTTTTAACACTTATTTTTTCCATCTCTCCTTGTAATGGAGGTGGGTCGTTTTTGTTTTTTGTGTTAACGAAACGAAACAGTTATTTAGAGAAATATAAGTTATAATTAGTTAAAAAACTAGTTACACAAAAAATTTTTAAAGGTACTTACGTTTGCTTCTATATGATAAATTGATTGAAAATAATTTTTTTTTATTCGAATGAAATCTATAATATAAAACGATTTTCGCTTAAGTTAACTTTTAGAAACATAAGTTTCTCAACATTTTCAGTTGTCAACGTATTCCTTCTCACGGAAATTTTTATTATTATTATTATGGTGTTTAATTTCACGCTATTACGGTTATGTACATTACATTTTCAGGACCTTAAATCGAACAAAAATGTAACAAGACTTTATTGTAGTTAATTTAAAAATTGGCGAACTATATGACACGTGTCTAGAATGATGGATTTTTGAACTTTCGCTATATATTTCTCACTGATATCTAGGTCTCTCAGATGTTTCTTGATGTTTTTTTCTACTAGTCCTGTTGCACTTATTATTATTGGTACGGTCTTGACCTTCCGTATTTTCCACTAGTTTTTGATATCTATTGCTAGACTTTCATATCTCCTTTTCTTCTCATCGTACGTCTTTTCGATGTTATTATTTTTAGAACAGCGAAGCTAATGAATATTGCTGTGTTGTCCCCTTTGTTTAAAATAGTAATGTCAGATCAGTTATGATCAACTTGAATTTCAGTATGAAGCATTCGGTCAAATAGAATCTTGACTTCCTCGTTTTCCACCACAGGCTCTGGTTCATAATGGGAATACGGTTGCAATTCTTGCAAAAGTCCAGCATTTTTGCATAACTGTTGGTGGAAGACCTTAGCAACATTGTTGTGCCTTCGGAGATATTCAGTCTGTGCTAGATTTGTACATCCTGATATGATGTGTTCTATTGTCTCATTAGGTTTTCCGCACATTCGACATTTATCTTCTACGGTATTGTCTCCTAGGACAAATCTTGTATAATTTCGTGTTGCGACAACGCCGTCTTGTATTGCTATCATGAAACCTTCTGTTTCGGAAAACAGTTCTCCTACCCGGAGCCATAAGTTTGACGTTTCTATGTCAACATGTTCGCTTCTAAGTGCTTGATAGTGTCTTCCATGCAGAGGTTTGGCTGCACATGTTCGTCTTCGGTCCTCCATATCGGGTAGTTGTACAGCCGGTTGATTTTTTAGGTTGAGTGGAGTAAGATTATCGTCAGCTTCAAGAGTTATTTTTGCAAGGTCTGAGATGCGACTTTTCTCGGTAAAGTATCTTCTAAGTGAAAATACTTGCCTAGCATGCATGCCTTGCAGATCAATTATTCCCCTACCTCCTTCTCGCCGGGGCAACGACATTCGTTCTATACAGGACTTCGGATGGTGAAGATTGTATTTAGTCAATATGGTTCGGATCTTTCGCTGCATGTCCATAAGATCTGTTGTGGACCATTTGATTATACCAAAGCTGTAGGTCAGTACCGGTATGGCATAGGTATTTATTGCTTTGAATAAATTCCTACCATTTAAATGGGATTTCCCGATTTTATGCATTCGCCCTTTAAACTCGGAGATAAGTTCTTTTTTCATTTTCACAGAGTGCATCCTATTACTTTGAGCTGTTCCCAGATATGTGTAAACCTTGTATTGATGGTGAGACTTTTCCACGCACAACACTTAGAGTCTTACACTTATCCACCCCAACTTCATGCATATGTCTCTGCTAAACATGCTGACTATTTCTAGGAGGTGGTTAAGGTGCATCCTTGTTGATGCGTATGTCTTTAGGTCATCCATGTGCAAAAGATGGTTGATTTTATACTCAAAAGAATTCGATTTAATTTTGTAACCATATTTACTCGAATTGAGCATGTTGCTAAGAGGGTTAATGGCGATACAGAACCATAAAGCACTGAAACAGTCTCCCTGAAACATACCTGACCTGATAGGAATGTCTTTTGTTTTTGGCGTTATGCCGTTGTTAAATATCTCGATACAATTTTTCCATCGGCCCATACTATGGGCGAGAAATTTAATTATTATGTGGGTGAATACGGTAAATTTTTAAAACATCAATGAGCCAAGTGTGTGGTACACTATCGAAAGCTTTTTTATAGTCTATATAACTGACGTATAGGTTCCTTTTATTTTTCGTAGCTTGTTCGATAATAACCTGGTCTACAGTCAGTTGTTCTTTGCAGCCCCGGGGTCCTTTGATGCATCCTTTTTGCTCCTAACTCAGTATTTTGTGAGTGTTTAAATGGTTTTAAACTATTTTGTTTATACTCGTAGCATGTACAATTATGTAGACAGTAAGTGGAACCCATTGTGCGTAAAAATATGTGCATTTTTACTTATCGTGTATCGAGTGCCACATACAACTTTTGGCATTTAAAAGTTTTGTTACACAAATATGTGCCCAGTCAAAATTGTGTACCCGTATAAAATCCTGCAGCTACACATTTTTGCTATGTGTTCGCGTCATATTGCTACGGTCGTGTTTTGTAATGTTCTTTGGCTTATTAATGGAGCAAAAAAGTATGAGTTTTGAAATATCTAGACTGAAATGTCGGATTTAGAGATAAATCAGAGTTTGTTATGAAATACATCTGCACCTGCACAAAAAGCTCGCGCTCGAAACTCGACTGCAGGAAAAAGAAAAATACAGTACGAGTGGAAAGAGGAAGAAACAAAAAGACTGATTACGACTGTTGAAGTGCGTCCGGTGCTATGGAATACTGGTTCTAGCGAATACAAATATTCAAGACTTTATTCAATGAATTAAATATTGAAGGAGTCGACGTGAATGAAATAAAAACAAAGTGGTTGGCCAATTTATGTAAAAAAAATGGGGGCAAGTCGCAGTTGAACTACAGACGGTGAGGTATTTCAAGCAAATGCTATTTCTGGAGGCCAATAATGTGCACCAATCAAATGAATCCGTATCATCCATAGAATTGGCAGTAGTTATTTCGTTTTAATTTAGATATTATTATTTTTCAACAATATTTTGTTTATTATAGGCATCAGTAGTCAGCGATCGCTCGATTTTAGATGAATTTGCTGATTCACCTCAACCCTTAACACCTAATTTTGAAGTGGGTCAGCGATGCAAGCGCCAATGTATGCAAGCAACGCCGACAACACGTAGTGGGTCATCCACTCTACAAATGTTATCTATACTGACCAGCGCAGTAGCTGCCATGCAAATGTCTGACCCCAATTCAATCTTCTGCGACCACCTGTTAGCAGAATTGCGCACTCTTTCAGACGTCAAATGACGTAATTTGCGTAGACTGTTGATGCAAGTGATGTACAACTTCATGGACGCTTCTGAAGTCGAACAGTCACAGATAATGTCAATGCATGCAGCAGGACGTTGGAGTTAAGTAAAGCCAAAACACTATTGCTCAGTTATCACCACGATGCCCAACACCTATTCAAAACGTTCAACAGCTTGCACCGGCTACCCAATAAAACGTTTTAAATAGAATAAACCATTCTATTATATTTTATTATAACAAATAAACTCGAATGTGTTTGTACTGCCAATCGACTTCTCCTTCTTCGACAAAATAGATAGTAAATTCCTTCTGTACTTCTTTTGCGCTATCTGGGCATTGTCTTTGTGCTTTGAGAGGATACAACGTTGTCGTCGACATATTATTGTGACGCCAATCACCTTGTCTTATGAGATTGCCTTCTGCATCATATTGATCGAATGATGTACTCGGAGCGTACTTTGTGATATTTGTTGTCAGCAATTTGGAAATTGCCATTGCTCATTAAATTGCTCATTAAATTACCATTCCATCCTTTTTTTGGTACCTATCATATGCAAATTTAAATACTTTTCTTATAAGTACATATATGTATGAATATGTTTACATGTATACATAGGTACATAATATATACTACTTAATTGCAAATACGGATCTTTAAATAATCGCTGACCAATGATTTATAAATTGCGTCCACAACTTCTGGAATAATGTTCGAGAAGGTAGGTTGTGGAATCCGTTGCCAAAACAGCAACAGCAACCCACTTCTGCACCGTATGAAATCGTCGCTGTGCACATGTGTACATACCATATGAACCGAATGTGAAAAGTTTACACGTAGTGTAATCTACACAAATACACTCCACGAAATAATGATAAGGACAAAGAAATCTTTGTTTGTTCCCTTTTGTTTTGATGAGATCTACTAGGGGTGAAAAGTAATCTCCTTGGGAATGAAAAAAAAAATTTTTTAATGTTTTTTTTATTTATTCCTTTTAGCTTGATACACTTATTCCAGCGATTTTCCAACTTCTTGATCCCGCCCGAAAAGCAATACTCCTCCGTGGCGTCGATGATTTCCTCGCGTGAGCTGAATTTTTTATTGATGAGCCATCTTTTTAGGTTTGGGAAGAGATAATAGTCCGAGGGAGCCAAATCGGGCGAATACGGTGGATGCGACAGCAATTGGAGCCGTAAGTCATTGATTTTAGCCGTGGTTGCGATGCTCTTGGGCGCCGGCGCATTATCATGCAAAAACAAACTTTTTTTTTTGCTTCATGTGAGGCCGTTTTGCAGCGATTTCGGCCTTCAGTTTTTCAGTTTTCAATGCATTTTATTTTCTTAACACTACTCTTACATTCTAACAAAAAATGCTTAAATGCTAGCTTACAATTACTTAACAATCTTATGCTAACTTACTGGCCCCACACAGGCACGATTTCGGCCTTCAATCGCTCCAATAATGCACAATAATACTCGCTGTTGATGGTTTTTCCTTTTTCGAGGTAGTCTACGAAGAGTATGCCATGACAATACCAGAAAACCGACGCCATAACCTTTCCGATCCATAGAGCCTCCCTCGACTGCTTCGGAGCACTCGTGCCGGCTTCAGTCCATTTCCGGGCACTCATTCTGTTCTCTGGTGTGTAATAGTGGATCCAAGTTTCATCAACAGTTACCAATCGACGCCAAAAGTCCGCCCGATTCCTCATCAGCAAGTCCAAACACTCTTTCGAAGTGCTCTCGCGTTCGTGTTTTTGGTCAGGAGTGAGCATGCGCGGCACCCAGTGGCAGGATAACTTTTTCATATGCAGAATATTGCCGAAAATATGGTGTGTGCGCTCAGTACTAATTTTTGTGGTATCTGCTAGCTTGCGCACCTTCACTTTCCGGTCAGCCAACACCATTTCATGTATTTTTTTGACATTGTCCTCTGTAACAGCATTGGAGGGCCTGCCGCTGCGGACTTGATCGGTAGTGGAGTTGCGGCCACCACGTAACTCTCGAAACCAATATTTGACGGTGTAATCTGACGGAGTATTGGCCCCATAATATTTATCCAACTTTTCTTTTGTTTCCTTCGCCGTTTTGCCTCTCAAAAAATAATGTTTTATGAGAGAATGAAAATCGTTTTTGTCCATACTCAACATGATGCCAGACACGTCAACAACAATCAGCTGTCAAAATAAAACTAAAGACAGTATCGCACTGAAATTTGGCATGTCTGCCTAAATATGAACGGACTTCAAGGCACCATAACCTTTTCTGCAGTAGCAGCGCATTCTGGCGGTCAAGGAGGTTACTTTTCACTCCACCTAGTAATTCATTGAACGCAGCAGCATTATCGCTTCGTCTTATCGCGTCATAGCGATAACCTTTTTTTTTGTTTTTGCTTACACATCTGTTTTACACTGATGAGTGATCTTCATTGTGGTACGTAATATTGATAAGGCCAGTTGTGCTTAAGTGAAAGAATAATTTAACAAAATATAAGCTTAATCTGAGTTTCGACAGAAAAAAGGTTTGTTAGTCTTAAATATTTATTTATTTGTTAGAAAAAATTGGAATGCTTTAGATTTTCGCAAATATCGATTACAATGCCTCGTGGAAAGCCATTGACCGAAGAGGAGCAAGGACGTGTGGCTATTTACAGAGAACAGGGGAAAACAACAACGCAAATCGGAGCTATTCTAAATAGAAGTAAAACTGTTATAGCAAATTATATAAATCTTGGCGAAAATTATGGAGTTAAGCGAAGTACAGGAAGGAAACTAACAATAACACCAAGAAATATTCGTACCAATTGACGGATCTCTTTAACAACTGTCTTAGATTGGGATACTTCCCAAATGACTGGAAAACTACTAAGGTAATTCCAATTTTAAAACCTGGGAAAGCACCTGACTTACCTTGTAGTTACAGGCCAATTAATCTGCTAAGTTCACTTAGTAAGTGCCTGGGAAAAATTATAAAGAACAGAGTTCTAACTTTCGTTGCTAACAGTGCAATTTTGCTCCCAGAACAATTCGGCTTTAGAGCTTTTCACAGCACTACTCATCAAGTGCATCGGATCACAAATCTGTCAGAGGGTAAAAGTATTGGCATGGTCATCTTAGATATAGATGAGCGTTCGAAGCGTTCGATACTGTTTGGCATGATGGTTTGATTCATAAGCTAGTGAATTTTCAATTTCCTTTACATTTAATTAAAATCATTCAGTCATTTCTATCCTCCCGAAATTTCAAGGTATCCATCAACCAGAGCCTCTCAAACAATAAACTGATGCATGTTGGAGTTCCTCAGGGATCTGTTCTTGGACAAGTGCTCTTCAATTTATATACGTCGGATTTCTCCAACTTGAACAACTGTGATATTGCTCTATTTGCTGACGATACGTGTATTTATTTTTCAGATGCAATCGGTTTCAATGTTGAATCTAATCTGCAATCAGGATTAAGCTACTGTCGAAGCGTGTTGTAGTAAATGGAAAATTAAAATTAATTCTACAAATCAACGGTGTACAAGTCGAGTGGAGGTCCAATGTAAAGTATCTTGGCATTCACTTAGATAGACTTTTAACATTCAATCTTAACATTCAGGAAGTCATTAAGAAAATTAATGTTACTTTAAGGATCCTTTACCCTTTCATATGCAGAAATTAAAAATTGAATGATGCCAATAAATTATTAATTTTTAAAGCTATTTTCCAAGCAATTATATTCTCTCCTATTTGGGGCATGCGTGCAATTAGTCATCTGCGCAAACTCCAAATAGCGCAAAACAAACTGCTCGAAATGATGCTTAATCTTCCCTCGTTTTTTTCGAGAAAGGAATTACATACTCGTATAATGGCTATTGTAGAAATGGTTACAAATAGAATCGAAAAACTTTCTCGCCAATATAATATCTCTTGCTTATCGTCCGATAATGACTTGATTTCCAGCTTAGCCTCATGAGAGTATGACTTACGAGTAATTATTTTGAATTTATTTATATATTCACTTGTTAATTATTTATTTATTTAATTGTTTGTTTTCTTATTTATTTATTTATTTATTAATATATTTCTAAATTTATTTATTTATCTACATATTTATTTATTCATTCATTTATTTAGTTGTTCCTTTGTGTTTATTTATTTTTTGTTGTTACTTATGTATTTCTACGTTTATCTATTAATT
The DNA here is from genome assembly GCA_949129095.1 of Volucella bombylans. Taxonomy (NCBI): domain Eukaryota; kingdom Metazoa; phylum Arthropoda; class Insecta; order Diptera; family Syrphidae; genus Volucella; species Volucella bombylans. Next base: position 62,903,529 of record OX422143.1, on the reverse strand, counting down.
TATTTATTTATTCATTTTGTAATTTACTTATATTGTCACTCAATGTTATAATTGCTTGAAATAAAGTGTTGTAACCACTTCTCTCTTCTTCGCTGAGATATAATGCTATCCTATCTTTAATGAATTTTTAGTGGCTTTTCCTCCAAATTTTTAATAAAATCTGTGATACTACATTTAAAAAAAAATTATATATATATTTTTGTGTAAGGTACTTTAAACCAAATCTCTATAAAATGATAATTGTATCTAAAAGATTGTAAATTTGTGCCACAATAAATATCTATCTATCTATCTCAAGTTCTGATCTTATGAGTGCAATGAGAGCTAGCGAGTAGACGTACTTTCGGTCTGGTGATTTCTGTAGCAAGTTTTTCTCGTAAACTAAAGTTTCCATTATTATTATTATTATTTATTTATTTTTTTTAAAGTGTGTAATAGTGATTAAAAGTTACCTGATTTCATATCAAAGTCCTAAAGCTTTAGATCTGTTTAAGCAAAGACACATAAACGAGGTGAAACTTTTTACTCCCTTGCATACTATTTTCCCATTTGTGCCCAATGAGTGAAAAGAAAAAAATCGTCTCCGAACAAAAACAAAAGCAAATGTTCGACTCACTGCGCTCCTTTTCTTCCTCGTCAAGAAATATCATGGATGACAGTTCAGAAATGTGGAAAAAAATGGAAGATTCCCTTAAAAACACAGTGAGCAAATAATTTCACTTCTATCGTGCAAATTATCCGAGACCGAGACGAAGATTTCCACCAAGTTTGAAGCAGAGATGGGAGAAATAAAAAAAAACATTGCCGACTTAAACGCAAGAGTTGCCCTTGTTGAAAGCGCAAATGTAAACATAAGTGCTAAAAACACAGCGCTTAAGAGTGAAATAAGTTTTCTTAGTTCTTCGTTGTCGGACGTTAAATCCGAGCTCGTAAAAACTTGAAATAAATAGCCTTAACGAAATACAAGAGGCAAATGAGAACAAAAGCGTTGCGTGCGATGCTGTTATCAATGGTATACCACTTGTACCAGACGAGAACCTGAGAGCCATACTCAATCACCTTTACCTGGCCTTGGAAACAAAACCACCGCTGATAACTAACATCTTTCGAACACGCCCGACGAACAATTCCAGAAACTCTGCGATTATTATAAAGTTTGGCTCAGCTTTCGACAAAAATACGCTTCTGTGATCAATTTCTGTTTTCCGTAAAAAAACACAAAAGACAACTCATCTTACAAGATGTGGGAATGAATTCTGATGTACCTATTTTCATACGGGAATTTATTTTATTTTTTTCCTTTTTATTATCTTAAAGGTACTATCTTTCTTTGAGTTAATTTTTTTCTTTTTTCTCAGTTTATTATTATTATTATTTATTTATTTTTTTTTTTTTGAAATTGGACTTATTATTTTTTGTTTTAAATGGTTGAAAATGGTGATGGTGACAACTCGCTTGGTGCAATGCGTGAAGTTTCGCTACTATCGATGATCAGGGTGCTCGGAAATCAAAAAGAAGGCTTGCGAGTATGCCACATAAATGCCCAAAGCCTATTGCCGAAAATTGACGAGTATAGACATCTGTTTGAAGGTTCTAAAGTTGATGCAATCTGTGTTTCAGAGACATGAAAAAACTCATCAAGATGAATCAATCCTGCAGCAAAATTGTAACACACTATATAAGCTAAATGGCTATCAGCTTTTCCTTGCAAACAGGAGTTATACGCTCGTGGTGGCGTTGCCGTGTACGTTAGACAAGGGATTACTTGTGTGTTACGGTGCAAGTCACCACCCAGTTGTCCTATGGAATACATATTTGTTGACCTGGTAAGCGGTGAAGATAAGCTTCTACTTGGGACCGTCTACAGACTCAACAAATCTGTAGATCTGTTACCACTTATATCCGTATTAGAGGACATCGCTATAAGTTCAACAAATATAGTGTTATGCGGTGATTTAAACAGTAACCTTATTGTTGAAAAGCATCTCACTGATAGTATGAGTACATTCAACCTCTTTCCGGTAAATTCCACTTCCCCCACACACGTTGGTCCAAGTTTTAACACACTGCTAGATGTTTTCTTTGTAAGCGATATGAATAGAGTTCTTTTTTACAACCAGCTTTCTGCACCGGCGTTCTCAAAGCACGATCTTATATATCTAACTTTCGATTTTAGTATACCTAAAACAACTACCACATTCCAGTTTTGCGATTTTCAAAATATCGATCAATCTGGCCTCGAAAACAATATACGCGCAATCGATTGGAACCAAATGTATTACATGACCTCGTCCGATACTCAAGCTGAATTCTTAAAATCGAACATAGATTTCCTCTTTGATAGATTTGTACCGCTTAAAACTAAAACCATTACTAATGCATCTAGGCCTTGGTTTACCCATGAAATCAAATTGTTGATAGCTCAGAGGAATGAGGCGTATAAAACATGGAAAAGATTTCGTCTCGAAAGGGGTTGATACCCTTTTACTGTTGCCAGGGCGCGGGCGGAAAGATAGAAGGAGGAGAAAGGAAAATTGTTTTTGTAGTGGTTTGAAACTCAGGTGTGTTTGGTTTCTATGTTTGCTCTCCAGGGGTGGGAGTCCGAATAGGACGGAGAGTTTTTCTTCACTCAGAGTGATTCGAGATATAATTCCCAGTATTTTTTTCATTGCTTGAAACTCTTATAACAGCCAAATCTACGTGTCAGTGTTATGCCTTCACACGCAGAATTTTTTTGTCTGAGTTCCAATTATACAATGAAAAACTGATTTTGCCATGGGCAGGATTCGAACCTGGACCCTCCGAGTGAGAAGCGTTTGCTACTACCACTACACCACGGCCACAAATTCGTCCCATCGATGTTACAATCGGACGCACAGGTCTGTACACTTAGCAGTGACAGTGAAGCCATAAGTCCAGGTAGTTCTACTGTACAACCATTTGAATTTTCTCGTATTGACGATAATGATGTGGTCGAGAGTTTTTTATCCGTCAAATCAAACGCCATCGATGTCATAGACCCTGTGTTCATTAGGGCAGTTATGCCTTTAATTTTGCCTTACATTACACACTTGTTCAACACTATTTTGACTACTGGGGAATTCCCTAAGATCTGGAAACTGGCAAAAGTTATTCCTTTACCCAAAGGTGGTGGTGACGATTTTAGACCGATTTCTATTCTACCACTCCTTTCTAAAGTCATCGAGAGGATAATGCACAAGCAAATAAATACACATTTAAACAGGTTTAATTTGCTTGCTTCAAATCAATCCGGATTTAGACCAAGGCATAGTTGCATAACAGCTCTTATAAAGGTAGCGGATGAAATAAGGCAATCCATTGATCAGAACATTCTAACTTTTCTTCTTCTGCTTGATTTTTCCAAGGCCTTCGATAGTGTAATTCACAAAGTTCTATTAAGAAAATTACTAAATTGATATCACTTTTCATCATCAGCAGTCAAGTTGTTATCTTCATACCTAAGTGATCGAATGCAGTCCGTGTTTATTAATGGTAAAATGTCGGACTTGCTGTTATTACTAAAGGGCGTACCACAAGGCTCGATCCTGGGTCCATTGCTGTTCTCTCTTTACATAAATGATCTTACAACCGTAATTGTTCACTCAAAGGGTCACATGTATGCAGATGACGTGCAGCTGCACAAGAGTTGTACTGTTGATTTTATTGTACAATGTGTTCAATGAGGAGCTTAATCGACTTTTGATGTGGTCTAAACTTAATGGCCTAGTACTAAACCCTGAGAAATCAAAGTGCATTGTAATACATAAGAAAAGCCTTGATTTGTCTAACTTTCCCAGTCTCTATCTTAATGATAGGCCTATAAGCTAGTTAACTCAGCAAAAAACCTCGGTGTCGTTTTTAATAGGACACTTGGTTAGAATGATCACATAAACTCCATCGTTGGAAAAAGTTTTGGTGCATTACAAAGGCTGTGGAAGTCCCATCGCTTTACACCAATGAAAACTCGACTCATGCTGGCAAAAACTCTAATTGTCCCAATCCTAACTTATGGATGCGAAATCTTTTATCACTGCGACGCAAGTAGCCGGAGGAAACTGAATGTGACTTTTAACAACATGGCTCGATATTATTCGGTTTGAGACGATTTGATCACATTTCAAGTTTCGCAAGGCGTATTTTTGGCATGTCGTTTAATAATTTCTTAAAATATAGAACTTTGGTCTTGCTACGTCGGATAATTCAATCGCAACAGCCTTCTTATTTATATGAACGATTGGTTTTCACTTCTTCCAATCGCACAAACATGATTAATAACCAACGCTTCACCTGCCTTTCATCTGAACGTCAGTTTTTCATCAATGCGAATCGTTTATGGAACTCGTTGCCCAGAAACTTGCGCGGAATAAACAACTTTTACAATTTTCAAATGAGTTTGTCGCTTTACTTTTCCAACCTATATTTATTTATTTATTTATTTTATAAAATTAACAATAAATTTAAATCTATTATTAATACAATTTTAAAGAGTACTAGCAACTAAGGCTTTCGGCTCTTCGTAAATATATATATGTTAATTAGTAGATCTGTAGTAAAGTTAAATTTATGTTTGTTTAAGTTTTAATTTTGTGAAGAAGAAGTAATTTGTGTATAAGATCAATATTTTTGAAATTTGGATCTTGAAGTCGTTCCAGTACGGTTAGCTGATTATTATTAATTAGTTGAAGAGGGTTACTGGCTGAAAGATAACATGATCCTAGAACGTGAGATATCGTGATAGTGGTGTTGCATTTCGGGCACATAGGGGGTGTTCCTTTTTTTAAAAGATATTCGTGAGTCAGTCGAATGTGTCCTAAGCGTAAACGAATGAAACTTATTAGTTTCGCCTTAGAGATATTGGTAGGGAAGAAAGGACTGATTTTTTTCATGTTAATGGTTTGATAGTGGTGCTTATATTGAGTCCACTTTAGTGTATGATGTTCTTTGATTTTTTCAATTACTAGTCTATTCAGATCCCTTCTGCTTGGGGATTGGAACATAAGTAATGGCGAAATATGACATAGATTTGCAGCACGGTCATCGAGTTCGTTGCCTACAATTCCAACGTGTCCTGGAACCCACATTAGCTTTATTTTCGTGGGAGTTTTTATTAGCGTGTCTCGAATTTTGGCAATTGTGGTGTTATCATTGTTTACGTTGAGAACAGCTTTTACAACAGAAAGACTGTCAGTGCAAATCGTCCATTTCCCGGCAGTTTGCGAGAACCTTTTGACGGCTTCATATACGGCCTGAGCTTCTGCTGAAAAAATTGACGCTGCACTTGAAAAGATGCCTTGTATGATAATCGATCCATTGTGTGTTGTTACTGCAAATGAAGTGCTATCAGCGGTTTTCGAGCCATCTGTATATATAAACTTCCAGCCCTTTGAAGTAAAGTCACAGAAGATTTCTTGAAACATCTTCTTATATACCAGACTACAAGTATTGTCTTTGCGAAACTCGAGGAGATGGAGTATGATGGAAGACGAATTCAGGTACCAAGGTGGTGAAGATGGAGTGTATTTTGCAAATGGTTTAAATGGAATTTCCAAATTTTGTGCCGTTTTTATGGTATTATGTATAGTAGAGGGGATTCGCTTTTGTCGTTTGTGTTTTAGAGCTAGGGCTACATCTTTGTCGATAATTGAGTCCGTTCGAAAACATAATTTGGCAATCAACTTAAGTGACACTTCGAAATATCTTTCTTCAATGGATGGTAGGCCAGCTTCAGCTAAGATGTTTTTGATGGGTGTTGTGGGAAAAGCTCCTATGCTTCTTCTTGCTGCTTGATGGTAGATGGGTTTTATAATGTTTTTTGTAGATTTAGGGCAAGAACCATAGATAACTAAAGCGTACTCTATCTTACTTAACACTAACATTTTAGTTAAATAACATAAAGTATTAATATGGGCGTTACTTTTTCTTGAGGACAAATACTTAATAATATTGAGCCTTGACGAAAGCGCTTTTTTAAGAGATATACAGTGATTTTTCCAATTATACCTATTGTTTACAAGAAGACCTAAGATAGTTAAATTAGATACATTTTCAATTTCTGTGTTATTAACTGATAAATTTAAATTTTGACATTTTTTTTTGCGGCAAACGTGAAGCGTTTTACATTTTTCAATAGAAAGCTTGGAACCGGATATAGAAGACCATTCCGTTATTTCTTTTAGTAAGTTAGAAAAAGTTGTTTTTGTTAGATTAAGGTCATTGTGTTTACATAAAATGTACGCGTCATCAGCGTATACACAGTGATCTAAATCTTTGTATTTGGATATTATACCACTTAACTCTTCAAAGGCGATAGCGAAGAGAATTACCGAAAGTGGCGACCCTTGAGGAATTCCATTTTGTAGGGGTAGGACTCTTGAGAAAGTATTTCCAATTTTTACGCAAAATTTTCTTTTGCTTAGGAACGATTTAATGTAATTAAAAATCTTCGGACCTACTCCCCATTCGGAAAGTTTTTTTAACACAAGATGAATGCCTATACGGTCGAAAGCTTTTTCAAAATCAAGTGCTAAAATAGATACGTGGCTTCGAGCTGAGAGAGCATTTGATATCACATAATCTAAGTGCAAAAGTGCATCTATACAACCTCTTTTTGGTTTGAAGGCTACTTGGTTTGAGCTAATCAATTTTTTTGATTCAGTGAACCAAAGGATACGGTTGGCTATTATTTTTTCTAAGATTTTAGATAAGCATGGCAGTAAAGAGATCGGACGGTAACTATCAACCTTATCAATTTCCTTTTTTGGTTTATGGATTGGGACAATACAAGCTGTTTTCCAACTTTGAGGTATAATACCTTTCCGGAATATATTGTTGTAAAGTTCGATTAGTTTTATTTTTGCCGGAGTAGGGAGGTTTTTTATTATTGGGTAGGAGATCTTATCCCGCCCAGGTGTTTTTCCTTTCACTTTTAGTAAGCAGCTTTCGAGTTCCAACAAAGAAATATCTTTTTCTATATGTTTTGCAGCTAGAGTTCTTGCAGGTTTCGGGGCTAATGAAAATGATTCCGATTTTCTCGTTACAAAAGTCGAAGAAAAATTGGTATCTTGTGCAGCGTTAGACCAAGTATTGGCAAAATAATTAGAAATTTCATCTGTAGAACATACAGGACCTCTTGGCGTTAGGATAGAAACTATATTTCTTAACTGTGTACTACCCGTTAGAGACCTAATATTTTGCCATATTCTGCTCGTTGATGTATTGGGCTTAATTTCAGCTGTCAAATTTGCAAAGCTTTCGAGTTTGCTGATTTTTAGAAATCTTCTAAAAGTAGCATTTGCTTTTTTATAGGCGAGCTGTTTAACTTGTGTAGGATTTTTTCTAAAAATCCTCCAAGTTAGGACTTTGTCGGCTCTAAGCCTACTGAGTTCCGGATTCCACCAAGGAACATTCCGTCTTGGATTTACAGAAGACTTTAGTGGAATGGAATCGTTGGCAGCCTTGCGTATACATTTAAGAATTACCGCAGATTCTTTGTTTACACAAGAAAATGGTTGACTTGGTAAGAAAAGCACGACGTTGCTTGCGAACTTCACCCAGTTAGCTTTTTCGGTCTTAAAGCTGGTTATAGATCGATTACAGGAATTTGATTTTAATGATATTTTTGTGAAAATAGGAAAATGGTCGCTGTTGTTTAGATCATCAAGAATGAACCACGATGCCCTTGGTAAAATTTCTGCCGAACAACAGGTGATATCTATGTGGGTAAATGTGCCGTGTGTTGAAAAATGGGTCGGAGACCCATCATTTAGAAGGACGAGATCAGAATAAGTAATAAATTCTTCTAAAACAGAACCTCGTTTATTGTTTTTTGGCGAACCCCAAAGTCTACTCCAGGAATTTACATCTCCAGTGAGAATATAAGGTGGGTCTATTTGATGAATTATGTTTTCAAGGTCGAATTTATTAAATGTTTGGTCAGAAGGAATGTATAAGGATATTATAGTTAACTTAATATCTATGTGTATTTCCAAAGCTAAGGCTAGAATGTTTGATTTAATCGTAATCGGAGGTTTGTGTGGAATGTTATTTTTAATAAGCAAACCGACTCCATTCTTTGCCGTAGCGTTGGTTGGAAGGTTACTAAAATATCCTATGTAAGATTTGGGTAGTATGGGTGTCATATTAGTTGAGAATGGAAGGTGAGTCTCTTGTAAGGATATAATATCAGGTTCATGCGCTTTAATTAAAAGATTTAAGTCATCAAAGTTGTTAAAGAAACCTTTTATGTTCCATTGCAAAATGTTGAGATAAGTGCTTTTAATTGTTTGGCAGTTGTTTTGATGAATAGGTGATAATTGTATAGAATTATGTTGCGTCATTGTGATTCTGATTGTGCATTGGAATATGTTTGTACGTAAAATTTTTAATTGTGGAGTCGAAAATTGGTGGGATATTTGTTTGAGAAGTTGTAGATTGAGTGGAAGAAGAGGGTAATGAAGAAGACTGTGTATGTAATGGTGTAGATGTAATAGATTGCTGTGGTAAAACATTGGTGGGTGTGGTGAATTTTGAAGAAGTTGAATGAATGTTTTCAGTGGTTGAGGTAAATCGAGATTTAGAGAGAGAGAGAGTGGAAGCACTTGTTTCTACTGAGATAGGTGGAATTATGGTCCGTTGTTTTTGTTTATTTATTGGAGTAGCAGTGATTGCTGCTGGAGATTGAGAAAAAACTTTCTCTTGGGTGGGTGTTCGAGATGGTTGAGTGCTAGCGTGTTTCGCTCTTTCGGAAAAAGAAGTAGACAATGGCTTGGGTTGAGTTGCATTCTCTGAGTTGTAAATACGTTTTGCCTCAGCCATAGTGCACTTATTTATTGTCTTGATTTTAAGCGTTTCCTTATTTTGTATATATTTAGGACATGCTTTCGATGTTGAAGGGTGTTCATCAAGGCAATTAGCGCACATAGTACGTGTGCACTCCAATGGGTCATGGGGCGGAAGGTTGCAGTTTTCGCAGACTTTGTTGTTGGAACATCGGTTGGTGGTGTGACCGAGCAACTGACAATTTCGACACCTCATTGGAGAGGGAACATATTCTTTGACTTTCGTCTTATACCATCCAATTTCTACAGTTTGTGGGATCTTATACAAATCAAAAGTGAAGAGGACTAGGCCTGTTGGCTGAATTTTGTTATCTATTTTTTTTGTAAATTTATAGACCTCAATCACGCCTTGAGGTTTCATTTCCGAGACAATTTCTTTCTCTGTGACGTTAATTAGACAAGGGGCATATACTATGCCCTTTGAAGAATTCAAAGTTTTGTGAAGTGTCACATTCACCGGGCACTGATTGGCAATGTTAGTCATTTTTAGAAATTTATCAGCAGATTTTTGGCTTTTGGCAAGTATGAGAATACTGCCGTCTCTGAGTTGTGAGATATTATCATACTCAGTACTGACTGAGTCGATAACTTTTCTTAATAAAAATATACTCACTGCGGTGATTGGTGAACTTTGGTTTTTCGGTGAAATGACCACGAATTTGGGGTTTTTGAGGTTAGAGTTAGTTGGCAAATCGGGAAACTCTTCAAAGCTAGAGAGCTTTGGTTTTTTTTTTGCTCGCGGCTCTGATGATGTGTTATCACATAACACATCGTAGTAGCCTTCGGGCTTCTTCTTCGACCCCGGCGGTGGGCCCATGCCTAATTTTTAATTGAGTCACTACTTATTCTGAGGAAAAAATTTGTCAAGCGTTTGTGAAAAAGGACAAGGAAAAATAAGATACTGGGGCAAAAGGAGACAAATAATTTGTCAAAAGTGCACTTCTGAAAGATCTCACAGCGAAATAAACGAGATGTTTGCGCTTCAAAAGACAGACTGCGACTGTCCAACCTATAAAACAGTACTTTTCTTTTCAAATAGAATAATGTAACATACTAAAGACTTATAGTACCTATGATAAAAATTAAAACTTAAACGTTTGCGGGTTAAGTTATAATTGCAGGTTAAGGATTAAACTTAAATCATATTATCAATTTTATCAAGCTTAATTGTAAAATTTCTTTTTTGCCTATCTCTCTATAAGAACACATTTGAACCTTACACTACTTAAAAGATACTGTATCTTATTGTGTAAAGATATTATATGAATAAATACTAAATACTTACCTTTGTCTCTTGTATAGAGCGGAGCGTATGCGGGTGTCCTAAATCCATGAACCACGCCTTCTACAATCCATGGTTACTGGATTAGGATAATGTCTTCTGCGTTTTTTGAAAGACGCAGAATGAGTGCGGCCGAAGCCTTTTTTGAGTGATGGAGATTAATCTGGAGAACCATATCATTGGTACAGTCCTCCAGAATAGCTTCCACCACGGTGCCCTAAGGCCATGGGAGTTATGCACTAGTACAGTAAGCACAGTATATGAATCCGCCCGTTGAAACGATGCGTACAGCACGAGAGATAGTCGGTGACTGTTTTTCCAGGATTTTGAATAATTCAAAACTAGGTGTTCTGCGATTAACTTTTAACATTAACCTTATAGCAGATCTACTACGATCGCTATAGAGAACATCAATTTATTTGTCATTTTGTTCGCTTATTTATCAATGCTAAGCTTATAAACCTATTATAACATAAATCCATTTCTTTCTATCATTTAACATGTTAGAAATCAACGGACGTTGAAGTACAAACTATGCTTGCTGATGGCAACTTTTCAGGAGCAATAGCATTATTATTAAACTGTAAAGATTCTGCTGGCGAATACACTCAATATGACAGTGTACAATCCCTTACAAAGAAATTACAAGAGACACTCCTAATGACAGAATTTCAATTGGATACGGTATTAAATGAGGTAAACTATTATTTAAAATATTTGTTTTTTAATTTTAATTCATTTCGATTGCTTTCAGATCATTCTCAACTTTGACATAAAGAAATATGGAAAACTCCAAGAATCATATAAGCTTCTTAATAAATCACTTTTTGCTATGGATCAGGTATGCCTTCTCTATATACCGTAGTTTCAATGATTAAAATTAACATATTTCTTTACTGCAGCTTCATATTAATTTCATTTCATCTATTCACTCATCCGTTAATTCGGTGTTACGTGCTTATAATGATCCAAACATTGATGAGAATCTCAAGTATTTATACGAACAACTATGCGAGCAAGTTGCCGCTGACAAATACATTCCATGTTTAATCAGTTTATGTAAAACCTGTTGGACTATTTTAGCCTCGTATTATCAGATTGTCATGTGGCATCAGAACTACAAATTATATCCTGAAGACGCACAAGACTCACCTGACAGTTATATTCAAGAGAAACTTAAAAAAGGCCAATCTCGTATATGGAATGATATACAATCGAAGATGTGTGTCTTTTTATGTAGTACAAAATTAAGAACACTTAAGCACGAACAGTTTATACAAGTACTATCGGTAATTCAAAGATTGCAAAAAGTCGGTGTAGAATTTTGTGGAGAGTATTCAGAGAAACTGATTGCTACGATGCAAACGCAAAGTGAAGAATTCTTTAATCGATATCATGTGTCATGTTTGGAGGAAATTTGTCTTTTCCTTGATAATGAATCATGGACGGTTGTCGACTCATTTAGTAATATTCTTCAATTGCAGGTTTGTTATATGATATATGTATTTTGGTTTTAAATGTCATATTTGTCATTGATAAAATTTGATTTAAGGAATTTCGTTCTGTGCGCAACACTTTGCGACGGCACAAATCACCGAATATTGCAATTCTACCAACAGACTCGAATAATAGCCCAACCAGCAATAATAACTGTGATGAATTAGTTTCGGCGCATTCCCATGACGGTGGCAGTTCGATATATGGATCATGTGGGTATTTTTTGCGATTCTCGGAAAAGAGTTCACCATTTGATGGGGGTCTCGACGCAGCTATGCTTGAAGAGGACATTTTATCAGGAATTGTCGATGAAGCGTCTTGTTACTTTTCTGAAGAGAGCGATGATGAGAAAAGTACACAAAGTAAGGATGAGGATGATGGCACTGGTGTTTCACAGTATGTTTTATGTGAATCATTTGATGGATCTTGAAGTAAATGTTTTTCTTTTCAGACAAGTCATTGTGAATAACACCTCGTTAAATGTGCTACGATGCATCGGAAGGTATTTGCAAATGTGTAAATTACTGCACTGTATTTCACCGAAAATTGTTAGCAGTATGTTTGAACTGATTGATTTTTACTGTTACGCCGTTCATGAAATTTTCGCAAAGGATTCTGTGAGTATTTTTTATTTAACTGCGATAATAATTGAACGCCAATGCATATCCTTCTACACGGTTCGGGCTTTGTGGTATATTTTTACACTTATTCAATGATAAGTGAGTCAATGCATTCAAGTGAACTTTACGCTTCCAAGAGCAGCTTAGAGTCATAATTCTTTTCATCATGTACTGTACTACACTAAAAAGAAAAATGAATGGACAAGGTTCCATTCCGGTGTCTCTTCACACATTTGGTTTTATTTTTATTGTTTTGTGCATAGAGAAAGGCCCATATTGTATTTTGCCGTCAGGACAATCAGAAATGACATGGGCAGAAATGTTGACTTTTAGTGGTTTTGACATTGCTAAATTACGCAGGATAGTGATGTCAGAAATATTTGGAATTGAACCTTATCCTCTAACGTAGTAGCTGAAAATCTAACCATACGTTCTCCAATATACATATACAGGAATTATGGCTGGTGAAAAACTTCATCTGTGGTTACAAATGTTTAAGAGATTTATGACGTCTGATCTGAAATATCAGAAGTGGTCGGAACACCTTCTGGGACACCAGTAACTGAAAAGTGAGAGCCAATCATCTTCTGGACTTTATACTATCGTGTGACCTGGTTGTCAATAATAATGATTCTCAGCCAACAGCTTCTGCAGATCGCCCGTTCTATGGTGGCATGCAGACTTAAGTGCAACGTAAGGAAACGCGACAACTTTTAATAAGGTCACTTAAAACTAATTTAGAGGAAGTTTGTCATCTGTACAGATCAAAGCAAAAATAATATAAGAAGCTAATTTGGATTTCGAAAAGATGGAAACACTCAGTGAAGCCAGTGCGGATGGCACCTACTACAGAAACGTAAAGACCATCTGCTGAGAAAGCCCTGCCAAACAGTAAGAGTATCGAGAATCGAAAAAGATGAAACTAAAAGCTTCAGACCTATCAGTCTGCTTTCCTTCATTTTAAAGAGAACGCAGAGAATATTCATGTGCATAAAGTTGTTTTGAAATGAAAGCTCTGTCCAAGATGCAAAATGTCTAAAACGCGTAACTCGGCAAGACAACACGGCGTAGACGAATCACTAGTTTTGTGGTTAAGGGTAACGCTGGTGAATAGAACCCCGATTGCAGATGCTGACTGCGATCAATATACCATGAGGGAGTTAAACAGAGGTTGCGTTTGTCTCTTCTCCTATGCTACATGTTGGTCAACTCATTGCCTCACGTTCTTGGAGATATTACGTTGATGTTCGAGGGTGTCAATTGATTGACTGATATTAGTATCATCTATAAGTTTTATCGCACAGTTTTGAATCCTATCTAGCAGGTGCAGGGATGTTTTAGGAGCACCTGACCAGATGTGGGCATTGTACTCCAATTTTGGGCGGATGAATGCCTTATATATTGAGGTCAGATCAGAGGGGGTAAAATATTTCTTACATCGCTTGAGGAAACCTAGACATTTCGCAGCATTTTGGCGACATCAAATATGTGGTCATTCCAACGTAAATTATTATTTACCCAGTTTATCCGACAGCTCAATGTACGTTGAAGCAATCCGCAGATGGAATTTTAACCACATGAAGTTGAATTCCGGATTGGAACATTGTGGTGGAGTTTGATAAGCTGCATCACTACGTACGTAAATGGCGAGACCGCGGTGAGAGAAGAATAATGGCACTAGTTCGTAGCTAGGTAGCTTCAGATCAGAATGAACTGAGAGGTGTGGACAGGGATCTACCTGTTTTTCACTAAGTGCCAGAACAGCTGGTCTGTACTTACAGACGTGGACATACGCAGAAAAGTGATTACTTTTTAGCCCGCGTATATTGGCTACGTCTACCCTGAATTCCCTAGTCATAACCACAGACAAACACAGAAAACACAAATACCGACGATACTAAGCAAGGCCGCGAAGTGAAAATTCTGACGTTGGTTTACCGGATCAAATTGCTGTAGGTGTTATGCCCTTACAACAATATGAAACAGTGCACCAACAAAATTTTCACTCACAACCCGCTATCCATCAGTTGTTGCATACACTCAGGCACTGCCTGTACCGTATGGTAAATACAGTAATGACAGTGATTGAGTGCAAGCAACAGTACTTCGACCAGGAGCGGGAGAGGTGGGATACCCGCACTGTGTGATTTTTTTTTGCACTGCACTGCACTTTTTCTTTTATTTATTTTTTTTTGCACAGGCGCGCAGTGGTTTTTTTTTGTTTCTTTTTTTTTTTTGCACAGCACACAATAATTTGCGAGTGCACTGGTTGGCTTGTGTACTCGTCGGTGGTCGACTCGGTACTGGTACATATGATTAAGCTGTACTGTCTGTTGTATTGAAGTATTATACTTACTGACTGTCTGCTCTAAGAGGCGGACTTAGACGTTATCGTCGATTAGTACACTAGAAATAGGCTTTTACTTAATCCTGTCAAACCTAAGGTAATTCTCTTTACGTTAGAGAGGAAGCTAACTGGTCTGACTCATCTAGTTCTTAGAGGCATCACAATCGGTTTTTGCAATGAAACTATATTTATTTTTCCGTAATAAATCTGTAAGGGCACGTTGAGGAAAGTCCTATGTGCCTGAGAGAATAAAATGCATTTTCAAGATCTACGTTACAACAAATAGTAATTTTTTTAGACTTTAAATGGTAAATGGCTAACTCTCAAGGATTCCAATAGACCAAATGACGGTTTCTCGATGTCTCTAAGATGTCAGCTCAGTCCCTTATGTTCCTTAGACTGTAAACTGCTTACTGTCATCATAAACCTATAATACGACAATTGGTATTCAAATACTACGAGTATTTGTGATCGCTGGATTGTATAGTTTCCCCATACAAACGTGTTAGTCCTTCATTGTCGCTGTCATTCTTGTTTTTTTTTTTTCACAGACCTTGTTTTTTTTGTATCTATTAACCCCGTTATATTTTTCATTTCCTCTTTTTTTGTAGAACGTACAAATGGAGAACTTCTACACAAGTAAGATGGACGTTAAACTGAAGACAATAGAAGAAAAGATTGTTCCTAACATTAAAATTTGGCCTCTGAATTTTTCTTCTTTGGTAATGCTACCCTTTCGACCCAATAAAGTAAATAATCATTTAATTAATTGATTCCCATCTTTTAGATCAATAATGAACTTGCAAATCCTGATACCCTTTATGGACTATCCTTGCGAATAGTTGCTATTGAGAGTGGATCCTGCATGACCCAGCAATTCCAACAACTAAAAAACTATTTAAATCACTTGTTGCCTGTCAATGAACGAAGCATTCTAGTGTCATATTTTGAACATTCTGACTTTATGGCAAGCATTGCGAAACCTGTCTATACTTGTGTAACCTCAAAAATAATCGATCTTCCGAGCATTCTTGCAGCTATGGCCAAAGTTAAATGGGACGTCAATCACGTGAGCTACCAACACAGCGGTTATGTTGATATCATGAATCGGGTAAATACAATTCATCAATTCCAAGTGCACAAAGATAATTTTTTTCACTTTTAGAATGTGCAAACATTTGCTATGCGATTGGAGGAAATTGCGAAAGAAGTTGCCGTACCTATGGAAGCCATCTGGAATACAATGGCACGTATAGCAACGCATTTGCTAGTCGAAGGGTAATTTGTTTTACTTTATTATATTATACATCCCACTGCAGTGTCAATTCAAATCGGTTACAGATTTTCGAACGCAAAAAAATGCTCAGCTGGAGGCAGAGCACTCATGCAATTAGACTTTACAAACTTCATGTCAATACTAGAACTTATATCTGGCCTTAAATTTTCCGAGCATCGCTCTTATGTTGATGCCTACTTAAAAGCATATTACTACCCCGTGGAACAATTTGAAGACTGGGTGGAAACGCACAGAAATCTCGGAATATATTCGAAGAAACAACTAACTAATTTAATAACGTGCGTGTGTTCTGGCAATAAACGGACGAAGCAGAAACTTTTGACGTCCCTAGATAATCTCAATACTAGCACAACATAATAAACATGAAATTGTTTATGTATCGCAAACAATAACAATAAATGTAGTTATTTAGCGATTTACATCTAATGACGTAGTTAAATTTATTTTTGTATGTAGTGTATGTACACAAGGTTTAATTTATCAGTGTTGTATAATTTTTAAGTAAACTTAATCATTCCGAACTTTATTTGAACAAATTCGATTGTGACTAACGATCTCTCTATTTTTCCTGACGCAAGCAAATACATGGATGTTTAAATTGTCTCTACTTATATACTACAATTGAATTGTATTTTTGTGTTTCAAATTTTTTTTATATTATTTTTGATTTACTTTATATAAGCCTTAAACATCTGTTGTGTTTGCATGTGCTTCTGTCTCTTATGTGCTCGAATGAACAACTTAAATTAAAACTGTGTTAATAATTTGTATTATTTATAAAATGTATAGATCTAGAGTTGTACAATATATTTTATTTAAATATAAAATTGTGAAAAACTCATTTTTACTTTTAATAAGAAAACATTTCTGTGCTTGATATTCATCATAGATGCGCAAATGAGCAAACAGCAAAATAAATAGTTTGGCGCGACTTTGATGAGCTTTTAAATCGAATATCGAGAGTGGAAATGCTATTCGTCAGTGTAGATGTAAACGGACTGCCAATTTTAATTTAATTTTGGTGGTGGCTAAGGCCCCCATTTATTTGGTTTAATACAAGCTTAAAAACTAGGACTTAAAAACTAATAATAATTAAGGTTTTAGAGCTAGGGATGGTAAAGGGAAGGATCGAATTTGAGGGAAAGAGTGCTGCGATTAAAATCGAAAACCGAAAGGTTGGAGTTTACCTTACGCAGCATACGGGAGATTGGTTCGTTAGAGCCATGGTGGATTGGTAGATAAAAGAGACGGGGGCAACGTAGATTTCGAGGGTTAGTGTAAAAGATAATGGAGTTGTAAAGAGATGAGCAATCGTCGGAGCCTGAGAGGAGTCGGTGAATGAAAAGCATGTCTGCTGCGTACCTTCGGTCCTTCAGTATTCAGATTAATGAGTTTGAGACAATCTCGATAGGGTAGTAAGATTAGGGGATCGTTCTAAGGTAGAACCCGAAGAGCAAGTCGAAGGAAACGACACTGGATGCTCTCAATTCGAGGTACATGAATTCGTTGAAAGGTACACCACTCTCGGCTGGCGTACTCGAGAAGGGGGCGAACGTTAGTGATGTATAGTGATCTGGTCAAGTACAGGATGCAGAACCATCTTTTAACGAAGCCAAGAGATTGCTTTAGTAATCAATATGCGAGCGGAAATTAAGCTCCCTGTCGAATAATATACCAAAGTCGCGGATAGATTGAACAAGGGATATAAGTTCGTCGTGGAGAGGATAAATTCGGGGAATAGACTTGCTGCACTTACGTGAGAAGGTAGTCGATTGATATTTGGTGGCATTGAGTTCTAAGCAGTTCTTCATGCACCAGGTGGAGAAAGTATTTAGATCTATTTGAATTAGACTGGAGTCATGTTGTGAGGAAATGGGTTTACAAAATTTGGTATTATCAGCCTAGAGAGAAAGTGCTGAGTGTTGAATGACCCTTTCCAGATCGTTAATGGTTAGGATGAAGAGGAGTGGACCTAGATGACTACCTTGAGGAACTCCTGAAGTGGCCAAGAAAGGAGCCGATAGGACAGACCTGAAACGAACACTATAAAAACGATTATCCAGGTAAGAAAATATCCATTTTAGCAAAATGGTTTCAAAGCCCAGGACGAACAATTTGTACAGGATAAGTTTATGAGATATCTTGTCAAAAGCCTTACTGAAATCAGTTGTTATAACGTCAACTTCATTATCACTTTCTTTTGAATCCTACATCCTTGCTATTAAAGCAATTGGCCAACTAATTGACCTAAGTGATTACAGTTCCAAGTAAATGACGTTACTAATTCTATCGGTAGGCAACTAGACCTTATTTTCACTAGTGATCCTATTAACTTCACAGTAACGTTGTGCCCCTTTATCCTATCAACTGTCGACAACTTTCTCATTTTTCGATAATTCTCCATCCCACCCCACTTCTTCAACTACCATATCTTCTTACAACTTCCATAAAGCTAATTTTCGCAAAATCAATACCTATCTTAGCAAATGTTCTTTTGATTTTACCAACCTATACTTATCTAATGCTGTCTCCATTTTCTACAGTGAAATATTTAATTCCATTTCTCTCTACGTCCCCTTTTCACGGCATAAAACATCATCTATTTCCCCTCCATGGTACAACAGAAGACTTCGCTCTTTGCGAAACTAAAGAAATAAATTTTGTGCAGTTTTTCTTCGCACCAATTCTTATAATGACTACTTTGACTATCTTGGAACTTATCTGCAATTCACCCAGCTCTATAACTGCCTCTATCAGCGCTTTCTCGACACAGCGTAGACCAACCTTATAAACGATCCTAAGACATTTTATCAATTCGTCAACTACAAATGAAAATCAGACGGTTATCCCCCCTCTTTCTCGTTCGATAATATATCATCAACCGACCCACATATTATTGCCAAATATTTTGCAAACTTTTTTAAACAGTCATTTGCAGACAACCTCTTTGTACCCGACTCCATCTATTTCAAGTACCTTCCCAATTTCTCCATTGGCCCCTCTCTATCTCAACCTTTTGATCCCACCCTTATCGAAGAAAAGTTACAAAATCTCAATGATGAATTTGTATCCGGTCCAAATGGGCTCCCAGCAAGGGGAATTCCCCCAAGTTTGGAAAGACCTCTTTTATAACCCCGGTTCACAAAAAGGGATCAAAAAATGAAGTAACCAACTACCGTCCCATTGCTAAGCTTTCTCACATACCTAAAATGTTCGAAAGTTTTTTTATATCAAGTTCTAAGCTTTCAGTGCAAGTCACTTATATCACCCAGTCAGCACGGATTTCTAAAAGGTAGATCAACTACTACAAACTTAGTTGAATTCGTATCCTTTACGCTTGCAGCCGTAGAAAATGGCAACGAAATCGAAGTTATTGCTACGGATTTCGCTAAGGCCTTCGTTAAAATATCACATCAACTGATCCTTTTCAAATTGTCTTCCCTCGGTTTTGAACCCATATTGTTAAAATGGATATCTTCTTATCTGGAGAACCGTTACTATAGCGTTCGCTTTAGGTCAGCCTTCTCAACCCCGTTTTTAGCCACTTCTGGTGTCCCACAAGGCAGCCATCTAGGTCCCCTGTTTTTTATTTTAACTATAGGGTTTTCCAATAAGGACTTGACAACTTTTTTTTTTAAATAAAACGCACACCATTTGAGATATGTCAAAAACTTTATTATCGGCGTGAAGTACAATCAAAACATTTATGAATGGAACTGGACTTCGTTCATATGGCCACCGCGGGCACGTTTGCAGCGGTCGATTCGTTGGACCAAATTTTCAACGACTCGGCCACACATTTCGGCCGAAATGGACGCTATTTCGCGTTCAATGTTGGCTCTGAGCTCTTCCAACGTCGTCGGGGTGTTCGCATAAACCAATGACTTAACGTAGCCCCACAGAAAATAGTCAAGCGGCGTTAAATCGCACGAACGAGGCGGCCAATCGACTGGTCCATTTCTTGACATAACACGCTCACCATACTTACTCTTCAATAAATCGATTGTAGAAACCACATGTCGTTCAAGTGCATATCTTCCAATTCGGGCCAAAAATAATCGGTGATCATGGCGCGATAACGCTGACCATTCACAGTAACTTGACGATCGTTATCGTCGACGAAAAAATATGGCCCAATAACGCCGGCGACATGCAAACCGCACAAAACAGTTATTTTTTGTGGATGAAGTGGTGATTCATGAAGCACAGATTTTCACCCGAAGGAAAAATTCATATTTTCTTATTGACGAACCCATTGAGCCAAAAATGAGCTTCGTCACTGAAGATGATTTTGCGATGAAATTCATCATCTTGGCGGATCTTCTCCAGAACCCAATCGGAGAACGTACGTCGCTTCAAATGGTCCATCGGCTTCAATTCTTGAGTAAGCTTGATCTTGTATGGGTATAAACCAAGATCCTTACGCAAAATAGGCCATAATGTGGTCTGAGCGATGCCCAATTCTTCAGAACGCCGTAGAATTGACTGATTTGGATCGTTTGCTACGGACGCCTGAATGGTAATTTCGCATATTTTCAACACTTCGACCAACCCCTTATCTCACTGACACGGCAACATCACACAACGAATATGTAAACTCAATTTTTTTGCACTAAACTTGTTATTGCCTGTCTACTAAGGCGAGAATTACGACCGAAAATTGGAGTTAAGGCTTTTAAAGTTTCAGTAAATTTTTATAATTTGCAGACGTTGCTTGTTCGTGTACTTTACCATGATGAAAATGTTGAGTTTACTGAATAAATTGACAGTGACAGTTTGATGATTAGTGAAAGAGTGCATTCACAAATTAAATTCAAAGTTGTCAAGTCCCTATTGGAAAACCCTTTATAAACGATCTTGAGAAGATTATCAAACATTGCTCCGTATTAATTTACGCCGACGACACTAAGTTCTCCAAAACTATTTCTTCACACCAAGACTCTATTCTCCTTCAAGAAGACCTCGATAGGTTTTCTACTTGATGTCTAAAAAATTGCTTTGAGATTAATGTCTCCAAATGCCAATTATGACTTTGTCTTGTAAGTCCAATCAATAACCCTCTCGACTTTATTTTCTGCATGACCAACTTGTAACCTAGGTTCAATCCCTTCGCAACCTTGGAATTTTATACGATAGAGAACTTCCGTCCGCATATTGATGAGATAATCCTTAAAGCCAACTCATCGCTCGGTTTTATCAAACGTTGGTCTAAAGAATTTTGCAACCCTTATGTGACAAACTCACTTTACATTACCCTTGTCCGGCCCCTCCTTGAATATGCCAGCCAAGTATGGCCCCCCTTTCAGCGAATTCATATATCCCGAATCGAGAACATTCAACGTCGTTTTCTGCGATTTGCCCTTCGTGGACTACCCTGGAATGACCCATTTATCTTACCTCCCCATTGAGACCGCCTCAAACTTCTTCGCCTGAATACCCTCGAAAAACGCAGAGACGTAGCTGACATTCTCTTCATTCATCGACTGCTCTCTAGTTCTGTGGACTGCGCTTCCCTTTACAATTCTATTTCCTTTAACACTAACCCTCGTAATTTACGCTGTCCTCGTCTCTTCTATATCCCAACCCACCGCACCTCTTATGGCTCTAACGAACCAATCTCCCGTATGCTCCGTAAGATCAATTCAAACCTCCCCCTTTTTGAGTTTAACCTGAGCACTTCTCGTCTTAAACTTGATCTCCTCCACCATTCCCTTACTTCCTAACCCTTAACTTTTCTTAGTTTTTAAGTTACTTTAAGCTTGTATTAAGCGAAATAAATGGGGGCGTTAGCCCCCACTAAATTGAATTAAATTTAAAAAAATTAAGGCTGAGAGAAAAGAGGACACGAATTCGACGAGGTTAGTAGTAGTCGATCTACCTTTAAGAAAGCGGTGTTGATTAGGGGAAATAAGGGATTTGCACTGGAAGCATAAGGCTTCGTACAAAATGCTTTCGAGGAGTTTGGGTATATGTATGTGAAAGTTTAGCTATGGGGCGGTAATTAGTGTCTTCGCTCTTTAATCCCTTTTTGTGTATCGGTGTTATGAAAGAAGACTTCTATATCCGTGGAAATTCACCTTGAGAGAGCGTGATTTGAAAGGGGGTAGGAAAGTGTGGAAGAACACTTTTTAAGAAATATGGATGGAGGGCCATGTGGGCCGGGTAAGTATTCATCTTTCAGTTGTTGTAATTTATTTTCTATTACTGTATGATCAAAACTTCGGTATGAAGGAATTATCGGCAAAAGATTGATTTAAAAAAAAGTAGCAAAAAAGTATGCGGATCAGTTGATGATATGAATTGGTAGAAATACTTAGGGTCGTTTATAAGTTTTCAATGCGCACTATCCAGGTATCGCTGATAGAGAACGTTATAAAGCTGGGCGAATTGAAGGTATGACCCGAAATAGTTGGAATAGTCAGCAAAAGAATTGGATCTAAGGAATACTACCCATAATTTGTTTCTCTTGTTACGTCAAGAGCGAAGTTTACGATTATACTATGGGGCTCGTAGAAGGGGTTTTATTGCGCGAAAAGGGGACATAGGGAAAAAAAGAGTTGAATAATTCTCTGTAGAAGATAGAGAGAGCATCCTTAAGGGACATATTGGCGAAATTAAAACAACGCCTACTGAGATATGCGTTAGCTTTGCGGAAATTCGCTTTATGAAAGTCGAAAGAAGGGGCAGCTGCTGATGGGGGGGGGGGGGGCCCCGGATAGAAAAGTGGAAGAAAAGAGAAAGAAGAAGTGGTGGGTGAATGTCACCAATGGTAGATAGTGAAAGGGGACCGAGCGAGACAGAGGAGTTTATGGGGTCAGTGGTGGAAATGAGGTCTAATTGCCTATGCATATAGTTGGAGACCTCACTAACTTGGCATAAGCTAGAGTCTGTTAGCTCTTCGTCTAGGGCGGAATAATTCGTGATTCTTTATATCGGGCATTAGATTAGTTTCGGTCAGAATGTAGACCTCTAATGGGAGAGCGTGAGATTGGCGCAAGATAGCACGGGTTTTAGATCGCAGTCCTCTTACGTTTTGATAGTGGAAGGTAAGAGGAATGTTATTTTAAGAGGGCGTAGGAGTGGGTGGTTAAAACACTTTGCTCCGTTGAAGGTGTGAGATCGTTTTTGAGTGTTGAGAGTTACCGAAAGGAACAAGGTATTGAAAAACAAGGAAAGGGCGCTTCCATTTGCAGTTTATACAAGCTGCAAGAGCTTGTTTATCCAAGCTGCACTTTTCCGAAAGACGTTTACCGGCGCATTTTACGCATCGCACACAGTAAATCTGTCTGTGATTAAAACCATGACAACACTTATCCTGCGGTATCGACCTTGTGTTCTTTCGCAAAGGCTCGATTTTGATTACGATGTTTAGTACACTTTTAATATTGCAGATATCATCTATATTCTGGTTCTTATCAAAACTAGGTATAAACAGCGGAAGTCCACGCTTAGCCACGATTTCTTGCTGTTATTCCGTCTGCTGCTTGTCCTTCCTGATGATATTTACAGCGTCAAGAATTTTAAAGCATTTAGCTTGAAGATCATTCATAATATCTTCTTTCGTATATGAAGGGCTGCAACACGCAATGGCCTTTCTAGCTTGTATTCGTAGGTGCACCATTGGATACTCTCGGTATTTAACTTTTGGGTCACTGCTCGGTAACCATAGGAATTTTGGACGTTAATTTTCCAAACGTTTTCACTACAATAATAATTTACTGTCTGAAATTTCAATTACGTTAGTTGGGGGCGGGGAAAGTAATTTTATTTCTTTTTGTTTCGCTCGCGACTCCTTGCGCTTGTCTTCTCTTTGTGGCTCATCTTCAGGTGAAGAACTGGCTCTTCGTTTTTCACTTGGTCTTTTGTTTGACTCCGCTTCTTGTGTTAACTCATCTTCGCCCGTGTGATATTCACGTCTAGCTGAGCGGGGTGGGCTACTTTCGCGTTCATTTCTTCTTTATTTTCTTCTCGCTCTAAAAAAAAAACACCCTTTGTATTCACATAATTTAAAGTGCGATTCATGAAACGTGTACCTACTCGTATTTTAAATGAAAGGATAGCAGATATTTTATATGGTATCAACTGCACCGTATATTGAGTATGAAAGGTTAGTTCAATACAATTATACGTGGGAAAAAAAACTTCGGGCATGTGTCCACCCATATAGACTTTATAGACAATCAAACGATGATTGAAATTTTTGATTACATTTTGACACATTTCTTGTGTAATCAGACTGATACCAGCCAGAACAAATTTTCTACTGCTTCGATAGTTCGGAGTATAAACTCGATCCTTCAGAAAACTCTAAAGGAAGAAGTCATAAGGC
Organism: Volucella bombylans; assembly: GCA_949129095.1. NCBI lineage: Eukaryota > Metazoa > Arthropoda > Insecta > Diptera > Syrphidae > Volucella > Volucella bombylans. The sequence goes on along the minus strand of OX422143.1, from coordinate 62,879,299 downwards.
CTTAGATCCCACGATCTTGCAAGGCAACTCATAGCTTCATTGCGAAATTACGCAATTCCCGAAATTTCTCCTCAAAAAATTGATAGTTTGATGCGATGCGTGGACATGTTGAAACCGAATGTTTCGCAAGTCCATTCCAAACAAATTGGTCCATAAAAAGTTTTCCAACATGCTATCCCATCATCATCTTCGAAAAAATAAAGGGGCCGTCCCATAGGATCCGTTGCGTCGATTTATTCAACTGACAACTGGATAGAATATTCGCTTTCTTATGGAAAGAAGTCCATAAGCAACGGATATGACGGATAAAGTAAGTTTAGTTTGCACTTCACACATTCACGCATTGAATTTCACACATTCACTTATTGACGTTCACGCATTCACAAATTTAGAGCAAGCGTTTTTATTGGTGGGAGAAGAGAATGTAGAGAAACTTTCATAGCTTCAAAAGAAAACACTCTCAGCAATAACAAACTGTCAACGTACTCGTAAGTGGCGGATTCTATATGACTATCATTTCCGTTAAGTACATCAACGTCAACCTATCAGGCAACGCAACAGATGTAAAGGAATCTATGGGACGGCTCTTAAGCCCAATCACTACGCCCACTAAATTGCAATTTTCTCAAGAGTACATATTTTACGTGTATTTGGGCGTTTTTTGGGTTCTAATTGAGTAAGGAACTCTTTAATTCTCACAGCACGATTCGTGTAAGTATCTGTTTATTCGATCTCCTGTCGTCATCGAAAACTTGACAACTTGACAACTTTAAGGACGAATTGTGTAATAAAAACTATAATCAAACGTTCAGCTGATGTGTCCGGTGGTATGGTAAAAATGTACACACATGTGTACACGTTTCATTAATAACCTTCTATGTTCATGTTCAAAATAATGTGTTGGTAATATACTTACAGTGTGTCTGCGCAAGGATTAAATGTTTGCAAACGTTTAGTAGAGTTTGCCACCTACTTGTAGTTAGTTCATCTATGTGAATTCAATTATGTGAACTAACTTACATGGCAAACTTTACTAATACTTTTGCAAACCTAGCACAGACCTACTGTAAGTGAATTACCAATGCATTGTACATTTCTATAACCTGCCAGAATTTGCTAGAATGAGAGCAAATTACAAGTAAAGTTGCTAGAATGACAGCGACTTGCACGTAAAGTTCACTATGTGTGTGTAATGTGGATGACGTTTTTTGAGTAAAATTGGCAGGTTTTGTCAATTGTGTAAAATGGGAGAGAAATTGACATTGATGACAATTCACATGTATTCACAGACAGGGTCAAGTGTCGCCAACATTTGACATTTTTTCCCCCAAAAGTGATGTCAAAACCCGCTAAATTTAAGGCAAAACCCCTTAAACTGACATTTATAAAATTTGTTGTTTTTTTAAAGTGTAGATTCTGTAATTTTAAATAAATTAAATTACCTTCATTAAAAACTTAAATAAACTTTGATTTATTTACTTCATTTGGAAAATTATTACAAATGGGTAGTACTAAAATAATATAAATATTAATTATTTTATATGTAAGTAAAAAATTCCATGTTTTCTAATATCTCTTCCATCACAACAAAATCATTTTTAGCCTCATTGCTATTTTTAAAATCATACATTTTATAATTGAACTTTTGTATCATTGCTGGCGTCGGGTTAAAATTAAAACAAGAACCTTGTCGTAATACCATCATTAAACACTGTAACATTTCTGATGATAATTTGTTTCTCAATTCATTTTTTATTATTGTGGAAATGGAAAACGCGTGCTCAACACTTACATTTGAAAAAGGCTAACAAAGCAAGGCTATTGCAAATTTGGCAACATTTTTGCATCATAATCTTTGCTAACATCAGCATAAAATTCTTCTGTATTTGAAAAAAACTGCTCCTCGTTTTATTTTGTAGTTGATACGAGTACCACTCATTTTCAACTACCAGATGTAGTAACTCATTAAATTTAGGCGGGGTACACGCTAAGCAGATCTATTGGTGTTCAATTTAAAAAAAATATTATACCCCTAAAAAATCCCTTAAACTATTTTTCCCCCTAAAAAACTTTTATTAACCCTAAATTTAGGGGCAAAACCCCTTGATTGGTTACAATAGGTCACGTGGTAAGAGGTGATCACTGGAAAGTGGGTTTTGGTTTTCCAATATCTGGAAAGTTTGCCATCTACAATATGTTATTTCATCTATGGTTAGTTCATCTATGGCTTGCAGTGAAGCGTATGGTGCGTCGAATGTGTCATTTCGAGTGCAAATAATACAAAAACAATAAAAAAAAACAGTTTTACATATACAAGTATCTGTGCTATATGTGTGATATATGTTCATAAGCTTGGCAGCGTTCGCAGAATGCAAGTATTATTATATTTAATATTGATAAATTCCGAATATGTAATTTGTTTATTTTCTTGCATTCCAATGCATGTTTGTTGACATCTGGTGTTCTTTTTTAGTGCTGCCATTGGCAAATATAGAGTTGGATAGTACTTTTATTTAAATTCTCGGTGGAGAAAGTGATTGCAATGCCTTAAACAGATGTGCAGTAGTACTGCTGCATTACCGCGTGCAATAAAGCACATGAGACACATATCCAGTAAAATGTAACATTTCATCGCAATGAATTTTAATCTTTCATAAACAATTTTTTTTCCTTTTTATTATTTTTATCATATAAACAATTATTATTTCCCACAAATTCAATATGGTGTTCCTCTGTTTTGAAATACTGGTAATTTTTTCGAAAAAATACTAGGTGGGGTGAAAAGTAACCTCTTTGGGAATGAACAATTTTTTTTTTAATGTTTTTTTATTTTATTCAAAATAGATACAAAATAGATTAGATTGATACACTTATTCCAGCGATTTTCCAACTTCTTGATCCCGTTCGAAAAGCATTACTCCTCCGTAGCGTCGATGATTTCCTCGCGTGAGCTGAAATTTTTATTGATGAGCCATCTTTTGAGGTTGGGAAGAGATAATAGTCCGAGGGAGCCAAATCGGGCGAATACGGTGGATGCGACAGCAATTGGAGCCGTAAGTCATTGATTTTAGCCGTGGTTGCGATGCTCTTGTGCGTCGGCGCATTGTCTTGCAAAACCAAAATTTATTTTTTCTTCACGTGAGGCCGTTTTGAAGCGATTTCGGCCTTCAATCGATCCAATAATGCACAGTAATACTCGCTGTTGATGGTTTTTTCTTTTTCGAGGTAGTACACGAAGAGTATGCCATGACAATCACAGAAAACCGATGCTATATCCTTTCCGACCCATCGAGCCTCCCTCGGCCGCTTCGGAGCACTCGTGCCGACTTCAGTCCATTGCTGAACACTCATTCTGTTCTCTGGTGTGTAATAGTGGATCCAAGTTTCATCAACAGTTACCAATCGACGCCAAAAGTCCGCCCTGACTCCGCATCAACAAGTCCAAACACTCTTTCGAAGTGCTCTCGCGTTCGTGTTTTTGGTCAGGAGTGAGCATGCTCGGCACCCAGCGGCAGGATAACTTTTTCATATGCAGAATATTGCCGAAAATATGGTGTGTGCGCTCAGTACTAATTTTTGTGGCATCTACTAGCTTGCGCACCTTCACTTTCCGGTCACCAACACCATCTCATGTATTTTTTGACATTGTCCTCTGTAACCGCATCGGAGGGCCTGCCGCTGCGGACTTGATCGGTAGTGGAGTTGCGGCCACCACGTAACTCTCGAAACCAATATTTGACGGTGTAATCTGACGGAGCATTAGCCCCATAATATTTATCCAACGTTTTGCCACTCAAAAAATAATGTTTTATGAGAGAACGAAAATCATTTTTGTTCATACTCAACAAGATGCCAAACACGTCAACAACAATCAGCTGTCAAAATAAAACTAAAGACAGTATCGCACTGAAATTTGGCATGTCTGCCTAAATATGTACGGACTTCAAGGCACCATAACCTTTTCTGCAGTAGCAGCGCATTCTGGCGGTCAAGGAGGTTACTTTTCACCCCGCCTAGTATTTAAAATTCCACGTCAAATGACTTAAACTGCAGTTAATTGTACTAATTTGCAATTCTATTCTCTACAATTAGATGTTCTCTAATTTTGCTGCTCGGGTTTTACTGCACATGTGTTTCAGGCATAATGTCATAATCCGGTATAAAGATATAAACCGTCAGTTAGGCTCGGTTGGGGAACAGCTTAAGGTCTGTGGCTTCTCCGTTTATGTAAAGAACGTGAAAATCTTAAAGGACACTTGCTAGTTCTTTATTACCAAGTAGTGTGGGACACTAACGCCACTAAGAGTACCGCCTTCATCAGAACCGATCTACGAAGGCCATAATGACCACAGGTCTATTTCTGGTGATAGTGTTGTCATTGAATACTCGTACTTCCTTCAACAACTCGATGATTCAAACGCCCAACCAACGAAGTTACGACGCAGATATGTCCTGGTAAAACTGATCGATTGGCTTCAACTCTTGTAGCAATTGTATCTTGTAAGCGTAAACCAAGATCCTTGAGCAAAATTTTCCACAAAGTCGATAGACACATGCCAAGCTCACGATGACGAATCGATGAATTAGGTTTTAATCAACCCTTTGCATTGCTCAAATATACACTGTCAAAAGAATACTCACACGTTTGGATTTAAATTTGCAACAATGACAGCAATTTGTATGTAACGTTCACTAGATATGTATAATATGGAAATCTGAGACCTATTGATATTTTTGACAGTTAACGCCTATGCACAGGCTTGGTCACACAAGGGCATTAGGTGACAACCGACTAATAATGTTAAAGAGACTCTGCAACTGAACACCTCGCAGCTCTTATTAGCAATAAGACCTACTTCACGTTCATCGTGGCGCCATTGGGAATCTGTTCGAAGATTGAGAATTGAAGGGGACATTGTGGCGCTTCCTGCGCCACAAATCAGGATAAGTGCCGGACAAACGAAGAGGAGAACTTCAGATGACCGGGTTCTTTTTTACATTAAGACTGAGCCCAGTAATGTCTTTATTACAGAATACTAGACAACGATTTTGAAATGGCAGCTATTATGGTTGACGCTTGTAGTATTCTGTTAACTGAGTAGGCAGAAGTAGCTTTTAGGCTAATACTTCAAGCGTCCACGTCCTGCTAAAACCCTGGCAGACCTCAAAGAATGCTCGATATCTCATCGCCATTAAGTTGGTGGTGTAGATCAAGATGTAACATTCCTTTTTAGAACCGATCTGGCTCTGCCACAGCACTCCATAAGCGCCTGTGTCAAAGAAAATAAAATAAACGAAGCTGATGGAGTTAACTCCTTTCAAAACAGTTCGAGGGTGCAGAGTTTACCCAAGCACAAACCCCTCAGAAGAGTACGTAGAAAAGCGCAGCCATCCCAAAATCTGCGGTAGCACAGCAGTAGGGTACCAGCGAGCGACGTGTTTCCGAAAAACTAGGATAACTGATAAAAACACTAGTGGAAATGTTGGAGGGTGGTAAAAGACATTCTATCTACCAACCGATGAGAGATGCGAAAGAAATCTACGAACTGTCGGCGATTAACATGCACAACGACAGAGCCAAGCAAGTCATTTGACAAAACGGTAGCGGATCCAAAACGAAGACCGGAGCCGAAGGAGAAGGTCCCAGACTCGAAGCGGAGGCAAAACCCACCGGGCACGCAGAGCGAGGAAAAAAATTGCGAAAGGTCATAAAACCGACCGGACAAAGGCCGACAAACCGGCCACAAGTAACGACAACAATATTTGGACAAAAGTCATCAAAAAGAAAAAGCAAAAGCCCACCATGGAGAAAACTCAACCCCATGCAATTGTGATGACAGCGAAGGGGGAACTTTCCTATGCAGAAATACACTGGAGAATTAAAGCGGACCGAAAATTCAGTGTTCTCAGTGAATCGGTTATGAATATCAGTCAAACTCAGAAAGGCAACCTGCTGATGCAACTGAAGGACACATGAGAAAAAACAGACCAATTGAAAAATATAACTGGTGAAACCCTTGGTAACAATATGGAGATTACGTCTCTGACACACCGCATTACTCTGGAAGTAAAGGACACCTTCCAACGACGAAGGAGGAGATCTGCGAATCATCCAGACAGCAATACCAGCTGACATAGACGATACAGACATAATTACAATAGGCTGAGAAACGCCTACGAACATACTTAAATTGCGACGATTAGCTTCCCTGCAAGCAGTGCATTCAAAGCGAAAAACCCTGACCTAACCCTACATATTTCAGATGTCTTGAATTCTGCCAAACTGCACGCAAATGCAAAAATAAGTTGGACTACTCGAAGCAATGTAGAAGATGTGGAGAAGAAGGCCACATAGCCAAAGACTGCAAAAAAGACCCGCTGTGTTTCTTCTGCAAGAAGGACAAACCGAAGAACGCTAAGCATGCAGCCTGTAGCAGCAATTGCCCGGTCTTCGAAGAGCCATTACCAGCAACCAACCATGAAGATAATGTAGATTAACATTAACCACTGTAGGTCACCCAAGGACATCATGGCACAAACGGCTAGAGACGAGGGAGCGCACATTATTTTGATCAGCGAGCTGTAGAAAAATCTCGACAGGAACATCTGGATCTGCGATAAATTAAGGCATCCTACGAGTATAATTTGGAAATGCGGAAAACATGCCAGTGTACGTTCGCAAAAAAAAATAAATAAACGGGATCAACTTCTACAGCTACCACACGCGGCAAAGTTGTACTATAAGTAAATTCCATTCAATGCTAGAAAGTGGAAACATTAATGCCTGGGCAACGCAGGGGAGAAGCAGGTTCACCAATGCCAGAGGAGGTATTCTACTAGAAACTTTCGCAACCTTGGATGTAAGCATTGCAAACAATGGCCAAGCAAATACTTTTAGGAAAGTGGGAATCTGATCAAAAATCGATATTACCGTCAACAGTAACTCCCTACAGCGCAACACAGAATGGAGGGTCACCACCCTAAGCTACTGGTGGAGCCAATAAATAAAAGCACTTAAAGCAAACTGCTTACAAACCTAGCGGAGAGTGCAGCGTTCTAAAAGGAGAATCGATTTTCAAGAACGACTAGAAACATTCCAACTGGCAAACAGTGACATAGAAAATGCGATAAAAGAAAGTAAAGCAAGATGCTTCAAGCGCTTGTACGACGATGCGGACATAAATCCTTGGGGCACGTCGTACAGAATGATAATACCTAAAGAATGATAAGGTCTATTGTAGAGCAACTATTCACACAGAGACCATCGAATCTGTACAATATAATCAGGGACAGAATCAGCTCTAATATTAAAACCAGATGAACTTTTCTACGCTTGCAAGAATACAGGCATCCACAAAGCGCCAGGTATCCCCCGATGGCATCCGAAATAAAGCAGTGAGAGCCACCGTTGAAAGGAGACCAGACAGGTTTACAACAACGATGTAAAAGTGTTTGAAAAAGGGAGTTTTCCAAGAGGAGTGGAGCTGCTACATTTGGTAATCTTACCAAAGAGAAACAAACCACCTAGAGAAGCAGCATCATATCGTCCAATATATCTGGACACACTGAACTTATCATATATGATAGATTGCTCACTGTGGCAGAAGAAAAGGAAGCGTTATCAGATCAACGGTTTGGATTCAGAAAATCGCGATCCACAGCCGACGCCATAAAAGCGGTGGTAGAAATAGGAGTCGAAGCAATAAAATATGGCGATGGGAAATAAATGAATATTGTGCAGTAGTGACGTTGGGCATGAAAAATGCCTTTAACTCGGCAAATTGGTCATTTATAAGAAGGTCACTAGCCAGAATGAACACACCATACTACCTGCGAGATATTGTATCCGGCTACTTTAGAAACAAAAAGTTGAGATATGAAACCGACGAAAGGGAGAAGTACTCGTAATATAAAATCTCAGTGGGAGTCCCACAAAGATGGGTACTGGGGCCCCTACTCTGGTATATCATGTACGACGGAGTTCCGCAATTACCATTGCCAGTAAGAGTAAAAATGAGCAGATTCGCTGATGACATCGCCATTGTAACTGTTGCAAAGAATATTTTCGAGAGAGAGTCAGCTACGAACGATGCAATTAATCTTATCAAAGACTGGCTAATATCCGCCGACCTGTCAAACGTCGAAGGACCTAGATACGCTAGAAGAATATTAATACCCAAGGTTGTGAACTCAGTCTTGTTATATGCTGTCCCAGCTTGGGTGGGAGCATTTAGTGACAAAGGAAGTAAGGAGAAAGCTATCATCAACATATCGACTAAGCGTATTAAGAGTAATCAGTAGCTTTAGAATAATTTCGGACGGAGCAGCTTTTATTATAGACGAGATGATTCTTATCGATGTCCTTGCGAACGAGATGCAGAGAGTCTTTAATAGGAGAACTTCTACTAAACAAGGCATGGAAACTGTAACTACCATCTTACGTAGTTCCTATCTGGTAACGATGGGTAGCGAAAATATCTACACCGCTTCAGGAACGACAGCTAACCTTTTTCCCCAGACTGCCCAAATCAGGAGGATGACACAGAGCATGCAATATTCAACTGCACGCGCTTTCTGGGATGGAGAACTGAAATACCAACCCCACAGTCAATAATTGAACAATTGTTTCGGTCAAAAGAAAATTGGACGGATATTTTTACATTCATAACAAAAGTGCAAAACGAGCTGCGAAGGATCGAAAAAATAAGGCTGCAAATATAGTAGAAATAGCATAGATTGCTTACCGACACCGCGAAGTAATATCTAACTCCTGTGGGGTGTGGTTTAGCTACGTACTCGTATTTCTGGAATCGAAGAATCAGGCTAGCGAAACGAGTATGCTGGTAGCCCGGGCTACTGGTATCCTGTTTACCCCAGCAACCATATATTGGACATAACCAGCATCCGCAGTCAATGTCCTATTCACCAGCATTGCTTTTTTCCATAAAACTAGTGATTTTTCTACGCCATGTTGTATGGCCGCGATATAAATGACGTCAAAAGTTGCATTGCCGAAAGCACCCTCACATCGATGAAAATACCTAAGGCATATTCTTTCTTGTCGAGTACTCCTTCAATTCTGCCTACCAGATTCTGAACCGCACTCTCGCAGGATCTTCCGCTTTGTTAGGCGTGTTGAATCGCAAAGAGAGGATGCATTTTCTTGATGCTTTTCAACTTGAAGGAAGTCAAACTTATAGGTCTGAAGCTCTTGGCGAGCATGCAGTCCTCATTTTCGATTTTCGGTATAAAGGCTACTCTCACTGTTCGGCAGAGTTCTGGTATGTAACCAGTGCCAGACTAGCAGAGAAGATTCTCTTCACAGTTACTAGCAGCTGATCTATACCTTTTTCTAACATAACTGGGTATATGTCATTAATGCCAGGCGACATGAAGCAATCAAAGGAAGCAATAGCATGTTTAATGGCCTCATCCGTCATCAAAACGGATGAAATATACCAGCTACGGCGTGTTGTGTTATTCAGCTCACTAGCAGCTTCGTTAATAGGAGCTGGTTGTAAGCTGATTCTGATTATGACTTTGGTAAGCCTACTGGTTTCACCGACAGTTTCCATCTTTTCACAAAAATCTTTGTATTATAAAAGGCATTCTTCGAAATGTGAATAAGCCTCTTATATTATTTTTACTTCGATCTGTAAAGATTCTAATCTTAATCCAAATTAGTCTTAAGTGACCTGTTTAGAAGTTTTCTGGTTTCTTTACGAAGACGCTGCAGATCTGCGTTCCACCAAGGAACGAGCGATCTGGAGGATTGCTTACTAGCTTGACATGCCATTTCAAAACAATTGGTGAGGGTACCGTTCAGGTTCTGAACAGCTTCCTCTAGTTTTTTTTTGTCCAGAGCTTAGGGGGAGCACCATTGTACTTGTCGAGCTTCTCCTTAAATTGTGTCCAGTTGGTTTTCTGCGAATCCTCCTCTTCAACAAAGTTGAGACCTAGGATCCGAATCTGAAATCGATATACCTATACTCCGACATGGAGATTTCCGATAGTACATTCCAGCCAGTGTACTTGTTGAATAACATTAAGTCCTCTTGTCTCATCATCGCAACAAAAGTTGGCCGAGAGCAAACATTGTGAACGAGTGGGTCGGACGATAGTATGAAATCCAGCAGATGATTGCCTCTCCCGTTGCATTTGCTACTGCCCCAAAAAGTATTCTGAGCATTAGCATCGCAGCATATGATAAGTCCCATCTTCCTAGAATCACATTCTTCAATGAGTTCGCCTACCGGCTTTGATTGACAAATAAGCAGACACAACGACGAATTTGTGCCATTCTTCGTTCGTTCCTTATGTTGCTCAAAGGCCAAGCTCCTGCTGTGCTTTTTGTTAGTAAAAATAAGCTTATCCCTTCTCACTTCGCATCGGATAATGCACGGATCAAACAGTTGCGGACCCATGAAACGAAATAAGAACAACGAATTAACCATAGCAACATGGAATATACAAACGATGCTACAACCGGGAAAATTGCTAAAAATAGCAAATGAAGTAATCCGAGACAAAATTAACATAACCGCTTTACAAGAAATAAGATGGAAAGGTAACGAACGAATAGATAAAACAGATTTTAACTTGTTTTACATCGGAAACAAAGACAAAAGCGCACAATACGAGACAAATTTTATAATAGACAAAAAAATAAAGAAAAGCCTTATAGGATTCGAACCAATAAACGAGAGTTTACCTACATTAAAGACAAAAGGAAAGTTTAACAACATCACATTCATATCTGCATATGCACCTACAGAAGATAATGATGAACAGGGAAAAGATAAATTGTATGACAATAACGCAATCAGATTATGTAAATTCTCAGAAGGAAGTAATATCCGGATCAGAGGCACAACATTTCAAAGAAAACGAATACATAAAGACACATGGAAAATGCCAGGATCAAGAGGCATTAATTAAATAGAACATGTTATCGTAGATACAAGACACGCTACATCAATTACAGATATAAAAACCTGAAGAATAGCTAACTGTGACTCTGACCACAACCTGGTCAAAGCAACGACCCACCAAAGAATATCAAATGTAGCAAAGCTCAAAGGTATCAAAAATATAAAGTGGGATACAATACCTAGTTTATATGACAGCTTAATGCGCATTGCTTCACACCACACCACTTCAAACCGCATTGAAATAGTCAATATGCGTTCGTTCATTCATGTTTATAAACCGCATTGAAAATTTGAAACCGCATTGAAATATCATAGTGCTTGTTCACATTGGCCAGGGGATGAAAGTCCTCACCATGAACGTGTTCACATTTTCATGGTGTTGAAAGACTTTTTGACAAGTGGAACACTTGAATCGGAGCATTTTTAAATATAAGCAGTTGGCCTGAAATACCATATATTTTTTTCTTCTATTCGTCACACTTCCTTGCTCATCAACGATCAAAACTAAAATGAAAAAATATGTCAGAAATGGAACGATATGGAAAAAAACGATGTGCTTCAACCGAAAATCCACTTTAGAAATTGATTTTCGGTGGAAGTAACCCTTCTTCCGTTCCCTCTCTTTCGGACAATCTTAATGCGCACTGAGCTGTCATATAAACTGGGTAAGACAAACTTCGAAACGCCGACTTAAGAGAAGAATATTAGAATGCGATCCGGCGAGAAAAGAAGCAATTAAACAATACAGACCACATCGACATACCATAGAACAACAATGGAGCAAACTATTGTAGAAGCAACTACATATATTAGCTACAGCAAATATATGCACTTGTAGGCGAGAAACAAAGAACACGAGACATAGAAATGTTCGATCAAGAATGTAGAGCAGCAATGGAAGAAAAGACAAAATATGATACGTTGAAGCAATCGGCATTGGTTCAATACGCTCATATAAACAGCAGTTTAAACCGCATTGAAATATTCAACACGCATACGTTCATTCCTGCTTATAAAACGCGTTGAAAATTTGTCACCGCTTTGAAATATCATATCATTCTCAAAGCGCATTGAAATATTTTACTTTCTCGCGCTCTCATCATTCTTTCATCATCAGGCAGGTATTAGTTGTGTATTTAAAATGTGGGGTTGCAAACGAAATATTTAGAAAGAGAAAGAAATAAGAATAATGTATCAGTGTTTGTGTGAAGTGTCAGTTCAACCAGCTGTTTGTTAAACTTCTCTCAATTTTCTCTCGCTCATTTTGGATAATTTCATATAAACACTTGCATTTCTACGGGTATTGAACCAATGCGGATTGCTTCAAAGCACATTGAGCTGTCGGATAAACTGGGTAATAGTCATTGAAGAAAACAAAATTGTTGAAATATGTTAAACCTATTTCGAACAGACAATAAACATAGATGAAGTCCCATAGAGCAAAATACATAACACATTTACGAAGAAATACAAGAAGTCAAAACGCCAACACAAGAAGATACGAGTATAAGGAAAGACATCGCTAAACTTAAAATAAGTCGCCAGGAAAAAACGGAGTAGACACTTTAATCCAAGTACTACATAAGCTTATACGAGTGTGTAATACCATATATGGGAAACGGAAGAAATGCTGACAAAATGGAAAACCGGCATAATCCGTCCTATTTACAAAAACAGCGACACACTTGACTCCAGAAACTACAGAGGCAGTCCCTTCAACATACAGAATACAAAATCATGACAAATGCATTGTACGACAAACTAAATAAAATAGCAGAAAATAAAATACAAAAGTTACTTTAGAAGCGGACGATCGACAATGGATTAAATATTTATAATAAAGCAAACAATAGAAAAATGATACGAGTTCAATATAAAGGGTTTTCCAATAGGGACTTGACAACTTTGAATTTAATTTGTGAACGCACTCTTTCACTAATCATCAAATTGTCACTGTCAATTTATTCAATAAACTCAACATTTTAATCATGGTAAAGTATACTAACGAGCAACGTCTGCAAATTATAAAAATTTTCTACCGAACTTCGGAGTCAGTGACTGCAACTTTAAAAGCCTTAACTCCAATTTTCGGTCGTAATTCTCGCCTTAGTAGACAGGCAATAACAAGTTTAGTGCAAAAAAATTGAGTCTACATATTTGTTGTGTGATGTTGCCGTGTCAGTGAGATAACGGGTTGGTCGAAGTGTCGAAAATATGCGAAATTACCATTCAGGCGTCCGTAGCTAACGATCCAAATCAGTCAATTCCACGGCGTTCTCAAGAATTGGGCATCGCTCAGACCACATTATGGCCTATTTTGCGTAAGGATCTTGGTTTACACCCATACAAGATCAAGCTGACTCAAGAATTGAAGCCGATGGACCATTTGAAGCGACGTACGTTCTCCGATTGGGTTCTGGAGAAGATGCGCCAAGATGATGAATTTCATCGCAAAATCATCTTCAGTGACGAAGCTCATTTTTGGCTCAATGGGTTCGTCAATAAGAAAATATGAGTTTTTCTTCAGGTGAAAATCCACATGTGCTTCATGAATCACCACTTCATCCACAAAAAATAACTGTTTTGGGCGGTTTGCATGTCGCCGGCGTTATTGGGCCATATTTTTTCGTCGACGATAACGATCGTCAAGTTACTGTGAATGGTCAGCGTTATCGCGCCATGATCACCGATTATTTTTGGCCCGAATTGGAAGATATGCACTTGAACGACATGTGGTTTCAACAGGATGATGCCACAAGCCACATAGCACACGCTACAATCGATTTATTGAAGAGTAAGTATGGTGAGAGTGTTATCTCAAGAAATGGGCCAGTCGATTGGCCGCCTCGTTCGTGCGATTTAACGCCGCTTGACTATTTTCCGTGGGGCTACGTTAAGTCATTGGTTTATGCCAACACGCCGACGACGTTGGGAGAGCTCAAAGCCAACATTGAACGCGAAATAGCGGCTGTTTCGGCCGAAATGTGTGGCCGATTCGTTGAAATTGGGTCCAACGAATTGACCGCTGCAAACGTGCCCGCGGTGGCCATATGAACGAAGTCGAGTTCCATTCATAAATGTTTTGATTGTACTTCAAGCTGATAATAAAGTTTTTGAGATATCTCAAATGGTTTGCGTTTTATTTAAAAAAAAAGTTGTCAAGTCCTTATTGGAAAACCCTATGAGTATACTCGTAATATGATAGATTTTCATTTTTTTTTTAATTTGAGTACCCTAAAAATGCTTGTACACGAAGAAAAAATAATGAGGAAAGAAAGAGAGGTATCGGTGAAGGTTGGTTTTAAATGCTTGAAGATTATAATGACTATGAAATAAATAGCTAGGCAGGGCATTCCACAAGTGAGTTGTACGGCTTAGGAGCGAATCACGATATTTTAGAGTGCTTCCGAAAGTGGGCTTTAGGGTCTACTGATTAGCATTCATAGCGAGACCGGCGTTACGGTTAAAAGTGTAAAGGGGCACTGGGACTATGGAGCACTGGTGGTGGAAATAGCGATATAACAGAGTGAGCCACGAGATATTACGTCTGTGTTCGAGAGTGTTCGTTGTCTGAGTGATATTAGTATCACCTATGATTTTTATCACACGGTTTTGAATCCTATCCATCAGATTCAGAGATGTTTTAGGAGCACCTGACCAGATGTGGGCATTGTACTCCAATTTTGGGCTGACAAATGCCTTATATATTGGGGATTGATCAGAGGGGGTGAAGTATTTCTTACATCGCTTGAGGAAACCTAGATATTTCGCAGCATTTTTGACGACATCGAGTATGTGGTCATTTCAACGTAAGTTCACACTGACAAACATACCGAGAATGGTATGTGGATAACGGCTGGGTATTTAAATTTCGCTTTAACGACAGCAGACAGTATTGTGTTTTGGAAGCATTAAATTTTGCTCTGTTGCTAGTTCCTTAATTGGTTATGCTGTTAATATCGGATGATATTAATAAGAATATTAAAGGAGGAGTGTGTTGCAAAGGAATATATTGGACTAGAAGTGGCAGACAGGAGATCGTTAATGAAAATTAAAAATAGCGTTGGGGACAGAACGTAACCCTACGGCATACCAGCATTTATTCAATTCAAGACAGCTTGAATTGAACGTTCTGAAAGGTAATTTCAATGTATTAAAGAAAGGAGTCATCGATCCAAAAAGCACGCATTTTCGAAAAAAGAGCCTGATGCCAAACTGTATCAAATGCCTTAGAAATATCAAGTGCAACTATCTTGCTTTCGCCAGATTGATGTACGCTTTGGTTCAACTTTTCGGTGAGAGAAGTTGCTACGAAGTGAAGTCGGCCTGTTGCTACGAAAATTGGCCTTGTCTAAAGAACTGGAATGTCATTATAAATGAGCATTGGGATTTTTATTTTATAATTTATGCGCGCCTATGGGGTTATGATACGCTTTTACTTTTGCCAAGGCGCGGGGGTAAAGATAGAAGGAGGAGAAAGGAAAACATTGTTGTGATGTATTATATATTTGGTTTCGATATTATCTTTCCGGGGGTGGGAGTCCGAATAGGACGGAGAGTTTACTCTTCACTCGGAATGATTCGAAGGTTATCAATTTTCACGTTTGTTTTGTGCTTGAAACTCTACAACAGCCAAATCTACATGTCAGTGTTATGCTTTCACACGCAGATTTTTCTGATTGAGTTCCAATTACACAAATGTAAAACTTGTCATGAGTAGGATTTGAACCTTGACCCTCCGAGTGCTAGTACCACTACACCACGGCCAGCCCATGGTGGATGGAAGATGAGGTAGAATTTCTAATATTTTTGACGAACAACCAAAAATTGTTACTACCTTTGAGACATTGTATTTCTTTTGATTTGATACTCTTCATCCGATGAGGGATAAAGGATCTCATTCCAAAGAGAATAGTGTCTGTGATCATATCAGCAGCGACATGCACGTCGTTGTCGATGCAACATAACGGCCAATTAAAATTCCTAAAGATGCTGCTAAATCCATCCCAATTGGCTTTCTCGTATGGCCATACCTAATAATATTAGCCATACAGCATATTTGGTAATTTTTTGGCAATATTTAACACCATCAGCCGGATCGCTCTCAATCGTAGAGCGAGAGGAAGTAGTATTACTCAAAACGACACTGTTGGAATCTGGAGAATCAAATGTTGGATTTGCATTAGCTGGAGCTAGAAGAGAGCGATCTTCATAACATGAACGTCTATGTTGACTAATACATACAACACATTTATACTTTTGATTGTTTTCAAGCAAGAATTCAATGTCACGTTTAGTCATGATTAGAGCAGTTAGAACATTGAATTTTTAATAAAGTTCTATCAAATAATAAAGATACAAATAAGCCATCGGTTGCAAAGAAACACTATGACTTGTTGATAGATCCCCAGTGGTTGTGTTTGAGTTTAAAGTCACCGCCAACAAGAAAGTTATATCTTAACAAATTATGAGTTCTGTATAGTTTTCTCCAGTTGGGGAACGCTTTGATGGGCAGTTGGGTTGCCCTCCCTAAAGTTGACTCTCCATGCAGAGGTGTCCTACTTGCTATTCACAATAACCTCAACTCTTCTCTCATCGCTATCTCTTCAATCAAACTTGACTTCGTTTCAATTAAAATAGCACCTCTCAATAGGTCCCTGTACTTTATGTGTTGCTACATTCTCCCAGCTTAACCTATCGAATCCTTCATCCTCGCTATTAAAGCAATTGACCAACTTATTGACCTAAGTGATTCCATCGGATGATAACTTCTTTTTTACCGCGTCAAACGCTATTTCATCCAAAGAATGTGTATTCATTGATCGCATAGCTTGAAGTACAATCAAAACATTTATGAATATAACTCGGCTTCGTTCATATGGCCACCGCGGGCACGTTTGCAGCGGTCGATTCGTTGGACCCAATTATCAACGACTCGGCCACACATTTCGGCCGAAACAGCAGCTATTTCGCGTTCATTGTTGGCTCTGAGCTCTTCCAACGTCGTCGGCGTGTTGGCATAAACCAATGACTTAACGTAGCCCCACAGAAAATAGTCAAGCGGCGTTAAATCGCACGAACGAGGCGGCCAATCGACTGGCCCATTTCTTGAGATAATACGCTCACCGTACTTACTCTTCAATAAATCGATTGTAGTGTGTGCTGTGCAGTTTGTGGCATTATCCTGTTGAAACCACATGTCGTCCAAGTCCATATCTTCCAATTCGGGCCAAAAATAATCGGTGATCATGACGCGATAACGCTGACCAATCACAGTAACGTGACGATCGTTATCGTCGACGAAAAAATATGGCCCTATAACGCCGTCGACATGCAAACCGCACCAAACAGTTATTTTTTGTGGATGAAGTGGTGATTCATGAAGCACATGTGGATTTTCACCCGACCAATAACGGATATTTTGCTTATTGACGAACCCATTGAGCCAAAAATGAGCTTCGACACTGAAGATGATTTTGCGATGAAATTCATCATCTTGGCGCATCTTCTCCAGAACCCAATCGGAGAACGTATGTCGCTTTAAATGGTCCATCGGCTTCAATTCTTGAGAACGCCGTGGAATTGACTGATTTGGATCGTTTGCTACAGACGCCTGAACGGCAGCGATATTTTCGACACTTCGACCAACCCGTTGTCTCACTGACACGGCAACATCACACAACGAATATGTAGACTCAAATTTTTGCACAAAACTTGTTATTGTCTGTTTACTAGGGCGAAAATTACGACCGAAAATTGGAGTTAACGCTCTTAAAGTTGCAGTCACCGACTCCAAATTTCGGTAGAAAATTTTTATAATTTGCAGACGTTGTTCGTTAGTGTACTTTACCATGATGGAAATGTTGAGTTTACTGAATAAATTGACAGTGACAGTTTGATGATTAGTGAAAGAGTGCGTTCACAAATTAAATTCAAAGTTGTCAAGTCCCTATTGGAAAACCATTTACTTTAACGTCAGTTATCCAGTCCATTATAGTCAGCAAAATAACATATGGTGTCTTTCTTTATGGATATACCGCGAAATCCCAACTTAATAAATTCAAAACTATTTACAGCGCCGCTCTTAGGAAAGTCGTCGCTGCATTTCGGCGACCTCCGTAAATCACCTCTTTTTCGAAACCAAAGTACAAACTATTGAAAATCTCCTCTATAAATCTACTTTAGGACTCTCCAAATCCATTTTATTCTGCAAAGATGAGAAGTATATTTTTAAGAGCTATACAAAAACCGAAAAAGGAGACCAAAAAACTCCCTTCCTCTATCGGCCGTGCCACTGTTCTTTGCAACGAAATGAACATTCTTTGCCAGCCAATGCAACCCCAACTCACATTGCCCCCACCTTGGTCCTTTCAATCTTCATCTATAATATCATCTTTAAGAATATATGTTATATAAAGTCACATACTTCTCCCGAATTATTACGTGCCCAATTCATCGAGCTTAAAAACAACTTAAGTGATTTTTTCTTCATCTACACAGACGGATCCCGAATACAACACAACAGTATTTCATCCGACAGCTCAATTTGCGTTGAAGCAATTCGCATTGGTTCAATACGCTCGAATAAACACCACTTCAAACCGCATTGAAATATTCAACACGCATACGTTCATTCCTGCTTATAAAACGCATTGAAAATTTGTAACCGCTTTGAAATATCTTATAAACATTTTCATATCGCATTGAAATATTTTACTCTCTCGCGCTCTCGTCATTCTTTCATCATAGGGCAGGTGTTAGTTGTGTATTTAAAATGTGTGGTTGCAAACGAAATATTTAGAAAGAGAAGGAAATAAGAACAATGTATCAGCCATCCTGAAAGCACTCCAATACACACAAGATCTTAATAAAAAAATTGCTATGTGCACAGACTCCCTGTCATCCATCATCGCTACCATTTGCAACCAAAGTTATAACCCTTCCCTAATACGCAAGCTCCTATACTTACAATTTCATAAAATTAAACTTATTTATTTATTTCATTATTCTTTCCTTTTTACAAAAATTCATTGGTATTTACTATTATGATTATAAACATTCTTAAACTATGAATAGGTATAGTCCGTAGTAATTCAGTTTGCCATTCTGCTGCGCAGGTCTCTTAAAATTTTTTTATCATCTCTTAAATTTTCAAATATGACCTAAGAAACACGAAAATGGGTGGAGCCATAAACAAAAAGGATCTAGTACATCCTAACGTTGCTTTCAAGATCGCAGTTGCGATCTGACTGAGTCAGGGTGGTTTTTTTTATTTTCCTTCTATTAAACTAAAGTTGAGAGTGCACTGATGGGACGGCCATTTTCTACTTGAGGTATAATCATTGTGTATATCCAGTTTTCCAAAAAATTATTACATCCCTGGTGGGAGAGGAAATGTAGATACTTATATGCCAAATCTGCTTCGAGAAAATTATATTCTGTTATTATATTATATCTGTTGGTACTGTATGGGATTTGCGTATGATGACGATTGGATAAATGTAGTAAGAGGTCTCACATGAATTGATTGTTTGATTGTGTTTCTATGTAGTTATACGGTTTTTGATTATTTGCTCATTATAATTTCGTAGATCATTATTGCTGGCAAAGCTCCATTTCTGTGAAAAAGGCGTAATAACTGGTGCAAATGTTTACCAAGAAGATGTGCTAGAGTTTGTTGTGAAGGCCTTGACCAATACAATACAATTTGTTTTAATAATCAATATTGTGGTCTAATAAATGAAACAATTTTGAATACAATATGTTTACTGTTTTTTTTTTATAGCGTTTTATATTTGTAACAGAACTTATAGCAGGACTAGGTATATGGATTTCAATTTGAAGAACTGTCAGTTCCATAATCTGTTGAGGAATCATCTCCTGGACTGATTGTATGCGATATTGTGTCCCACATCAGCTCATGAGAAAAGTATTCCTCCTCTGTCCTTATAACTTTTGCACAAGCTTTACGCCAATCTTCAACTGTAATTTTTGAAAATTCTTCTTCAGCTAGTTTCTGAACATCCGATAATTTAATTGTTGTGTTTTGGTTTCCCACTCTTGCCTTGACAGTTGCATGATAAGGTGGCAATCGTAGTCATTCCCGTTCCGCGCCATGAATTATAGCGTCAATCTTACGCTTTGGATGGTGTATAGTTCGATGTCTTTATAAGCTCATAAAGTTCGAGTTTGAGCATCTGTGAACTATGTGGTATATTGTAGTGGGCAAGCCATTGTAACATCTCAAATTTTCCGGTACCAGAACTGATTTGCTTGTCTTCCCATTTGTTGTGATATGATGAGTTGTCCATTACAATAACTGAAGGTTCGTCTATGTTATTCAAAACTTGATCTGTCATCCATTTGGAGAAATTTTCAAAATTCATCTCATCGTGATAATCTCCTGTTTTTAATATTTACGAAGCCTTTCTTGCCACCTGCATGTGCCATTATCAACATCTGACCCTTTGAAATTGGCGCCTTTAATCCACGTCTGGTACCATCAGACTTGTGTGTGAGCTGTGAATATAGTTCTCGTCCAAATAAATGATCTCATATCCTTTTATCTGTATTCCCGCACCTTTCTCAGATATTTCACTCATTTTAACTTAATTTTTTTCGCAAATAAGTTTACGCTTGTTCTCCGCTTTTATATACGAAAATCCGTTTCTTCTTAAAATCTTGTGTAGCGACATAATGCTTAAGTTAAGCTCCAAATCTTCCTGGACCCGTTGTCAAAGTTGTATATATATGGTAATTCGCCGAATAGCTATGATGTCAAAGTCGTCTAATGCAGTTTTCCATTTTTTGTGTGGTACTTTTTTATTTGGTGATTTAGTAACACCTTTCTCCTCGTATTCCTTGATAATCGTTCGTACTGATCGGGCCGCAATTCCAGTGAACTCCTCAATCTGCGAGTTTGCGTACGTTATAGGATTATCCAAACATAAACTCATAGCTTCTTCCAATTTTTTGTTATACATGTCATCAACGATCTTACGGGCCTGACTTCCTATTGGTTTTCTTTTTCACGATGAATCCATGACAATTTCCTGTATTTGTATAAGCTTTTGTTCGAGCAAGGCTATTGTTTTCGTAAAACTGGATTCCAAATATCAAATCCATCATTTATATGCATTGCGTCTAGCTTGATTATAATTGCATGTAATTAATAATTAAACAATTACTATTACATGTAACTAAAAAAGTAATGGACTTTTGGTAGTAATTGAATAAAAAGTATGGAGTTAATAATTTTTTTAAGTGAATACCAAAAAAAATTAAATAAAACACTTAAACAATTTTATTTCTAAGACCTAAAATCCTATCCTAAAACCTATGAACTAAAGTTCCACAGGTAGAAGCAAACACCATAAAATTAATGGAAATACGCCACATACACAGGTACCTAAACCTAAACCACAAATATTACGAGTACGATCGGACTAGTGTACATATACAAATTCAACAAATATACCTACGTATGCCCTGAATTTTTTGCCAATCCCACCCCAGATAATAGGTAGCATTACATATGAAGTGCGTTGAAATTAATCATCCCATAATAAAAAAATTAAAGTAATTTATGCACCACGGGGTGGCCGTGGTGTAGTGGTACTAGCAATCGCTTCTCACTCGGAGGGGTCAAGGTTCAAATCCTGCCCATGACAAGTCTTTCAAGTTTTTCATTTGTGTAATTGGGACTCAGACAGAAAAATTCTGCGTGTGAAGGCATAACACTGACACGTAGATTTGGTTGTTGTAGAGTTTCAAGCTCAAAAAACTAGTGCGAATTATAATCTTCGAATCACTCTGAGTGAAGAAAAAACTCTCCGTCCTATTCGGACTCCCACCCCTGGAGAGCGAATATCGAAACCAAATACACCTGAGTTTCAAACCACTACAGAAAAAAAAATAGTTTTCCTTTCTCCTCCTTCTCCCTTTCCGCCCAAGCCCTAGCAACAGTAAAAGGGTATCTAAGGCCTTAGGCGCGCGTAAATTATAAAAAAAAATAGCATTTTAGTTCATAACCATAGGGTTAGGCATTGTAAACTTCAGGCAAAAGAATTTACTATTTCGTACCATTTTTGTTCTCTTAAACCCTCTCTCTGCGCATTCGATCGTTGGCAAACTGAATTGGTATGGACTATAGTGGCATTAATATTTAAACATGATAAATAGTGAAAATGTCACTTCAAATATACAAAAAAATACATTTTTTGTTTGGGGATAGGATTTTCAAAAAAAAAAGCTATGCAGTACATACAAAATTAGAAATATTGATAAAAATCAGAACAAAATATTTATTAATCACTGGGCCAAAAAAAGATTGATTTCATCATGGTTAAAACCAAAAAGCCAATTTTTAACTTTATTTAAAACTCTTCTGATGTGTCTTATTACGCGAATATGTGAAGGGAGTTTATTAAATAATTTAAAGGAAACTATAGCTAGAGTAGAAGTTTTTGTGCGAAAACTGGGAATGTTAACAAAGTTCATTGCATTGCTTCGCAAATTGTGGTTTTCAGAAATACGACTTTGGAAGTTGAAAACTTTGTAAAAATACAAATGTTTTAGAGGTAGAGTTCTCAACGTTCTACGCAGGCATTGCTTTAAAGCTAGGATATGATTAGTTCAGCTTATATTTTGATCAATAATAACACCTAGATATTTATACTCTTCTACAGATTCAACTTTGAAGCAGTGAGTGTCGCAGGGATTTTCAGCATTCAAAAATGCACTTGTTGACGTCAACCTGCACTTACAGTTAGATACTTTGAGTCTGTCGCAGTCTTTTGAATGGAAGATAAAGTTACAATCTTGAAATATATCGCAACAGAGACTGAAGTGCATAACTTTAGTTTTTAAGCTAACTACTAGCTCGTGCACAGCAAACCACATTCTTAAAAGATACAGATCGTAATTTATATCAGCAGAGAGATTAAGGAGACTAGGTGTGCTATAAGCGATGCCAAGATCATCCGCAAAAGCTGTGAGATTTCCTTTAAAAGGTTGACCGAATAACAAAACTGAACCTTGAGGCAGACCAAGATTAATGATTGATGGGCTGTTGTATGTATTATCTATCTTGACTTGTTGGGATCTATCCTTTAGATAAGATTCAAACCAGTCATAAACAAATCCTAGAAAACCAATGCAGTGGAGTTTATGAAGCAGGATACGATGTTTGACCATGTCAAAAGCTTTGGTTATATCCACGAAGAGTCCAGCACAACATTTTTTGTCATCCAAAGCTTTATAAATAAAGGAATAAAATTCCAAGAGAGCATCGTCTGTTGACAGATCTTCCCTAAATCCATATTGTGCTTTACTAAAAAAGTATTTTTTTTTAGATACGCCATTTTTTTCATAACTTTTTCAAAGACTTTTGAAATTGAAGGTAGTAGCGAAATGGGCCTATAATTATTTTTGTCATTGGCACGTTTTTCAGGAAAAACTCCACTGAATACACTTTGGTTGAAAATATAAGCTAGTACCTCAGCAATATTAATTTTGGTGGGGGCGAATGCCCCCATTTATTCGGCTTAATACAAGCTATAACTTAAAAAATAAACTTAAACTAAAACTTAAAACTAAGGTTGGTTGGAGTGGTGAAGGAGAACAGATTTGAGGTAGGAAGTGGTGCGGTGAAAGTCAAAGACGGTAGGGTTTGAGTTGATTTGACGTAGCATACGGGAGATTGGTTCGTTCGCGCCATAGGAGGTGTGGTGGGTTGGTAGATAGAAGAGTCGAGGGGTACGTAGATTACGAGGGTTAGTGTTGAGGAAAATGGAGTTGTGAAGGGACGCGCATTCAACGTGACCTGAAAGGAGTCGATGAATGAAGAGAAAGTCTGCTGCATCTCTGCGATCTTCGAGGGTGTTTAAGTTGATAAAGTTGAGACGATTTTGATAGGGGGGCAGATTAAAAGGATCGTCCCAGGGCATACCTCGAAGAGCAAATCGAAGAAAACGACGCTGAATGCTTTCAATTCTCGAGATATGAACACGATGATATGGAGACCATACTTGACTGGCGTACTCTAGGAGGCGGCGAACAAAGGTAATATAGAGGGACCTGGTCACGTATGAGTTGGTGAATTCTTTGGACCACCGTTTTACAAAACCTAGTGCAGAGTTGGCTTTGAGGATTATCTCATCGATATGTAAACGGAAGTTGAGCTCGCTGTCACACAAAATGCCGAGGTCGCGAAGAGACTGTACGGAGGAGATAGGTTGGTTATGGAGAAGATAGAGTCGGGGAGGAGATTGGTTCCGCTTATGTGAGAAGGTGATGGATTGGCATTTGGCGATGTTAAGTTCCAAAGAATTTTTGAGGCACCAGATCGAGAAACTATCAAGATCTTGTTGAAGGAGGAAAGAGTCATGGGGAGAGGAAATGGTTTTGAAAAATTTGGTATCGTCGGCGTAAAGGGAGACAGACGAGTGTTTGATGATCATATCGAGATCATTTATGGTTAATATAAAAAGAAGGGGACCGAGATGGCTGCCTTGTGGAACTCCAGAGGTGACCAAAAATGCAGCGGACTGGGCTGACCTAAAACGAACACTGTAAAAACGGTTTTCGAGGTAAGAGGATATCCATTTTAACAATATGGGTTCAAAGCCGAGGGCAGACAATTTAAAGATAATTAACCGATGAGAGATTTTATCGAAGGCTTTGCTAAAATCGGTTGCAACTACATCGACTTCATTGCCATTCTCTAGGGCAGAGAGGGCAAAGGATACGAATTCAACGAGATTTGTGGTGGTTGACCTACCCTTTAAGAAGCCATATTGTCTAGGGGAAATAAGTGGTTTGCATTGGAGGCTTAGAGCTTCATACAAAATACTTTCGAAGAGTTTGGGTATATGGGAGAGTTTAGCGATGGGACGATAGTTGGTTATTTCATTCTTTGATCCTTTCTTGTGGATCGGGGTTATGAAGGAGGTTTTCCAAACCTGAGGAAATTTTCCTTGTGAAAGGGATAGACGGAAGAGATTAGAAAGGGCAAGGGAAAGAGAGGAAGAACATTTTTTAAGAAATATGGCAGGGAGGCCATCTGGGCCAGGTGTGAATTCGTCATTGAGTTGGTGTAATTTATATTCAATATAAGACGGGTCCAAAATATGAGAGAGAAGTGGACCATTGGAGAAGTTAGGTAGGTAACTAAAATAGGATGGATTAAGTGCAATGTTTTTGAGTGCACGATTTGAAATACCGTCATGGCCACATGCATTAGTTATTTAAGGAGTTGATAACTTTGTAAATTTCTGAGCCAGTAAATTCTTCAAAGAAAAAGCTTGTTCTATGAACAAGTTAGATTTAGTACAATGACTACAGTACGAAGAGTATGCTTGACGTATAGTTTGTGGATGTCAGTAGAAGAAACAGAAACTCCCAAAATATTTGTGCAGATTGTTTGTACACATTCTTCGGCATTGTGGTTCTGGTGTAAGCAACCTGCATTTTTAATGACGTTTTCAAGGTTTTTCTGCTGTAGCGAATTCAGCCTGCTCTCCAACGATGCAACGCTCGATCGAAGTTTTTCATTGTCATCTTTCAGCTGAGCGAGTGAGTTGAGTTAATGTTCCTCAGAGAGATAATCTCTTTATACAGCATTTGAAGAGTAATGCCTGAAACACATGTGCAGAAAATACTGTGTGCGTCAAATTTAGAGAACACTGTTTCTTATACGAGCGAACACATGTGCCAGCTGTAGGTACACCTTGCGTCGATGCCAGATGTCTCTAATTCTAAATTGGATGCATCCAGTACGTCTAGTAGATTTATACTCTAGTATAATGGTGGGCGAAATCGGTCAATTCAATGATCCGTTCTGACCGAATCGTTCATTTGCGTTGAACGAGTTTAAAATATCGGTCAATCGGTCACTTGCAAAAAAGTAAATATTCAAGTCAAAAATAAGAGCTAAAAACACCTTCATATTTATTTTTCAGTTGCGACTTTTAGTTTTATTTGTAGATTTTTTTCCATTCCACTCAGAGAAATGCATATTTTTTTATAATTGCTCAACTGTGTCTGTATTTTTCTCTCTATTTTTTAAAAAAAAATCTACAAATCTGAACAAGAAATTTGTTTGCGAAGTTAATGTATTTGTTTAACTGTAGCAGAAAATGAGTCCACTGGGTATATAAGAGTAGGTTAGATTAGGCACAATGGTTTTTTTTTTTTAAATAAACTCAACATTGTCTTTATATAAAATAAAATGCAGTGAAAAGTTGAAGGCGAAGTTAAGCTGAAGCTGCACTAGCCTAGTTTATGCTATTTAAGGCTTAGTTACATTATTGAAAATCAAAAATGAATTCAAAAACAACATTTTAATTAATTTTTTAGTTTTTTAATAAAGAAAATAAGTAACTCAAATAAATGTTCTAAGAAATTCCGAATAAGAATTTTGTAATTTTAAAACAAAAAACTCCGTCGAAAATTTAGCGAATGTGTCCATAAAAAGTGAAATACATATACATATATGTAGATGCAAAGAAAAAAAATCTCTATTTTATAAATTAAGTTAATAATTTACTAAAATTAAATCAACAACAGAAAATTTTTTTTGTTTACCAACAGAAAAACGCCTTTCGAAATCGTCAACAGAAGCAACCCTCGGCCACTTGTTTCTGTTGCTCCAGACAGAAATGTAAACTATCGGTCGGTAGGTTAATTAACCCACCTAACTCAGATCGTTCAGTTGTGAATTAACTCATTCTCAAATATTTTCTTTTGGGTGCTGTGACGTTTTTTCTGTATCTGTTTCTGTTTTGTGTATCGGTAGGTTAATTAACCCACCTAACTCAGGTCGTTCAGTTATGATTTAACTCATTTCGTTCGTTCACGATCGAGACACATGACTGTGTTTTGCACTGTACGCACATTTCTTAAACATTTTCATTGTGTTGATGCAAACAAAATTTTTCTGATTGAGATTGTATGCATTTGTTCTATTGAGAAAGAGAGACTCATTGTTTGCACTAATACAATAACAAGTCTTGTGTATTTGTGTTGTATTAAAGGAATGAATGAATGTCTAAAATGTATTGAAATTAGTGACCGAAGACCGATATTTCTTTTAACAACTGAATCATCGGTCATCGGTCACTAAAGTGATTCGTTCAATTAACTCAGTTCGTACATGACCGACACATCACTACTCTAGTACATTTTTGGTAATTTGACAGTAGGAGTGTCAATTTTAAAAATATATATAATATAAATTGGTGAAACAATGGAAGAAAAATTAATAGAATTTGTGAGAGAACACAGTTTCTTGTTTGATAAGAAACACAAAAATTACAAAAATATATTTTTAAGGGATTTTGGAGTTAATTTTCAACTTTTTACAATAATTGCGTCTTATGAGTCTGGCATCTGCCACTGAAAACGTTTAGTAGTCGTTAATTTCAATTCGAACTGTGGCAAAGGGCCCTCTGGCAGCTGATACGATTAACCACTAGTGCTGCCCAGTTCCAGTGATGCCAGTATGATGAACAGCTACAGGAGAAAGCATTTGTCTATTTTCATTGCAAAGGAAGAATAACCGAAAAGTGAAATTCTAACAAAATGACTGTCGCTGTCAAAAAAATCTTCCGTAAACTGTCATAAACCAACTGCAAATGTGTTTTAAGTGTGTTTATGCACGACAAACTGCTTGCAACTCGACTGCACATGTGTTTCAGGCATTAGACGGCTTTTACATAGTCCGCTTTCATACGTCGCAAGTTTCGAAAGATTTAAATGAGTGCAAAAGAGAGAAATAATGAAACAAAAAATACCCAACTAACCAAATTCCCACTGCATGTGGGTAGCAATTTCATTGCAAGTTTTTGACATTTCTTTTTCTCCTTCTTTCTCTTTCGCATTTGCTTCATTACTTCTTTAGTTGTGTTACGAGCACAACATTTCAGTATGGCGGATGAACTGAAATGGACCAAAGAATTAACAAGGGGGCTCATTTTCAATTATGAAAGACTGAGCGCCAAAGATGAAATGAAAGAGAACTGTCAAATAACATGCAAACTCAAAGAAGGAGAAAGTCTTCATGTAGAGTTGCGCGCATCACTGAATGACAATTCAAAAGAAAATAACCAGAACATGCGCATTACACACTTGCGACGTATGAAAGCGGACATAGCGCATGAGTTTGATGCACATGTTTTGGTTATTTTCCTTTGAAGTGTCCTGCTGTGATTGGCGTATTTTTACACGAATCCTTTGACCCATTCTTTGGTTTTTCATGTTATTTGACACCTCTCTTTCATTTCGTCTTTGGCGCTCAGTGTTTCATAATTGAAAATGACCCGGTTGTTAATTCTTTGGTTCATCCGCTATACTGAAATGTTGTGCTCGTAACAACAGCCAAAGAAGTAATGAAGCAAATGCGAAAAAGAATGAAGAAGGAGAAAAAGAAATGTCAAAAAAATGCAATGAAAATCTTACCCACATGCTGTGAGAATTTGGTTAATTACGTATTTTTTGTTTCATTATCCCTCTCTTTTGCACTCATTTCAATCTTTCAAAACATGCGCCATGTAAAAGCGGACTTACTGTATCGTCTTCGGATGGTAGTGGAGGGTAATTAACTTTTAGTGACGGAGCAGGCACTTGCTGAATTCGCTTCGGTCGTTGCTTCGAGTTTACTATTGACGTTGTAGATGTAGATGGAATTGATGGAATCGATTGATGCAGGGACATGCGACGAAGGGCAGAACACTTGTCACAACGATCGGGTACGTTGTTAGTTAACATGTATTCTAAGTTAGACGAATGTAACTTCACACACGACCCATGGTAGGACACATTACAATCGACACAAGTAATTTTAGTTTCACAACCACGATCTATATTTTTGTTGCAAACTAAGTATTGCATTTTCTTGATAATTGAAAAAAGCTAATGTTAAATAATGTTAAATCCCCGTGAACACTAAAAACGATAGCCAAAACGAACGTTTGCAAAACGAAGTTATCTGGGTCCCTGGCCATGTTCAAATCGCGGGCAATGAATTGGAATAACCAAGTTGCTATGGACACCCTCAAAATACCAACCTTGTTTTCTGCTAACTTCAATGTCCAATATATCAACTATTTTATCAAAACCATAGCTTCCTCTAATAATCTTCTTGGGACAAAAAATCTGAATGGTACAAAGCAATAAACAAAAACAAATTATCTATAAAAAAACAACATAAATAGTACGTCTTAGGCTTGGTCATAGTAAACTCACCCATGAACACTACATCAACAGAAACAAATTTTCGCTCTGCAATTATTGCAACCAATCCAGGATAACAATCCCACATATCCTCTTAGAATGTCCATCCTTTCACAACTCAAGAATCAAATTCTTCTTCCAAAAAAAACCCAAAAGAACTCCTCTCCAATAAAAAAAAAACAAAGCAATTACTCGATTTTCTTAAAGATGTAAATATATTTAATCTAATTTAACTTCACGAATATAGTCGAAGGCCTAAGATGCTCTGGCTAGCCTTACTTACTTATAATTTTAATTGTAAGGCAGTAATATTGTGTTGTTCAATAAGTTTTGCGGTTTTTTTTTGGTTAATTTTTTTTGTTTAAACCATATATTTAATTAATCAAATATTGTCCATTCTGATCTATTACATTCTTCCAACGTTCTGGAAGAGACATTATTCCTCTTTTGCAAAATTCAGTAGACTTTTGGCCAAAAAAGTTTTCCAGATGCGTTTTTATGTCCTCCTCGGAATTAAATTGCCTTCCGTTCAAGTCGTTTTGGAGACAGCGGAATAGGTGGTAGTCAGACGGCGCAAGGTTTGGAGAGTACGGTGGGTGCTCCCAAAGCCAAAGGCATTCAGCTTTTCTTTTGTCACAAAAGCTGTGTGTGGTGGAAAACAACGCCCTTCCTGTTCACTAACTCTGGCCGTTTGCCTTCTACTGCCTGCTTCAAATTGTCGAGCTGAGAGCAATATTTGATAACATTTATTGTCTCATTGCGTGGAAGCAACTCGAAATATAGGACACCTCGCCAATCCCACCAAATGCACAACATGACCGTTTTGGGATGCAAATCTTGCTTACCAAACGTTTGCGGTGTTTCACCAGGAGCGCACCATGACCTCTTACGTCGAATGTTGTTGTAAACCACCAATTTCTCGTCTCCCGTAACCACTGTTTTCAAAAAGGTATCCAGCGAGCTCCACCTCAACAAAGACTCACAGATCATTCTGCGACCCATACGGTTTTTTTCACTGAGTTCGTGTGGAACCAAAACATCCATTTTTTTCGACATTCCAAGCCTTTTCAGTCTCTGTGAAACGGTTGTATGGGCAATGCTAAACCTCTGACCGATCTCTCGTGTCGTCAAATGTCTGTCAACGCTAACTGCAGCTAAGATTTTATCGTCGTCTGTGGTGGATGGACGTCCAGAGCCAGCAGCATCAGCAAGGTCTGTATTGGCGGAATCTGCCGAATCTCCATACACCCTACAAATCTCACGTTGCGAATCTGTCGCTTTGACACCTTTTTTAAAGAAAAAAAAGCAAAATATGCCTAAAATGTACTTTTTTATCTTCCAATTTAAAAAAAAAATTTGAGCACTTAAAACACGTCCGATCAAAACAAATTCTCGTAAAAATGTAAAGAATAATCCTCTCTACTGGAAAAAAATAAGTTTTAATAACGGTTTTATACACAGAGATTTTCTGAAGCGATAAACGCCACTTCCAACAAAAAAAACCGCAGAACTTATTGAACACCCTAATAGAATAATAATAATAATAATAACTATTTTCAAATATTAAACGTTAATTTAAATATCTCTCCTTCTAGATAGACGTTAGATCGTCTCAATTAAAGGAAAAAAATAAATAAACAAAAAACCTTGTTGCATCTTATCGAAGCAATGACTAAAAGCACTCCCCCACTACTGTAGTTAGTAACTTGACCCACTGCCAACGAGATTAGCAACACTCTCGAACCTGCTCACAAAATAAATTTTATTCAGTTCGCATGTTTACCTATAGCAGGCATACCAAAACGTAATCGGTGTTTCAACATTATTTACGCATTGTAGCTGCTCGTATCTTGTATGTTTTGATTGTGTTTAATTAAATTGGAAAATATTATTTCGCGTTTAGTAAACCATGTCCAGTTGGATAGAATATACAGCGCCAAAATGGCACGATCTACAAATGCGAGATTTAAAAGTCGATGAAGCGTATTTGGTTCCGATATCTGAATACGACGATGAGGTGTACATTTATTCACTTTCCGACGAATGCTATACTGTAAGTTGACCCGTTTATTAATATTTTTTTTTCCAACTTCTTTAAATATTCAAAATACTTTCAGTGTCCATTTGCGAAAGTGAAAGCGATTTTAGCAAACGATACAGTGGAACCGTTGAAGATTAACGTAGCCCATCCGATAAGTTTTAAAGTATTTGACAAAAATGTCGGAAGATATGCACCAAATAATCTGTAAGATTGTAATTCAATAAACAAAATCATATGTATTTTTCTAATTATATAGAATAATTGAATTAAATTTATTTCAGCACAGCTCTTTGTACCATGCAATCACCAATGGACGAGTTTGGTGTTTACAATTTTTCAATTAATTCCGATGGTTCCTGTGCAATAGAAACGGACAAGCCAGGCGTAAATGTGAACTTGTGTAAGAATAAATGAGTAATCATTCATTATTTGATTATTTATTTTTATATTTTCAGCGATAGTTTCGGTGGTGTTCTTGGGTATATTTATTACAGTCATCGTTAAACTTGTATTGTTTGCATCGAAAAGATTTAGAACCTTGTCGGCGTCAGAAGTAGCCATTAATGGACAAGATCAAGAGAACAATGATAAAACTGTTATCAGAAAAAAACGAGTGTTGAGCATTGATACATTTCGAGGGTAAGCAATACTTATACACGTACTCATATATTTGATTTTGCCCACCAACGTACATACAATGTACATCTCTACTGGAAGCGGTTAAGTTGTTACCTTTTCTTCATATTAGAATAATTGGTTTCACTGTATTACCTCTTCAGCTCTATGAATGTAATCGAAGTGTGTTATACTGATCTACTTCGTTTTAGTACAAACATCGAACGCTAAGACACGTTAGAGATAATCGAGGTTTTCAATCTGTCAACCAACAATGAGAGCCACTTCATTCAATAAATAGGGCCATGATCTAGTTCTGATTTCTTTCATGCCTTATCGATTTTTGTCACTAACAATTGAATTCTATGAATTTTTACTCACTTCGAGTAAGAAGAAAGGGGGAGGCTTTTTCAAATGCAAAATTCCACATTATGCAATCATAACCCTGATCAAAGGCTTACAAATCTTGAATGCTAAATTCAAACATACGAGTACTCGTATACCGGATTATTTCTCTTCATCAAAGAAGTATTTTGTATTGGCATGGCTTTATATTTTTTACTCAATTAAAACCTGGTTAACTGCCTAACAGCCAAACGTAGCTTCCGAACCATAAGGAATAGCTGTGTATGACATTGCAGTCATCTGGTTTCTGCCATGTGATCACATAAATTATGTGACCAAGTATCCTGCTATATTCAGTTTTCCTGGTCCACTTCAGGCTGTAGTTGAAATTTGTGCACATCTACTACTTTCTCTATTCGCGGATTTTGAATTTTCTTCGCATTATTTTCGAGAGCTTGCGTTTTATGTTTTGTAGTCAGTTACTAATTGCTTTTTTTTTATAAAATTTCCGGATCTGGTCTTATATTCGTATTTAAGCGCGGTCACTTTATTATACTAGAACTTTAATACTAAAATTAATAAATAAAAATTTTGCAATGTGCTATAGGGTGTGAGAAGTGGACATTGATTGATTGACTGATTTTATTGATATATATAATATAGTTTTACAGAATTTGTGTGTATATCTGCAAAGCCTTAAAGGCTTGTCTGCAGAAGACTAGTTACAAAAAAATAGCAGTTAAAAAAAATAGCTGGTTCGCGATTTCGATTTTTTCGTGCTCGTTGGCTTCGATGTTCGCCGTGTAGGGCCATGTTCGCGAGTAAACCTCATTTTTGCTGTAAACGTCGCCGAGTGAATATCGTGGATTAAACATAATGGCAGCAGTAAATAAATAAATCACCATAAGCACAACAACTTGCGCTTCTTCATCGCACATGTTCACAGTATGAAGAATCAACACGAAATGAATGCTCGCCAAATGTATTCGTCGTGTAGGGGATAACGCAAAAGAGCATGTTCGGCGAGCATGCTCGTCGTTTAGGGCTACCTTTAGGCGGACACTAAAGCAAAATTAAACATATCATCAGACGAATATTTTGGCAGGGGTATTTTTTTTTTACTTGCAGTCTACAGCAAAATAAATTCTCCTCATTTATGTGAATTTTGTTCATAGAGTAGGGTGAATGTGTATTTGAAAGAATGCATCTGTTGGATCTGCTTGCATTTGTTTTTCTCTCATTCGTGTGATGGAAGCAGTTTTGTTTTGGTTGGCAGTGGAAGGTTTCGTTCTGCAAATTCACATTTTTGTTTATTTTCACTCAGGTGGCTAGCATTTTATTTTATTATTTTGCTTTATTTAAAAAAAAGATGTCTTCAGAATGCCACCCAAAAGGAAAAGATAGACTTAGGCCCATTTGCTGATACGTAACATAAATCTAATACATAACTAAGTATAACATAAGTTCTATGTGATATTTAAATTTATGTTAGTTGCACGAATTTATTTCGAACATAGTAAGGGCCCCTTTGATATAAAAACTAACTTTAAGTTGGTTAATTCAAATGTCAAAAATGGGTTTGTTTTTGTGAAACGTGTGTATTGCTACATTCTCCCAGCTCAACTTATCGAATCCTATATCCTAGGTATTAACGCAATTGACCAACTAATACGACGACATCCTTATCTTAGATGACTTCAACCTGCCCCTGCTGGAGTGGATTCCATCGGATGATCACATATTTTTTACCGCGTCAAACGCCAGTTCATCCAAGAAATGACTTCATTGATAGCTTTACTGACTCAAGCCTGTGCCAAGTAACTGGCGTCCCTAACTCTATCGGTAGGCAACTAGACCTTGTTTTGTCCCTTTATCCTATCAACTGTCGACAAGTTTCATCCCCCTCTTCCTCTCTCATTTTTCCATAACTCTCCATCCCAGCCCACTTCTTCAACTACCATTTCTTCTAGTACTTACAACTTCAATAAAGCTAATTTTCGCAAAATCAATACCTATCTTAGCAAGGGTTGTTTTGATTTTACCAACCTATCTTTATCTGGTGCTGTCTCCATTTTCTACAGTGAAATATTTAATTCCATTTCTCTCTACGTCCCCTTTTCATGGCATAAATCATCATCTATTTCCCCTCCATGGAACAACAGAAGACTTCGCTCTTTACGAAACAGAAGAAACAAATCGCACCAATTCTTATTATGACTACTCTAACTATCTTGGAACTTACCTGCAATTCACCCTCTATAACAGCTCTATAACTGCCTCTATCAGCTCTTTCTCGACACAGCGCATACCAACCTTATCAACGATCCTAAGACATTTTATCAATTCGTCAACTACAAAAGAAAATCAGACGGTTATATTCCCTCTCTCTCGTTCTATAATATATCATCGGCCGACCCATATATTATTGCCAACTATTTTGCAAACTTTTTTAAACAGTCATTTGCAAACAACCTCTTCGTACCCGACCCCATCTATTTCAAGTACCTTCCCAATTTCCCCATTGGCCCCTCTCTCTCTCTCAACCTTTTGATTCCACCCTTATCCGGTCCAGATGGGCTCCCAGCAATATTTCTCAAAAAGTGTGCCTCCAATCTTTCGCACCTACTTTCCTCCCTATTTCATCTGTCCCTCACACAAGGCGAATTCCCCCAAGTTTGGAAAACCTCTTTCATAACTCCGGTTCAGAAAAAGAGATCAAAGAATGAAGTAACCAACTACCGTCCCATTGCTAAGCTTTCTCACATACCTAAAATGTTCGAAAGTTTTTTATATGAAGTTTTAAGCTTCCAGTGCAAGTCACTTATATCACCCAGCCATCACGGGTTTCTGAAAGGTAGATCAACTACTACAAATTTGGTTGAATTTGTATCCTTTGCGCTTTCAGCCCTAGAAAATGGCAACGAAATCGATGTTATTGCTAAGGCCTTCAAATTGTCTTCCTTCGGTTTTGACCCCATATTGTTAAAATGGATATCTTCTGATCTGGAGAACCGTTTTTAAAGCGTTCTCTTTAGGGTAGCCTTCTCAACGCCGTTTTTAGCCACTTCTGGTGTCCCACAAGGCAGCCATCTAAGTCCCCTCTTTTTCATTTTAACTATAATCGATCTTGAGAGTATTATTAAACACTGTTCTGTATCCATTTATGCCGATGACACTAAGTTCTCCAAAACTCTTTCTTCACCCCAAGACTCTATTCTCCTTCAAGAAGACCTCGATAGGTTTTCCACTTGGTGTCTAAAAAATTGCTTTGAGCTTAATGTCTCCAAATGCCAATCTATGACTTTGTCTCATAAGTCCAATCTATCCCCCCCTCGACTTTATTTTCTGCATTACCAACCTGTACCCCAAGTTCAATCCCTTCGCGTCCTTGGAATTTTATGCGATTGAGAATTCAACTTCCGTTCGCATATTGATGAGTTAATCCTTAAAGCTAACTCATTGCTCGGTTTTATCAAACGATGGTCTAAAGAATTTTGCAACCCGTACGTGACAACGTGATTTTACATTACCCTTGTCTGGCCCTATCTCGAATATGCCAGCCGAGTGTGGTCCCCCTTTCGGCGAATTCATATATCCCGAATCGAGAACATTCAACGTCGTTTTCTGCGATTTGCCCTTCGTGGACTACCCTGGAATGACCCATTTATCTTACCTCCCTATCGTGACCGCCTCAAACTTCTTAGCCTGAATACCCTCGAAAAACGCAGAGACGTAGCTGACATTCTCTTCATTCATAGACTGCTCTCTAGTTCTGTGGACTGCGCTTCCCTTTACAATTCTATTTCCTTCAACACTAACCCTCGTAATTTACGGTGTCCTCGTCTCTTCTATATCCCAACCCACCGCACCTCTTATAGCTCTAACGAACTAATCTCCCGCATGTTCCGTAAGATCAACTCAAACCTCCGCCTTTTTTATTTTAACCTGAGCACTTCACGTTTTAAACTTGATCTCCTCCACCATTCCCTTACTTCCTAACCCTCAACTCTTGTTAGTTTTAAGTCCTAGTTTTTAAGTTTAGTTTAAGATCGCATGAAGCGAAATAAATGGGGGCGTCAGCCCCCACCAAATTAAATTATTGTTTAAACATACATATAAAACACAACTAGTCGACAAAATCAAATAAAATCACATTCAAAAATGTGTGAGGTTTTGTTTTCGCTGTATCTCAAATTCAAGTTTTTTCACATGCGGCCTTTTAATGGGTGATTTTGTATGCGTTTGGTTTTTAATTGTCAAAAAAAAAAAACACAGGAAAATTGTCCAATTTCGAATCACTTTTTCTGGCATATTGGCTGGTATCTCGCTAATAACACGTGTAATGTGGCTGCAATTGACGCTGGTTTATCGACATAGATGAGTGATTTGACGTATCATCATATAAAAATAGTCTAAAGGCGTCAAATCGCACGATCTAACCGGTTCAAAAGGGGAGATAAATTGCTCACCGAACTCATTTCTCAATTGGTTCATCGATTCGCGTGCTGTGTGGCATGTAGCGCGACTTGCTGAAACCACAGTCTACTAGGTTCAGCTCGTGCATTTTGGAAAAAAAATGTAGTTCGAAATCATTGAGCGATAGCGGGCTCCATTGACGGTAACGTTGTTCTCGCGGTCATCTTGGAAATAGTACGAGCCAATGATTCCGCTGGACCATAAACCGCACCAAACAGTGCAGTTTTCCATTATTAGCTCTTGTATTGCTTGAACTTGCTCATCGAACCAAACACGGCAGTTTTATTTATTAACATACCCATTCAACTAGAAATGACCTTCGCCGCTGAAGACAATTTTTCGATAAAAAAGCGGATCTTCCTCCAGTTTTGCAAATGCCCACTCACTGAAAATTCGAGTCTGTGGTCGGTCGTATTTTCTAATGTTTTAGTCCAAGATCCTTTTGTAAAATCTTCCACGTAGTTGAGTTACACAATGCGAACGGCAACGAATGGACAAATCACGGTCTTCATTAACACAGCAGCAATACGAGTATTTTCCTCTATACGCATTCTACGCGTACGGGTGTTGGTGCGAAATTTGGTCACTATGGCTTCAATTGCTTGCCCAGTAGGTCGATTCTGACGACCGTAAAATGGTCGAAGTGCGCGAAAAACATTTTTCACAGAGCACGAATTTTGATAATGATATTCAATAATTTGTAAGCCTTGTTCGGGTGTAAGTCTTTCTATAGCAATGCAAAACCAAACAGCAAAAAATCACCGTAACACACACATACTCGTATGTATGTACTTATTCGTATGAATTTACTTAAGTATATTTTATTTTCCTTCCTTGACAGATTGGCGATAGCTTTGATGATCTTTGCAAACAGTGGTGGAGGAGGCTATTGGTGGATAGAACACGCACCTTGGAACGGTTTACATTTAGCTGATCTTGTGTTTCCATTTTTCTTATGGGTTATGGGTGTTTGTCTTCCGATTTCTATAAAGTCTGAGCTTTCACGAGGATCTTCGAAGCAATCCCTGTGCCAAAAGATAGTCTGGGTAAGACAAAATCTTATATTGCAGATATTGTAAATATTTATATTCTTTTTATTAATATTTATTTTTTCTTATAGAGATCGATAAAAATGTTTCTAATTGGTGTGTGTCTTAATTCTGTGAATGGGCCTCAATTGGCAAATCTTCGAATAATGGGCGTTTTGCAGAGGATCGCTGTTGCGTATATGGTTGCTGGAGTTTTCTATACGTTGTTCGCTAAAAAGGAATATGTATTGCCTCAACCACAGGTGAGTTGCAGTTCTACGTATATTGAAAGTATAAAACATAAAAAAAATGCTTTTAATTCGATAGTCAAGGTTTATGCAACCCATTTGTGAATTGATATTGCTTAAAGAGCACATCATATTTATGCTCCTATTAGTTGCTATTAGTTTGGGAATAATGTTTGGTATACCTGCTCCAGGATGCCCAAGGTATACGTACAATATAAAACACGAATGTGTTCAACATTAATTTCTTGTTTTTTAGGGGATATATTGGGCCAGGCGGCAAGGACTCATATGCTGCCAATCCTGACTGTATCGGAGGAATTATTGGATATATCGATCGGAAAATTCTGGGTGCATCTCATATTTACCAGTATCCGGCTGCAATGCGGCTGTATGATGCAAAACCATTCGATCCAGAGGGAGTTTTCGGTAAATATTTCTACCATTGCCTTAGGCGACATTATCTTAATTCGTTTCTTATCATAGGTTGCCTTTTAACAATAGTACATGCTGTCCTTGGCGTCATTTGTGGTTGCATAATGATAATGCATACAGAGTGGCTGACAAGAATGAAGAGATGGGCATGTTGGGGTTTTGGACTTGGAATTTCGGCTGGAATTTTGTGCTTGTTTTCGAAAGAAAACGGATGGATTCCACTTAACAAAAATCTGTGGTAAGTTGCGAGTGTTTTAAAGATCGTCTTCAAATAACTGAGTTATGCAGGGGTTGTATGGGTGTATTTAATTTTTTTCTTTTTTTGTAATGCTTTTGTGTACCTTAAAAATGTTTGTATACAGCACAAACGAAGAGGAACAGAGAGGAGAGAAAGAACGATACCGATGTACGTTGTTTTGGAATGTTCAGAGGTTATAATTAAAGAAAATGAGGATGTCGGCAGGGCATTTCATAGTTTGTATGCTACTGGCAATTTCGTTTGAGCTCTGGTGGTTTAAATAAGGTGAGGCAAGCGACATTACGTCACTGGTTGACACCTTATATCAATTGGATGGATATCATTGACGTCACTTATGAGCTTTATCGCATGATTTTGAGCACCTGGCCAGATGTGGGCATAGTACTCCAATTTTGAAAAGATAATGTCTTATATATACATATATTACGGCTAGTTCAAAGGGGTACAAATTTAAACTCCCTAACTGATAACTTGATGCATCAGTAAACTGATGTCGAGTACCTCAGTTGCACTGAAGTGCATCAGAACATGCATATGTCTACTAGCTCATGAAACTGAGAAACAATATCACAGTCGAAACAATATCTTAGCTATGCTTACAGCTGCGGTGTAAATAAAATAAATCATCACATGTTATTACGTTGCAGTGAATGTACCTGGTATTTGTTTTGCGTCTGTGGGTTCAGGGTGAATTGTTTCGGCTACATTGTACATATATACGTATATACGTCACGAGCATTCTATATGTTCTAAACATCCTCCCCCCGTTGAATAATAACATTCAACCGTTTTCCGTCGAGGGTAAGCTTAAGCTCCTGTGTCTTCTTGGTGCTGGTTCTGGTGGAAGGCAGCCATCAAGGTTCGTTTGCTGGTTTGATGATTTTCGTTTATATGCCCACATACAAATGGCCGATATGGTCAGGGCCAGTCCTAGGTATGCAACAGAACATTGATGAACGTTGTGATTGTTAATTATGTTTGGGAGCTCAGCTTGAACTAGATCCTTGGATTGTTTTCTTAACTCTTCGAGTTCTTCTGATGGAAACAGATTTATCATTGTGGCCCGGATACTTGAAATCTGTTTGGTTGGGGTTGATATATCCGTCATATTGCCTAGTTTGTTGTATGAAGCCCTTGTGTTGTTTTGGTAACTCTGATATCCTCGCAGCGTCAATAGATCTTCTTTGATCACACAGTTAGGCTCAATTTTTTTTTCGCTTACAGTTGCTCCCTTATAGTAAAACGGTCTTGTTTGTTCACACAGAAATGTAGCAGGTTCAGTAACTAAACGTCTGGCTAGGTCTTGATCTGTTAGGGGGTAGTATTCGTCACGGTGTTGACTTATGATTAAATATGGTGCATCTTGATTATTTTCAGTATTTCTCTATTGACTAGTGGGAATTTAATATGGAAAATGATGTGATTATTGACCATTCTGCTCTTTATGGACATTAATTTGAACAATTGAACTGAGTCTAAAAAGTCTATCGGCAAGCAAAGTGCGACGGGGACATGACCTTTTATTAACGAGATCTCCCTGCTTAACTGCTGCGGTGAAAGAAGCATTGGGTTTATTTTACCCTGATTAGTATCAATTAATACATTAACCAAAGCTGACGGAATCCGTTGTATATTCGAGATGACCAGTGTTAATTCGATAGTAACACCCAGAGCAATATTGATGAGTTGCTCCTGGTTAGAATAATCGACTATTTCATTCATCCAATCGTTCAGAGCTCTAAATTTTTCCATAACTGCCAACTGATTTTTATTTATTATGTTTAAAGTTGAGTCAACTATAGATGTTTGGTTCTTCAACAGTCGCAGCAAATACTCTTCAGTTTCTTTGATACTTCCAATAGTGCCCGACATTTTGATGGCATATTAATCATCTAGAACTCCAAACAAGGAATTAGCCACCTTTCCAGTAATGTTTACTGCTCCTCGTTTCTGCCGAGAACTAGGAGCGTTGATTTCAAAATATAAATTTCCCATTCTCAGGCCTTCTTCCGGGTGTATGAGCTGACTGAGTATGGATTGACAGGATTTCTTGGAAATTATCTTCTCACATAATAGTTTTAATGATCCTATTCCATTGACGACTTCTGTATACCCAGTGTTTTTTGTTGGGAAAATAATACAACTCGTTTGTGCTTTTTGAGTTTTATTATCTGAAATATTATTGTTAACCATTTGTACATTTTTAAAATTGCTTAACCTCTACTTACTGTGTCGTTCCCTTTCGGCAGTTAATTCAAAAGTGGGCGAGTGCTCATCCGTCACTTTAATTCATAGGTATAGAGCAGGGATGGCACAGCAGGCAGAGTTGTTATATTCGTTAAGTTGAAAATAAGTAATGTATTTTACATTTCATGTTTATTCAAAATTTATTTGTGGTACTCAGTCTAATATGCCTTTAAGTCGTAGTACACCAGCAGGTTCCAGTTGTTTGATGCCAATATTGCCGTTCCCATAGAATCAAATTGAAGACCGAGTTGAGATGGAAAAGGGCTGATTTCTACTGGGTGACTGTTTGTGAAGGGTAGACACAAACATACTAACAAGAACGATAGAGTTTTTCGTAATACCGTACGCATAGCTCAGCTTTAAGGCGATCTGCACTGGTTTAAGATACATAACAATGTTTGAAAAAAATCAGGCGAACATAAAAGCAAACATCAGCGGAACCAAAGATCTCTCCACTGCCATCAGCTGGTACAATTGGATCCGACATTCTAACAATCAACAACTAAACAAAGTTCAACTTAATCAAACCCAATTGTAAATTCTATTGGAACTTAGCTCTGAAGCGGTTAGAGAGGGATTGTAGGTATAGGAAACTAATAGTTTCTAGACATTTTAGCAACAAGTTTCCAAACAACTATAATAATGGAACTGAAATTGGTTATGCAACAAGTTCTACATCCCTTCTAGTTCTCTGCAAATTTTTTAACCGGTTTCAAACTCTGCTCGATCAACGATACCCACCAAGTTTTCAGCAACCTAATATCGTAGAAAAACTTAACAATAAGTCAGTAATAATAATCTTAACACAACAACAACAAATTACCGGCAACAAAAACTCTTGTCCACAATGTCTTAAAAGCTCTTAACTAGCCTTTGTATAAAGATATGCTGAGATCAAGATGAAAAGTAAGGAGGTTGTACAAACATAGCAACAGTTAGATTGTACGCGAAATTCATGGCTGGGTTCCTCGATTCGCGCTGGTATTTTTGCATTTTTTCCCAGGGACACCTGCAGGACACTTTAAAACTATTAAAAATACATTTTGTGAGTTTACTGTGTCAGACCCATTCCCACGCTGTGTAAATCAATAATCTCACTAAATGCTAACCATTTCCCGCGCTGTGCAATCCTTCAGTATCCAGAAAAGAACTTCAAGCTACCTGCAGAGTAAACCAATTTAGCCCATTTAAATATTGTAGATATATATATGATACTTACTTACTGAAGGTGGCGCTACAGTCTGAGGTGGACCTGGGTCTCAACCAACGAGCGTCTCCAGCCAGCTCGATCTTTAGCTAGCTGGCTCCAATTTCGCACGCTAAGTTGGTTGAGGTTCCCTTCCACTTGCATGCGCCAACTGAGTAGCGCTTTTGCCCTACCACGCTGTCCCTCGGGGGTGGATTCGAAGACTGGTGGACTGGGGCATTGATGTTAATCTGCTCTATATGACCAAGCCATCTCAGTCGTTCGATCTTCACTCTTCTGGCTAAGTCGATGTCGCTGTACAGCCCGTACGGTTCGTCGTTGTATCTCCTCCTCCACTGACCGTCTATTCAGACAGGACTGAAAATCACCCGAAGAATTTTCCTCTGAAACCAGCCAAGAGTAACCTCATCCATTTCTGATAAAGTCCATGCCTCTGCGCCATGGAGTAGGACAGAGATTATTAAGGTCTTAGATAATATCTTATATTAAGCAATACATTTTTATTCTTGCCCTCATTGACCGTTAAACCCATCTTCGCCACTTTCGTCGCAATACTCGCGAAAGCGGAATTTGATATCACGCCGATTTCTTCCGGTTATGTCAATATCATTGGCGTATGCGATTAATTGGATGGACTTTTGAAACATTGTGCCTCTCGTATTGGCGCGTGAATTTTGAACTATTCTTTTAAGAATGATGTTAAAGAAATCGCATCGACTTGCCTAAATCCTTTTTCGGCGTTAAAGGTCTCGGTGAGTTCTTCACCGACCTTGATGGAGCAGTGTGTATTCTCCATCGTCATGTTGCACAAACTGACGACTTTCGCAGGGATGCGAAAACTAGACCTTGCTCTGTACAGATCGCAGATGCAGTCATACCCGGCCTTAAAATCGGTGATGTGTGTCGATTTGGAGCTCATGGGTTTTTTCCAAGATCTACCGTAGTGTGAATATTTGATCGATGGTGGACTTTCCATTCCTAAAGCCACATGCGTTTTGTACAATACGGCAGATAGGATCTTGTAGGCGATGTTAAGAAGACTTATGCCTCTGTCGTTGGCGCAGTTCAGAGATTCTCCTTTCTTTAGGATCAGACAAACAATGCTGTGGTTCCATTCATCAGGCATAATTTCGCCCGACCATATTTCCAAGTCATCACCTGCCGCATTGAAGAGCTCGGCAGTTAGGCCGTCGGCTCCAATAGCTTTATTGGACCTAAGCTTAGATATGACTATCTTCAATTCATCTAGGTCGGGTAGACGGAAATATTCACTTTCATCGTCCAGGTGGTAAGGTTAATTCTGTTCCTTTGTTCGTCTCTCGGGGTTTCGTGACATGGTTTTTTAAACCTTTTGGTCAAACTTCCGAATCTCATTACTGGAGTAGAATCTCTCAATTTATTTGACCGCGCGATTCCATGCTCCTTCTTTTTCCTCCTGAGAAGCCGGTGTTCGCCTCTCCTGTTCTGCTCGTAGAGCTTGTGAGCAGCTCTTCTATGCAGCGCCGTTTTGTATGCGTCTTGCTTAACTGCATGTGCTTGCCGGCCGGCACTTGTCGTCAAACCAGGGATTTCGTTGTAGTGGCTGAGTGAAACCCAGCACATCAAAGGCGGCATCTCTGATGGCTTTTTGGAAATGTTGCCACTTTAATGCTGGCGGCATAGGGCCTCTTAAGAGATTAAGGGACTTCCTCACAGTATTACCTTGCCTTTGGGATGACCGGGATATCCGCAACCATACCTTGGCTACAACAGGGTGATGGCCCCTCGGAATGTTTGGACAGCTATAATACTGGAGGAGTGCCTTGTGTTGATCGCAATGTGGTCAATCTGGTTGATGGTGATCAAGAATTCTCCAAGTCCCCTTGTGAATATCGAGATGTGGTAGCCGCGTGCTTGCTACGACAAAGTCGATTAGCCTGAATCCGTTATCGGAGGTGGTGTCTTGCAGCCTATACCTTCCAGAGTACTACCAAAGATACCCTCTCTTTCTAGCTTTGCATTAAAATCACCGAGGACAATCTTAATTTTATAGCTAGGGCACTGCTCGTAGGTCTTGTCCAAAAGCTTGTAGAAGCCATCATTGGTGTCTTTGTGTTTCTCTTCTGTTGGCAAATTTAGCCTTAATACGGATTGTTACGAAGCGCTCGTTTACATGCCGAAAACTCAAGACTTCTTGCCTAAATCTGCCTCTAACAATGAATCCTCATCCAAATAAGCGCTGCTTTTGCCGTTGATAGTTTTGTTCTGGGATTTTACATCACCGTTAATTCCATCTGTAGAATTCATCCGCTGTCTCGTTTATACGAGTGTTGTTATTTTTGTCAGCACTTGTGCTTATAAGTTTGGCAAGTCGAGACCGGATGGACATCGACCAGCACCCTATGGTTAGCACTTGGATGTAAAATAAGCACAATTGATGTGTAGAAACAGTTGCAACACTGTGTGTCCCAAGTTGACACCTTTTAGTGCCTACTCTATTTCCACAGCACCCAACGATTTAACATATAACATATACATATATTTGCCATTACTATTGCCAATTTTCCAAAATGAGCGCTGAAAAACAGTTTAAACTTTTAACAAATTCACTTGCAATCATTAAAATCTGTCTATCTTATAAGACTCATTTCAGCATGTCGCAGCTATGTTGCAAGAACATTTAGCAAGATTAATAATAGACTGCTTTGCGCTGCAGTTTTTGAAAACTACGCAATTTAAAGGTACTGTGCAATACTGTGTATAAGCACTAGACCCTGAACGATATGCAATGACAAAGGTACGGTTCACTGCTATAATTGTTTCTTAGTTTTAACAGACCCGGGTCAACCCATGATGACTTTATTGAGTTTAGTACAAACTGCTCTTATAACTAAAACTAAAACTAAATGACAGGGAAGGTCAGGGTCGTGAGGTAATTGATAATTGAG
Organism: Volucella bombylans; assembly: GCA_949129095.1. Lineage (NCBI taxonomy): Eukaryota > Metazoa > Arthropoda > Insecta > Diptera > Syrphidae > Volucella > Volucella bombylans. The sequence goes on along the minus strand of OX422143.1, from coordinate 62,834,312 downwards.
GGTCTTTTTGAAGGTACTCTGCTGGAGTGGAAATTGAACGCATTGGAAATTCTATTAGCTTCACCTTTCATTCGAGACAGTTTTTTTTTTTTATAATTTGCGCGCGCTCAAGGAATTTAAGTACCCTTAAAATGTTTGCACACAGCGCGTCCGAAGGAAAATCAGGGAGGATGGAAAGAGAGGTACCGGTGAACGCTGGTTTTAAAGGTTTGAGGGTTATAATGACGGGAATAAAGAGCTAGGCAGGCCATTCCATAAGCCAGTTGTACGGCTTAGGAACGAATCACGATATTTCAGAGTACATCCAAAAGTGGGCTTCAGGGTATACTGATGAGCATTCATAGCGAGACAGGTGTTACGGTTAAAAGTCTGAAGGGGCGGAATGCTACTGGCGATTTCTATGGAGGAAATAGCGATAAAACAGAGTGAGACACAAGACATTACGTCGGTGTTCGAAGATGTCTGTTTGAGTGATATTAGTATCACGTATGAGTTTTAACGCACGGTTAAACGCAGGTGCAGAGATGTTTTGGGAGCACCCGACCAGATGTGGGCATTGTACTCCAATTTCCGGCGGATAAATGCCTTATATATTAAAGCCCGATCAGAGGGGGTGAAGTATTTCTTACATCGCTTGAGGAAACCTAGACATTTCGCAGCATTTTTGGCGACATTGAATATGTGGTCGTTCCAACGTAAGTTGTCATTGCCACGCATACCGAGAATGTAAAGTTTTTCGGTTTCAACGATGCAAGTGCCATTTATGTTTGGCTGGGTGTTTGGATTTCGCTTTAACGGCAGCAGACAGCATTGAGTTTTGGAAGCATTAAATTCCACCTTGTTGATAGTACACCAATTGTTTAAACTGTTAATATCGGAATTTAATGAACTTAGCATATGCTGCCGTTCTCGTTCTACAGCCGGAGAGTAGGGACGTTTATTTCGCAAACGGATATGAAAAGTAGAAGAGTACTGTCGTCAGCAGGACAGCAAAGAAATATATTGGATTAGCAGTAACTGCCAAGAGATTGTTGATGAAAATTAAAAAGAGTGTTGGAGATAGAACGGAGCCCTGGGGCACACCAGCATTTATTTTGTGAATACCAGACTTGAAACCAACCAAGACAACTTGAATTGAACGTTCCGAAAGGTAGTTTCTAATCCATTGAAGAAGAGAGTCGTCGATCGACGGGTTGGACAAATACTGTTTTCAATCTGCTCGGAAAGAGTCCTAAAGATTGATGAAAAAGCTTACGCAGTGGTTTTGCCAGCGTGAAAAAAACACCTCTTCAGAAGAAGGGGAGATATACCATCTGGACCAGTGGCTTTATGTATGTTGAGATCTCTAAGTACTCTTGCTACTACATTCAAGTGTAGGCGGAGACAAAGCACAATCTGGGTGCGTTGAGCTGGCCGCAAAGTGTGCAACAAGCAGATTGGCCTTGTCCAAAGAGCTGACAGCTGGAATGCCATTGTAAATGAGCGTTGGGATGGAAGATGAGGCAGAATTTCTAATATTTTTGACAAACGACCAAAAATTATTACTACCTTTGAGACATAGTAGTATTTTTTGCCTCAGTTGTTGGTCATATTGGAATCTTACACGCTTAACAAAGACGTTGTAGTCATTTATGGCTCTTTTAAACTGTTTTCGGTTTTTCTCTGTCGGGTTGGTCTTGAAGGACCGAAAAAAACATTTCTTTAACCCTGACAGCCTCTTTACACGTCATTGCAAAGAGAATGGTGTCTGTGATCATATCAGCAGCGGCATCCACGTCGTTGTCGAGGAAACATAACGACCAGTTAAAATTCCTAAAGAAGCTGTTCAGACCGCTCCAGTTGGCTTTCTCGTATTGCCATACGGTTCTCTTAGGAATTTTTTCTCTAACTGTATGGTCAGTGTACGAGAAATTAGCTGATATGACACAATGGTCCGACGAGCCTAGAGGGGAGAGCACATCAACAGTGTACTTATCAGGGTGAGAAGTTAAAAACAAGTCCAAGGTGTTGGCGGTATGACTATCAACGTCTGGTATTCGAGTGGGCTCATTTACAAGCTGCGTTAAGTTGTTTTCCGCAGTGAAGATCTCAACATACCGTCCTTCGGGTGTTGTCTGTCCAGAATGTCGAAGCTACCCAGAATTGTATATATTGACATTCGAAACAGTGCAGTGAATCGTTAGAACCATATGCCGTTCGGTGGGTACTTGGAAGAAAAACAGACCTAAAATTGCGGGAGTTGATATTAAAAAAAAATCTGATCCGGCTGTGAGCACAGTCGATGGAACCGGCTTAGAGTTGGTGTATCTAGGAATCTGCTTTGGACAGCTTCGATACCTAGAATATGGTTTTCAACGTAAGGGGACCATACCTGGCTAGCATATTCGAGAAGTGGCCTAACAAAAGTGATGTACAGGGATTTTGTGATATAAGTGTCAGAAAACTCTTTGGACCATCGTTTGTGTGAACTCTTTATAATATTTACAACATCATGAATAGTCAAAATTAAAATTAATGGGTCAAGATGACTGCCTTGTGGAACACCAAAAATGGCTTAAATTGGTTCAGACAAACAAGAACGAAAATGGACTAGGTAGTAGCGTTCGTCCTAGTAGGACGGGATCAGAGCAGGTTGAAAACCAAGTGCATTGGTTTTTCAAGAATCAACTTAAAAGAGATTTTATTGCAGGCCTTGCCTTCGGTGGTAATCACATCCACTTCTTTCCCTTGCTCTAAGTTTTACAATGTACTAGAAACGAACTCAATAAGGTTGGTAGTGGTTGATCTGCCTTTAAGAAATCCATGTTGGTTCAGTGCAAGGAAAGAACATTGCATCATAAATGAATGGAAAGGGTATGCGGGAAATGGATTATATAGGCACTTTTCCAGAGGTGAGGAAAAACCTCCAGGGAGATCGAAAGTCTGAAGTTACTTACGAGAGGTTGAATAAGATTATTGACACATTTTTTTCTGAAAAATTGGGTGCAGGCTATCGGGACGAGGAGAAAAATCATCTATAAGTTTGTTAATCTTGTCTAGTAGCTGTGCTGGTATTATTCAATAGACGTTAGAGATGTCTGAGTGCACTTATTCAAGTAACTGAAGTACTCGGGATCCGGGTTTTCAGTCTAGGTGGAAAAGGATACACTTAGGAGGTAATTGGTGATGGTTGTAATATCAGACGATGACATATTGGGGAATTTTTAAGACAAAACGGATAGATATCGGATTTTTTTTTCATATTAATAAATCGAAAGAATTGTTTGGGGTCAGAAGTGAGGGTAAATTGCATTCGGCTAAGGTATCTGTTATAGCGAAGGGGAAAAGTGGTGGTGAGTTTGTAGGTAGTTTTGATAGCCAAATTCAGAAACAGATTTAATGTACACGTGCCATAACTTATTTCTCTTATTTCGAAATGCATGTAGTTCTTTACTGTACCACGGAGGAAATGATGGTAAAGGACCGCTCGCGTAATACAGTGGAAGATCTTTTCGTAGAAGATTTGCACGATGGAATCAACTGAGGTGTTTTTGTCGAGTATACAAAGTCAACGCTATTGAGAAGATTGTTGAGTTTAGTGTAATTTGTTCTACGGAAGTTGAAATGGAAATAAGTTCCTGAGGGGGTAATAAGATTGTTGATGTCATGAGAATATAACATGCAAAGGAGGATGTAGACGGTCTAATTTGGAGAGAAGAAGTTCGCACTCACGGGCAACACAATTTATAGAATCAGGTGTAAAGATCAGGTCTAGTTTATTTGAAAAGGCAGTTAGTAAAGTGGATTTCCTTTTCCGAAACAGCATTTGAGGCAACGAGATACGATGACTCTATATGAGATGAGTCAACAATATCAAAAATGGAGTCAACCGCATTAGCCGCAAGCTGGTATCCACGTGTAGCTTTAATATCAATAAATACGAATTCAGCTGTTACTGACTTTTTAACAAGTTGAGGGTTAAAGCGGTCATGAATTACATAGAAGAATCATTATCCTCACGACCCTAATCAAGAAACACTCTGAATTCTGATGCGAACAGTTCCGAATCTTTGATATAAGATATTAGATTCGTTTCGGTCAAAGCAAAAATATCATATGGACGCTTTTAGGAATTAAGATAGACAGAAGTTGGTTTTGTTTTGGTAATAAAGTTATAAGCGTTTGAGTGCATTATTGATGAGGGGATTAGGAACGATGGTACGAGTAGTTTAGTAGCTAGAATTGTTTTTTTGCAGGTGTAAGAAATATTTAGAAGATACATGGGAAGAATATGAGGAGAAATTGTTAGCAACATCTGTGGAAAGCTGTTGAAGTTTTTCTGAAGCCTTATGGTCAAGCTTATTTTTAGGCTTATACTAGGAGTAGAATTAGGATTAACATTTGGCTTGTGTTGCTATTTACATAGTTTTCTTCTGTTGAATGTCTTTTGAGGAGGGGTTGCAAAAAAGCCACTCGTATTTCGTTGGAATGTTAAATTTTAAGTGACAAGACTTTGATGTTTTGGACGAGGTGATTTTGTGGCCGTTGAAAATAGCGATTTTAAATTTACGCTTAAAAAAGTCTTCAAGCCAGCTTGTGTCGATGTACTTTCGATGGTAAAACTGGTACAGTCAGGCTTTTTGCAGGTATTTAGTTTATCAAGTCGCTGGTTCCATTTCGAAGAAATCCAGGCAGTACCAAATCGGTTCAGGAGGTGGTGTAAGAACTTCGACAAATGGTGTTGGTGATATAGAGTGAGGTGGGGGTAAAGGAGTCCCTTTAAGAATGATTACATTGCGCTAGATTGAGGCCGTAGTTGTCCGAGCGAGCTGTCATTGGAGCGTTTGCGATTTTAATAGCAGAAGCGGCTAAGATGTGTTTATCAGTTAATGGAGCAGAAAAGAAAGTACGTGCTACCAATAAAAAGCGACACACAACATACAAGACTAGGACAAAGCGTCACGGTAGGCAGCTACAACTTGGAGGTAATAAGGGACTTTATCTACCTCGTCTCGCCTATAAACGACACCAGCACGGAAATCATGCGAACAATCACTCTTGCTAATCGGTGCTTCTTTGCGCTTGAGTATTACTACTTGTATCTCCCGAGCAACCAAAAAGACATTATACAAGACACTGTCCACTCTCGAGAGAAAAGTTCTCGTAATTTTCGGTCCCATTTGCATCGATGGAGAATAGTGGTACGTTTCAACAGTGAACTGCATGGGCTGTACATTGATCGGTCACATTGAGCGCATGGACACCAGCGTTCTAGCCCGAAGAGTCTTTAATCGCAACCCAGGGGGACAACGCAGTAGAGGACGACCTCATCATAGGCGGTGCAAACAAGTGAAAGGGGACCTCGGTCAATTTCGTGTTTTGCACAACTGGAGGCAGCTGGCAAGAGATCGCGCTAGCTGGAGAGCATGTTAGCTGAAGCCCTGGTTCACCCCGGACTGTAGCGCCATTTATGTAAGTAATTGGGCAGTCGAAAAATCAAGATTATAAAATATTATTTTCGCAAAGCGATCCAAAAAAAAAAACTCAAAGAAATTGCAAAATTACAGAAATCTGTAAGATTCCGGCACAAACAATTGGCGGAAACTTATTTTTGCACTGATTTAATTGATACCCAAACGCAATATAACTTTGCCCTACTTCTTCGTTATGGCAATTGATAAACTTAAGTGCACAGGTAAGTTAACGCTACTTGAACAACTAATTAACATACCATATGCTGCAGCAGGAATAATAGGGTCTGTTTGAGAGGATAGTTTTATTTTCCAAAATGTGTGCAAACTCACACTGTATGTTTTTCCCTTAACCTAATATACAAGAAAATTTTTCCGAAATTTGTGAATTTGAAAGTGTGTTATAGGGGTCTATCATCGTAACCGATCGGAGGATTTATTTGCTTCATGGTATCCGAATCGTAAACGAAATATAGCCGCGTACCGACGCATGTATTTGACATTTTGTGGAAATAAAACATTTCCAAAATAGTTAAAGAATCATGGATACCATAGCGATATTTTTGAAAGCAGAAAGATATGAAAAGAGAACATTAAGCAAAGAAAAAGAAGATTTTTGAAAAATGTATCAAATATTTTCGAACTTTCAGATGCAGCGTAACACAAATTATTTCATTTTGTGAAAGTACTCGTCGATGCTTCTTCCATAGCTTCAAAAAAATTTTCGTTTACGCAAAGATTCTCCTGAGTACCCATGCTTGCGGAACTTTTGTCATATTTGTTTTGATGTCGGAGACAATCCGAAAGATAATCATGTCATGCATCGGAATGCATCGCGTGAATTTGAGACACTTTGCATTCATACATCGCACAAGAAAACTTGTTTACGGAGGTTTGTCCGATTAGGTCATCGGAACAGACACCATGATACAATATTCGTAAAAATCGGAGGAAATTCCGTTCCGATCAGTTACGATGATAGACCAGATAAAAACGACTCAAATTTGTAAAAACAATTCCAGTCTGGGTCGTATAATTAATAGATTATTTTTATTTATATTTCAGGTCGCTGTCGTTTGTTCTAGCAACTTCGTCTTTGGCATTTTTTCTACTAACCATTCTCTACTACGTGATAGATGTGCGAGAAATCTGCACAGGTTTTCCTTTCTCCGAATGTGGAAAGAATGCAATCATATTGTATGTTGGTCACTCGGTGTTTCATAAAATGTTGCCATGGCACTGGGTCATCGGTCCGATGAATACACATTTCATACTCCTCCTAAGAGCAACATCGAATACTACATTGTGGATTGCAACTGCAGTTTATCTCGATAAAATTAAGTTCTACTATACACTTTAAATAAATAAAAACAACACAAATAAATTGAAGTACGAGTATTCGTATTCCATTTTGTATATAAAATAGTTTCTGTTTTATTTTTCGTTAAATAAAAATCGTTTTGTTTAACTTAATCATTTATCAATATCGTATTTAATAATGAAACAACTTCATCATTAAATAGACACTGTATGTAATACATACTCGTAGCTAAATAAAGCAGAAAAAAAAAAATACATAAATTAATTATCAAAATGTGTTAATGCAAACGCTTAAGAGCTAAGAAAAGATTCCGTTTTTGATTTGTACATAGAGAATACAAGTTTTTGTTTAAATTAAAGAGTAAAGAAAAATATTTGATTAAGTTTTAAACACGTATAATTGTGTTTGCTTTTGATTGTTTTATTTATAAGTAATACATAGATGTTGATCTTATTTTGGCATTTATTTAGGAGATTCTTTTATTCAAATTGTTGTTATTATTATTTTTTGCTGCCATGGAAATTGAGCCTAATCTAAGTTCGTAAAAAAATATATGCCTGATGCGTGTGGTTTTGTAATTTTGTTTGCGTTTATGATACTGTACATTCACAGCACATTAGGGTGTAGTATAAGCACTTTACTACTTTGTCGTCTTCTTCATCGAATGTTTCAGTGGATGAAGAGCTTTTGTTCTTATTTTTCTTTTTCTTCTTTTTGTTCTTCTTTTTGTCATTTATTATCTGTGATATGTTGCAAGCGCTATCTGGCAGATCCAAGTCGGAGTACTTCAATTTATACTCACTAACGCTTTCGATAGAATTGATGTCAATCTAAGAGAAGAGAGCACAAATTAGTTTCAAAAAAGCAAGCATTTTTTTTAAACGTAACAATTTGAATAAAATTTTGTTATTCCATAAATAATTGGCTTAGATCAACGCAAGTCCTCAAATAGCAATATAAAAACAAACGTTTAATTCAATAAAAACTGCCAAAAAGAGGGTTAAAATATTCTAGAGAGGAACAGAGGTGATTGAGTGTTGCGGCGTCAATCTGACGATGATGCTGTAACTATGACTACACACCAATTGTGCTTATTTTATCTCCTTGTGGTAGCCGTTGGGTAACGTTGGACTTGGCTTGCCAAATTTATGAATGAGAAAGTTGAGCAGAAAGGAAAAAGCAATATGTACTGCCAAAAACGACTGAAGCGGACCTACGAGGGCTGTATGATAAGTACCCGTGTTTACCGACTGATGGCACCACTGACTGATGCAAAATGTGTATGCCATTATATAGCGCCATTTTTACAACGATAACTGTCAAAATTTCAGACAGATATATCGAATAGTTTTGTTTTGACAGCTGTTCATGTTTATTTGCAATCATGGAGAAAGAGCAATATCGATTTCTTTTTTGGGTGGGAAGACGTGTGACGAAATCAAAGTGAAGTTGTATGCCGTTTATAAGGACCATGCACCTTCGATGACTACCAACAAATATTGGTTTAATGAATTCAAGCATGGCCGAACATCCGTTTTTGATGAAGAGCGCCCCGGCCGTCCGATTGAGATGACTACGGAGGATATGGTTAATAAAATCCATGATATTGTAAAATGTTTGTGTGGGTACAAATGATAGAACTTATTCTTTCCAATAGAAATCGCTTCAGTACAGTTACAATTCACTATTTAATTGTTTCTCTCAGTACAATCCAACTTCTCAACCGCTTATACTTTTCTTATCTTTTGCTTAAACCACTTAATCACTTCTCCTAATTAACACTTCAAATTTCACTTTAGAACTGAACTTGCATACCTTGGGGATGCTGGTATTTATACTCGAATGACATACTTCGAGAACAATCCTCGCCATCCAGCGTCCCATACAATTTGCAATTTGCTAGAAAATTCGATTCCACTCTCCAGTCATCAATGGTCGAGACTTTGTTATTCGTATCGAAATCTTCTGGTCCTCGAGTATCGACATTTTCTGCTCTGTGAATCTAGATGTCGCTGCTCACATTTAAGTGGTTATCACAATATCGTGTTAGCAGATCGTCGAGTGAAGGTCAGAGAGATTGCTGACATTGTACACATCTAAATGGAACACATACAAAATATGCTGCCGCGTTTGCTAATAGTGGAGCAAAAACGAAATCGCATGACAACTTCGGAGCTACAGCAAAACTGGTCGAATTACACAACGAATTGGTGCCTCACCCACCCTATTCTCAGGATTTGGCCCCATGTGGTTTCCAAACATGAAAAAATGGTTTGGCGGAAAGCGATTCTCGTCAGACGAGGAAATCATCGCCGAAACAGACGCCTATTTTGCGGAGTTCGACAAATCATATTTTTTGAATGGCCTGAAAAAGTTAGAATATCGCTGGACTAAATTTGTCGAGATATATTGAGAAATAAATAAAAAAAAAATTTTTTAATGTGTTTTCTTGCCTAAAACAGGTATTTATCATACGGGCCTCGTACGTAAAATAAATTCCGTAACACAATTAATAGCGCAGTTAGCAGTGAGTATAGCAGATTTTTCAATTTGATGCTGAGGTCAATAAAGATTTTTAAGGACTGTAGTACAGGTCAGTGTGAAAAGTCACCTGCAGCCGAACAACTATCGGCCCGACAAAAGGATGGTGATGTTGTAAGCGAAGTCTTGATCAATCCGGATCAAGACTTAATTCGCCAACATCAGTCTGATGTGCGAAGAAATAGACGATGTACCAAAGATTGTTCATGTCACGACCGACGCAAGTTCCTCCAGTATTATAAAAGCCCGAAGATTGTAGACTCTAACCGCTATCTATTTGCAGTCAAGGCAAGTGCTAAAGATCCGTGCCAAGAAGCCGTCAGAAATTCCACAACTGATGTGTTGCTTTCACCTATGCAAACGCCTTGGTTTGATTGATAGTGCAGGCAAGTACATGTTGCAAAACAATTCCCCTATGAAGCGACGATGCATAGAAAACTGTGACTTGTACGCTCTATGAACAAAGGGGGAGGTTAAAACATCGGAGAAAAAGAAGGGAATGAGAAGCGAGCGATCGAGGAACAACATTCGGAAGTTTTACCGAGCTAAAAAGAACGTCTAAATCAATACCAACCGAACAGAAACCCGTATGAGGAAGAAAATTGTATAGCGGAGTTTGCAATGGGATAACCACGGCCGTTTTCAAAAACGTCATCTGCATCAAATTGCTTTTGCAAAATGTTCTTAAACGCAAGTTGCGAAAGTCATTTGTTCGAAAACAACATCATAAATCACACTACATTTGCAGCATGCTCGATAATGCAGTGTTTGCAGGGCAGATGTTCATAAACGTCAACTGCGCTGCAAAAAAGCAGCCACAAATCTGCGCCGTGCAATAAAAAAATTGGAAAAAAAATTAGTAAATCCGAATATTCAGGAGAATCTCAGTCTCGTGAACAGTAAGTACATAAAATCGGCTAATTTTTTCAATTTCTCAATAAATTTTGTTAAGGGTTCCATTTTGCTCTGTTCGAAAACGTCAAATGCTCTTGCAAGAAAAAAATCATGTAGATGACACAGATCAACGATACCAAATGACGTTTGCAGTTTGATGTTCGCAACCCTTAAGTATTGCAAATGACGATCAAAATTACGATCAAATGACGTTTTCGAAAACGGCCCACTTCTGCAGACTATTAAACGGTAGGAGCGACTCATACTCCGCTGTCAGGCAAAGCGACCCATTTCAACTTGGTAGATGAAAGCTAAAATTTCTCCCCATTGTCGGACCAGACGGCCTACTATCCGAGCTATTTAGACCATTATACACCAACTTATTTCCGAGATATGGTCGAAGGAAATTGTGCCACAAGAAAGAAAATTCTCTTGGTTTCGCCAACTGTAGAGGCGTTATTCAATAAGGTCATGGACTATCTTACCAGGTCCGGGAGCTTTTTTAACTTCCAAAGTGTAATAAATCTTCATCTGCATGTCCGGTTCATTTTCTTTTTCCAGATAAGGTTCATAAAATATTTCGTCTTCTTTGGGGATTATCTTATCACTGCATTATGGATTTCTACAACGTGTCGAGAACTTTCTGGTTACCTTTTTTAATTATTTTCCAGTACACTGGAATAAACCTTTTCATATTTTCTTTGCACGACCGCCTTCAGTTACGCTCTCTAAGGTGATTTACGCTTGTGCGCGCGACCCAAAACCAAGTTTTGCTCTACTGCGTCGTTCCTCTGGGTAGGAAGAATATTCTTTGGGCCGGATTCCGCCATATCAGGCTAGATTCTACTGTACAGCCTGTAGAGGTCGCTGTAATATCTCCTCCTTCAAAGCTTGTTAACGCAAGCGTCAAGCATATTTCCATCCGATATCTCCATATCCCGGAGCTGATACTCCATAAAGCAGGACTGGGATGATCAAGCTTTTATATAGAGTTTCTTTAGTTTTGTTGGAATGGTCTTATTGCTCAATTGCTTTCTTAGGTCAAATATAATAAAATAAAACAGCGACAGACAAGTGTACCTCTTCTTTGATTTGTAATAAAGTGTCGTTATTAGAGTTAAAAGCAAGGTCCTTAACTATATTAGCTGTAAGTTATAGCTGTCCATGGTGACGCCCGATTTTCTCTAGGATCTTCCTTAGTGTGAATATTTGGTCAATTGTTGACTTACGCGGCATTAAACCGCACTGCTGGGGGCCAATTAGATCGTTGAAAAATGGTTTCAGGCCGTCATACAATACGGCAAACAAAATCCTGATGTCTCTATAGTTGGCGCAGTTTAGAGAGTTTCTCTACCTGTGGGTCGGATAAACGATGCAAAATTTTCCTCGGACAAACTCATTTAAAAGAGTTGTGTATATGATCTTCTCTGCTGCCTTAAACAGCTCGGCAGGAGATCGTCGATTCCGGAAACTTTGTTATGTTTAAGTTTGGATATTGCTATTTTTACTATGTTTTGGTCGGGTGGTTGGGTGTAAATTCTGGCTTTCATCGCCCAATTGGAATGGTTAGTTTTGCCTTACAGCAGAGTATCAATCGTCCCTGTCATTTAACAGTGTACAGAATGGATTTTTTATATTCTCAACATTGATTACAACTTTTCTTATATCAATAACACTTTTAATAAAAAAACACGAAGAGACTAGCTACCAGGGCTTACAGCTCGTTAAAAAAAAAATTATTTTCTTTGCTAAATTCAATGATTTTATAAGCTTAAACACTAGTTTTTATATTAGCTTCAGAAGGTAGTTTTAATGTACTCGTATTTGTTAGATTATTATTGGGACATAAATTAGTATATTTCAAGGTGAATATTTCGCATCCGGAAATGCATGCTGATGGATAGAGATGCGTTTTTCTGACAAAGATGGCAAAGTGGTGGTCTATCGTTGATGATTAAGTAGCTATGGGTTAAGTAAGTGTGCCCGATTCGAAGTCTTGTAAATATTTTTAACTCTAAATGTGGGAAATTATTTGGATATCGAGCTCTGTCAGCGCTGGGGTTTATAGTATGATAATGACGAATGTAGCAATCACATATTGTTTTTTTACTTTCGTGCATAAAGTAAATAAGATGGTTGTTGAGGTCTTTTTTATTAAAGGTGTGGAGTAAGCGCAGTGGTTCATGTAGCGCAGCTTTTGCTACAGAGTCAGCTGTTATATTGCCTTTGATGCCGATATGTCCAGGAATCCAAACTAGCATGATATTCTTTTTTGAGATAATTTTGTCACGAATTTTTTCTATAAGCTCAGTTTTATTGTTTATATTTTTTACAGCAGTAACTGTTGATAGAAAATCAGTAAATATTGCTGTTTTCCTATTCATAGCGGCCTGTGTGGCTTTTAGGACTGCAGTTGCCTCAACGGTGAAACTTGACGATTAGTTTGCTAACAGACCCTTGGTGACGACATTGCCATATTCCCCAACAACGCCAGCAGCAGATTTAGAGCCATCTGTAAAAAGGAGTTTCCATTTCCGATCTTTACGATTTTCTGCTATTTTACTGTACTTCTGCATTTGTCGAATTTTTTTGTACTGTGAGAGATCGGTATTTATGTTTTCATTTAGAAATATCCAGGCTTTTTAAGATCGGAAGAGCATTGAACAATATTGAAAGATATTTCCTTGTAGACTTTTGACAGTTTGGTGAATTGGAGTTCTTTTTGAAGAGTTGATTTTGGTAATAAGGAGAGCTGTAAGGTGTTTAGTTCTTTCTTGTATTGAAGGCAGACCTGACTCCACCAAAATATTTCGGATTGGTGTAATCCTCGGATAAGTTCTTATTGCCAAATGGTATTGTGATGTTACAATTTGAATGGAAGAAGCAGATGTTTTGCCATAGATAGCAAGACCATAGTATATTTTAGAAAGAATGATTGATCTGGTTATAATAATAAGCGAGTTTGGATTGCAGAAGACACAAACATTGAATGATGTTTACTCTAGTTGCTACATTTTTTTTCAGTGCAATGCAATGGTACTTAAAGGTGAATTATTTAGCATCGAACGTTATGCCAAGTATTTTTAAGTAGTTCACGTTTTCGATGAAACAGTTCTTATGATGTACTTTAATAATTTTAGCGCAGGAGGTCTTTTTGCAAACATGTAGGATTTTACTTTTTTTTTGTAGATATCTTAGCTCCAGCATGTTTTTCCCATTTACATAAGTCCTTAAGAATGTTTTGTAAGTCTTTTTCTACAATTGATAACTATTTGCATTTGGTAATCAGGATTAAATCGTCAGCATACATGGTGTAGTTGATGCGCCTATATTTGTCAATCAGCTGGTTGATATCACTAAAAGCGATGATAAAAAAAATAACTGAGAGAGGAGATCCTTGGGGGGATACCATTATTAAGAGGTCGATTTTTTGGTCCTACTTTCCATTCAGACAGTTTTTCCATTACATGGGCTCCAACAATATCGAAAGCTTTCTCAAAATCAATAACAAGAATTGAAGCATGATTTTTTTGTCGATAAAGCTGCTGAAATAATAAATGTAAAGGGTTCAATCTATAGTGCTTCAGCCCTGCTTAAAGGCAGCCTGATTTATGATGGCTAAATTATTAGATTCCATGTTATGAACCAGGATAATCGGTTAGAAATAATTTTTTCAAGCGTTTTACTCAAGCAAGGGAGCAGCGATATGTGGCGATAACTAGATATACTAGTTTATATTTTATTGGGTTTTTGTATTGGAATAACACTTGCAACTTTCCACGAATGAGGGATAACACCTTGGTCAAAAATTTGGTTGAATAGCTTTAATGTTGCTGGGCGATTTTTAAGAATATTCGGTCCATGGCGGGTGTTTTACCTTTCGCAGAGCTTAAGCTTGTTGTAAGTTCTAATTCATTTATTGCGGTTTCTTTTAATTTAATTGAATAGCATAGGTTTGTTGTTGTGTGTTTGCTGAGGCTAATTTGTTGGCAAGTTTCGGCAAAAGCTTCACTTATTTCAGTAGGACAGTCAAGGGTTTGCGTTTCGGTTTTTATTATATTGTGATAACCAGTCAAATGTGAGCAGCGACATCTAGCAGAAAATGTCGAAACTCGAAGGTTTCGATACTGGATTAGCAACTGGAGAGTAGAATCGAATTTTCTAGCAAATTGGAAATTGTATGGGACGCTGGATGGCGAGGATTGTTCTCGAAGTATGTCATTCGAGTATAAATACCAGCATCCCAAAGGTATGCAAATCAGTTCCAAAGTTGAATTTGAAGTGTTAATTAGAAGAAGTGATTAAGTGGTTTAAGTAAAAGATAAGAAAAGTATATGTGGTTGAGAAATTGAATTGTACTGAGAGAAAGAATTAAATAGTGAATTGTAACTGTACTGAATAAAGGGATTTGTATTGAAAAGAATAAGTTCTATCATTTGTACCCACACAAACATTCTACATTGGTGTCAGAAGTGGGATGTTGAACAATATGCGTACGTCCATATTCTCCGTCTTGTGTAGCAAATATATCAGCGTACTCACCGATTAGTTTTTCTGCCAGGATTCGCTGATCTTCGTCCAGATTACAGAGGCTGAGAATTTTGTTCTTGATTTTTATGCTCTGAACTGTTGTGACCGGTTTTGCACCCTGTTTTTCCATTGTGGTCGATATAGCCTCAACAGGTACGCATTTTCCCACTATCTCCCCCTTTTTCACCTTTACACTGAATGTCTTTGGATTTAGAATCCTTACAGGGACCATGTTGTTCTTTGGCTCCACTAAGGTCTTTCCCACCATGAAGTCTCTTTTCTTTTCTGGCTCCATCAAATAGAATCGGTGGCTACCAGGACCACCTTCCACTTTTGCCCACAAAATTGCTTCTGACGAAGGCTCTAGACTCTGATTGCTGCAGATGACGACATTTGAGACTGTGGTATTGGCGTTTCCGTATATCATTGGTATCTCCATGTTTCCGTATTTCAGGGTTTGTGCCCCCAAGTCGACTACAAGTCCATGTTCTCTCATGAAGTCTGTACCAATGATGCACTCGTCACATATGTCAGCTACCAGAAACGCGTGAGTGAATGTTATTCCGGCCAGTTGGATTTTTATGCGGACTTCACCATATACCTTAATCGTTGCTCCTGTAGCTGTTCGCAAGCTGCAGCTGCTAGTGTTATGCAGCCAAGACTTCTGCACAAGATTCCTCCTGATGATTGAGGCCGTGGCACCGGTGTCTATTGTTGCCATCCATTTTTCTTTTCCACTGACTACTTCTACTAGAAGGCTTTCGCTGCGTCGTTTTGCCAGCGAGACTTGGATGATGGTCCTGGGGCCGTCGACTCCTGCTACCAACTTCTGCCCCGCGAAGTTGGTGCTTAAGCATTTCCCGACTGATGGCTTCGGGAAGGTTGACCGGCTTCTTGATAGCTGTTTCTGCGAGTTTCTTCCTCTATTTGCTTGTCACCACAGTGAGGGCAGTCTTTTCGTCGCACCGGTTCTTTACACTGCCTTTGAAGGTGTCCTATTTTATTGCAAATTTCCAGAAGCCATCAGTTAGGAAATGCTTACTTCGCGGGGCAGAAGTCTGTAGCAAGAGTCGACTCCAGGGTAATGGTCCCAGTCTCACAGGTAAAACAATGCAACGAAAGCCTCCCAGCAGAAGTAGTCAGTGGTAAAGAAGCGAAACAACAGGCAACTATCCAAACGATCAGGACTGAGCCAATAGTGGGTTTTAGTATAGACGAAATCCGTTCCTCCCAACAGGCAGACAATGACATCGAACCAATATTGGCCTGGAAAGAACACGAGGAAAGACCAAGCTGGCAGCAGATATCAGATCGGAGCTAAACTCTGAAGGCATACTGGGCACAGTGGGACTCGCTTTTTGTGCAAGATGGATTGCTGAAGAGAAAATGGGAAAGTGCAGATGGGACAACATCTCGTATGCAGCTAATTGTGCCACGGTCCAGAGTCAACCAAGTGCTCCATGAAATACATGACGGAATCTCAGGAGGCCATTTGGGAATAAACAAGACGTTGGAAAAGGTAAGGGAACGTTTCTATTGGCTAAGCGCTAAACAAGATGTCGAGAATTGGTGCAAAAAGTGCATAAGGTGTGCGGCTACCAAGGGTCCAAAAGTAAAGCCACATGGACAAATGCAACAATACAATGTCGGAGCACCTTTCGAACGAATAGCCATCGCCATCGCTGGGCCGTTTCCCGAAACCTTTAATGGAAACCGATATACTCTCGTAGTCATGGATTACTTCAGTAAGTGGCCGGAAGTGTTTGCCATCCCAAATCAAGAGGCTAAGACCGTAGCCGAACAGATAGTCAACAACTGGGTGAGCAGATTTGGGGTCCCAATGGAGCTGCACTCTGATCAAGGCGAAATCTTCCGGTTTCAACGAAGGAGATCTGGTTTGGCTGTATAATCCTCAGCGTAAGAAAGGCAGATCACCAAAATTGCAACAGGACTGGGAAGGTCCATACAAGGTGATAACCCGCATTAATGACGTTGTCTACCGGATCCAGCGTGGGGATCGAGGAAAATTTAAAGTGGTCCATTTGGATAGAATGTGTCATTTCAACGGGAAGCTGAATGACGAAGTTGTTCGGGACGAACAACTGTAGGGAGGGAGCAATATGATAACCAGTCAAATGTGAGCAGCGACATCTAGCAGAAAATGTCGAAACTCGAAGGTTTCGATACTGGATTAGCAACTGGAGAGTAGAATCGAATTTTCTAGCAAATTGGAAATTGTATGGGACGCTGGATGGCGAGGATTGTTCTCGAAGTATGTCATTCGAGTATAAATACCAGCATCCCAAAGGTATGCAAATCAGTTCCAAAGTTGAATTTGAAGTGTTAATTAGAAGAAGTGATTAAGTGGTTTAAGTAAAAGATAAGAAAAGTATATGTGGTTGAGAAATTGAATTGTACTGAGAGAAAGAATTAAATAGTGAATTGTAACTGTACTGAATAAAGGGATTTGTATTGAAAAGAATAAGTTCTATCATTTGTACCCACACAAACATTCTACAATATTGATATTTGGTGCTTTGTAGCTTCCGGCGAGGCTTTTAACTTGTGACCAGAGTGTTTTGGATTAGTTCCGATTTCTGTTGGCTGTAAACTTTTCGAATGAAATCCTCTTTTCTTTTTTGGCAATTTTGCGAAAAATAGCGTTGGATTTGCGGTAGAAAATGAGATTGGCATCATTAGGAGATTTCTTTAACTGTTTCCAGGCGTTTTGTTTTTGTTTCCGAAGAGAACTTAATTTACTCGTATGATTCCACCATGTAACAATTTGATTATTGAGCTAGTTTGTGGTATCGACACATTGGCTGCTAACCGAATGGCTTTTAAGATACTGGCAGCTTCCATGTTTACGTTAGAAGAGGGATTCCTTAAGGTTAGTTGTTTTATGGTTTCAGATTGAAAGAGTTCCCAATTCGCTCTGTCTCGAATAAATTGAGGTTGTATTTTCATGTGTTTGTTGTAGCCAAGTGAGATATCTGTAATGCAGAGAAAGTGGTCACTGCCGTAGAGGTTATCGAAGATGTTCCATGTAGAATTTGGGAAAAGTGATGGAGCTATGAGCGTTAAATCTACGTGAGTAAAGGTTTTGTGGGTCGAGAAATGAGTAGATTGTTCATCGTTAAGAATAACTAGTCCCAAATTGGCTATAAAATGCTCTATTTTACCTCGTTGGTTGTGCGAAGTTGAGCCCCACGAAGGACTCCGTGAGTTAAAGTCTCCTGTAAGAAGGATTGGGGTGATAATGCCAGCTATCATTGTTTCGAGGTCTTCTTAAGTAAATTTCTGTTCGGGTGGCATGTATGTGAATGGGGTGTAAGACATACTAGCACGAACAGAACTAAACACATCAACCAACGAGCAAAATGTCAACATGACGTAAATCAAAAAAGACGGAATAAGAGAGCCGAGCGAGCAAGCGGATAAGACGATCACGACTACGAAGAAGGAGAAGACGAACCACGAGGAATTACCTTAAACTTATCACCATTGAATTTATTTAGTATAACCCATTTTGATACATTGCATTTAATTTCCTAAGCTTACACATTTTTTATAATTTGAAGTATCATTTTCAATAAAATATTATTTCCAATCATTCATATTTACATTTGGGGGCTCAACCACATGCCAAATAAAATGGATAACCTCGACGAAATGACAAAAGCGGAGCTGCAAAGGATGTGCGAAGGAAAACAGATTTCTGCAATTGGCCACAAAGCCGATCTAATCAAACGATTAATGGAATATAACAATGAAGACGTACGTGATGCAGTGGATGATGACGGATCAAACGATGAAGAAAGGATGAAATCAATGATAGTGAACTCTCAACCAGAGAAGACACGTGCACGCTGCGAGGAAAACCCCAAAGCGCTATTCAGTTTCAAGGAAGTGGAGGACTCATTCGAAATATTCTCTGGCTCTAACCCTAAATCAATAAGTAGATGGATTGAAAACTTCGAAGAAATGTGTGCCACCATTGGATGGAATGACTTTCAAAAACTGGTTTACGCTAAGAGGTTATTAACGGGCGCAGCTAAACTATACATATCTCCAAAGCACATAACCAACTGGGCATCATTAAAGAAGGCTTTAGAAGAAGAATTCAGCTCTAAGATCACCAGCGCCGAAGTCCACCGCCAATTGCAACGTCGATTAATGCGATCGTCCGAATCATACAAGGAATGTACCTACGCCATGGCAGAAATTGCGGAGCAAGGAGATATTGAAGAGGCTTCATTGTGCGAATACATAATCGACGGTATTAGAGATATTAGCGACATACACAAAGTAAGTCTATACGAAATCGGTGACCTCACTAAGTTAAAGCAAAGACTAGATACGTTTGAAAAAGTGAGAAACAAAATTAAACAAAAGAAGGCGAATTCCAACACGAACAACATCACACAAGAAATATCTCGCAGGTCAAATGAGCAAATGTTCCGCTGTTTTAACTGTGGCGTATCCGGCCATCAATCCAAGGAATGTCCAGATAAATTTAAAGGGCCAAAATGCTTCAAATGCAACACCTATGGGCACATAAGCAAGCTTTGCAAAGAAAGTACAGTCAGTTACGTGGAGAATGCATCTATATTTCAGGTATTAATAAATAAGATAGAAATACGAGTACTAACTCTTTTCGATTCAGGTAGTCAGTACAACTTGATTAATGAAGAAACCCTCAAAATCATCGGGTCACCGGAGTTCGTTCCATCAGCAAAATTCTTCACGGGACTAGGAGGTAAAATAGTCCAAGCCATTGGTACCGTACCACTTTGCCTAACAATTAACCAAGACGTCTACGATCCTGTTGTGTTTTTCATTCTACCGAAGAATGCCTCAGTGGCTGGCATAATCCTAGGACGATGTTTCCTTGAATTAGCGGACATAAACCTCACTATTGATGGAATTAAATGCACGAAGAAAACAAAAAGTAATCCAGGTACAAAAAACGACGGCTGTGAAGTTTTTCTGTCTATAGCAGTCGATGACGAAGTGACTGTGAACGCTCCATTAAAGTACCATAACAGAGTTCGAAATATGATTCAGGGATACCAAGTAAAGAAAAAACCAATCACTTCCATTCGCACAAAAATATCTCTTATTGATGAAAAACCAGTCTACCACCGACCACGCAGGTTCGCACCGAAAGAAAAGGATTTTATCGACATACAAATCAAAGATTGGTTAAGTGAAGGCATAATCAGACCCAGTCGAAGCGAATTTTCTAGCCGCATTGTTCTCACTAAGAAGAAGGACGGTTCATGCCGACTTTGCGTGGATTACAGGGATCTCAACAAAAGAATAGTAAAAGACCGATTTCCAATGCCATTCATGGAAGAACAACTGGACAAACTGGCGGGTGCGTTAGTCTTCACTACCATCGACCTTAAGAATTCATTTTTTCACGTCACACTGGAGGAATCAAGTTGTCAATATACGGCATTTGCAACTCACAGAGGCCATTATGAGTTTTTAAGGACGCCGTTTGGTCTCTGCTTGAGTTCAGCTAGCTTTGCCCGCTTTATTGAGGAAGTTTTTCGACAGCAACTGGATGAAGGTAAATTATTTGCATACGTAGACGATTTAATAGTGCCATCAAAAAACGAAGATGACAACTTCATGCGAGTAGAGGAAACCTTAAAGATCGCAGCCGAAAATGGTATTCAAATTAACTGAAAAAAATGTCAATTTTTTCAGAGAAGAATTGAGTACCTTGGGCATATAATAACCGAAGGCCGCATAACGCCATCCACAGAGAAAATCGAAGCAGTCAAGCGATTTCCTGTTCCACGGAACTTTAAAGACGTTCAGCGTTTTCTAGGATTGTTGGGATACTTTCGGAAGTTTATCCCTAACTGCTCATTAGTGTCTAGACCACTTGTCATTCTAAATTCGAATTCGATGAGCAATGTCAAGAATGCTTTGAAGTGCTTAAGCGATACTTAACGACATACCCTGTGTTGGGAATATACAACTGAAACGCAGAAACGGAGCTTCACACGGACGCCTCAAAACACGCCTGGGCTGGAGTGCTTCTTCAAAAGGACATCAAAGACCAATTTCATCCAGTGTACTACGTGAGTAAAAAAACATCTCGAACTGAGGAAAACTACAGTTCATATGATCTGGAGGCATTAGCCGTCGTTAAGTCAGTCAAACGCCTACGGCACTACCTGTACGGGTTAAAATTTAAAATTATAACCGACTGCTCAGCTTTCAAGCACTCACTGAAGAAAGATGACATTATACCTCGAATAACAAGGTGGGCGCTCTACATGGAGGACTTTGACTACGTTATAGAACACCGTTCTGCTAATAGAATGAAGCACGCCGATGCGCTTAGCAGAGCACCTGTTTTAATCTGCACAAATCGGCTATTCGAAGTGGTAACAGCAAAACAAGATGAAGACGGTCGTTTGCAAGCTATCAAACAAATTTTGGAAAAGGAAGCGTATGGAGACTACTTTCTACGAAACAAAGTGCTTATAGTGCGGAAAAGTTGCGGCGACAGGTTGTATGTTCCACGTTCCATGGAGAAAGAGGTCATACGCCGAGTGCACGAAATAGGTCATTTGGCAGCGGATAAATTAGAAGAAAAAATAAGCAAAGAATTTGATATCCCCAGACTGAAAGAAAAGATTATGCACTGCAGTAGTTGTTGTATTACATGCATTTTGGCAACCCGTAAACGAGGGAAATAAGAAGGGTTATTACATGCAATCCCAAAGATCGATTCTCCGTTCGAAACCATTCATATACATCACTTAGGACCGATGGATGAGACAGCGAAAATGTATAGATATTTGTTTGTCATTATCGACTCGTTTACAAAGTTCATCTGGATTTATCCGACAAAGACAACAAATGTAAAAGAGGTAATGGATAAGTTACGTACATATCAAAAAGACTACGGTTGTCCCAGGCGAATTGTAAGCGACCGAGGACCAGCGTTTACATCCATCGAGTTTAAAAACTGGTGCGAACAGGAACAGGTGGACCATACAATGACAACAACGGGCATCCCACGCGGTAACGGACAGGTGGAGAGGGTTCACCAGATAATAATGTCAGTTTTAACAAAGCTTTGCCTAGAAACACCAAAGATGTGGTACAAACACATAGATCGTGTTCAAAGATGTATCAATAGTACTAAACAAAGCTCTATTGCATCAACGCCGTTCGAATTGCTTTTCGGCGTAAGCATGCGACAGAAAGAGGACATAGAAACTATAAAAATAATACAAGAGGAAGTGTTGCAGAATTTTACCGACGATAGAGAGGAGCTTAGGGCGAAGGCAAAAGCTGCAATATTGAAAGCACAAGAACAGCAAAGACGGCAATACAACAGGAATCGTAAGACACCAAACAAATATGAAGTGGGTGAATGGGTTGCAATAAAAAAGACGCAGTTCCAAACCCAAGCCAAACTGAAGCCAAAGTTTTTGGGACCGTATAAGATTATTAAGGTGGGGAGCAATGACAGATACGAAGTAGAAAAAGTTGAAGCAACAGAGGGTCCAAATAAAACTCACACGGCGGCGGATCATATGAAACGATGGAACTTCGAGGAGGATACTCAATCTTCAGGAGCTGAAGACTAGTAGGATGGCCGATTGTGAATGGGGTGTAAGACATACTAGAACGAACAGAACTAAACACATCAACCAACGAGCAAAATGTCAACATGACGTAAATCAAAAAAGACGGAATAAGAAAGCCGAGCGAGCAAGCGGATAAGACGATAAGACGATCACGACTACGAAGAAGGAGAAGACGAACCACGAGGAATTACCTTAAACTTATCACCATTGAATTTATTTAGTATAACCCATTTTGATACATTGCATTTAATTTCCTAAGCTTACACATTTTTTATAATTTGAAGTATCATTTTCAATAAAATATTATTTCCAATCATTCATATTTACATGTATGCAGATATTATACAATAGTAAGTTCTATTTTTAAATTTAATTGGATAGCTTTTACAATAATATTTGAATTAATATTAATCACGTCAATTACGGGTAAAGCTGAATGTATGAGGAGGCCGACCCCTTGTTTAGAAGAAGCGTTAGAGTTGAGATTATCGAAATATGGGGTACATGTTTTAAGGGGGTGCGGTGAGACGCCATGCTGAATGTGAGTTTCTTGGAGTGAGATAACAGAAGGATTGAGCTCTTTAATCAATAATTGCAGTTCGTTGCAATTATTATAAAAACCGTTAAGATTCCATTGTAGTACTCTTATTGTTTTTATTGTCTTTTGTGTGATGCAATTGGAATTGATGAATTAAGTGATATTGAATAGTCTTGTAGAGTTTTTAGTGACGGATAAGGAAGGTTTAATGTATCCATGATAATAAAGAATTTGCAAATTGATTAATTTTATATAGGGTTTTCCAGTAAGGACTTGACAACTTTTTTTTTAAATAAAACGCAAACCATTTGAGATATTTCAAAAACTTTATAATCGGCGTGAAGTGCAATCAAAACATTTATGAATGGAACTCGACTTCGACATATAGCCGCCGCGGGTACGTTTGCAGCGGTCGATTCGTTGAACCCAATTTTCAACAACTCGGCCACACATTTCGGCCGAAACGGCCCCTATTTCGCGTTCAATGTTGACTCTGAGCTCTTCCAACATCGTCGGCGTATTGGCATACACCAATGACTTAACGTGGCCCCACAGAAAATAGGCAAGCGGCGTTAAATCGGATGAACGAGGCGGCCAATCGACTGGCCCATTTCTTGAGATAACACTCTCACCATACTTACTCTTCAATAAATCGATTGTAGCGTATGCTATGTGTCTTGTGGCAGCATCCTGTTGAAACCACATATCGTTCAAGTGCATAGCTTCCAATTCGGGCCAAAAATAATAGGTGATCATGGCGACCATTCACAGTAACTTGACGATAGTTATCGTCGACGAAAAAATATGGCCCAATAACGCCGCCGGCATGCAAACCGCACCAAACAGTTATTTTTTGTGGATGAAGTGGTGATTCATGAAGCATATGTGGATTTTCACCCGACCAATAACGCATATTTTGCTTATTGACGAACCCATTGAGCCAAAAATGAGTTTCGTCACTGGTGATGATTTTGCGATGAAATTCATCATCTTGGCGCATCTTCTCCAGAACCCAATCGGAGAACGTACGTTGCTTCAAATGGTCCATCGGCTTCAATTCTTGAGTCAGCTTGATCTTGTATGGGTGTAAACCAAGATCCTTACGCAAAATACGCCATAATGTGGAATTGACTGATTTGGATCGTTTGCTACGGACCGATAGGCAACGATATTTTCGACACTTCGACCAACCCGTTGTCTCACTGACACGGCAACATCACACAACGAATATGTAGACTCAAATTTTTGCACTAAACTTGTTATTGCCTGTCTACTAGGGTGAGAATTACGACCGAAATTGGAGTTAACGCTCTTAAAGTTGCCAGTCGCAGACGTTGCTCGTTCGTGTACTTTACCATGAGTTTACTGAATAAATTGACAGTGACAGTTTGATAATTAGTGAAAGAGTGCGTTCACAAATTAAATTCAAAGTTGTCAAGTCCCTATTGGAAAACCCTTTATATCGTCATTTAGATCTGTGTCCGATGATTCAACAAAGTATTGAGATTTTGACAACAGGGTTTTAGTTATTGTACAAATTGGTGGTTTTGTTACTGTGTTGGGATATTGGTTAGTGGCTGATGTTGTTGTTACGGTTGTTGGATGCAATTTCGGATTCTGGAACGCTTATTAAGCATGGAGCGTAGACAGTGCCTTTGGTTGAATGTAAAGTATTGTGGAGTTTGACTAAAAGTCGACAAACACAAGCAAGGGCACTTTTAAAAAGATCTCGGCAATTTTTTGCGATTTGACTAGAATTAGAACATTACCGTCACGAATTAAAGATAATTGGTCATATTCTTTGCTAAGGTTTCAACAGATTTTTTTAGTAGAAAAGGGCTCAATGTTGTAATTGGTTTGTCAGAATTTTTAGGAGCGATGAGGAGAAATTTGGTATTTTTTATGTTTGTTTTGGCGAGTAAAACTGGAAACTCAGATAAGGCGAAAGAACTAGGTTTATATTTTTTCATTGGTTGTAGGTTCGCGGGGGCATCCACGTCTAGCACCCGAAACCGATTCCTACTACTGTTAGGCCCTTGGGCCATGCTTGGTGAAACTACTACTTTTTTTACACGCGCCCTTGTGTGATACTGATTTATAAAGAGACAAACTAATTAAAATAAACAAAAGGGAGTAATGGTGGGTAAACCAGTTTTAGTTGCACTTGTTAGCGAAAAAAATAGGCAATCGATGCGTTCGGTATGAATGCTAGCCGATGACTTTGTCTTTTTAGGAAAAAACAAAAACAAAAACATAGAAAAGCTAAAAGCAAAAGATTGATTGCCTACAACAACGAAAGAATCAAAGTGAGGGTCCAGTTACTTTCAAAATTGGACGGGGCGATCTTCGATATGATATCGATTTCGTCGATAACTCCAAATCCAAAATAATACCATCAGGGAAAGTACATACCAAATACCTACATAGCGCGAAAGGACTAAACACGAACTGGACAAAATGTTAAAACGTAAAGTGATAGATCCCTGAAAAAGATGCAAAAAACTCGCATAAGTATGGATCCCACCGAATTTAACAAAAAATCTTAAACGGCGACATTTTCAGATAAAAACTGCGGAGGAAATCGCTGCAAAAGTAAACAACACACAAAATTAGACTGTCGAAAGGGCTTTTGGCAGTTGATAGTGACAGAAAGGATGTCCTAGGACCTAACAATGGGAACACCACGAGGACATGACTGTTACCGTCGATTACCGTTCGGAATATGTTCAGCACCGTCAGTATATTGTGAAATTATGATTAAAACCCTGTATGGAATAGACAACGGTGCAATAGTTATTCATATACGAGAACGATGCAGGAGCTCAACAAAATCACACAAAGAAAAATGTGAGGCTAATGAACAACGAGAAAATTTTTTGGGAATACATATATATTATTTACAAACAAATACTGCGAGGCTGACAACGAAAATATTAGTGTTTTTAACACTAACATTCGCAATGATCCAGCAAACGTTAACAACACCACCAGTACTTAAATACTATAATGTGAATAAACCCGTGAAGTTGTCGGTTGATGTCTCGCGCAAATCCACGGAAGATCAACTACAGATTTTCAAAGCATTGGTAATCAGATTTGCGTGTAACAAGTTTTATGAATACGTTTTTGGAAACAAAAATTACCGTCGAGTCGGATTACAAACCATTCGAAGCCATATTTAAAAATCAACTTCACCAAGCTCGACTGAGACTGCAACGGACGTTTGCGCGATTGTAAGGTAGAGAAAACAGATACCGAGGAGGAATACTCAGTCAATCAGCTAAAGATAGTTTTATTAAGGTGACAAGGAACGATTCTGAACTCAAGCTGCTAAAACATGTGGAGCAACACGGATGACCACATTACAACAGGAAATTGGCGAAAGCCATAAAAAAATATGCGTCCGTCAACCAGAGATAATGTTCGAGCATGGCATGTTATTCAAGGCAACTAAAATCATAGTGATAAAGCAATGTAATGCTGGCCATGTATGGCATCAAACAGTTTGTAGAAAAGTGTAATGTGTGATAGCAAACTCACGCGAGCTAACAATTCAACCAAAACTATGACGTGTTACCCTTATCAAGTGGTGTCGTATGACATTTTCACATTTCGTGGAAATGAATATCTGATAATCGCAGACCATTACCAGGGCTTCATCGACTTCCAAAAATTAGAAGCAACAAAGAACCAGTGAAGTAATTCTGTATTTTCGTCAATGGTTCTCAGTACATAGTAAACCAGAAATCTTAGACACAGACGGTGGCTCTCAATACAAACCAGAACGAAATGTACGAACAGCGAAAACTTTCTTAAAACGCCGCTGGTTGGAGGGAACTGACACGTACAAGGCGCTATTAATAATGAAATACAGAACATCATGTCAAAAGTAGTTCAGTCGGTCAACTAGAACAATGGTTCCTATATCAAGAACAATTAAAACCAAAAGTAGTCGTTGGTGTAATAAATGAATTATTAAAGTTCCGAGAAAAACAAAATATCTGTGCAGACAGAACGTCAATTTCAAGAACTCAACCCAAAGCAGGAAGCATTGTGTTGGTGAAAATTGGTCATAGTGAGTGGAAGCCGGCTAAAGTTATCGAAGAGATCCAGTACACCTCCGATTATCAGTCAACCGATTAACCGTCACACGTCACACACAAAATTCCTTTTTTTTTTGTCCACAATCATATCGATTTTTTTGCGCACACAAAAGAGAATGTTTATGAAAATCATTATAATGTTCAATAAAACTTCAGCAAAAAATGAAATTCACATTGAGTTTTCCAGTTTTTTTCTTAATTTCGATTAACCGTCTTTTTGATTATCAGTCAGGGTGTTGGTCCGGTGGCTGACTGATAATCGGAGGTGTACTGTAATTGGTAATCATAAAAACCGAAAATGGTACGAAATACGATACATTTAAATAAGTCTAAGATGATGATACCAGATCTAGTGCCAATCAAAGACGAATCGCAAAGGTTTTGCTTGTATGGCCTTCTGGGTGGGTCTTTCATTCATTCAGACTGCACAACTTTTACTAATTCTATATGTTTTAGGCGACATGCGATGCTGATGGAGCTTTCACAAACGTGTTTTTTGCATGACCTGATGCACACAAGATTGTGAACTCGGAAAAAACCTAAAATAGAACTTTGAAACTGCCTCATGATATTTACTTAATTGGTGACTCGGCATTATCTTCCTATTTATTGGTACCTTATAAGGCATTTGTTTTCCTGATTTTGTTTTTGAAAAAAAAAACGAATATTTCTGTGATTTGTTGCATTGCAAAAGATACGCAAATGACGTTTACGAATATCTGGAAATTGCGTCATCGACAACTGGGCTAATGCAGTTTTACTATGATGCTGCAAAAACATTTTGGTGCAGGTAACGTTTGCGAAAACAGCCATTGTTTTTACCTTTTGATAGAACTTCTGAGCGTTGTTCCATCTTCCCAACCACCCTTTCTTGTTTCTCCGGACCAACCGATGCTTTAACCCCCTCCTGTACTCGTACAGCACTTAAGCCGCTCTCGTTTCTCAAAGCACCGCTACTTCTTTAAAGAGTTTTGCTCCATGTGCTTGTCTGCAAATGTACTCTTCATTAAATAAGGGGTTTCGTGCGGGTGGTCGTGTGATAGCTTCTTGGCATCGATGGGAGTGATTTTCAGCAATTAACGCAAATTGTGGGAGATTGAAGAATACGCGATTGACAAAGAGTTTGGCGGTTTCTAGCGACTGTAGCCATCCAACGTATCTAATCTCAGTATTTCACCGTTGTTGTAGTCTTTGAGATATACGTAGATATCTGTACCTTGGCTGTAACTATTGTAGGTAGTTATTCGAGTCTACATTGGTTGCCGGATCGCTTGTACTGCAGTACTGGAGAATTGCCTTGCGTTGGTTGCCCATGATCAATTTGGTTGAGTATTTTATGTTGTTCTTTTGTGAGTATTAAGTCGAAGAAACCATGTGATAGCTATAAAGTGAAACTCAGTCCTACATTAAAGTCAATTAGATAATGTCCCCTGGCATACCTGTGCTTTCTGCTTGCACCACGCTTCGCGTATATTATACGAAAGAGTGATCAATCACTCTAGATTGTTCTTCGGAAGAAAAGGATGTCTTCTGCAAGACGTGAAGTCTTATGGATGCCGTATAGAATTGATACGATGATAAATATGTATGCTAAAGGAAGTCTAACTAAAGGATAGTGTTTATTTCAGCTGAACCAAAGACTTTCTCACCATGTTAGGTGTTTCAACAGCGCTCTGTTTTCACCATTATCTGAACCCAAGCTATCTTCCGATTGAAAAGAGTTGACCGGATTAGACTAAAAAACTTTAACTACTTCTCTCCGTAAAGCAAATGCGTGCTCGTTTGCTAATCACAGATTTGTTGTTATCTTTCCTCTGGGGAATAAAAGTGTGAAAAACGAGATATCTTTAGCCTTCTGCATTAAGTGCAGTGAACTTGCCGCAATTTGAAAATAAATTATCAGAAATAACGAAATTAATTTGAAAGGTTTAATTCATGATTTGTGCACTACTAGTAAGAACGAGAAACACAATCAAAATAATCTCTTTCCGTATAATATCAAGCACACATAAATAAACAATTTCCGATTAGACATAACCCGCAGTTTATTTAGGTTGAGTCATTTTTCGTAAGTTAAATTCGAGATTAGCATAAAATAAAAATTACATCATCTTATTGCTACAAGTGTCTTTCAGATTATACGTACCTCAGGACGGTTATTACTGTTCGATTTCTTATTATTTGTACTTAAATGTTTCTTATGAGGACTGTAGTCACTGACGGCATCACTACTGTGTTCATCACAACCTGGCGGTGAAGGCAAGTCATCTTCAACATCCTCATCGATTTTCTTTAAATTATGATTCGATACTAAATTGTTAATTAGGTCACTAGCTGATACATGATTGTTAGTTATTTCACTGTCACCATCTTTTGGTGGTGTAGGTAACGGATCATTGTCATTAAGTTTTCCCAACAACGCAAATTTATTTTCCTAAAAGAAAAGAGAAATATATTTTTATCGAATGAATGCGATTCTTGTTTAACATTCATACCGTCAGTACCGGCATATTGGTGGCAGCAGCAATAGTTGGCATTCCAGCAGCACATGAAATTTGTGCTAAACCTGATATCGATGGACTATCGGGGCCTTCACCTTCACTAAACAAAAAGTTTTAATCAAATTATAAAAAGGAAACGTAAGTACGAGTGTATACCAAAGTGTTGTTGATGTGGTATTTAGTTTCTGCGATGTCAAATGTAATGAATATGTTTAAATTGAAACTTTTCAGAGAGCGCTTTAGAGTCAACCAATGCAAAGGAAGAAGAGATGACGTCAAATAAACAAATTTCCCACAATGAATTATGATCGATTATACATAAATCACTTCTGAGTGTTAATCATAAAATACTCTTCAATATGTTAGATTGATGAACCTGGCGATTTGTAAAATATTCACAAATAAGAATAGTTCAAATTAATAGGAATTTTTTCAAGCGAACAATGAAATGCAAAGAAAATCGTGATAATAATGATAATACTTAGAAAGCCATGCCCAATTTAATAAA
The DNA here is from genome assembly GCA_949129095.1 of Volucella bombylans. Classification (NCBI taxonomy): domain Eukaryota; kingdom Metazoa; phylum Arthropoda; class Insecta; order Diptera; family Syrphidae; genus Volucella; species Volucella bombylans. The sequence goes on along the minus strand of OX422143.1, from coordinate 62,804,304 downwards.
CGACTCACGAACGATTGCATCTATCGTCAAACTGTGATGCGGTGTCAAAAGTAGCAAGCCATTTCAACTGCGTGGTTATACGAAGATTTAAGTGAGTAATAGGTGGAATTTAAATATGAACACGCAGATTTTTTTTTCGATTTAACATTTTTATTATATTTTTTCTTAAGAACAGCTTGTTAAGGCGTTCTGATGCATAAAATGAGGCAAGTTTAATCTGATGTGTTATGTGTGTTTGTGAATTGGATGACACAAATGTTAACTATGGAAATGTATGTAAGATAAAGTGATTTTCTATTTACAAACAAGTTTAATTTGATCAAAAAAGGAGTATAATATAAAACCAAAAAAAACTTATATAACTGTAGGCATGCATGCATTTCTTGAAACCAAGTTGTCCCCCTTATGAAGTGGTACCTTATAATATTTACGGGTACCTTTTAAGAGTTACTCGTAGATTAAAAATATGTACTGATTCGGAAGTTGAAAGTTGTAAATATAATTTCTTCAGATCTGTGATAACATGTCGCAAGCAGTTGCTATCTTCTTGCCTCTGAATCAGGGGTTCATTTCGATGTCACTCCCTAAGACCAAGAATATCGTAATCTTCTTCTTTGATTAACGGTTTAAATATGTAATCTAATGCTGACGTATCTGCTTGTCGGGTTTTTTAAGTTCAAGGGACTTAGTACTATTCTACAGATCGCTCTATGTTGGATCACCGCGTTAGTTTGGCCAAGAGCTTGGTGATGTCTTTACATTTGAGTGATCCAATTATATTTCATGCGGTCTCTTCTTCAAACCTCGGTTGGAACTTGAGTCTCCATTGTTTTTTTGGATCGGATTTTCCGTCGACCTTCGTTGAACATGCCACTCTTCGGTTCTTAATGTGGAGACTTCCGCGAAAGCGCGTACTTCCTATGAGATCACGTTTGGTTACACCCGCTGACATTCGTTCCGTTTTCATTGCCATGGTTTGTCGTCCAACATTGCGATGGGTTTGTTAAAGCACGATTGTTTTGTACAATAAACCTTTAAGTCCAAGTAGCATTTTTCTCTCACAAAATACTGACTCTATGTGCGACATCGTCTGGTGGTTGACTCTTAAATTTATCGCACTTCAGCACGATGGCTCCTTCTAAATAGATACCAGGAGTTGGGTTTCTGGTTTGGGAAAAAATGGCAGAAATTTAGTCTTGGTACGACAGAATCGTAACATGTTATCTTCTAACACCTTTATCCAATTAGTAAGAGTTCCCGGAAGGGCTGTCACGTAATTGCTTATAATAGCGCTATCGTGGGCGAAAAGAAGACAAGTTGCTCTGGACTCGTTGATGTTACGATTTAAATAAAACCTTACATGACATTAGAAAGCAATGGACTTCGTACACTCGCTTGGTGTATTCAAACATCGAATTATCCAGTTATTCCCGCTGTTTCAACGTATGGGGTATTATTCTTATATACATCTCGAGTACAGATCTAAGCGCCATCCAAATAACATCTCTGGGAACTCTGTCGAACCCTTTTTCCAATTTGATGAAGACGATATGAAGGTACTTCGAGACTTCGCGATGTACCACTTCATATGTTGACCTGCTTCCTACAAATCCACAATGACTGTCACAGAGTTTAATAATATTAAACTCTGTTGCCAACTGTCTAGAACTCGCTCGTATATTTTCATAGTATACGATCGATTTTCATTCCACCGATCGGTAGTTGTTGCAATTTATCGTGTCGCCTTTGTCTTTATGCAGTGGAACAAGAGAGCTCTCTCTACTGATTAGGCATATGATCGCCTATCATTTCGATATATTTAAATCTTAGATTTCCGATTGTTACTCACACTTCGAAGGGTATATATTATCCGGTGCGACTGCATGCTCCTGGCTCTTTCTTTTTACCTCTTCTCCAACATCGACTTCCGTAAAATCTGTCAATTCAACTTCGTGCGCGACAGCCAAGGGAATGGTACCGCGCAGAAATTGTTCATTTACTGAGGCATTTGAGTATTCTTTCTATCTATTTCAAACTTCGGGATTCCCCGTGAGTCGATTACTCTGCTTGTCTTCAACATATTTCGTCAACTAAATGTAATCTGAAATTCTTCGGTTTCTTTCCTTATGAGATGCCGAGCAGAGTTTTTGCACTAATCTTATATTTTTCTTCAAACTTTTCCCACATATCTTGTGCGCTTAGTTCTTTTTCTTGGTCTATTCTAGCGTCCAGAACTAGCGCCTTTCGTTGTTTAATTGTGCCAGTTTATTTTTTCAAATGATGCCGGCTTTTGTTGGTTGTTCTCTGTCTTCTTCACGAAAAGTTATGTCAGCAGAATTTGGTGCTCACTTGTTAGTGGTTTGTCCAAGATCACTTAAGAATCTCTTACTCGTGATAGATCCGATAGATGGTAACCTATCTATCTTAATAAATAGTGTAATACTACAGTGGGATATGCATGAGTACAGAATATGTGTATCTTCTTCCGCCAAGTATCGTTCTTTTCCTCAACGAAAGTCTTCGTATTCGTATTTCGATTCTTCGATGTGTCCGGCTAAAGATGTACCGATGAAAGTTGTCAACTTTTTCTGTAAATTTATTTTCTACTCCAATTTGCTCACCTCGTCTTTAGGTCCGTGGAATGTGGGGAAACAATGGCGTATCTAAGGTGTTAAAAGTAGAGTGTCATAAACTGGATCATGCTAAAGGCTTCTGCTATTCAATATGGTTCCAAATAAACCCCCGAAGAATAATAAAAAATGCGATAAGAATATATCTTCATTATGAACGTTATTTTATAATAGAATTATAGAATTGCACTCCTCAGTTTTCTTATTCCACAAAATTGGATGTTGTTGTAGATTGCATAATATTCTCTTCTTGTTCAATTTTCCATTATTTCGATATGAGAGTTAAAAGCAGTTCTCAGGATTACTCTAGTCAATAGAATGCCTTCAATACTTATAGTTTTTTTTAGAGTTCTAATCGCTAGAAATCTTCTGTGTAAAATTACATCTAAGGCTAGAGATTTCTCTAATGTACTGGCCGCTCCGATTTGGACTACATTGTTAGTCAATCCGCACTTTTCTCTGTCCTCAGTGATCTTCGGTGTTTTACTTTAATCGAAAATCTTGCAAACACATTTGATTGCAAGGGACTCCGATTATTCCTGTTATCCGTTTTAACGTAATCGACATATATCACGTATCATTTTTACAAGTGTATCTAAATCCACACAAGACATATCGTAATTCAGTCGAATAGTTTTTCAGATGCCGGTCAGACCACCTATAAACGTGTTATGATCTTTCACTATTATTACTCGCAAGTTGGAATAGTATCGTCAGTCGAATTGCCTCCCACAAAGAACATTAGCTACCATGAAGCTCGATTTTTTTTGACTGCTGAAAGAGATCGCTTGTAAAATTACATCGTACGCAACATTAGCTTCCCTAGAACTTTTGTTGTTACAGTTCTTTACCTTTATACAGTGAAGCCAAAAAGTCGGTCTCTTCATTAATCTATTTTCTGCCAGTTTATATTTCCAATTGATTCCAAATCCGCTGGTTGGGTTGCCTATTTTCTTCAGGATAACCTGAAGTCGGAGATGAGTCTGAAGTGATTTTCCCAAGCTCTCTTTTCGAACCTCAATTCGTCATTTGGCGATATTCGCTTCGTTTCCGCTCTTAATTAGTATTTAAAAGCAGCTAAGTATGTCTTCCTTAGCCATGTTCCTGGTTTGCAAATACTTTCCTCCATGGAAAACAGTTTCTCTCTTAAGGTTCTATTAACAACATCCGTTTGCTCACAGACTATTTTTTTTATCAGCTACTGAGAATTTACCATACTACTGAGGTTACTGTAGCCCTACCATTAACTACAATACGCTCATAAATCTCTTTCTAGGTGATTTGCTGTGACTATTATCGCGTAGTTAATAGCAAAAATATTTCCATATCGCTCCAGTGGATGTGTCGGGATCTCCGTTAATGTGGCGTGAGAATTGTTGTGACCACCATAGCGTGTTGAAGAGATTTCTTTTGATAAATGTTTTAGGAAGCAATATAAGACCTGACACAAACTGTTGGTCGCATTACGTTCGTGGTTAATGTTTAATATGCAATTTCGAAAACGTCGGCTGATAGAAATAAGATTCTGTTTGATCATTGCCTATTAGGAACCCAACCGACCTCACTTCAATCATTGTAGTCAAACAGTTTGGGAAAGTGCAAAAAGCCATTGTCAGCGTCGACCCACTTCATTTTTCATTGCTTTATTTTCGCTGCTTACCATGGTATTTAGGGCTTCAATATTACAATGTCTCTATTGATATTCCATTAACTTTCAACTGAGTAAAAAGCCCTTCTTACATACTCATTTGCGAGTTCATTCGGTGTGGGATAGGGATAGAATTTGAGACAGAGGTATTTAATATGATATTTTACTGAAATGAGGGTTGTGCCAATTGATGAGGTGGATGAAATTTTTTATTACCAGAATGCAAGTGTTCTCCTGTGATTGCGACTTAAGTGTTTTGTAAATATTTTTTTTAACTACTTTATAAATTAATCACCGTAACCAGAATAACCTTTGCATATTGATTTGTAATGGATTATGGTTTCACACCCCATGAATTCGAATACCTAGATGTGATATAGATATATTTACGGAAGATATTTCTAATGGTTTTTATTGATCAAAACAAAACTCATTTGCTCCTAGAATTTAATTAATCACTCTACTACGCAACATGAGTGGGAACTTACGGATTCAATAAATCTTTTTGACCCTTACTGCCGCCAAGAGACCATGGTTCGTTTTTCTTATGGCCGGGACTATGTTCAATGCGTTTGTTAGTGGAATCGAAGCGCCCCTTGGGGTGGGATCGCTTTCTTCCTGGTATCCATAGAATACGTAATCCACTTGTTTTTTTACCATTACGAGATGCCATGTGTTTTTGCAACAATTACTGCATGTAAATAAAAATTACGTTATTTTTAAAATAATGGTGTTGAGTTTGCTATTTTGCATTAAGTAAAACAACCTGAAACGCATGCGGATGTGCAGTTAAAATAATCACAAATAACAATTTACAGAATTAAAGCGGTTTTGGAAAGCAACCATCATATCCATTAACCGACAGACACATAATTGAGAAGACTAATTTGTACCTTCATAGTTAGTTCTGGTTCCAAGAGCCCTTTAAATAATACCGTGACTTTTCCTTTCTGCTTATCATTTTTATTCATTTTTTTTTTGATATATAAAGTAGCGCGCCCTCAAGGGTTAAGGTACCGATGTACGTTGGTTTTATATGTCTGAATATTATAATGACTAGGAAATAGAGAGCGAGTTGTTCGGCTTATGAACGAATCACGATATTTTAGAGTACTTCCGAAAGTGGGCTTCAGGGTCTACTGATGAGCATTCATAGCGAGACGAGTGTTACGGTTAAAAGTTTCAAGGGGCGGACTGCTACTGGCGATTTCAATGGAGCACTGATGGTGGTAATAGCGATATAAGAAAGTGATACACGAGACATTTCGTCGGGGTTCGAGGGTGTCCATTGACTGGGTGATCTTAGCATCACCTATGAGTTTTATCGCACGATTTTGGATCCTATCTAGCAAGTGCAAAGTGGTCTTAGGGGCACCTGACCAGATGTGGGCGTTGCACTCCAGTTTTTTGGCGGATAAACCCCTTATATATTGAAGCCAGGTCAGAGGGGGTGAAATATTTGTTACATCGTTTGAGGAAACCTAGACATTTCGCAACATTTTTGGCGACATCGAATATGTGGTCATTCTAACGTAAGTTGTCATTGACACACATACGGAGGATGGAAAGTTTTTCGGTTTTGACGATGCAAGTGCCATTCATGGATAATGGCTGGGTGTTTAAATTTCGCTTTAACGACAGCAGACAGCATTGTGTTTTGGAAGCATTAAATTCCAATCTGTTGATAGTTCCCCAATTGGTTATGCTGTCAATATCGGAATTGAATGAGCGTAACATACGCTGCCGTTCCCGTTCTACATCCGAAGACCAGGGACGTGAGTCCGGAAACGAATATGAAAAGCAGAGAGTACTGTCGTCAGCAAAGGAATATATTGGATTAGAAGTGGCAGACAAGAGATCATTGATAAAAATGAAAAAGAGTGTCGGGGACAGAACGGAGCCCTGGGGCACACGCATTTATTTTGTGAAAATCAGATTTGAAACCATCCAAGACAACTTGTATTGAACGTTTCGAAAGGTAATTTCTAATCCATTGAAGAAGAGAGTTGTCGATGCACGCATTTTCGACAAAAGAGCCTGATGCCAAACTCTGTCAAATGCCTTAGAAATATCAAGTTCAACTATCTTGCTTTCGCCAGATTGATGTACACTTTGGTTCCACTTTTCGGTGAGACATGCCATCAAATCACCAGTGGACCTGTTGCTACGAAAACCGTATTTCCGGTCATTGAGAAGTTTTCGTGTTTCGAGATATTTCATGAGCTGACGATTTAGCAGCGTTTCTATGACATTGGAAAGAAGGGACGTAAGTGCAATGGGTCTGTAGGCGGAGAGAAAAGATGATTCGCCTTTTTTTGGGACGGGCTGGACAAATACTGTTTTCCTTCTGCTCGGGAAGAGTCCTAAAGAATAGGATTGATGAAAAATTGTACGCAGTGGTAAGCTTCCAGTGGCGTGGAAGAACACCTCTTCAGAAGAAGGGGAGATATTTCATCTGGACCAGCGGATTTATGTAACATATGTTGAGATCTTTAAGTACTCTTGCTACTACAGGAGTGCGAAAGTAGATTCGTCTCATTGAAGATTCGACGCACTCAAGTGTAGGCGGAGACAAAGCACAATCTGGAAGCGTTGAGCTGGCCGCAAAGTGTGCAGTAAGCAGATTGGCCTTGTCCAAAGAGCTGACAGCTGAAATATCATTGTCAATGAGCGTTGGGATGGAGGATGAGGCAGAATTTCTAATATTTTTGACGAACGACCAACAATTTTTACTACTTTTGGGATATAGTAGTATTTTTTGCCTCAGTTGTTGGTCGTATTGGAATCTTACACGTTTAACAAAGACGTTGCAGTCATTCCTGGCTCTTTTAAACTTTTTTCGGGTTTTCTCTGTCGGGTTGGTCTTGAAGGACCGAAAAAAACATTTCTCTAACACTGACAGCCTCTTTACAGGTCATTCCAAAGAAAATGGTGTCTGCTGATATGGCAGCGGTATCCACGTCGTTATCGAGGAAACATAATGACCAGTTAAAATTCCTAAAGAAGCTGTTAAGACCGCTCCAGTTGGCTTTCTCGTATTGCCATACGGTTCGTTTAGGAATTTTTTCTCTAACTGTGTGGTCGGTGTAGGAGAAATTAGCTGATATGACACAATGGTCCGACGAGCCTAGAGGGGAGAGCATATCAACGGTGTACTTGTCAGGGTGAGAAGTTAAAAACAAGTCCAGGGTGTTGGTGGTATGACTATCAACGTCTGGTATTCGTGTGGGTTTATTTACAAGCTGGGTCAAGTTATTTTTCACAGCGAATATCTCAACACACCGTCCTTCGGGTGTTGTCTGTCCAGAATGTCGAAACCAACCAGAATTGTGTATATTGAAATCGCCCGTAATTCTTTGCTACAATTCTTTGAATGGATTTAGACAGCGCATCAAACTCGTTAAAAGTAGAATTGCTGTCCAGTTTGGGGCTTTTGTAAATAAAGCAATAGTGGGTAATTTGGTTACGGAGATGGAATTTTAACCACATGAAGTTGAATTCCGGATTGGAACAAGGATTACACTGTGGTGGAATTTGGTAAGCAACATTACTATGCACTAAATGGCGAGACGGCGGTGAGAAAAGAATAATGCCACTAGTTCCTAGCCAGGCAGCTTCACATCAGCGTGATCTGTGATCTGAGAGGCGGGGATCTACCTGTGTTTCACTAAGTGCCAAAATAGCTGGTCTGTATTTACAGACGTGGATGTACGCAAAAAAGGGATTACTTTTTAGCCCACGTATATTTGCTACGTCTACTCTAAATTCGCTGGTCATTACAAAAAAAAAAAAAAAAAAAAACACAGACACCGACGATGTTAAGCAAGGCTGTGAAGTGAAAATTCAAACGTTGGTTTACCGAATCAAATTTTTGTAGGTATTATGCCCTTACAACAATAAGAAACTGTGCACCAACCAAATTCACACTCACAACCCGCTATCCATCGGTTGTTACATGCACTCAGTCATTGTTTTTGCGTTACGATGAAGTTATACGTCAACTGCAGTGACTGAGTGCAAAGAACAGCACTATTCCCGCACTATGATTTTTTATTTTTATTTTTCACAGGTACAATGCAAATTAATTTACATTGTCCAAAATACATGACTGTGCCGGGGAAATAAGCCCATATGGCATATACATTGAACAGTTAGTTTTAAATTTGATTAGGTGCTATATTGTGTTTTTTAAGTAAGGGGATAGTGATAAGTCTTATGGATTGAGCGTGGTATCTAATACAGCAGAGTGCTAGTGCTTGTGAACGGCTCAAAGCGATGTTGTATATGACTATGATTTTATTTATTTATTTTTTCCACTGCACTTCACGCTTTTTTGTTTTTTTTTCTCACTTTTTTCAAAGATATATATATTTTTTTATTTTGCACTTGCGCAGAAGTGATGGTTGGAATGTGCTTGCTTTATTTGTTTTTTTTTTTTGCACGAAACCACACTGTTGAGTTATTTACGAGTGCACTGGTGTCGCGTATGCGCTTATACCGGCTCACTGAAACGGAGACGATCTGCGCTGCTGTGTGCACAGTCTCCGTCGTAGTTGATAACTCTATCCGGAGCAGTTTCGGCGACGTGGAAAATTAGCAGCACCGCCAATTTTGTTCCGTATTATCAAAGTAGAGGAAAGCGTCTGTGGGGGAACGAAGCCATTAAAGGGCACACTCTCGTGATATATCATAGGTAAAGGAGTGGTACGATCGTTTGTCGTGGTCATTGTCCTAGAAATGTGCCTTCGAAATAGCCAAATAACGAAATTATTCACTCTTATTAGATTTGCGTTGTTATAAAAGGTCTTATAAGGATAGAATTGTATGTCCACTGAATCCGGTATTCTATACAAGGGAAGGCAAACACTCTCAAATACCTTTGCCAGTAAACTTGCTCTCACGTAAATCAACCAATAATCAACAACGATTGTCAAGAGTGATTGTTCGTCTTATTTGTACGAAGACATTGTCGGCAGAATTGATAGCAGAACCAAGGTAGACAAATTCAGTTACTATCTTAAACATATAACTGTCGATTGTGAAGTTCTTTTCAATCCGTCCATGTTGTGTGTTCCTTCTTGTTGGCAGCATATGTATACTTGGTTTGTCCCTCATTTACCGCTAAACCCATGTTGGCAGCTTCCGCTTCAATGGTAGCGAACGCACCGGTGACTGGCCGCTGAGTTCTGCCAATTATGTCAATATTAGATATCGGCGTACGGAGTTGCACAAACTTTTGAAAGACTCCGGTGTTGACCTGTGATCTCCGGACAATTCTTTCAAGTATGATGTTAAAGAATTCACATGACAGCTCGTATCTTCTGTAAAACCTTTTTTGGCATCATAGGTCTCAGTTAAGTCATTAACGACCTTGACGGAGCAGCGAGCATCATTCTGCACAGATGCACGAGTTTGGCAAGAATACTCGTAGGTCGCCTCTATAAATACTGTCGTATTTTTTTATTTTTTTTATAATTTACGCGCGCTTAAGGGGTTGATATCCTTTTACTGTTGCCAGGGCGCGGGCGGAAAGGTAGAAGGAGGCGAAAGGAAAATTGGTTTCTTGTAGTGGTTTGAAACTCAGGTGTGTTTGGTTTCGATATTCGCTCTCCAGGGGGTGGGAGTCCGAATAGGACGGAGAGTTTTTTCTTCACTCAGAGTGATTCGAAGGTTTTAAAAAAGATGGTGGTATCGATATGGACTTCTTGAGTTTTTTCCGGCATCTGCAAGAGTGTGAAAATTTTGTCGAAACCTGGCCTGCAACCACACTGATAGGAGCTAATCATCTTGTTGACTAAGGGTTTCATACAATATGGGAGATACCTATATAGTTGGCGCCAAATGATACTGAGATCTCAGCAATGAGTTGGTGTATGCTCTGCACAAAGTCAGTTTCAGCAGCTTGGAATACCTCGACCGGTAAACCGTCATTTCCAGTAGCTTTGTTTTGTCAGGTGGGCGGAAATTTTGGCTATCATCGTCTAAGTTGAATGGTTTAATACTACAGCTACTCTACTACAAGGTTTCCTTTTACATTTCTACAGGTTTCTGTACGAGTCTCGTTGACTTGACACGTTCTTTTTACCTGTTGGTAAAACTTCCGAAAGTTGTTCATGGAGTACAATCTCTCAATATCTTCGATCGCACGCTTCAACAAGGTAGCGATCCGAGTCAATGTTGGCTAGCCAAGATGTTCGGGCGTCCAGAATACTCGCAAAATGATCAAATGGGCATTATGCATTGGTTCCCACTGATTTCTTATTTCTTAGGGGTTCGTAAATTACATGGAGCTCTCCCTTTGAAATGCATGTGGGTATAGTCCATTTCAAATTACCGTGCAATTGGAAAGCTGCGGAAAGAGAGCCTGGAAGCGCATGCTACTCATCTGCTCCCTGAAAAGTTATATTTACGAAACGGCTGAACTTTCTCCACTTCCTTTCATATCTAACCCATTTGCATCATAAGCGCATATATCTTCTTTTCGACAATAGAAAGTAAAAAAAAGTGCTTTCCATAAAATCGTCATTGCCAACTCCACTGCAAAAATATACAATGGACACGCCTTCCACGTCCATGCATTCTCTCTACACTCTAGTTTCGCATCTGTCAATACCGGCTTCTTATCTTTTCCACAATACATTATCGAATGCCTTTCAAGCAGATAATCAGTACGCGCTGTACAATCAACATCAAAGTATGGTTACGCTCGAATCTGGATCACTTCCAGGATTACTGGAAAAATGGGCACATGCGCAAGAAATTGCACGGTGATTTGAAACGGACTATAGTTCCCTTTCGTCGGCAATTACATTATTTGACATGTCATTGAACTCAGGGAAATTTGGTCCCGAATCGCCAGTTCTTCACATTATTTTGAAAATTAAAACTGTAAAAAAGGGCTTGCTTTCACATGTCGTGGTTCACACGAATGACTTCATTAGCTTTGTACACTTACTGATAAGTGACTCCTAATGTCTTTACCTTCTCCTACAGGTTTTCAGTCAAAAAGAAATTGCCACCATCGACAGTTTGTCCTGGATTTATAACTGCTGTTATCAGTATTTGTTTATTGGATGAACAATTTTGTTTTATCAATATTTAGAGATTTTTCATAGATACTCGTAACTTAAATGGTCTGACCTCCGAGTTATACCTGTCAGTGAACTGCATGCACAAGCTTTTATCCTCAACAGCATTTTACTATGGTATTACTGCGTGCGTCAACAGTTGTAGTGCGGAATATTTCGTTTTTAGTGTGTTGTTATCAAGGTATCGTACTCGTACTATGGCTCGTCCTTTTATGGTCTCGTGCATTTGTTAACGGTACGTTGGAATCTTCTCGACTCAACTTTTCCATCTATAATTGTACAATTTTGGCTTGTGCGTATCAGAAGATACAGATAAGAGCCGCGTCTGGGAAGTGTCGGACTATACGTCGCTTAAAGACTGAGACGTACATTACACTGATCCCAACGATTGAGTAGTAGGTTGCCTCTAGTGTTGGTGTATTGTTATTATTATTTCCCTGATCATTGTATTTGGCGTTGGAATCTCTTCCGATCATGAAATAATTTTCCTCCGTTTCTAGTTTTAACAATCGAAGAAGTGTCTTGAGTTTCCGAGATAAATAAGGTTAATTGGGTAGGTTTCAATTGCAATGTACAGCCGATTTCCATTACAGGATGCACGCTTTATGGCTATAATATCTTTTGAATCGGAGAAATTGCAATATTACCTCTTTGTTAGAAGATGGATCTGTTTCTTTTTACAATTTCGCTAATCAAAAACACATCAGGAGCACATCCTTGAGTAAGAGTGTGGCTCTTCGTTCGATAATTATCAGCGAATTTATATTCAACGTAAGGAATTTAATCGTTCGTACCCATTACGGTTTGGATGCTCTATCATCTACCATTAATTGCTGTCGATAGTTTGTGGTGTTTCTCTTGGTCTTACAAAATAATTTTTGATATCCATTCCTCGGACTTGTGATTCCTAGCGCACAGCAGTCGCAATTCGTTGTTCCGGTAACAAACACTTTTAAAGCTCTTAGCATTCCATCTCTTTAAGAACTGTGAGGAGCTCCTCCGGAGAAGAACTCCTTGGTAGGGTCCTTTAGTCAATTTTTTATTTTATGACGCGTTTTACTGTATTGCTGTGGATTGCATGTTTATCTAAGCATACAAAAAGTCATATTTTTGATTTTCTGTTGATGGTGTTGTTTTTGCTGTTTTTGAAGCTGTTTATGCTAGTTTTGTACATGTTGTACATTAACCTGCTGTTGCTGCTTTTTGTTGTTTTTGTTTTTATTAGGCTCTTGTTGTAGTGGCTAATTTTGCTATTGCTGCAATTGTTGTTGTTCAGAATACAGAGCCTTCTGCTGTTGCTACGTATAACTTTTGTTGCAGCAGTCGTATATTACTATTTAGGAATTCAACAACAGTGGGACATGCATGGATATTATTCTTGCTGCTGCTGATGTAGATGTCCTTTCTCTTATTTCACTTGATAGCTTTTCAGTTGAAACTGTTAGGAAGGGGCACTACGTTGGTAGCTGATTTTGGTTTCTGCTTATCCTCCTATTTGATAAAGTCGTCGACTAGGGTGTAGTACCTGCAATACAACAATTACTGTCCGAGCGCTGGGCCAATTGGACTATTTTTACGAACATTTCTAAAAATTTTAATTGGATCACTGATTTTACTACCTAAAGAAAAATCAAAACACATCTGCATTCAACGAGAGACTACGAACAACTGTTCTTTATAGATATTATTCATATCTCGTAAGTTTTAATTTTTCCCGAGAGTTCGATCAAAAATAGCTACTTCTCTCTTGTCTAGCATGTATGAAAGAGTTCCCATAAGATCATTTCATTTAAATAAAACAGATTTATCAATTAGTTAGCAAAAGTAAATATTTTTGACTACAATTTAGTATGTTTATGGTTCAACCATAATCTCCTAATCTGAACAATAATAAAGTACGAGTATATGTTACTCATAATATCTCAACCTTTTAATTACCACTTCACTAATTATCACACCTCGTCACTTTTTCTTTCAACTACACTATATATTTTTTTGTTGCTTTTTTCATTTGATTCAATCAACAGCCACACGTGGAATTTGAAACTTTAATTAGAGTTGGATTAAAGAGGTCAATTAAGCACATACGATACAGATTTTTTTTTGGCTTGAGCTCGTACCTTGTAGATTTTAACTTGATGTGAAAATAATATTTGCCTACTTTTTGATTACGATTCGAATGATAACTAGTTCTGAAGTGCTGTCTTGCTCGCTGCTTGACTTATCATATGTTAAATAAATTAAGCAAATTGGTAAAAGTATAAAAACTTTTGTTCTACATTATAGTACTGTATGTACTTGTGCGTACATGATGAATACAAAAAAGGTAGACAAAAATACGAGTAGAGGCAATGAAATGAAAACATATTCATTTTTGTTTTTGCAAATGCATGTTGCAATGATTTTCGATGTATGGGTTTATGGCGATTTAGGTATTGCACGTCATTAAGTGGTTTTCATTAAAGCCTCCGTTTAGTAATGGCGGCCGTAACAGATGTGTTAAAAGTGACTCCTGTCATTTCAACCATGTGTGGTGCAATACTTAATGTCAGCATATAGAAAAAAATAGACCTTTACAGGATAAGAAAATAGAATTTTCAAACATTCCAGCAATGGGAAACTGGAAAAAAGTTAAAAACTCATACAGCAGAGTCTCGATAATCCGAACACCCAAAATGTATACCCTGTTCGGACTAGCGAATCGTTCGAATTATAGTATGTAGACATTTTGAAGGCATTTTTCGAAACAAAACAAAGTTTTTCGTAATTTAAAATATACTTTAATAATGTAAAATGTATGTAACACATATTAGAGTGTAATGCAATTTATGTAATTACGCTTTTTTAAAAAATTTTACGAGTGGTATTTAGCGACATAGAAAACGCTTTATCCCTTATTTTACGTAATAACATTTTTTCTGGAATCGAAATATCGACTTCATCCACCCATTCTAAGCAAGTATTTAAGGCAGACACAGCTAGAGTATGTGAACTCCTTGCAACCGGGTCCGATGACTTCAATTCTTCTTCGCTTTTGATATTAGTGTCTACTTCTGAAAAGCCTCTGTTACGAAAAATGCTTAATGGACCGTTGTCCTTTGCCAAAAACCAGCAAAGGCAGTTTGTGCGTTCAGGTTGCGTTTGCGCATGGCATAAATGTAATCCTCGCCTTTGATACTTTGGAATCTGGGGCCCTAGTCTCTGACCCAGACGACAGCGTTTTGCCTGGTATCATTTTCCAGTACAAGTCTGATTCGTCAGCATTATAGATTTGATCTGCAATCAGATCTTTTCCCTACAAACGACCATAAATTTTTCCTGGAATGGCTTCACAGCTCCTTCATTATTCGACAATTTCTCACCGGTTAGTTTTAGTTGGCGTATACCATGCCTTTTCTTAAAATTATTTAACCATCCTCTACTGGCAACAAACTTTCCTTTTTCAAGTCTTTCTTGGAAAAAGTTGGCCTTTTCCATCAATACTTCACCTGACAAAGGGACGTTCTTTCTTCGCTGCTCTAAAAACCACGTAAATAAAGCATCTTCAAGCTGGGAGTTTTCAAGAGATTTTAAGGTTTTTCTGGTGCCTGAACCCTTTTCTGTGTTTATTACAAATGATTTTATTTTTTCCTCCTTGCTTTTAATGTCAAAAATAGTGGACTCCACCCTGAAGTTACGCAGTTAGCCTGTGGTCATCCCTTTATGAAAATTTACGACCCCCCTTTGTTTTTAACAATGATGATTGACAGCTAAAGGGTTGTAATAGTCCTGGATTGAGATGTCATCTTCCATGATTTATGATCCAAATGTTTGTAACTGCGTATTATTGGGATTGTTGATGTGAAGTGATACCTTTCTTCGTTATAGTTCTTCGGTACATCTGTTTAATCTGCACGTCAACTTAAAGTTACTGGAAAAAGTAAGGCCCGGTGCACATGAGCTGCATCGTAGTTCTTCCTATCTATGTTGCATCGTATTTCTTCCTATCTATGTTGCATCGTATTTCTTCCTATCTATGTTGCATCTTATGTGCACCGGGCCTAAGGGAACAGACTTAGTATTGCGTAGTGTGTGTGGCACTGCGAGTGACTCAAGTTAAATCAATTCTTCGAATTTTCGCACTCGTTCCCGTACCCAGGGGGGTCGTTCGGATTACTCAAGCATTCGGATTATCAAGGCCCTGCTGTATATGACTGCAAACTTCTCATCACGTGTGTTCAAAATCATACAACAATATCCTAAAAATAGTATACTCGTACAATAAGTTGTTTTCTGTTTGTAAGAAATTCAGTATAATTCGATCGCAACCCATTTATGTCGCAGCCAATTCAACGCATCTTATAAGTATTTCGATGTCTTTACTTTCGCTTGAGCAAGTTGAAATTTCAAATTCTATAAATCCCTTTTCGTACATCTCATCGCACTTAGGTTTGTTTAAATGCATTGCCATGCCCGGGTGGGGGAATAGGGAGGGAATGGGAATTTGATTGCGGTTCCTAGTTATGATTTCCTCTTCCCGTATCGCGTTGGTTGTCGTTTGGTTCTTGAGCGGGTCTAAGCCGTCTGAAATCTGAAAAGAGATGTGAGTGAAGCAGCATACAGCTCTGGGAGGTCGTTTAAGTAGTAACTTCCTAAAGTTCTTTGTGTCAGCCCATCCCGTCCATTGGTCTGCAGGTGACGGTCAACCACGCTTAACAACAACCCACATTACAACATATAGGTAGGTAGGCAAGTAAGAGTGGCTGTTGGAAATACCAACCCACTTAGGCCAATTGGCCCATTGTGATGTCACGTGGATCTATGATCCTCTTACTAATGGAACCAGTTTGTGCTTATGATGAAGCGTAGGAGACTGTTTACGTCTATATTTTTTAGATCGTTTAAGTCGATGTAGAAGAAAGCCCCTAGATGAAGTTTTCTTCTCTGGGAGAGAGCTGGACATGTACAGAGTAGGTGGAGGATTGTCTCCTCCTCTTCCTCGTCCATGCAGCTTCTACAGAAATCATTTGTAAATGCGCCAAGCCTTCTTGCGTGCTTGCCTATGATGCAGTGTCCAGTGATGACACCTATTATGGCGCTAAGATGTTTCCTATTTAGAAGGATCAGACACCTCGAGCGATTCAGATCCAGCTTTGGCCAGATCTGTTTGGTCGCTAGACATGTTTGTCCAACAGTCCACATAAGGTCTGTTATTTTATTGGCATCCAGCTTTATGTTAATTTGCACGTAGCGATTGGTATACCTATGCTACCCTTTTCCGGTAGAATATTATTGGTGAGTTCATCGGCTCTACAGTTCCCTGGAATGTCTCTGTTGCCCGGCATCCAACAAAGGTGAAGGTTGAACTGCTCTGCCATCTCCATGAGAGATGATCGGCATTCAATTGCGGTTTTAGAATTTAATGAGACCGAGTCCAGGGACTTGATAGCGGCCTGACTATCCGAAAAGATGTGAATATCCTTTGCAGATATCACGTTTTTCTACAGCCAGGACAGAGCTTCTTTAATCGCCAAAATTTCCGCCTGCAACACGCTACAGTGATTTGGAAGACGGAAAGAGAGGCTCAGATTTATCTTATCTGAGAAAACACCGCCACCAACTCCGGTATCGGTTTTAGTTCCTTCTGTGTAGAGATGGATTGACTTGTCCCCCATGAAAGCATCTTCCTTCCAGAATGATCTAGAGGTAAGCTTCCCATTCTTTGTCAAACCAAATTCAGGTATGGTGTAATCGATGTTCTCTGTGAGGATTCCTAATGTGTCAAAGCGATGTCAAATGAAGCAGAATGTCTAATGCCGCAGAGGGGGTAGACCGCAAGGCTTCGCCTATGCATACACATACTGTTCTTTGGACTCTGCTTAGTCTAATGCAGTTGACTGCTTTTTCTAAGGCCATCCACTAGACGAACATCCCGTAAGTAAATATCGGTCTTATGACCGAGGTGTATAGCCAGTGGGTTATGCGAGGTTGAAAGCCCCATTTATTCCAACTGGCTTTTTTGCAAGAGAATAAAGCTACTGTAGCTTTATTGATTCTTTCTTGAATGATAGGTTTCCAGTTTAGTTTCCTGTGCGCCTCTTGAGGTAGAGACCCTCAATACGGTATTGCTTAGTGCTGCATTGATGTTTCTTTTGCGGAGCATACAAACTATCAGGTTCGTTAATGGACTAACTCCAGCATTTCCTAAGTTTCTAATTGAAGTCTTCTTCAATAGCTCATATGAATAAAAAGTAGTAAACGCAAAAATTTGTAGCATCTACTGAAAAGTAAACTCTGCCCCAAAACTCTTCATTTGGTATGAGTAAAAAAAAATTTCGAACATGAAGTAGGTACTACTTTCGAAATTGGGAAATGTAGCATATGCTACAATTTAACATCTGTCAAAATGAATTGTTGTGGTTTTTGAGTTTTTGATTTTGTTTGTTACTTATAAATAAAGAGATGGATATAATTGAATCGCAAGAGTCTGACATGGAAACGCAATATTTTGGTTTGGTTAAGAGGAATACTTTTAGTTTAGTAATTTAAATGAAATTTCAAATAAGGCACTTGATGAAAACGTTTTTTTTTACGAGGATTACCCTCAATCTAACCTGACAAAAACGCAGCAATGGCATCACGGCGCTGAATACCTCGTGATTTTTCGTTATTATTGCCTGTGTTTTCCCGTAAAAGCATGTTGACTACTTCTATTTCATGCTCAAAATATTCAAAATCTTCATCATGCAAAGTTTTTGCGATATTATGTAAATCAAAGCAAGCCAAAATCATTGATGACACTCGGCTTGTTGTCATTCGTATTTTAGACTGCAATATGGGAAACCTCTTTTTCACCTGGCCGAATACACATTCAATTGCAACACGCTCCTTAGCATGCATTTTGTTGAACAAACGTTGGGCCGGTGTTGCTGTTTCGCGATATGGCGTAATTAGCCATGGTGCGATTCCGTAACCATCATCAGCCAAAAGTAAAGCACCGGTCGCATTCTCGTACATACTTTGCATTACGTTTGAGTTGCGCCAGATTCGCGCATCGTGAACCGAACCAGGCCAAGAACAATCAACACTTGTAAACATATACTTTCCATCGCAGGTCGCCTGTACATTAAACGACTTCAATCCTTTGCGGTTAACGAATTCATCGCCGTGTTCATGAGGACGAATTATTAAAATATGTGTACAGTCGCCCGCTCCTATTGCATTTGGAATTAAGTTATTGATCAGCCATACATTTTTGGCTTCATTCATTTCATTCTCACTGGAGGGAAAACGATTCCATTCGCCAGCTCTAGCAACAATTTTTTGGCATACAAACCAAATGATTTTGTTGGCTGTCGTTTGATGTATCCCGATATCCTCTCCCACGCCAACCTGAAGCAATTTGAAACCAAATTAATTACTATCATGTCATGAAAAATACACAGATTTTTTTCCTGGAAACCTGGATCACCAACATACCGCAAAAACGTTCGCATTTTCTGCGAATTCGTAATCGCGCCACCTCTTGTTTCCCCACTGTCCGGGCCTAAAAAATGTTGTGCCAACCAATCGACGTTTTCTTCCGTAAATCTATCGATGTCAGCGTCACGTCTTCATTTATATGATTTATGTTGCCGTTCAGTAATATTCATAAACATAGCCATGATCACGCAAACCATTTCAATTGCTAAAACCTCAAACTGATTCTACCAATGTTTACGCAAATAAGACATTTTTCTTGTAGTAAACTTGTTTGTAGTCTGCTTTTCACTTTACTACATCAAAAGTGTAGTACATGCTACTTTTATTCATACGAAGTGGCTCTAAGCTAGCATGTTCGAAAACAATTGACAACTGTAGTGTAGTAAAGACGCCTTTATTCATACCAAGATACTACAAATGTAGTATTTACTACAAAAATTGTAGTAAACTTAGCTTTACTACTTTTTATTCATATGAGCTAATGTCATGGAAACTTCATGTAGGGTTTTCTTTTTGTGTAGGCATGGTAATTTAAGGCTAAGTCTTCTGGATGCAGCTTACTTCGATAATGAGTGTCAATCAGTTTTTCCAAAGCTTTTAAAATGAACGATGTTAGGTTTTTACCTTTACCTTTTTACCCTCCAGCATTTTGGCACCCATCTGTACTTTATACTGTAGATGAACCTAAACTTAAAGAGCATACTTTCTTTTACTTTTGATGACACCTTACAGATTGGGGCGGTGTCCTGGTCCTTAGTCAACATACTTTTCCAGTCAGCTCAATTCTAAGCTATTTCCAGTCCCCTACCAACTGTGTGTGCCACCATAAGTAAGGTATTCCGACATTCCTTTGCCCCACTGGTGAAATACAAGACTCTTTGGGCTGGAGAACTGGTGTCCACGTACTCTATATGACCTAGCCATCTTCATTGTAGTAAGCGAAGCTTTCTAACCAGATTCACGTCGTTGTACAGCAGATACAGTTCTTTCAAATTCCGTCAACGCAGACGGGGCCAAATATCGCACAGAGAATTTTTCACTTAGGCGTTTGGGTGGACAAAATCGATTCATCATGTACCCGCGCGGCCTACTAGATATCTATAATTAGGTGAATTAACGGTGAGCATTTATCAAGCCTGGCCTCTACAGTTGAACACTCGGAACTACTCTTGCTCGTCTGGGTGAACTTCAAAAATGGGGTGACAAACTGAGCGAGATATTAATACTAATCCATCAGAGTGGCAAAGTGCGTTCCTGGCTGTAACCGTTAATGAAAATTTATGGTAAGCTGTGGGTTGATGTGGTCGGCTGTAAAATGTGTTTCAGAAGTCTTAAAAGAAGCGCTTCGCGAAAAATAATAGAGCGTACTAAGAGCAGTAAACGACAGTATTGTTCTACATAAATACTTCGCTTTAGACTTCACAAACTTATGCGAAGGAGAAGTAATTATTATAAAAACAACAAAAGCCTCCGATAAGAACTATCTTAGTATACAGATGGTATATTTTGCTTTATTCCGAATAAAAATCTTATTCTCTGTTCTCTCATTACAATAACGTGTCTTGTTGCCAAGATCACCGAAGTGCTTATAAATTGTCAGCTTATAGAATGCATTGAGAAACAAAGATAACCAGCAGTACGATTTTAATGATTAATAATTGTCTAACGAAAGCTCTTGATATTTGAAAAATGCATGAATTAGCACTTTTTTTTTTGCTATGGATTAAACATTTCCTCTCAGAACGTTTAGTTCGGGCTGTTATAGATGGTTTCAAGTCTGATAGTCACAAGAATATTAGAATTCTATTCAATTCTATTCAATAATTATATTGTATAATTATTCGCTGATAATAGAATTCGTTGGCTTTTGACATGTTTCCAGAATCAAATGTTTGGCTTTTCGATTGAACCATATGTAGAGCAAATGTGTTTTCTATCGCTTAAACAGAATCTCAATTTCTAGCGATTACACACGAATGTAACTCGATATGTGTATTAATCACAACTTACGGTGGAGTGATAACATATTCGATGTTGCCAAAGATTCTGCGAAATATTTAAGTGTTATCAAATTATATATACAATTGTTTGTACTGTTTGATCTTGGGCTAAAATATAAGTAAAATTGGAGTATGCAAAAACTAGTCGGGCAATCCAGTAGCATTTCCGCACTTACAACTTTCTATCACAACGCTCATCTCCCTATGAATGCTCATTAGCTTACCCTTAATCCCAACTTCAGAAGACTTCAGTTTCTTCCTATTTATGATAATAAAAATAAATCAATCTCGCTTTCTTCTCAATAAATATCTCGCTTTCCCCTGTTCTTAATTTTCCTGCCGCTTGAAATATGTATAAACATTTTAAGGGTGTTCGTAAAGCCTTAAACGGGCCCACATTATAAAATATTTATTCGCAGTGCATATAACAATAGAACTTGTGCGTCATTTCAGTGCATTAAATCCTTTATGAATAGCTTTTGTTTTGGTACTTTTGGGGCGGCTTTGAGCTTGTGAGTACTTTTACTGCTAAAGCTTCTGGTGGTCTCCCACGATTGCATCCATTGCATCCACTTGTTTAAGCTGTAACTTTGAGAATGATGCAGATATGGTTTGGTAAAAGTTTACAATTTTGTAGGAGGTTGATCCGGAGATTCTAGCTACCTTTTTGAGTGTGAAGTTATGTTATCATTCTCTTTTCTTTTTTTTTAATCATGGTGTCGTGTAAACAACATTTTCGTATGGTACTGTAGCAGATGCGCTCCCCAATATTAAGGTTTACCTTATTGAAACAATTTTAGACAGCGTTGTTCTTTTTCTCATCTTACCAATTGCCAATACTTTACGACACGAAGACCGTTCCATTGTAAGGCATGTCATGCAATGGAACCAAGGCAGACATGGAAAAGCATAGTCGAAGAATACAAAGTCCGCTTTCATACGTCGCAAGTGTGTTTAGCGCAAGTTCTGGTTATTTTCTTTTGAATTGTCATTCAGTGATGCGAGCAACTCTACATGAAGACTTTCCCCTTCTTTGATTTTGCATGTTATTTGACAATTCTCTTTCATTTCATCTTTGGCGCTCAGTATTTCATAATTGAAAATGAGCCCGCTTGTTAATTCTTTGGTCCATTTCAGTTCATCCACCATACTGAAATGTTGTGCTCGTAACAACAGCCAAAGAAATAATGAAGAAAATGCGAAAAAGAAAGAAGAAGGAGAAAAAGAAATGTCAAAAACTTGCAATGAAGATGCTACCCACAGGCAGTGGGAATTTGGTTAATTGGGTATTTTTTGTTTCATTATCCCTCCCTTTTGCACTCACTAGAATCTTTCGAAACATGCGACGTATGCAAGCGGACAAATGGATAAATACACAGCCATAAGTTGATTTAGTAACCAACAGTATTCGTTTGAAGTGTGTGTGTTTATTTTGTTGTGTGACGTTTGATTTATACATTGGAACAAATATCTCCCACTCAATTTTTGTTTTAAATTAGATAAAACAGCCACGAAAACGGTTCAAATAATAATTGCATATTGTGATGAGTTTCTGAGCCGAAGCAAGGTATTAAAATAGTATTCACGGTTTAATAACAGTCGGAAAAAATGGTTATAGAACGAAGAACGTAGCAGGAAAAGATATACTAAACTAAGGTAAATCACACGGCCTTACTATACTAAACACGCTATTTATTAAGCAAGAGCGGCGTTTGATTACATACTGCAGTGGTTGGCACCAAACACAAATGGATTGCCATCTATGCTGGAACAACACGAAACGGCGAGTAAAAGATTCTAAAGTGAACCACTAGCAAGTCAGTGCTGGCAGAATTTTTCGTGAAAAAGCCAAGGAACAATCAACGAAAACAAACGATATTGATTATTGAAAAAATTGCATTCACTCGAAATGACTGCCTTTTGCTCTAACACAAGCTTCCAAACGGTGTGGCCATTGTGCTATAGCAGCACGTATGGTTTTCATGGAGATCACGGACGCTGCTCTGGTTAATGCTGTTTTAAGGCTCTCCAAATTTCTGTGGGGAGTCTTGCAGGCCATGTTCTTCAATTCATAATCCAGTGGATTCAGATCTGGACTCTCCGCCGGCCAATCTTCTGCTGCTATAAAGCCAGGAATAGTGACTTTGAGCCACTCCTCCGTGGTTTTGGCTTTGTGTGCTGGAGCAGAGTCCTGTTGGAAGATCCATCTGTATCCATTGGAGAGGGTATTGGTCAAACCCTTCACAACACCCAGTTTTTACGCATTTTCCACAGAAATCGAGGGATATGACACCATGGTGAGAGACCTCCTACCAAACCATTACGAAAGCGAGATGATGTCCACGTTGACCATTTGGAACAACTTTTTCCCTTCCTTAGATGAAGTGGCATAAATTTTGTCATTTTGTTTGTTGAAAACTTCTTCCACGGTAAAAATTTTCTCATCCGTAAACAGAATGTTTTCATGGCCATTGTCCGCGTTTAGAAGATGACCAGCGGACCGACGATAGATTTTCATATGCAGATCATCCCGAATCAGCCTAGACATGAATCTGGTTGATATATCCAATTCATTGGACACGATCTTCTGCTTCCTAAGGGGATTTCTCCGAATTCGTTAACGCATTGCCTTTACTACTGCATTCGTACGGACGACAAGCGGGCGACCACGTCTTGGCCTGTACTCTACTCCAGACAATTCGCCGAGCAAGCAATAGCCCAATAAACGAATATTCTCGATATTCCGAGTGGTTTTAGCAAGTCGAAAATGTAAATAAAAAATAAAAGCCAAGCTTTTGAAGCGCGCATAAAGTACACCGGAAACAGCGAAACCGCAGAGGTGCAACGTCGCAGCACGGGTAAACGAACTAATATTTTTATGTTTACGATGTAACGAAGAAAAAACTCGCAAGTGATTTAATCGCCGAAATATATTGAAGATGAGTCGGGAGACCTAACAACAGGGGACAACGGAATTTGCAATAGATGAAAGGAGTACCTACTAAACGAAGAAGAGCCCGAAGAGTATAGTAAACTGCAGATTTTACGGAACCCGAAGTTAGCGAAGCAGTAAAAACAATGAACCGGGGACGCGCAATCGGACCGGATATCAGACCCTGTGAAGCGTGGGAGACAGATGCCACGTTTAACATACGAGAGATTAAAATAATGCGTTGATCAGCACCCTTCGAGTAGTATAAGTACCACCACCAGTACCAGATTCGAAGTCGTGTGTAAGACACGAACTTCTACTTTGGAGAACGGTCGAGGCTTATCTAATACCAGACATTCTATGGGTCATAGCACCTCATTGTGGAGCAATTCCACATCGGGCAGACTGATCAGTCCCATAATCAAATGGTTCAACATATGCTGAACCATGAGACGTCCACGCTCCAGTCAGCCCTTCCCGATTCTGAAAATAACCTAGCCACCACGATACGATACCAATTTCTAGATCAGGCTGACCTTTCGTGGTACCAGAATATAGGTTCTGGTCGAGCTTCGCACTCTTGCGGTCACTTCCAGTTACTCATCTGTAAGATGCCTGGATACACGCACAGAAACGCATTTAACAGAAAACCCAGACTGAGGCTGAAACTCAGCTCTGGTAGCCCGCTTATTGTCGATACACCCTGATGGAAGTTATAAGTAACTCTACATTTAACACATTCAGAAAGTAGGAGCTCACACTCCCTAAGGGAGAATTTTCCAAGTGTGGGAGGCAATCGAAAATCTTGGGTTTTAATGGATTGCGATTTTATTTAATAGAATGATGAGAGGCGATTCGCAGGAGCATGCTACCTGGCAAAGGCCTCTATTATGCTGAAATTATGCAATTATCAGAAACGCTCATCGTCGACATATCCTGATGGAAGTTATAAGTTACCCTACCTGTAACGTTTATGTTCCATCTAGACTGGACACATTCAGAAAGCAGGAGCTTACATTCCCTATAAACGAAAATCTTTGGCTCGAAGGGATCGCGATTTTATTTAATAGAATGATGAGAGGTGATGAAATGCCTAACCAGTGGAGGGAAAGTTTTCTGGTTCCACAGTATAAAGGCAAAGCAACTCTGCAAATTGCAACAACTACAGATCGGTGAAACTAATGTCGCCTACTATAAAAATATACAAGCGAGCTCTAGACAATCGGCACCGGCAGATCGACATATGACTAGAGTCCGACCGAAGGTGAATTTTTTGGCCGAAGCCGAACTTCGGTTTCTTCATCACCTTCAGCCGAAGCCGAATCTAATGGAGATTGTATTTCAAAATGCTAAAGAGCCTAAAATATAGTGATCAGTTTGATAAAATTGATCGGTAGATATTTTATTTTTTATTAATTTATTTTACAAAGACACAAACAGCGAAATAGCCAGTAAAATATTGCAGTAGACTCCGTAGACATAAACGGAACAATCAAAATGAATGCTTAGCAAAGAAATAAAAACAAAAAATAACCAGTAAAAAAAAACAAAACCCTAGGTACATTCGATAACACGTAAATACAACAAACAAAGTTAATATGAGAAGACAAACGATGAAGTAGAATTAATAATCAAAATTAAATAACTTAATATTAACTAGCCCTTTCCTCGCTACACGAACTTATGCATAACGAGTTTCCCATTTTTACTGCATCGCTACTGCTCCGCTTATGGGGTTGGCTAACGTCGCAGATTGCAGAACGCGTCTGCATACTGCTCGGCCCTGTATCGCTTTGGCGGTTAGCCCCAGGCGTTGTTGTGCATTTGCAATCCGAGCAATCCAGGAATTCTTTTTCCTACCTAGTTTTTTTTTAGTAGGAGCGACCGTAGTTGATATTGCCTTCTTAACGGGATTTTCCGGAGATTTTCTTTGAATGTGGCAATACCAGCTAATTCTATCCGACTCAAGTTGTTCGATTACCGAATTTTTTATGTGTAGACTTCCTCTAATGTGCGTAGATCTAATGCAGTCGCGTTTCGTAACTCCAGTCGACATCCTTAACATATTCATCTCTGCTGCCGTCATTTTATTTTTAAACGCTTCGTATATTGTCCAGCACTGCGAACCATATGTAAGAGCTCGCCGAACCATCGTGGTGTAAAGTTTTCCCTTTAATTTAAGTGGGAATTTTCGGTCACAGAAGATTCCCGAATTTTCTCGCCATTTCATCCACCCCACACTTAGTCTGTGCCTTACGTCATTGTCACATTTTGCTTCTACGTTAACGATTGATCCTAAATACTTGAAACTAGTGGTTTTCGGAAGAACTATTCCGTCCAACATTATATCTAGAATAGGTCGCAGTGGATCCGAAAATGGGCAGGTCAAATGTTCCGTCTTTGAGCGACTTATTTTAAACCCGTTTTTCTCTAGCGCCTCTTTCCATTTACTTAGGACGTTTTGTAAATCTACGACATTATCGCTTAGAATAACTGCGTCGTCGGCGAAGAGAATCGATGTTACATTTGCTTCGTGCATGCAATCTTTCAAAAGATAGTCTAGTACCACGTTAAAGAGGAAAGGGCTAAGAACGCTTCCTTGATGCACTCCGACATTAACGGAAATGCTCTCGTAAGTCCGGCGGTACATTTAACAGCAGTTTTGACGTTTCCATACATGTCTTGTATCATTCGTATATACGTTTCCGGTACCTTTTGAGAACTCTTTATGATTTTGCGAAGACGTTCGTTTAAAACTCTTTCAACGATTTTCATCGTGTGTGACATCAGCTTGATTGAGCGGTAGTTGCTGCATTCTCGCGTGTCTTTTTTTTTTCATTGGATTTACATTTTATTCATACAAAAAACTAAAATGGAACAAACTAACAGCATGAAATAGAGTTCACATTTAGTAGAACTTGTGATAGCCCAGCTATGCTTACGTTAGACACCTTCCTTCACGTGGACATTTTGATGCTTATTGAAACTATAATCTGTGAATGGTGATTACTCGTATTTATGTAAAGCGTCTTTTTAGTTGACGGCATTGAAGTATTCCTGTGATTTCGATGGATCAGCAACCATTGTCTTGCTGCCTGGCTTCCAGTTGGCTGGACAGACTTCACCATGCTCATCGGTGAATTGGAAAGCCTGTACCAAACGTAGAGTTTCATCGACATTACGGCCGACTGGCAAGTCGTTCACAGTAATTTGACGTAAATTCTGCTTGCCATCGATGATGAAGAGTCCACGGAATGGCACACCAGATTCCTCGTCTAAAACGCCATAATCACGGGCAATTTTCATCGATTTATCAGCGAGTAAGGGAATGTCCAAGTATCCAAGACCACCTTGCTTGCGTGGGGTATTAATCCATGCCAAATAGGTGAAGTGAGAATCTGTCGAGCAGGCAATCACTTCAGCGCCAATGCTGCGGAATTCCTTTACACGGTCAGAGAAGGCGATAGTCTCAGTTGGGCAGACGAAGGTGAAGTCCAACGGGTAAAGTACAACGTACTTTGACTTGTAGTCCTTCAGGGAGATCTCCTTGAATGCACCGTTGACGACAGCGGTTCCGGCGAATTGAGGAGCTGGCTTCTGCAGTTGTGGCATCTTCTCGGCTAATGAGTTTAACAGGAATTTCAACAGAACAACTTTTCGAACGTCACCAAACGTACGTACACCCCGGACAATGACCGTGAAAAGAATGTGTCGCCTTTGCCTTTGTATAACGGAACCAAAAAGCTACTTCTCCATTGATTCGGCATAGTTTATCCGCATTTTATTTTATTCAAGAGTTTCGACAGCCATTCTCTGCCGATACATTCCATCTTCGACCAAAACTCTGATGGGATGTTGTCTGGTCCCGCCGCTTTCCCGCGTATCATTTTTCCGATAGCTATACTTATCTCTTCTGTTGAAAAGTCAGCAACTTCTTCTTCGAATTTTGCCGAAGGTGGAAATTTAAGCCGAATGTGGCCGAAGCCGAATGTTCGGTCGGACTCTACATATGACGTCATTCAATGTTTACGAATAATGATGGAAAAGTATCGCGAAGCCTCGAAGGACCTGCATATCGTCTTAATCGATCGCTTGGAAAATGAAATGCAATAAGCACGAATAACCAGGGTGTCCGAAGTTAAAGTTGGAGTACACCAAAGCAATACAAGATTTTCAATTGAAGCAGAACATAAACGAGTGTGAAACAACTTCTCTACTTCTCTGCTTCTCGATGGAAATGAAAATGTTACGAATGCCAGCGGTTGTAACAAAATGTGATCTAAAAAAAGTACACGTATCCGCGGAAGTCTCCACATTAAGAAACCTATAGTAGCGAATCTGTAGGGTGTTTAGTTCTAATCGATGTTCAAAGAAAAGGCCAAAATCATTCAAATGCAAAACCACCAGCAAACTCTCGGACTCACTAACGAGGTGATCCAAAATAGAGTGATCTGTAGAATATTTCCACAAGCTGCGCAATAGCAATGCAGATACGTAAGTGAAATATGTAACATTGGATTTATTTCAACGGTTAATAAAGAACCAAGGAGTCTTTTGTATAAACTGGAAGGAGCTGTCAGCTCATCGAACGCGATGACACGCAAGCGTTTTGTTTAGGACATAAACGAAGAGGTCTGTTTCTAAGTGAATATGTATGTTAACACGATAAACATTTATTAACCTTTTCCCACGATGCATTGCTCCCACGATCCAATTGACACATTACACTTGGACATCCGGTGCATGTAACAAATTTCACCAGAATTCAAGCATACAATTCAACATTTCACCAGAATTCAAGCATACAATTCAACCGAATTCAAGACAAGCAAATTCATCCGAATCCAGAAGCAAATGCTGCACCTGTACTGAAGGCAATCTGCTGACTAGGCGTCTGGCAGAAATCAACCGATGGTATAAATACTAGGTGTTAGAATAAGTTTATTTTAGAGTTTGTTTAAGTTCATTTCAATAAAGTCCGTTCCTCGGAATAAATATAAAAAAGTTGTTTTTTTTATAACAACAAAGTTAAATATTTATTAACTGGCGCCCGAGCAAATCGATTAAAAAAATAACATATCGTCAAAAATCACCATAAGTAGTGAGTGCACGATTAAAAAAATAAGATATCGTCAAAATCACCATAAGTAGTGAGTGCGCGATTAAAAAAATAAGATATCGTCAAAATCACCACAAGTAGTGAGTGCGCGATTAAAAAAATAAGATATCGTCAAAATCACCATAAGTAGTGAGTGCGCGATTAAAAAAATAAGATATCGTCAAAATCACCACAAGTAGTGAGTGCGCGATTAAAAAAATAAGATATCGTCAAAATCACCATAAGTAGTGAGTGCGCGATTAAAAAAGAAAATATTAAATGCGGCTAAATACCGAGTGAAAAAATAAAAATAATAAAAGCGGCTAATACCCGATAATACGAGTGAATTGGACATAAAAGAACTTAGTGACAACAACTCTCCGTAGAGAAAGCGAGGGCCCCTTAGTAGCTGTACCACAGAGGAAAAGGAGGCAGTGTAGACTGCCAGCCGCTCTACGTAAAAGTATGATCAGCATCATCATAACAATGTATGTTTAGTTTTTAGTCTATTATAATTAAGGAGCAACAGTAATATTTTTTTTATTTTTTTTTTGAGAGTAATTTTATTTTTGTAACCAATTTAAAAAAGAAACAGTAGTGAAATTTAAAAAAAAAAAAAAAAAAAAAAAACTATATTTTTCATAAAAAGCATTATTTAAAAAAATAAAAAATAGAAACCATTTTTTATTAACCATTTAACCATTTATAACGTCTAAGTTTATAAAAATTAGTTAAGATTAAAAATAAATATAACTTTGGATCTTATATTTGAATTTCCTAAAATTCCATAAATTTATAAAAAAATAATAATAATAAAATGGCAAACCCAAATAATTTGATTCGACCCCCTGTCTTAAACGTGCAACAACCCCAACCCCAGCCTCAGTCACAACCACAACCCCAGGTTCAACCACGCCCGGTAGTCCCTTCTGTTGAGTTAATAAACATGATCAAAAGTGTAGTTATTGATCTGTTTAGTAGCGAAGGTCGTAGGATGGTCAATTCAGTTCTTAATCCGAATTCAGATCTTTCCCTTGGAGAAGACCAAATCATAGAACCCGATCTCTTAGGTGACCTCGCTGAATTGGAAAAAATTCCAGATGTTGTAAGGTGTATTCGAGATTTTTCGGGTAAACCCGGCGAATACAGCTCATGGAAAAAGAGCGTCGATCGAATCTTAAAAATTTACGAACCGATAAAAGGTTCAGCAAAGTATTATGGTATACTCAGTATCATAAGAAATAAAATTATAGGCAATGCAGACACAGCGCTTGAATCGTACAACACCCCTCTAGATTGGCAAGCAATTTCCAGATGTCTCACATTACATTATGCAGATCAAAGAGATCTCGGTACGCTCGAGTACCAAATGACATCCCTTATGCAAGGAAACATGTCGGTTCAAGATTTCTATCAAGCAGTCTATAAGCATTTGTCACTGATCCTAAACAGAATCTCTTGTATGGATGTAGGACCTGAGTCATTATCGTTATTAACCCGTACATACAGGGATAAAGCATTGGACACTTTTGTCCGCGGCTTAAACGGAGACCTCCCGAGAATCTTAGGAATCCGTGAACCAACAGATTTACCACAAGCTTTAAATCTGTGCTTAAAATTAGAGAATCAGACATTCCGTTCGAATTATGCGCATAACAGTCAAAACTTCTCTCGAAAAGCGAACGTCCCAAATCTTCCACAACGTGCGAATTTTCCTCCGCGGCAACATTTTTACCCACAAATAGCATATCTGCCACAAATGCAACAAGTTCCTAACCGCTCTCCTTTCCCTCATTTTCGCCGAAGTCCAAATATTAGACTACTCAAACTCAAAGATAGTATCATTAGCTGTCGGGATGGCGAAGGTACAGACTGGCACCTGTAAAATCATTCATGAAATATACCTTCAGGCTTATGAAAATCTAATAAAGGATCTCCAAGACAAATTGCATAAAGATGGTAATAATACCGATCCTAATTTCCTTTTCTTATCCCACCAAGCAACACAACTTCTCAATCAACTTGACAACCTTAAACCTAAATCCAAGAGTCGAAGAGCGTTAAATTTTTTGGGTACTGCCTGGAAGTGGATAGCTGGTTCTCCAGACCACGATGATTTCAAAATTATCAAGTCCAAAATGCATAATATTCTACAAAACAATAATAAACAGGTGATAATTAATCAATCATCTATGGACAGAATAAATAATATTACAAATATATCAAATAAACTTATGGAATTTTTTAAAACAAATAAATATATAGAAGAAAGATACTATACAGTTATTAGATATAAGTTAAACATTGTACAAGAAGAATTAAAAAATATTGAATACGCCTTGTTATGGGCAAAAGTTAAAATCGTAAATTCTTTTATTTTATCGAATATAGAATTAAAATTAATTAAACAAATCTTTGTAAAAGACAAATTACCCTATATTAATCTAGAAGAAGCTTTAATGTTCGCAGATATTAAAATTGCATCCAATGGTTCAACCATTTTATATATTATTAGTATTCCAGAAACGGAAATAGAAACATGTAGTAATTTGTTGATCAAGCCAATAAAAATGGCAAACAATATAATTAAATTAGAATATAAAAATATTTTGAAATGCAAAAATGTATACTATGGAATTAAAGAAAATTGTAATAATTATAATAAGTTAACAATATGTAAGAAATCAAATATCATAGAATTAAGTAAAGAAAATTGTATAAGTAACCTATTACAAAGTAAACCATCGAGTTGTCCAATAACCAACAACCAACACATCGCCTCCGTAGAAGAGATACTTCCAGGAACGCTTCTTTTAAATAAATTCAATGGATCAATTTTTGTCAATAACAATCAAGTCAACCTTTCGGGAACATTTATCATTCAGTACCATAATTCATCTGTTTATGCGAATGGTCAAAACTTCAGTTCCAAAGAAATTCCTACATCAAAGCCACTGCCCGCAATAGTACAACCAGAGTCTCCAGCAAAAACCTATGAAGAACTTCTAACTCTAGAGATGATGAAAGAACTTCATCTTAAAAACACTGACAACATAGACCAGCTACAGGAGAACGAAACAAAATATATGATAACGAACTTCAGTCTTTTAAGCATAATAACGATAGCATTGGCAGGCTTAGCAGCTAGAAAAATCATCATATGGCGAAAAAACCGATTAGAAGTCTCCAATCAGTTAGATCAAGATCCAATAGATCATAACAGAAATCAAGTCCCAATATTCTACGTGGACACGAGTGGGGACACTCGAATTTAAGAAGGGAGGTGTTAACACGATAAACATTTATTAACCTTTTCCCACGATGCATTGCTCCCACGATCCAATTGACACATTACACTTGGACATCCGGTGCATGTAACAAATTTCACCAGAATTCAAGCATACAATTCAACATTTCACCAGAATTCAAGCATACAATTCAACCGAATTCAAGACAAGCAAATTCATCCGAATCCAGAAGCAAATGCTGCACCTGTACTGAAGGCAATCTGCTGACTAGGCGTCTGGCAGAAATCAACCGATGGTATAAATACTAGGTGTTAGAATAAGTTTATTTTAGAGTTTGTTTAAGTTCATTTCAATAAAGTCCGTTCCTCGGAATAAATATAAAAAAGTTGTTTTTTTTTATAACAACAAAGTTAAATATTTATTAACTTGTACATATATGTATAAGAATCAGCGAAATTATACCTAAAGAACACGATCATGCTATCAACTTTTGTTTTACTAGACACTGCCTTGGTGATTTTACATGTCTTACAACCTACCAAATCCACCGCAAAACTATAAATCCAGGATGTACGAGTATTCAACTTATTTTTGTTTGTAGGTACATATGTACATGTATGTACATACATATGTTTGTATATTTGTATACTCATGTATGTACATAGCTAATTAAGGCTGCCTGCGACCTGCGAACAGCAATGCATACATTAAATCCTCCCGTGTAATTTTGTATAATTGAAAATGTAAACAAATGTTCTTTTTAATGCTCAAAAAATATCAAAA
The DNA here is from genome assembly GCA_949129095.1 of Volucella bombylans. Lineage (NCBI taxonomy): Eukaryota > Metazoa > Arthropoda > Insecta > Diptera > Syrphidae > Volucella > Volucella bombylans. Next base: position 62,771,416 of record OX422143.1, on the reverse strand, counting down.
CAAAATACGAATATGTACTCGTATGTACACCCGTTAGCACTTTATAGTAATGTTAGCTCCACAAAAGCAAAAAAAAAAACCTTACTGGCTATCATTACGAGAGAGTCGTTAAAAGACGCTTGAAATATTCTTATGGTCTTGGCCTCATGTAAAGTGATCTGGGTTACGTCAACCTACTTGAGTGTTGCTACGAGTATAACTAATTCGTATTCATGAACTACAGTTATATGAGTGGGAGCGGTGTGACAATTTACCATGTATAGGCATGTACATATGTACACAACACCGAATTCTAGTGTGCAAGTGGATTGTTTGTTGTTGTTTATCAATATCAGTGTTTTTCTACATACATACATACGTACATATTCCTTAGAGCTGCAGTGTAGAGCAAAAACCCAAAATACTGATATTGATACAATAGTTATGAGGGGTGAATGCAACAAAAATCCTCTTCCGCGAAAAGGTCACGACACTACCATATAACCGGTGAATCAACATTCGGTATTTCCTGTTTCCTTAAATAACAAGCGCATTCATTGTTTAACCGGAATTAGAATTGGCAACGAATATACAGAGAAAACATCAAACAACTTTCACTCCAATCGAAGCAAATCAATTCCACTAAAGATGCTTAGCCCAACAAAAATGCACCTTCGAATCGAAAACTCTTGTATACTCGTATAAGGGTTTTCTCCTTTATCTGAACCTTTTTTGCAACCACTATGTGGCAATTAGTATATACTCGGACTCGGACCTAAGTACATACTCAACCAAGAATGACTTTCAACTCTGTCGCTAAATCCTGATTGCTATCGACGATGGTGACATGCAGAAAAAGGAGCTGACGAAGCAAGCGCTCGTCTCCATTTGTGTAACCGATATCCATTTCAATTTCTCTACTCTTTCTGTGGAAGTTGCACGATTTTTACTTAAAAAAAAAAAAATAAACTAATAAAGCACACAAATATAAACAGATTAACCTTGAACTAAACAAAGAAAACTAATTGAAACTGAATTCCAGTAGATTGATACAAAATATTAAAGCTAAACTTACCTTTGATAGGTGGACAGTAGCTGTAGAAAAATTCACAGAGCGTTATTTATTGCTTGGCTTGAGCAATCTTTTTTCATGAATTATTGACACTTAAAGTAATTTCACGCATTCGTGTATGTACGTTTATATGTGGCAAGGATTTAGTAACTTGATTTTTAGCTAACATGGAAACTCAAGGCTCACATTTTACAAAGCAACATTCCGTAGATTTAGTCGGACTTTAGCGAACTTGTTTTAAAACCGTCTGCGTTTCGTCTTTCGTTTTTACTTTTTCGTATTTCGTGTTTCGTGTGTAACGAAGAAGCGACCATAAAAAAATGTCAAAATCTGTTTACTTGGGAGAGTATGTGTATTTGTTCGGTCTAATTCCATGTTTTACATTGGCAAGTAAGAGAGAAAAGATGAAAGACACGATAAAGAGGGGAGAGTTGTCATAAATGTCATTTGTTAAGCGTGTTATCGATAAGAATTCGATAACGAGACCGATTCAAAAATAAGTTGTGCTTTTTATGGACATACATGTGTTCACAATATCGAAGGCTGATTCGAAATTGATCTGTACTATACAGTGATCAGAAAAGTCTGCCTCCTTTGCGTAAAACATTGCGAATTTATGTATATTTTTAGGCGTTCAAATCCTACCTTCCGCCTACGAAAACTGCCGTGTTGCTTTATTTTTCCATGACACCTGGGAGCTGTTGGGCATTTGACTTGGTGACATCAATTGGAAATAATGATATGTTTAAACAAATGTTCCTGTTACTAGAACAACAGCCAGCACTCTGGCGAGTTAAAAATTCGGAATATAAAAATAAAATTAAAAAACACCAAGCCTGGGAAATAACTAACATAAACATAAACATACATATTTAAAAATAAGTTAACCAATATTAAAATCTGCTACTGCCGCGAACTCAAAAAAATTTCGGCCTCCATGAAGTCAGGTGCTGGAGAGGATGAAGTGTATGTACCTACTTTATGATACTTTAAAAACTTAAAGTTTTTGAGGTATCAGGAGGAGCTGAAAGGTCTTCAATATCAATATAATATAATTCAATATCAATATCAAATTAGAAAGAAATGTTTAATAGATTTTATTGCCACCTTTTGGAAGATAAACTAACATTTACTGTATATTCAGTACGTGGTACTCATTAACAGATGGCAGAAAAAAAGTTAGAGGGATAAACGTTCGTTTGAGTGCACTTAAATACTTTGTGACTCTTAGTGAACTGATTTCCACCAAATTTTTGGACTGGTATGTAATTGAATCAATTAGTTTTTGGGCTCCATCGTCCAGGAATGGGATAGGAAAATGGGATGGAGAGAGAACGAAAGATGTCACTGATTATTTCTTAGTGGAAGTTGGCTTGCTGTTGACTTTTAGTCAACTACTCATCTTACTTGATTTTTGTTAACTGAATAAATGAACGTTTTTCGAGCGCTGTTGGGATTCGAACACTTGGAAGCCAGTCCACTACCACTAGAACCACGGCCACCCACTACACATGTTATGCAGATGTTTTGAAATGTTGTGTTGAAGCGAATGTCAATGATCGTTGAACGTAGCCCATATTCCACGGCGAATCCGTATCCTACCGTGTGCAATCTTTGGTGATAGTTGTGTACTTGCCACTCTTGTATTTAGTATTTACCAATGTGCCTGTTCACTATAGATGAACTAACATAGATGGCAAAATTTCCAGATATTGGAAAACCCGCTTTCCACTGATCGCCTCAATCCTTATTACCCTGTCTATGAATACGTGTGAATTTTCATCAATGTTAATTTCTCTCCCATTTTACACAAAACCCGACTATTTTACTCAAAAAGCGTCATCCACATTACACACACATAGTGAATTTTACGTGCAAATCGCTTTCATTTTAGCAACTTTACTTGTAAATAGCTCTCATTCTAGCAAATTCTGGCAGGTTATAGAGATTTACAATGTGTTGGTAATTCATTTACAGTATTTATGTGAGTTGGTTAAGGGTTTGCAAAAGTATTTAGTAGAGTTCGCCATCTAAGTTAATTTATCTATGCTGTTCATATTGGCGTGGGGATGAAAGTGCTGTGCTGCCCATGAACGTCGTGTTAAGATTTTCATGGGGAACACTTAAATATATTTTCCTTTCTCTCACTTTAATGATCAAAGCTAAAATAAAAAAAAATGTCAGAACGAAAACGGTGCAAGTAACCCTTCTTGCTCACACTTCTCTTCGGACAATCTTCCACACTAATGTGAACAAGCACAATGAAAGTGTTGTAGACATTTAGGCATTTATGCAGTTATCGTTGTTTGAAGTATATGAAAATGGACGTTCTGTGAAAGTTGCATTTCGCGATTTTTTCGGTCAACATAATCAACATGGGCGATATCGACGTACATGCCAAAACTTTGATTCACGGTAAAACATTTGTGCATTGCTTATACCACTTTACGCAGGATTTTTTTTTTGGAAAATTGCATTTTTGAATGGATGGACACGTAAATAACCAAAATTGCCCGTAACCCTCATCTAATTCACAAAACACAAGTGCATCCAAGAAAAGTCACTGTTTGGTGTGGTTTGCTGGCTGGCGAAATAATTGGGCTTTTTATTCATTGTTCAACTTTTTTTTTTTTAAGAAGGAATGAGTCCCGGAACTTTTTGAGAAGTTGACTACCGAGTTTATGCGATTTAACTCCGTCTATGTCAACAATTCTCAAATACAACATTCGATCTTAGATTGAGGCGATTGACCCGTTAATTTTGCAAAAAGTCATCGATAATGCAACCACAATTGAAATGCCTAATTAATCTGCACAAATATGACGAGATGTTGACGTTCATGAACACAAGGGTAATACAGTTTGGCTAAGCTAGTTCTGCAGAAAATCTGCATTTTTGAACGCTACTAATATAGTTCTTTGTTAGTGTGGCGTTTTTGAAAACAGCCTCACTTATTTTAACAAATGACTATCGTAATAATTCAAGGAGCCATGATTTTAGTGTTTTCAGAAATACATGCAACTGTCTAATCATTCGTATTTCCGTAGGCAGTCCGTTGAATATTTCATGAGACAATATGCAGATCGAATTTCTCCATTCTAGCGAATGCTGTCACTGACACATTTACCGGAATTAAAAGTTCTTCGGTTTGGAAATGGCTTGAAAACTGGAAGTGAACTAGATCGCTTTTGCCAGATTAGTATTGATGTTACTTTCACTTCTCGGTAAGACGTCAAACCACTAGGAGACGTGCTATGAACACCATTCTGCCGGCCATTGAGAGGTGTGCGTGTCTCCATACTTTCATGAACCTGCGATTTATCAGCGCTTTCATAGAAAGTAGAAAAGATTCGGCTTTTTCAGGATGGGCAGAATAAATGCTGTTCTTCTTGGAAAAATTCCTTAAGAGTAGGATTGACGAAAATGGTTTCGGCAAGGTTCAGACAAAGAAAAAAGGTGCTGTGAACGAAAAGACATTCACTCAAAATCTATAAAGAGCTGAAAAACAGCCGAAATTCTGCGTAGAAACATGGACGGACAAGCTTTTATTCTTAAAGAAGAGATTCAGCTGCCGTTGCTGTATCACTGTCATGCAGCAAAGGAAATGACTGAGCGCATGTAACAGCATGTAACAGGTTGGTGCACTGTTTCTTATTGTTGTATGGGCATAACATCTGCAACAATTTGATTCGGTAAACCAACATAGAATTTTCACTGCACAGCTTTTTTTTAGCATCATCGGTGTTTGGGTTTGTTTGTAATATAGTAATGACTCGAGAATTCAGAGTGGATGTAGCATATATACCTTGGCTAAGGTGTAATAACTTTTCTGCATTCGTTCATGTCTTTAAATACAGACCTTAGTGAAATACAGATAAATCCACGCCCGCACCTCTTAGATCACTCAGATCTGTAGTTAGCTGCCTACGAACTTGTGCCACCGCGGTCTCACCACTTACACGTGTAGTGATGTAGCTTACCACAATGTAATCCCTGTTCTAATCCGGAACTCAATTTCGTGTGGTTAAAATTCCATCTCCATAAGCATTTTATTTTTTTTATTTACGGAAGCCCTAAAATGGACAGCAATTTGACCTTTACCGAGTTTGATGCGTTGTCTGACTCCATACAAAGAATTGCATCCTGTGTCCTCACACTGAAACCGTTATTTGAATATATATAATTCGGTGGGTGGCTTCGATATTCTGGACACATAACACTCGAAGGACGGTGCGGAAAACAACATGACCCAGTTTGTAAATCAGCCCATGCGGATACCAGACGGTGATTTGTTTTTAAATTCTCACCCTGATAAGTACACTGTTGATGTGCTTTCTCCTCTACGCTCGTCGGACCATTGTGTCCTATCAGCTATCTCTTACAGCAACCACACAGTTAGAGAAAGGATTCCTAAAAGAATCGTATGGGAGAAAACCAGTTGGAGCGGATTTAACAACTTCTTTCGGAATTTTAACTGGTCGTTATGATTCCTCGATATCGATGGATGGATGCCGCTGCTGATTTGATCACAGACACTATTCTCTCTGAAATTAAATCATTTATCCCTCATCGGATGAAGTGTATTAACCCAAAACAAAACGCATGGTACGACTTGAACTATAAAAAATTAGAGAAATGTTCTTTCGGCCCTACAAGAGCAACCCAACTAGGAAAACCGAAAAAAGTTTCTTAAGCGTGTGAAATTTCAATGCGACCAAAAACTGAGGCAACAAATACTACAATGTCCCAAAGGTAGTAATAGCTTTTTTTCGTTCGTCAAAAACATCAGAAATACTGAAAGAGCTGTCAGCTCTTTGGACAAGGTCAATCTTGTCGTTACGTTATAGCAAAGGTGCTTATGCACATTTAACTGAGTCCAAGTAACTCATATGTTATGAAGACATTTGATGTTGGAATGCTACAGTGATTATAAATTTGGGTTGTACCACATGAAATGTCAGATTTGACCCCTCTTCCTATACAAATTTAAAATAGGACATAATGCGACATTGGCAATGAAAACTATTAATGACGTATTTGAGGATGTAGCGGTAAACGAACGCACTATACCACGTTAATTTGGAAAGTTCCTTTCGGGAGATTTTAGTCTCGAAATGAACGAAAAGCCAGAAACGTTAATTGACCACGATGTTTTAAGAGCAACGGTAGAGGAGAACCCAATGGAATCGGTGCGAGTGATTGCACAAAGCATAAGAGTATCCCCAATGAGAATAAGTCGACACCTTTCTCTCATTGGAAAGGTAACTGAACTGAACGAATCCCAAAAACTATGGCGCCTGGAAATCTGCTCACCCTTACATTAAGAAACCAAACTGAACCGTTTTTGCCCCGGATAGTCACCTGTGATGAAAAGTAGATACTGTATGATAATCGTAAAAGATCTAGGCAGTGGTTTAATGCAGATGTAAAATCAAAACACGCCCCCCAAGCCCGATCTTCACCCAAAAAAGGCCATGGTGACAATTTGGTGGACATCGAAAGGACCAATCCTATCAAGTATTGCGATCAAATCGCCATATTGCACGCCAAATTGGCTGAAAAGCAACCTGCGTTGGTCAATAGGCACGGTCCGATCCTTTTGCATAACAATGCTAGACCCCATAAGTAACGGTGCAAAAACGGTGTATCCACCGTACTCTCCTGATATTTCCCCAACGGATTACCATCTTTTCCGCAATCTGGATTCATTTTGCCGGCAGAAGGTTTTGCGGAACCGAGCAGAGGTCATAAAAGCCTTTGAACATTTCATTGCTTCAAAAAGTCAGCACTTCTACGAAAAAGGAATATTTGACCTTGTATCACGTTGGAAGAATGTCATAGATGCCAACGGATCCTATTTTGATTCAATAAAAATTTACGGAAAAATAAATTTTTACTTTACATTTCATGCGCTACAACTACTCGTATGTACGCTTCCAACAAAAACCGAAATTAATTCTAGATATAAGACACACGTATATTTGAGATGGAAAACCGCACTTCCTAATTCACCGGTCTAAGAGGACAATTGTCAAATAAACTTTTCTGCTAAGTTGTTAGACGATGAGGTTTTTTTTTTAAGTGAGCTTACATATATTCAATCTTAATTCAATTGCTGCTGCATGAAGCAATCCCACTCGTTATATGTAGACTTTCTCGTTCGATTTGAAAGCAAGATTTTTCGAATGTATTTCAGATCGATTTGAATTAATAGCCGTAGAGTTGGTGAACTTTTTTGAAACGTCATTTGAGCAAAGCAAATTTGACATATGAATAGATCGTGTTATTATATATCGTAATATACCACTGCCAGACACTTTAATCGGGGCCGAAAGGCTGCCAGACGGGCTCAAACCTGCATAAATATGAGGGTCGTAACATGATAGGAGCAAGGCTCTGTTTTTTAAATATTTAATTGAAGTCTACCTGAGTAATTATTCACAACTGCCAGACAAAAACTTCGGGTTTAACACCCTGCCAAACGCAACCAAAGATATAATATCGATACTAAAATCATGCGGGAAAAGGCATTTTATAGACATTTTTCGTCGATATTATCAAAGAAAATGAATTCTTATGGATTTCATCTAATAGGAAATTTAATTTTCAATAAAAAAGCGTATATATAAAATTTTCATACATCCAATGGTTTAGAAGATATTTTAAAAAGATTCGGCAGCCGTGTACGTAATAACCTAAAATTCAGTGATCTTATCTTACCATCTGGTTCAAGTGAATCCAATGGCTACCATACGAAATGTTATACAAATTTTACCGCAGTAATGAGCAAATATATTACCAAGGAAAAGACTGTACTATCTATCACCAATTCGATATCTACAACGTTGGTCTAAAAGTCACAGCATAAGATCAATGATAATATCCCACGTATTTAAAGAATGTGGATTGCATGATGGCCAAGACGTTGCAGCAGATTTGGAAAGAAGTAGAATTGAAAAAAATTTTCGCGCAGCTTAACAATTTCATGCATTACATTAAACAAAATATAAATCCTTTCGCACCAGGATTGAACAATGATTTTTTGTAAAATATTGCAACAGAACGAGCAGCAGCAGCCAATAGCTGACTTTTTGTTAAACATTGAAGAAGTCTACGTGAGAAATCCATTTCTGAATGCGCTGAACACCCCGACCGTTTTGAAAAATCAATCAAAAGGAATGAATTATTAACTCTTCCTACTGCAAGAAAAAAGAAAAACGTCAAAGTTACCGCAAAAGTACAAGAAATTCGTATGCAACGGGATCTATTCGGACGGCTTTTATGTATTTCTATAGAACAAAATATACCATAGATATTTTTAAAGTTTTATCTTATCCGTTGGCGCCTGTTCCTTTATCAATGTGCCATTATATGGAACAATTTGTAAAACCGACAAATCTGTTCTCATGAAGTTGTTGAAGGTAAAATTTGATAGTCAGGCAGAACGGAACATTGACATTGTCATTATCGATGTTTTTTTCATGCTACACCTTAGTAATGATATTATTGCTTTAAAACTGTTAATGGACAAGTTATTAAAACAGTCGAAGGCAATTTATCTTGCGAAAAACGTGAAGAAGCTGACACCAAATTCGTCTACCATGTTTGCAACATCAATCCAGATGCCAATGTTCTAATCAGATGTTCAGATACAGACGATATTGTTATCATATTAGGTAACATGAAACATTTCTATGGAGGTTGGTGTTGGCAATTCGCAACGATTGGTGAATGTATCAAAATTGTTTAATACTCTAGGAAAGCTTTTGCGTAACTCCTTACCAGTAACTCCTTTCATGCGACAACTGGTTGCGATTACAATGCTGCCTTTTACAGAAAAGGAAAACACAGACCTTTTAAGCAACTGCAGGAGTCCGAAAAGTATCAGAATGCATTTACTGAACTTGGTAATTTAGATGTGCAAGGGTCGATGAAAAAAGCATTTGAAATATTGGAGGGGTTTGTGTGCCGTTTGTAAAATATCCGTATTTTAAATGATGTTAATGAATCCAGATATGAAATATTTACAAGGACATATAACGCAATTACCGTCAATGATGATTTCCATATTAAGTTTAGGAATTTTGACGCTGGAAATTAGCCGCCATGTAAATCTGAGCTGTGACAACATTTTTTACTCTCGCATTACATTTCTAATATTTGGAGAAATGCACATTTAAAAACTCCAACTAATGTATCACCAATTGAAAATGGATGGGTGGAAACTAATGGAAGATATGAGTTCAATTGGGTCGATGGTGATCAGTTACCTACTCTGGTTAAAGATGTTATGATACAACGTTTCCTCCATTCACTCCTGTACTCAGAGTTTGTTATCTAAATGCACGTAGCTTAAATGACACTAAATTAGACTATTTAAAATACTTGCTCTCAACTTCTTGTATTGATGTTATTTGTGTGAATGAAATATGGTTCAAACCAAATATATCTGATGAAATCTATGACATACCCAATTTTAAACTGCATAGGAATAATAGAATCACTGATACCACAGGTGGAGGTGTGGCAATTTATTGTAAGGCAACTATTGAATCGGAAAGAATTAAATCCAGTGGACCTGGTGTTGAGTTTATTGCTGTTGAAATAAGGGGCTGTAATACTAAGTGTCTCGTCTCTTGTGTGTATAGTAAAAACCGATGATGTTCTTCGGTGCATATAATTGTTTGTGGAGATTTCAATGTTGATTTGTTAAGAAATGACTCACGCGCATTTCAGTTGAAAGACGCAGTGTCTTCTGTTGGTCTGAGTATAGTTAATACCATCTACCCAACACGCTTTGTCCCAGATTGTTCGCCCAATCTTCTTGACCTTTTTATAATCTATGATCCAAAGCTCATCCTTCTTTCTGACCAGATATCATGACCTTATCTTCCTGACATACAATATGAATTTATCTAAATGTTCCACTACTGACTCTTTCACGTATAAAGACTTCAATTCGCTTGATATTAATGCCCTTCAACTAGCTACAACATCCGCCTCTTGGATGCAGTGCAGACTGAAGTTGATTCCTTTCAATCGATCCTAACCCAACTGTTTAATCAACATGTACCGACAAGAACAGTAAGAGTACAAAACCAAAACTGTCATTGGTTCACCTCCGATGTGATTAATATAATCAAGATTCGTAATAAATTGCACAGTAGATGGAAGCGCAGATCAACGAATATTTACTTTGCATCAAAGCTTAATGCCTTTTTACCCGCCAAAACACTTTGGAGAAACATAAAACAAATTTGTGTCTCTAAAGTCCTTATTGAGTGATCTCGACCCAGATCTTCTTAATAACTTTTTCTTAGGCGATCAACTCCATGATAATGATCTCGATTCTAACCGCATTTCGGCGTAGTTGGAAAGTTCTAGAAGATTGTGAAGTGGTGAGTGAAGATGAAGTTTTTAACTGCATCATGGCCGTTAAGTCTGACACTATCGGAAAGGATGGTTTATCAATACGGTTTATTAAACTTATTTTACCTCATATTGTTGGCCATCCCACACATGTTATTAACTTTTGCATTACCACATCGACTTTTCCTATATCTTGGAAAATTTCAAGGGTACTTCCAATTACCAAGAAGACAAAAGCAAATTCCCCTTCTGACTACCGACCAGTTAGCATACTACCTTGTTTATCAAACATTTTTGAAAAAAGTCTTAGAGAAGCAAATCCTGAACCATGTAGCCACTAACAACTTGTTCTACCCGAAACAATCAGAGTTTAGAGTAAATCACAGTTGCTCTACAGCTATGATAAACCTATTTGACGAAATATGGCAAGATTATGACAAGGGCTATGTAAGTCTTCTTTGTCTGCTTGACTTTTCGAAAGCTTTCAATAGGGTAGATCACAACATCCTAAAAAACAAGCTAAAGAACTTGTTTGGTTTCAGTGATAGGGCTGTCAAACTTATTGGTGTCTATTTATCAGAAAGATTTCAGAGAGTTACCTGTGGCGGCAAATCCTCTTCTCTAAAAGCTTTAGTTCAAGGAGTTCCTCAAGAGTCAATTCTTGGGCCATTATTATTCTGCATGTTCATCAATGATCTACCATCAGTCTGCACGCAAACATCTGTGCATCTTTATGCTGACGACGTTCAACTTCATCTAGGGAAACCCTTTAATCAGCTCTCTAAGCTGGCTATTCTTGTTAATGAAGATCTTTCCCGAATATACGCTTGGTCCGTCGTTAATGGGCTGTTGAGCATTGCACTAGTCTGGGCATTGTTATTGATCGTACTCTAACAGGCTACAGTCATACTCAAATAGTCATTAATAGTCCCAATCATTATGTACGCAGATGTTGTCTACAACGCCCTTGACTCACTGTCCCAGCATAAGTTACAAGTAGCATTCAACGATGCGGTGCGCTACTTATACGGCCTCCGTAGATATGACCATATTTCTGAACACTCAAAAAAGCAATTAGGCGGAACACTGCAGCAATACATTAATACAAGAAATTGTATATTCCTACATAAAATCATTAACAATAAATGTCCATCCTCGTCTTTAATCGTTCTGTAAGAAATTTAAGTATCGTTACTTTCCGCCACCAATATTTGAACTCAAGTCGTTTATTTTTCATTCATGCTGTCAAACTATGGAATTGGTAGTGCATGCGAATCAAATACATTTCTAACCGTGCAATATTTAAAAGTGCAGTCCTCTCGCATTTCTCTTCTTTAACTACCCATCCTTAATACCTTCTTTGTTCCCTATAATCTCTACCTGTTAAGTAATTTAAGCAATCTATTCTTGTATCGTAGTTTAAGGTTTTAAGTTATAAATGTTAAATCAGTTCTACTTTCTACTCAATTTGTATCTAAGTACATCCCAAATATTTAATAATAAATGAAATGAAATGAAACCTTTTCGTTTGAATGATGAAATCAAGAATTCAGCTACATACATTACCTATGTATCATAATAAAAAAGCTTTTATTGCTAACAAATGTATATACCATCCTAACTAATAAAACTCTTCAATTATACACCCTGACTGACTCGAACTGCAACCAACTTCAGACTTCTTTAATTTCCAAACCGTTCATGACAGTGAGCTCAAATTTTTGACACATTACAGATAATTTTATTATTTACAAGCCTTTTAAACGATTTGCGTCTCAGTTGTGTTGAAAATGTTTATCTGCGATGGAATTCAAACGTGATAGTGTGATTGCTTTATATTTGGCTGGAAAACCACAAGTAGCTATCGTTAGAGCCCTCCAGCACCTCAACGTGAATAAATAAATGTCTCGAACCATAGCTCGTTACCGTGATACCGGCAGCGTTGCAAAACGCCATGGAGGTGGTCATAAAAAAACAGCAACATCGACAGAAATGGTTCGTAAAGTGAAGGCTCGAATTGAGCGAAATCCGCGTCGAAGTGGAAGAAAAACATATCGTTGGAACGGATGCAACACATACTGAAAAATGAGCTTGGGCTCAAGCCATTGAGGTTCCAAAAAGCACACGATCTTACACCGCAACAGAAAAAAGTTAGAGTCGAAAGAGCGAAGGAGTTGCTACGCTTGCACAAAGTGGTGAGTTGCCGAATTTGTTTTTTTCCGATGAATTATATTATATATATATTATATTTAGGCGATGATGTATCTGAACCTGATGATGAAGAAGATGATTTAGAAATTTAACACTGGTATTATAGTACATGAAGTTCTTTTATATCCACTTTCTATCTTGATCTTTAAAATGATATATTTGATTTAATAAAATAAAATTGTTAATTATTTGAAGTACAGTTATTTTATTTTATAGTCGACGCAGGAATACAATGCATTTTTAATTGAAACCGATATCTTCATAAAAAAAACAAGGGGTTTGTTTCGGAGCTGCCGATTCTTTTTAAAATATTTTCTAAACTATTGGATGTATGAAAACTTTACATATATGGTTTTTTATTGAAAATTAAAATTTAAAGTCCATAAGTGTTCACTTTCTTTGATAGTTTCGACGAAAAATGGCTGTATAATGACTTTTTCCCGCATGATTTTGGTATCGTGAAAAAGGAGACTTCAATTAAATATTTAAAAAAAATTAGCCTTGTTCCTATCACGTTACCGACCCTCATATTTATGCAGGTTTGAACCCGTCTGGCACCCTTTCGGACCCGACTAAAGTGTCTGGCGGTAGTATATTACGATATATAATAAAAACGAACTACTTATATATTAAAAATCAAAAATTTGACGCCTTTAACCCAACGCTCCTCCCAGAAGCACCACCAGACAATTGCCAGAATTTGATTTTCGTTAACATTTCTTCAAGCCTAACAAAAAAATTTATAAATCTGCTTTGCTCAAATGATGTTTCAAAAACGTTCACCAGCTCTTAGACTATAATGGAAATGGATGGGAGTTTAATGATGATATGAATAATTTAAATTTACAATTCTAAATTGCATGCCGTGCAGAGTACTTGTACCATGCCAAACGTAAATTATTCGCCGTAGCCTATCTTGTGGCTCCTGATTCAAAATTATGTGACAAATGCAACATAAAAGAAGGCAAAATTAACTTCCACCGAATATATCCAACCAATACGGCTTCTAAGCAGTAGCTTTAAAGGCAGTGGTAGTGTAAACAAAAAAAAAAACGTTTTCAATTGAATTACAAAACATGAATACGCATGCATAGGGGGATTAAAAAAAAAACAAGAACATAACAGTTCAAAAAATAACAAAATAATATGTAAACATGTGTATATTGATTTTCGTAAAAGAAAAACCGTTACAAAATATAATTACATTAATATATATGTGTGTTTGTGTTTTGTGTACTATAAATATCAGGAGGTATATTACAATATAATTTGGCAAGTAAAACAAATTATTTATGATTTAACATGAGTTTTGACGATCTCGCAGTGATCTTTGGATGAAAGCACATGTAGTATAAGATCATATAACAAATGCCTATGTAGTAAAACGCAATAGCTAGCACACACATAGGATAAAACAACATAGCTGATCGCATATCTTCAGATGAATGCATTATGAACAATAAAACACAAGCTACATTCTCAATAGAATTCAGAATGTAATAAACAATGTATTTGTTTCTGGTACGTCCATCCTTTGGCATTATGTATGTAAACAAATAGACAACTCCCAGGATCATGCAGAAAAGGAAATTTCCAATCGAAAGCGTACAAAATTTCGGACGATCAATTAGAAATGTGAGAAGTCCATAAGCCATACTGTGAACTACACAACCTAGAAGTGTCCATAATGGAAATAGACTAGCCGCAAATGATATACAAAGTGTGCGTGATACTGAAATTAAATTAAAATCACGGAATCAAATTATAAAAAAAAAAAATAAATGTGTCGATCTTAGAAGGAAAGTATGTCAAATGATTGAAATGCTTGCTTACCTGATATACAAAAGTGCCAACATAGTTGCATAATAAATCCATTTGTCTTTATGTTGTACTTGTCGATTTGAGCCGACCGATTACATCGATGATATGCCGACAGGCACCACGCCATACTTCCGAAATAAGAGCAAATTGCCACTATTTGTATATCTGCAAAAACAGAATTAATATTTACGAACTTATCATGTGTTTTTACCAAATGTGTTTCTACTCACATGACATTTCTTCGGTGAGCGATAGCACTATGGAAATTTGAAGGATCTTCTGTGGAGCTGCTTCCAAAAAGCATTCGAATATTCGTATAAATGCAACATCACTTTCTTCACGTATCGTCAATTTGTAGAATCTTAAAAAAAAAAGAGGGAAGATATTAGAAGCAACTATGAAACACCCTCTACATTTTGACTAGAATTTTTCTATTTGACTCCCTGTATTAACAACTGTCTAAGCTAACGTCCTCACTGCCGCTACTCTATTGTCAACGAGAAACCAACGAATTGTATCACCTACTTACAGCTGGTTCTCAATAAGAGTCCATAACTCATGCATTTTTTGATCCTTTTATTACATTCATTTCCGCGAACCCTGACAAAAGTTCGCAACAGATGCAACTCCCGCCTTGTTGACTGACTTTCTTCAGAAATTCGCATATAAACTGGGACAGCTCTGTCACTTAGATAGATTTGCATTTGCATAGATAACCATGGGATCGCTAGGTGACTACACACCCGAGCATTGACAACGGCTTTGAGTGAGGACCCAAAAGAAATGAACCCAACTAAACAAAACCAGGAGATTGAGAACAACGGAGAGATCCCATTCCGGAAGAGCTCGATATGGTGAGAAGATCTCCATTGTCCCAGAGATCAGCCGCCATCGTCCCAGATGAGTCCTAACGGAGAAGCGGCGCCTCAAAGAATTTGGCTGGATCCAAATAACCAGCCCTCTGGTGGAAATGTTGGAGGATGGTAAAAGGCGATCAATTCACCAACCAATGCGGGATGCAATAGAAAGCATCAAAATACTCTATGAGCTCTCGGCGAATGAGATGCGTGATAACAAGCCCAAGGAAACAACACCTCCCAAACATCTCCATGGCTGAAGGTGATTTCGGGGCCTAAACGAAGGCTAGAGTCTATAGAGTCGCCGAGCTCGAAACGCCGACTGAAGTCGCCGCCCATAGTCGAAGCGAAGAAGGCATATCGTGGCGAAGTGGTGCCCCAAAAACAAAGCAATGCCGGAAAGAGCAAGAAGGCCCATTCCAAGAAGCCCGCCAAATCGACAATGAATGAGCAGGCCACAAATGGTCAATTAACCGCTAGGAAAGCAAGCAAAGAACAGGCCAAGGGCGACAGCAGCGCCTGGTTGAAGGTTTCCAAAAAGAAGCTAAGCAAGCCCACGCGCGTAAATGCGCTACCTGACGCTATCGTGGTGGCAAGCAAGGGTGAACTTTCATACGCTGAAATACTTCGCAGGGTCCCCCAATCTCCATAACTTGGGTGAATCGGTTACAAAGATTAGGAGGACCCAGAAAGGAGATCTGTTGTTCCAGCTGCGCGATCTGGTGACAGAACCGAAGAATTCAGGAGTAAAATCGGTGAAAATCTTGGCGCAGATGCAGAAATTCGCACTTTAGTCCAGAGATCCACGATAGAAATCAAATACCTTGACAAAGTCACCACCAGGAGAGACATCTGTGATGCAATCAAAGCGCAGTACAACATGGGAGTTGCCGAAGGAAATGTGCTCAGTCTTAGGAAGGGTTACGGTGTCACGCAGATCACGACAGTGGGCCTACCGATAGAGATGGCGAACAAATTGCTGGAATCCGATAGAATCAAAGTTGCCTGGGTAAATTGCCGTATTCGTGTTCGAAAGACCCTCACCAAATGCTTGAGGTGTCTGGAGTTTGGCCATACGGCGCGCCAATGCAAGAGCGAGCATAATCGATCCAAGCAGTGCAGAAACTGTGGAGAAGAAGGTTACATAGCCAAAGAATTCAAAGAGGACGCATTATGCTTCTGGTGTAAGATGGTTACGCCAGAAAACACTAGACACGTGGCTGGTAGCAGCAAGGGCCTGGTACACAAGAAGGCACTGGCCAAATTAATATGATGAAGTCCAGATAAATCTGAACCATTGCGCAGTCGCGCATGACCTTCTGGCGCAAAAAGTAAGGGAGAAAAGAATCGACGTAGGCCTAATAAGCGAACCGTATAAACCCATAGACAGAAGCAGCTGGACAGATGACGACACAAAAGGCTGCGATATGGGTCTGTCGGAACCATGCCCTGCAGTCAGTCGGCCATCGGGGAGACCACTTCGTATCTGCTAAGATAAATTATGTAGATTTTTATAGTTGCTATGCGCCCCCCAGTTTATCACTGGCGGATTATATGAAGCTGTTGGACGACATTATAGCTGACGCACGAGGAAAACACCCAGTTATTATTGCTGGGGATTTCAACGCCTGGGCTACTGATTGAGGAAGTAGAATCACAGACGTAAGCGGGAGAGCTCTCCTCGAATCCTTCGCAGGATTGGATATAAGTCTGGCCAACGAAGGTGCAGCAGATACGTTCTGAAAGGCAGGCAAAGGGTCAATTATCGACATCACATACATGAGCAACTCACAGCTGCGGAAAACCAAATGGCTAGTCAGTGAAGAATATACCCATAGTGATCACCAGGCTATCTTATTTAATGTCGGCAAAGAGAAACGTAGACTGTGCCCCACCCTAACAGGGCCAAAGTGGAAGAACACGCTGCTCGACAAAGATATGTTCAAGGAAATGCTAAACACCAGAGCCACAACGAACAATGGATCGGCTGAAGCCCATCAGCTAATCCAGACCATTACCGCAGCGTGCGACGCATCAATGCCCAGAAGATCTGTCAGTAAAAGAGGCAAGCCCTGTTAATGTTGGACCGACGAGATTAAACGGCTCAGAGCGAAGTGCATACAAGCACGACGAAGATCTCAGAGATCCAGAGGAAGACAGCATTTCCAAGAACGGCTAACCAACTTTAAACTGGCGAGACGGGAACTGGAAAGTGAAATTAAGGAGAGTAAGTCGAGGAGTTTTAGACAGCTCTGGGGCTTAGCGTATAGAGTGGTGATGAAGAAGCAACAGGTCCCCACAGCTAACCTGCCCTGCAATACTAAGGACTATAGTAGAGCATCTATTCCCGCATAGACCAACTACTATGGTCATCATCACAAGGGAGATCAATATGGAAGATATCCCGGCCATCACGTCGGAAGAACTTATTGCTGTATGCAAAAAAAAATTGGAGACACCAAAGCATCTGGACCGGATGGCAACCCGAATAAGGCCTTAAAGATAGCTACTAAGACGAGACCGGACATCTTCTTAGCGACGATGCAAAGGCGTCTAGAGGACCGGATATTCCCTACGCCATGGAAACTGCAACACTTAGCGCTGCTTCCAAAGGGCAATAAGCCACCCGGAGAACCATCATCGTATCGCCCAATATGTCGGCTTGACACTCTAGGTAAGATCCTAGAGCGTATTATATACAAGAGACTGCTTGCGGTGGCGGAGAAAATCTCGTTCTACCATCGATGCAATAAAGGCGGAAGTAGATATAGCAACTGAAGCAATACAAGGGAAAATATGGAAATGGGGGACAAAAAGACACTGCGCAGTAGTAACGCTCGACGTAAAAAGCGCGTTCAACTCGGCGAGCTGGTCGTTTATTAGGAGATCCTTGGCTAGGATGGATACACCATACTATCTCCTGAGGATAGTCATGGACTACTTCAGTAACAGGAGGTTAAGGTACCATACGGACGATGCACTACAGAATTTCCGCGGGAGTCCCGCAAGCTTCGGTACTTGGACCTCTCCTATGGAACATTATGTACGACGGAGACACCCTGCCTGAGGGAGTCAAGGTTATTGGCTTCGATGACGACATAGCAGTGGTTACAGTAGCCAAGCACATTCACGAGGTGGAGTTTGCAACAGACGAGGCAGTTTTAAAGATAAAGGAATGACTGGAGTCTACGGGTCTGGAACTAGCACACACAAGACTGAAACTGTCCTAATAACCAGCTGCAAGGCGGTGGAATACGCGAACTTCCGCGTCGGAGACCAGACAATTAGATCCAAATAATCCTTAAGGTACCTTGGAGTCATGATCGACAATCGGCTGAGCTTCAAAACTCGCGTCGAGTACGCTAACGAGAAAGCATCGCTGATGCAAGCGACACTATCCCGAATGCTACCGAACATCGACGGACCTGGATACGATCGCAGGATCTTGCTGGCCAGAGTGATCAGCTCGGTACTTCTATACGCTGCTCCTATATGGGTGAGTGCACTGGCAACAAATGAGTGTAGGAGAGAGTTATCATCAGCTCATAGGCTCTGTGCAATCAGAGTGATCAGAGGATTCCGTACAATCTCCGATTATGCAGCCTGTATTTTATCTGGGATGAACCCAATAGACATCCTCGCGGATGAGATGAAGAGGGTGCATCTTAGGCAACCCTCGAACCGGCAAGAGGCAAAGAGGGTTATGGAAGAAGAAAACCAGGTGGGACCGTTCCACAAAAGGCAGGTGGACCTACAAGCCCATTCCCATCATAGAAACATGGACAAAGAGACCATGGGGGAACTATAACTACCACATCAAACAATTACTGTTTGGGCACGGCGGCTACTGCCAATACCTCCATAGATTTGGATACGTGTCCCAGTGTCCAGAATGTCAAAATGAGGAAGACGATGCGCTGCATGCAGTGTTCTACTGCAGACGATTTGCAGAATAAAAAGTAAACCTGCCAATTCCAGAAAATCTCATAAGTCACATGACGCAGTCAGAGGACAAGGGGATGGAAATCTACTCATTTATAGTGCGCGTGCAGTACGCGCTTCGAAGAACAGAAGGGAAGAGGCGGCCTCGGAGAATAGAGCATTATTGCTAAGGACGTAGTGGTGTGGATTAGTACGTAGGTGCACTCTTGGCATCGAATCGGTGTTGCGAATCGTACATGTTGGTGGCACGGGCTACTGCATCTTTAGAAGAATACCACATCCATTGGCGCAACCAAGAAAAAAAAAAACAAGCTCTGTCATTTATGTTCATCGAAATTACGAGGATATTCTTGTCAAGTAGAAGGAATTGTAGGCCTATAAAAGTAGTAATTTTACCAGCCACCGACTGGTGTATGGCCGAGTTAGGTTGGCAGAGTATGAGTTAAATTCAGCTCAACTCAGTCGATAAAATCAAACTTAATTTAGAAAGAATGGACAGAGAAATTAGATGGCTAAACAACAAGCTAGTGAGCTCAGAATGTTAGGTAAGAGGCATGACCTGCGCATGACAGATGCGGTAGTAGAAGAGACATTGCATCGGGAATTAGAATATGTGCACTCAAATTCTATAAACGGGTGACAAGCAGTAGATGAAGTGCAACGTTGAAACACGCTTAAACGAGGTAATATTTTTATGATTGCACCACATTCAATAAAAAACTCGCAGGAATACAAGCACGGAACAACGAAATTTGCAATAGGAGGAAAAGGTACTTTAACGCGTTACTTAACGAAGAATTTCTGCACCGTACCATTTCCTCGGCTGTAGCGCACGAAGAGGAAGCGAAAGATTTTAGGGAAACCGAAGTTGGCGAAACAATAAAATAAACAAAACGATCGCGCGCAGTCGGATCAGATGTCTTCCGAAGTACATGTGTAAGCGACAATCGGAAACCTTGGATTTAAGTAGCTCGCGATTTTGCTCAATAAAATTACGAGAGAGGATCGGATTAATGTCGCATATTATGAAATTATATGAAAGAGTTCTAGATTATCGATTACGCAATATTATTAAATTCCCTGCCACTTACTTACGACGCGACTCAAAGTTTATGAATATTGATGGAGAAAAATCTCCATGGTTCCAAGATTGCCGTGGCATATGTAACTCGGCCAGACAAGACGGCGTAGACGAATCACTTGATTTGTGAATAAAAGCAATGTTGTAAATAGGACCGCGGCCAATCTGCTTTGCCAGGGGTCTAGAGAGGTTGCCCGCAAAGTGGCGTCGTGTTACCACTGATATGTTACATGTTGGTCGTCTCACTGGTTAATGCTTTGAATAGAGGTGGTGGTAACTCCGCGCTAGGTAAACTTGTGTCTTTCTTCCAAGTACAAGCAATCCTGATGGCAACGAACTATATTGTGAAGAATCAGTGACGGGGGCGGAGAATTTTCACCTGTAGCGACAGCTTAGCTCCGCTTTAAGCCTTTTTGAACTTCAAGAATGCAAGACTTCACTGAACGCAGTCGAAAGTCTTTTTTGGCTCACACGTTACAATGAAATCACAGGAAATAAAATCGCCGATCAACATGCTAAACAAAGCTCTTAGGAGTGTTTTTCAGGACTTCCTGCATTCTCGGTTTTGTCCTTTTTTTTCTCAAAAGTCTAAAGATCCTTGCCAGGGATTAATTAAAATTACCATTTTCTTTAAATTTCTTTATTGCTTGAATGCAGTTACTCAGATAACAAATTATTTAGTTTGGGCCGAATATGATTCGTATTGGGAAATGGGAGACCAGCTTTCGGATTTTTGTTTTCATAGTATTGTGATAACCACTTAAATGTGAGCAGCGACATCTAGCAGAAAATGTCGAAGACCAGAAGATTTCGATACTGGAATAACAAAGTCTCGACTGGAGAGTGGAATCGAATTTTCTAGCAAATTGGAAATTGTATGGGACGCTGGATGGCGAGGATTGTTCTCGAAGTATGTCATTCGAGTATAAATACCAGCATCCCAAAGGTATGCAAGTCAGTTCTAAAGTGTAATTTGAAGTGTTAATTAGGAGAAGTGATTAAGTGGTTTAAGTAAAAGATAAGAAAAGTATAAGTGGTTGAGAAATTGGATTGTATTGAGAGAAAGAGTGAATTTTAACTGTACTGAATAAAGGGATTTGTATTGAAAAGAATAAGTTCTATTATTTGTACCCACACAAACATTCTACATTGGTGTCAGAAGTGGGATAGGACTTATTGTGTGTAAAAAAAAAAAAGAAAAGAAAAGTGTTTTCTGACTATTTGAAAAAGCTAGAATGGGTCGAAAACTATTGCAGTTGACCCTCGTCCAACTCAAATCCAAGTTGAACAAGAGAAGCCTCAGCACCAGTGGAGGAAAAAGTGACCTGGTGCTCAGACTTCAGGAGGCTTTGAACAACGAGGGTCATGATCCTGATGCATATTCCTTTGATGTTGACGAGGATGAACAGACAAGTACCGGCAGTGACATGTCTGCGATGATGCAACTCCTCTTGTTAAAAATGGACGAACAGAAGAAAAATCTGGAAGAACAGAAGAATAGCCTCGAACAAAAGCTGGACGAACAAATTCGAACAAATGGACAACAAAGTTAAGCAACTGGCAAAAGAGCTCGACACAGTGCGAAAACAGAAACTGCGAGAATGTTCTTTAAGCGGTCCAAAGAGAAAAGAGTTGAAGCCTCCCTCATTCGATGGCCAGACCTCATGGTCTACTTATAAGAAGCAGTTTGAAATGGCTGCCTGTGCAAACCACTGGGACAATAAGGAGAAGTGCTTTGCCCTAGCGATGGCCTTACGTGGTCCTGCGGCAGAATTGTTACAAACAATCGATATCGAAAAGAATAGAGACTATATGGTTTTAGTGCAGGCTATCGAGAAACGGTTTGGGGATAGCCACATGCGGGAAGTTTACAAGGTTCAATTGCAAGGCCGTATGCAGCAACGAGGAGAAACACTGCAACAGCTCCAAGCAGACGTGAGTAGATTGGCACATTTGTCATATCCCACCGCAGGCCAAGAAATAATCGACGAAATGGCAAAGGACGCATTCATCAGGGGAATTGCAGATTTGAAGCTACAATCAGCAGTAAGGATGGCCGGGAAAAGAACCCTTGCTGAAGCACTTGCCTTCGCTCTGGTGATGGAAGCATCCAATCAGGCTTCCAAAGGAATGCATTTCGTCAGGGAAATAGTATCTGGTGAATGCTCCTGCTCAAGACCAAATATCCCGCGGGAGAGACGAAGGATGCGCTGCTGGAACTGCGATACAGTAGGACATTTGCAAGGGCATTGTAAAGAACCGGTACGACGAGAAGGCTGCATGCACTGGGGTTACAGGCAAATAGAAAGAAAAACCAGCAGAAACGGCTACCAAGAAACCGGTTAAATTTCCAGAAGCCATCAGTTAGGAAATGCTTACTTCGCGGGGCAGAAGTCTGTAGCAGGAGTCGACTCCAGGGTAATTATCCCAGTCTCACAGGTAAAACAATGCAATGAAAGCCTCCCAGCAGAAGTAGTCGGTGGTAAAGAAGCAAAAGAACAGGCAACTATCCAAATGATCAGGACTGAGCCAATAGAGGGTTGGAGTATAGACGAAATCCGTTCCTCCCAACAGGCAGACAATGACATCGAACCAATATTGGCCTGGAAGGAACACGAGGAAAGACCAAGCTGGCAGCAGATATCAGATCGGAGCCAAACTCTGAAGGCATACTGGGCACAGTGGGACTCGCTTTTTGTGCAAGATGGATTGCTGAAGAGAAAATGGGAAAGTGTAGATGGGACAACATCTCGTATGCAGCTAATTGTGCCACGGTCCAGAGTCAACCAAGTGCTCCATGAAATACATGACGGATTCTCAGAAGGCCATTTGAGAATAAACAAGACGTTGGAAAAGGTAAGGGAACGTTTCTATTGGCTAAGCGCTAAACAAGATGTCGAGAATTGGTGCAAAAAGTGCATAAGATGTGCAGCTACCAAGGGTCCAAAAGTAAAGCCACATGGACAAATGCAACAATACAATGTCGGAGCACCTTTCGAACGAATAGCCATCGACATCGCTGGGCCGTTTCCCAAAACCTTTAATGGAAACCGATATACTCTCGTAGTCATGGATTACTTCAGTAAGTGGCCGGAAGTGTTTGCCATCCCAAATCAAGAGGCTAAGACCGTAGCCGAACAGATAGTCAACAACTGGGTGAGCAGATTTGGGGTCCCAATGGAGCTGCATTCTGATCAAGGGCGAAACTTTGAATCAAAAGTCTTCCAAGAAATATGTCAATATTTGGGAATAAGAAAGACAAGGACAACGCCACTACACCCTCAATCTGATGGAAAGGTCGAGCGATTCAATCGGACCTTGAATGAGCATCATCTATCTAAGGTTGTCAGTAACTGCCAGCGGGATTGGGATCGACACATACCCCTCTTCTTAATGGCCTACCGAAACGCGGTCCATAGCTCAACAGGGCACACACCATCCGAGATCTTATTTGGTCAAACAATTCGGTTGCCAAGTGAAGCAAAATTCGGATCCCCACCGACAGAGCCCAAAGAGGTGAACGACTACGTGAATAACTTACGCAGCAGGATTCGTAAATTGCATGAAGACACCAGAGAAAAGATGAAGCTAGCAAGCAGCCGCATGAAAACTAGGTACGATATCAAGGCGAAATCTTCCGGTTTCAACGAAGGAGATCTGGTTTGGCTGTATAATCCTCAGCGTAAGAAAGGCAAATCACCAAAATTGCAACAGGACTGGGAAGGTCCATACAAGGTGATAACCCGCATTAATGACGTTGTCTACCGGATCCAGCGTGGGGATCGAGGAAAATTTAAAGTGGTCCATTTGGATAGAATGTGTCATTTCAACGGGATGCTGAATGACGAAGTTGTTTGGGACGAACAACTGTAGGGAGGGAGCAATGTGATAACCACTTAAATGTGAGCAGCGACATCTAGCAAAAAATGTCGAAGACCAGAAGATTTCGATACTGGAATAACAAAGTCTCGACTGGAGAGTGGAATCGAATTTTCTAGTCTTCGACATTTTCTGCTAGATGTCGCTGCTCACATTTAAGTGGTTATCACATTGGATTGTATTGAGAGAAAGAATTAAATAGTGAATTTTATCTGTACTGAATAAAGGGATTTGTATTGAAAAGAATAAGTTCTATTATTTGTACCCACACAAACATTCTACAGTATTAAAGCGAAAGAGTCTTTTACGTTCAGAGATGAGGGTAGATTCCATTTTGCTGAGGTATCCGTTACAGGGAAATTCGCATAGTTCGAAGAAGCGGTAGTGAGTGAACTTGCAGCTAATTTCGATAGTCAAATTCAAAAAGGGATTTAATACATACCTGCCATAACTTATCATATTTCTGGTATTATGAAATGTCACAAATTTGTTTGTTATAAGAAGGAGAGGATGTGGTTCACACTTGAGAGCAACACAATTCATAGTATCAGATGTAAAGATCAGGTTTAGTTCCTTAAATATGTTGTTAGGATAAAAAGGCTGGAGTTCGAAAGAGGACTTCCTTATTTGAAACAGCATTTAAGACAACAAAGAAGATTTTTCCTCTGACTAAGTCCATAGGAGATGAGGGTGTCTAAAATCGCCAATAACTATGATATCGTTAAAGGGTTCAATAATATCAAAAAGTAAGCTACAACCACAACAACGGCTGGTATCCACTTGGTTGGGAGGGACAAAATAACAAGAGAGGATATATAATCTGCCATTAGCGACAGTAATTTAAACACAAAGTCGGACTCATCGGTTAGTGACTTATTACAAGTTTAGGATCAAACCGATAGTCAACTGCCAGGTGGACAAAACGACCTATAGAATCATCGTTATTCTCACGGCCGTCATCGCGAAACCATTTCTTCCATCGATGTAGATAAAGTCCGGATTATCATGCTAATAAGCGAGGTACAGGCGAACATTGTGATATACTCAGAGGCGATTTTCTGGCAGTTGTAAATAGCGAGTTTAGATTTTCTCTTAAAATGTTTTCAAGCCAGTTTGTGCCAGTGTGTTCAGATGCACTTTTAATTATGAAAGTGACGCATTCCGGTTTGACACAGGCATTACATTTTTGAAGTCGTGTATTCCATTTTGAAGAAGTCAAAAGAGTACCAAAACGAGAGATTGTTGGTTCAGGGATGATGAAATATCTTCGGCTACTCAAGCAGGTAATAAAGAGCAAGGTGATGGTAAAGGTATCTCTTGAGGTATGATGACAGAAATCCTAAGCATTTCAGGTAGTAGAGATGTGTTGTACATGCCAGCATTGTTGCCGAGGAGTAAATGAGATGACGCGTCGTCAATGTTCACATCATTCACTTTGCCCATTTCTTAAAATAGGATCAGGAGAAGAAGTAATTACATATGTTTAAAGAACCTCGGAAATAAATAGCACGGTCGGACTTTAGAGAACTTAAACCGTTAAGAAAAGAGTAATGGTAACAATTGTTGCACGTACAGATTTAAAATGGATATAAAGGCATGATCGTGTAAGGGCCTTAACCTCTATAGATATATTATGGAGAGCACTTCTCATGTAAATAAAAGTTGGACTGTAAATCTTTACTCTAAGTCTTTCAAAGCGAGA
This sequence comes from Volucella bombylans, assembly GCA_949129095.1. NCBI lineage: Eukaryota > Metazoa > Arthropoda > Insecta > Diptera > Syrphidae > Volucella > Volucella bombylans. The sequence continues at coordinate 62,745,503 of OX422143.1, read as the reverse complement.
TGTATCTCATTCTTAATATGCATAATATGCAATACTCATTGGTTACGGTTGCCAGAAACTCAGTATTAGCCTCTCGTAATCTAGAATACTAAAGGGAGTGTAACTATTTTTATTTTTGCTTATTAATTCATGGAATAAATGAAAAAAAAAAGGCCATGTGGTCAAAGTTTTGCTAGTCACTTAAAGGGCAATAATCCATTGATAAGAAAAAATCGATAAAATTCGCTTCTAAACAATGAAAATGTATCAATAATTAGGCATTCCAGAAAACTTACGAAAAGTTTGATAAGATAAGAAGGCATTGTTCAACCCGGAATGAGTAACTTTAAAATCCTGGCTTTGCTTACTTTTTTTGTGCCTCCAAATCTCCTCTTCTTTCCGCCTTCTTACAAGAAATAGAATAACAGAGTGAGTTCCAATAACTAAAAAAAAAAGGAAAAACAATTAAGAAAAAATGCTCATTGTTTGTCGACCTGTCTCTCACCGAAATAAAAACGATGATAGGAATGTGATCCATGTGACTTTGTAACTTCCCTTATTTAGATCCTCATCTTGAAAGCACCTGTCGCACACAATATTTGTAATTCAAATGCAGTACAATACTTGACATCACCTTGATGTTTACTTACATGTTGGCATGAATAAGTGTTGTAATAATCATGGGGATAACAATGCAAGCAGTTGTCCATATAAAGTAGTCCATGCTACCTTGTTGGTAATAGCTCAAGGCCAATTTAATGTTTATTATCACAGTGATAGCTCGCATTAATATTGATATCCCTGTAGAGCATATATCATAGTATTTTATGGAGTATTTAGCGTCGGCTGCTTCCCTTTGTGGAGCACCTCTTTCTCTGATCAAAACACTTTCTTGCCATTCTTTATGGGGTTGGTGCTCCTTTTGTGATGTTCCGATGCCAATATCCATTTTATCCTCTGTTTTCGTTAAGACTGTTTCATGCTACTTAATACTTTTATCAGAAACTTGTCCACGGAATGTGAAGTACAAAGCCCGAAAACAGAAAACAAACTAAAAACGTAAACAGAGAAGTGTGTAAGTGTCATCAAAATGTCAAACGTAGCAACGAAACTTGCAAGTGTGGAAAAACGAATAGATCTCGTGAGATTGCTTAGAAGATGTTTTCATTTCTAATTTATTATGCTGATTGGTTTTCTTTAAACACTTTGGCTTCCGGTTTGTGTTTGTAGAAATTAGAAATCGATTAATTAAAAAAATTGCTTCGGATTTCCAGTACTTTGCTTTTGACATTTGACTCTGACGTTTACTCGTTCAGGTGTAGAGAATCGAAGGTATATAGAATGAATTTAGAAATTTTGAAAGTCTACGGGCCATTCCACAAGATAATGTATAATATAATATATTCTGTTAAGGAAGAGGGGTTCACGTTGTGGTGGACTGAGACCAACGGGAGTAACTACACATGGAATTAAAGAGGTTTCTAGAAAAAAATTCTAATTCGGTTATCTTCAAAGAGCAGAGATAATTTAGATCTCGGAAGTAATTGCCCCATAAAGATTGCATTCTAATACATGCCAAGGCAGTTATGCATGCAGTTGTAAAGGAAGTACATGCACCATATACATCTTCATCTCTGCATCAACTGCAAAAAAAGTTATGAGGTATACGCGTGTGTCTTGAGTTTCCTTCGAGATTCTCGGAACTCAACAGAATTTGGCCTTGTGTTGCTTAATTATCGGGTACACGAGCAACTGCAAGTTAGAAAAATGTATTACATTCATGCTTTGTCACTAATACACTTCTACTTCTGACACCTGCAACTCAACTGGCAAATAAATTTCTAAGCAAGTAAGTTGCAAGTGACGGAGGGATCGCGATGGGCTCGTTCTGGTGCCTAGTGTCTGTGTGATGGCCAATCCATTATACCCCTCTTTAACCCAAACTAACCTAATCAGCAAGTGAAATGTCTGTAATTACAAAAAACTGTAAAAATATTAAGTGGTCTAGTGCGGTAAAAATAAAACGAAATAGTTGTAGATAATGAGGGCAAATTCAAATAAAAGTTTTTCGTTAGTTTTAGTCTCTGAAATTACTTCACAGATCGGAGTTCATATTGCGACTGAATTTTTAGCAAATCGAACAACAATAAAGATATATTCAGAAAAAAAAGAGATAAAGAGAGAGACGGAGAGACTGTTTAATTTTTTACAATAGTTTTGAAATAAAAAAAGAAAGGATTTTAAATTGACAAACGCGCAGATAATAAAATTAATTGGGTTTTATCGTTCCCATGCTCTTTTAATGGAATAGGAACTGCAAAACGAACACTTTTTAAAATCCCTCTCGTCATCTTCCCAAAGGAAATGGTTGAGAAAATGAGCTTCAATATCAAAGTCAGACATTTTTATTATAAGAGGTTTTTAATTACTATAAAAAGAAAATCAGTCATCGACTATTTGCCAACCCGTTCGGATCCGGCATCTATCAGTGATGTGTTCTCTCAATGCGATTGACTCAATCTCTTACGAGTATTTTCATCCACTTTGTCTCCCTCTTCCCCGGATTTAGCCTGACTTTTACAAAAGGGTTTTCTACCCTTAGTGACAGTGTGCCATGTTCCGAGATCGAGACCACATACCATACCCGGGAATAGTTTTGGCGATCTATGTGAAGTGTCGCTTTCCGGACCTCTTCCAAAAAAAAGAAAAAAATTGTCCTTATCAACTCTCGACGATTACCCAACCCTTCCATTAAAAATAATATAAAAAACCTACGTTTTGTCTTGATATCTTCTAAGAGTGCCGACAAACCTCTAACCTCAATTAGTTTGTTCTTGTTTAAAAAAGCGGTTGATAATGTAAATAAAGAGTGGAAATATCTGAATTCTAGAAAAAAAATAAAAAAATTGCAAATAAATTGCTCGCTGTCAAAACTCGAGCCAACATATGCCCTGTGTCAGTTCAACTATAATACATTCTAACCTCAACTCTTCAAAAGGTTGTAGTTTAAGCGCCTTGCTTAAACTTGGTTTCGTCCCCTATGGCGTTTCAGTGATTTCAGTTCCGTGCATCCAAGCCGCAACTTTTCCTGGTAGCAGCAATGCTTCTAGTTAGATCTTGATCACGGGGAAAGCCACTACCAGATTTATCACATTGATTTTGCCGCCTTACGTCGACCAGAACTACGATTTTCGCTGATTGTAGCACCGGCCTTACCAGAACATCGTGTGCGACTAAAATCACCTCTAGTGTTTTTTTAGTGAATGGGTTTGCTCGCTTCATGCGATTTCCGTCCGCATGTATTGGTTGCAGTAGCGGTTTCATCGGGGCATCGTGAGCAGAAAGTTTCATTGACAGAGACTTTTACCACTTGCGCCTTAGAAAACAGTTGTCATCTCTTCACGCTTTACGTCTACTTCACGTCTTCTTCTCTTCTTCAACTACCCCTTACACAGTAGTTTGCTTCTTCTGGAGGCAGTTCGGTCTTTTCGGTTTCATCAAAAACAGCACTCTGACCAACCACTTGTCTATTCTGATGGAGTTTAACCGTAACAGGCTGAACCTCTCCCTGTCTATCGTTTCAGTCATCGGAATCGAGCGAGCTAGCAAACTGTAAGTCAGTGTTAAGCCGGCTAAAACGGCTCGCAGAATCCATGCCCCGCCGTGGTCGAGAAGACCTACGGTGGATTGTCGCTATTTCGAGTACTATTGTACATGGAGTAAAACGCCTTTGGGTCTCTTTCAAGCATTTTACGTCTAATTTGGACCTCTTTAGCGCTTAGTTAGATGTCTCTTCAGGATTCTTTTTAGGATCTTAGGATCTAAGGCTCTTAAGCCTTCCTGCCACAACAAGTAGGGTACAAAAAAAAAATTACAGAGATCCCGTCCTGGCACTGCCCGATTTTGCACTGGAACAACAAAATTCGGACTCTAAACACTAGCTCCTCGAGAATTGAGGTTTTTCCGAGTTCAGTGATGGAAATATGGGAAATAATGTCACCCCGTTATTCCCGTTCGTTTCGAAGGAAGAGCTCCTAACTATCTTCGAATATTGTGCACATCGAATGCAATGAATACATAATACCCATTACCCAGGGCATTGAAAGACAGCGCTGCTGTAGTCTATCGCCGAAAGCATTAAGGACACTTCCAATTCTGTGAATCTCCATCTGGATATCAGTAATCAATACAACACTAACTAAATGGGTTTATGATCTTCATGATTATTTATTGTACTAATTTTACCAGGAAGTATCTGCGTGCTTGAGTGTTTTTATAGTATATTTTTATATGCTTAAACGAATGGTAATAAATTCTTGCTAAAACCGCCAAAAATAGTAAATCTTATCAAGTTGTCAGTTTAGACGTTTGGAATTAGACGTTTTGAATTAGACATTTTGAATTAGACGTTTTGAATTAGACGTTTTGCAATATAAAACTAATCTTATCGCTTAAGTCGTGGCTCACCTGCGTTTTATGTTAATTGATCGATAACCAGCAATCTATTGCGATTGTACAGTTTTTTAGGGCTAACTTCTTCAGAGGAGGAAAAATACACAAAAGTCTTGTGAAAATAGATTATGTAGTAAGAAATGTATGAATATGTTTTGATAAAGATACGATTCAGCGATTGTCGTGCTGTTCTTTAAAATAAAAAGTGTTTCCTGGAGTTTGAAGGCACATCTGAAGGAGTATAAAAAATTCTTCGTTGTGGACCATCTTTATAAGAATCTTTTTGGCTAGGTCAGTGTATTATGCTTGTTTTAAACAAGTACAAGTACAAGTACAAGTACACCAATTTTTATAAATTCAAATTTGATCATAAACACTCCAAAACTGCTTCCTTGCTTTGTCCTATGATTTCGATATCGTCCGCGTAACTAAGAAGATCTTATGAATTGACAGGTTTTCAACTTCTTTTGTCCTTATGGTAGTCAAGAGTTCTATCTTATGAACCCCGCAGATGATGTTAAAATTAGAGTCATCAATCGTGCTTCTGTCCTAATGATGAACTGGGACATTTTTATTTTCTCTCGTCATGATAAAGTGTCTACTATACCAGTACCCACTCCGTCAGTGCCGATTACCTCCAGCCTAATGCGAACGTAGGCCGGACATTCACAGAGGTAGTGCTCTGCGATGTCACAGCAAGCATTGCAGGATGTTGTATCAATTATGCTCAGCACAATTAAGTGCTTAGAAAAAGCACAGTGCTCCGTCTAAACACTAGTAAGCAGCCTCTAGTCTTTCCTACTGAGGGACAACAAGAATTCCGTTGACCTCTTTGAGACGTCGGTAGGCATTCGTTTGGCATGCTGGAAACCTAAAGAATCATACTATTTGCAGTTATGGCCATATGGACACAACTCCCAACAGAAGCCCCATCTGAGGACACTGATAGACCTAACGTTGGTTGCTAAAAATCTCTCCTCTGAGCTCCGCCTAGCAAGTTCACCGGCTATCTTATTTCTCATGATGCCATTGTGATCTGCTATCCAAACAAAATTCAGTGAATTTAACCTTCCGACTGCGTTCAGTGAAGTCTTGCATTCTCGAACTATTGTAATTTGGAAGTCGTAAGAGGATTCAGCAACGCAATAAGTCTAGCCTGGCTATAGCTACAGATAAGTTTTTCTCACGACGAGTGACATCTAACGTTGTCGGCCTCTAGAAAGACACCAGCATCCTAGATTGATTTAAGTGCCATCCATGAAGAACCGACTACATTCCTCTCCTGGTTCAGATTCTGGCCGAAACCATTCCTCGGCAAACGGAAAGTCGATTTCATATTTTTCCCGCAGCCGGAGTTCTTTTGTTTATTGTTATCAACACTCCGGTGCTTGTTGTACCAAAGATTACTTCTCTTTAAACGTAAATGGCTTTGAGAGTGCAGCTCATGATATGTATGTATATCAAGGGGAGGGAGACCTATGAGAGCTTGTTCCACCAGACAACAAATAATTGGCCTTATTATAGCCTTGTGGATCCAAAGGATCCTTCTGGGTGACAGACTTCAATTGCCAATAGCTTCTTTGTGCTGTCAGAAGGCCGACATCGCTTTAGAGGCTTTCGATGTATAATTTAAAGTCCAGGGAATTCTGCTATCCAGGATGACATTCAAATAATTGGATGGCGATGCCTTTAAGCATTAGACGAGGCAAAGCAGTCAGCTTTCTCCTTCTCGTAAGGAGAATGACTTCAGTTTTGAGAAGATTGACTGAAGACCCATTTCTAATGCACTAATCTTCAATCATGTTTAGGGCTGCCTGTGCTTTAGAACAGACAGTCGTCAGGCATGCACTATAGCAGTGAAGACAAAACTAGTGATTTGCCTACGTCGTTAAAAGTAGCTTTGTCTGAAGCGCTCTCAATGTCGGTGAAAAAGCCCAATGCGTATTCCTCATTGTCGAGGGCGCATTCGCTTGAAGCACACTCCTGCAGACGAGGCATACGCAAAACAGTTTTTGGATCTCGACCATTCCCTCCATTCTCTTTAACATGAAACAACTTATAGGTCTGAAGCTCTTGGTGAGCGTGTAGTCCTCCGGCTTTCTCTTTAAAAGCTACTCTCACTGTACGCCAGGGTTTCAGTATTTACGCCGATGCCAAGCTAGCGGTGGAGATTTCCTTCAGAGTAACCAACAGCTGGTAAAGCAAGGTATAGTCTTGTTCTAACATAACTGGGTATATGTTGTTTGTGTATACAACCTACGGCGTGTTGTGTTATTCAGCTCACTAGCAGCTTCGTTAATAAGAGCTGGTTGTGAGCCGGTTTTGATTAGGTTACCTGGGAAGTGAGTTTCGAGCATGAGACGGAGAGAGTATAGGGAGATATTCTAAGTGATTCCAGCTTGGTTGATTTTTCCTTTTGAGGACTTTGACAAGCCTGTTGGTATATTCAAGTGTTTTGATCTTTTCGCGAAAGTCTTTGTAAGAGACACATTTCGTAATCCAAATTAGCTTCTTATATTATTTTTGCTTTGATCTGTCAAGATTCCAATATTACTTCAATTTGTCCACTGGCTGGACATGCCAATACAAAACGCTTGGCGAGGGTACCGTTCAGATTGTTATCAGCTTCATCTAGCTTTTGTTTTGTTCTGAGATTAGGAAGAGTACTCATGGACTTGCCAAGCTCCTCTTTGAATCGTGTCCAGTTGATTTTCTACGAACTCCTCGTCTTCAACAAGGTCGAGATCTCGCATCCGATTCTGAATTCGATGTACCTATGGTCTGACATGGAGGCCTTCGATAGTACTTTCCAGCCGATAGCTGGATCTCCTTAGCATACATGTGGAGAGTGTTAAATCGATTATTTGTCGTCTTACTTTCGCAACAAACGTTGGCTGATAGTCAACATTGTTGATAACCAGGTCAGACGATAGTATGAAATCCAGGAGATGATTGCCTGTCATGATGCATTTCCTACTGCCCCAAAAAGTATTCTGAGCATTAGCATCGCAGCACATGATATGTCCCATCTTCCCAGAATCACAGTATTCAATTTTTCGTTCATTTCGTAGCAACTAAATGTTAATTGTTAAAAAAATTGCCCAAGTTTAGATTGTAAGAGTAAGTTCAGCACAAAAAGAGAAATTCTCCAACTTTCCGATCGCTCGTCATATAGTGGTGCGAAACCCCTTAGACTTCTGGCACGTAGTAGGTACTCGTATCACTCAAAAAAGGAAAGGCCTGACCAACTGAGTTTGAGGCCTTGAATTGTTTTCATCCGAGCCATATCTCTTTCCGCCAAGGACTTTTTTGAGGTTTGTGAACACGTAATACGATCCATATTTCATCTATTGTCACCTACCGCATGAAAAAAAAGCTTCAAACAGCTCTCTGAATCATCAACACATTTTTGGATTAGGTCCAAACGCGGTACCAACTTCGAACAGAGCTTTCGCAATATGATGTATATGGTCATATACGACGTGCGTTTAATATATTCTCGGTATCGATATGAAGGAAAATGCGAATTCAATTTAAATTGTTTTTATTTTTCAATATAATCTCCTCTAACATCAATGCATTTGTTACATCTTGAGATAAGCTTTTTTAAACCCTCAAAAAAATAAATGTCCTCTTTCTCTGCAAAATACCCATTTATTGCCGACTTGAGTTCTTCATCATCCGAAAATCTTTTTCCACGAAGACATTTTTTCAAATCCGAAAACAGGAAATAATCACTAGGGGCAAGGTCTGGACTATAGGGTGGGTGTTGGATTTCTTCGAAACCACAATCTCGCGCAGCAGCCTTGGAAACTCGCGCCGTGTGAACAGGAGCGTTGTCATGAAGAAGCAACACACCCGCTGCGAGTTTACCCCGTCTTTTCTTTTTAAATTCCTCCCGCAAATAATGCAAAGTGGAAGCGTAGGATGTGGCGTTGATGGTTTCACCTTTTTTTTTGTACTCAATGAGCAAGATTCCCTTTGAGTCCCAAAAAACTGTGGCCATGAGCTTCCCGGCAGAGAGTGACTTTGAACTTCTTCGGGGGGTCTGTTCCTTTTTTATGCCACTGCATGGACTCTTGTTTGCTTTCAGGGTCATAGTGGTGGACCTATGTTTCGTCCCCAGTAACAATTCGATCCATAACACCGTCCGCGTTCTCACTACACATCTCCAAAAGCTCTCTACAGCATGCGATTCTCACTTTTTTCTGAGGCGCTGTGAGCATTCGTGGCACCCACCTTGCACTGACCTTTGAAAGGTTAAGATGGTCATGAAGAATGGTGTGAATGATACCAATTGAAAGCTTGGTGATCTCTGCCATCATTTTCACCTTTATTCGGGCATCCTCAAGAACAAGTTTTTCGACTTCTTTGATGCTTTCTCCCGTACAAGCAGTAGCCGGGGCGCCGGAGCGGGGGTCGTCTTCAATGCTCTCTCTGCCTCTCTTGAACTCCCTTGACCACTTTTGCACAGTTGATAATGAAGGTGCGGAACCCTGGTAAACAGCCACCATCTCTTCAGGAATAGTTTTTTGACTTTTTCCTTGCTTAGTGAGAAATTTAATTACAGCGCGATGCTCAATTTTCACCATCATCGTCTCAGTTGCCATTATGATTCTGTTTAACTAGAGATAAAACGCGAATTAATAATTACATTTATATGAAATGTTACATGAATGCACTAAAGTAATAGTATTACTTGATAAATAAGTCAATTTATATATACAACCACAGCTTCACCCCGATACCGAGAATATGTTGAACGCCCCTCGTATGTATATGATGTATATTCATATTTTTACGCAGTCACCGACTAACACTCGACTCGGCAACATCTTTTAGCTGATTGGGTTTCTCTCGGATTTATTATTTCGCTGTGCGAAAAGGTTTCTACAACCAACCAAACTTTTTTGTACTTTTTCTTAATTTGTAATCTGCTAGTGCGTAAAATAATATACATACAGCCGTTGACAAAACCTGCGCGACTATGGCCGAACGGCCACGTGTGCTTTCGGGAAACCGTTTTAGCGATCTGCAAACAGACCCACCCCCTGAATATAAAAATAAAAAAAGGAAAAAAACCAATACTTACCCTTTTGAACCATCAAATTTATTCTCGACCCACACTGACAATCCAAAATTTATAGTGATCTCCTCGACTAACGCGGAAAAGCCTCTCACATCGTTTAGCGTTTTCCTGCTTAAAAAAGCCATCGACGGCATAAGTACAACTTATGAACAAATCACCCAATTACGCGATGGCAACCTCCTCATATTGGTTAAATCCAAAAAAATAGCGGATCTCTTCTTATCAAAGAAAGCACTTTCCAATCTATGTCCGATCTCAGTAACTCTTCACAGCCAACTGAACCCATAAAAAGGCACACTATATGCCCCATATTTAACCAACGTTCCTGAAATCGAAATCATTGAAGAAATGAAGTCACAAGGGATTACGGACGTGTTCAAGTTTAAAAAAACTGAAGATGGAAAGCAGCATGCAACTGGACTGGTTCTATTCACCTTCGACCGTTTTCGTCCTTCAAACACAGTCAACGATGCCAAAAGTGCCAACTTCTAGGCCACACCGCCAAACGCTGCAAAGGTAATTCTTCATGTGTCAATTGCAATCTACCCCTTCACTCCTCTGAAAAATGCACACGTACTTCATGCGCTAATTGCAATGGAGATCACCCCGCCTCTTCTATGTCATGAAAACGTTACCAACAAGCAAAAGAAACACTTAAAATTAAGACCATACGTAAATGTAGCATGGCTGAAGCTAAACAAAAATATAAAGAACAAAACCCCACCTCACTCATGCCATCAACCTATTCAATGATTGCAAATACGACAAACGCACAAAAACCTAAGATTGCGGTGAACGAATCAATACATAACAAAATCCCTAGCAACGGCACTCCAACAACAATACCACACTCTCTTCAACACACACCAACGTTAATTATTAATCATAGAAACACATTAATAGCAACTGTTCTTCACGCATACCGTACAAACAAAATTCCCTAACACACCCGCTGAAGCCGAATTAACCACCGCCCACCAGGCAATGCAGTTCGTCCAGCACTCACACTAAAAACATAAACCTCACAGAGAATATTCTACCCAACCACCACTCAACGAAACCAAATACCCAAAGTCAAAACAATACAATACAACCTCCAATTTCATCTAGCACTCAATCACTAATAAAAAAGAACATATACTACACAATTCCCACAGAATTTGATAACCATGAAACCGAGCAATAACAACCACTTTAATGATGACTCCAACCCAGCTGATCGGGCACTTAATTATTCTAGCACCATGCCTAGATCGAAAAATTTAGTTCCTGAACAACGGGTTGGGTATGTTTACCAAAATTCTATTCCCATATCAAACTTATACGCTCCGACATCCAGATATCGGGATTGCTACAAACACCTATCTAACCTTTCCAACCCCAAACCAAAGCACATCGATAGAAGACTCAAAATCCTGCAATGGAACATAAAAGGCTTTATCAATAATTATGAGGATTTGTGTATTCTTATAAAAGAACAGTCCCCCAGTATTATTGCCCTTCAAGAGACTCATTGTCCGCACCTGTTTAAACCTAACATACCTAAATCCTATAAAGATTATTTTTATAATTTTCCACATAACTCAACTGCCAAACAAGGTATCACAATTTTAATTAAGGAAAACATTCCACATAAACCAATTCCCATCACCTCGAACATTTTAACGATAGCGGTCGAGGTCCAACTCATGCTTAAGTTCACCGTTGTCTCCATTTATATTCTCCCCGACTAAGCTTTTTCTAGGTCTGACTTAGAAAATATTTTTAACCAGATTCGGACCCCCGTACTATTGGCAGGTGATGTCAACGCCTGGAGCGTACTGTGGGGTTCCGCTACCACTAACTCCAGAGGGGCTATACTGGAAACATTTTTAAGTGACTCAAATCTTATGATTCTTAATGACGGCTCCCCAACACACTTTTCCATCCATAATACACTAACACACATTGATTAAACATGCAGCTCACCCGAATTGTATACGAGGGCTTTCTGGGAAATTTTAGATGATCTCTATAACAGCGACCACTTCCTTATAATTTCCACTATTAATATTGGCATAGCCTACTCAAATACAACGACAAATCGAAAATTTAAAACTCACTCTGCTAACTGGGCTTGTTTTAACAAACACATTTTAGATTACCTGTCAGTTAAAACACCGTCGTCAAACATCAAAAAAATTGGCATACCATTCGCTGTCTGACTGGTAACTACACCTCACATTCGATAAAAGTGATCGAAACGCCTGAAGGTCCAATATCCGCTTCTCATGAGATAAGCAACTACTTTGATCGAACCTGGTCGGATTCATCTACACGACCACAATTGCACAAATTGTTTCGAAGTTTGTAAAGCTGAATCCCTCAACCTTACTCAAGAGTATAATTTAACATCTCCTTCAGCAAGACACATCGAAGGCCCAATCACCATGCTAGAATTCGAAGCGTGTTTAATATTACTAAAAGGTAAAACTCCTAGTAGGGATAGAATTTCGTACCCTATGTTAAAAAATCTTCCAAAGTCATCTAAACTTAGACTCATACAGCTCTATAACAACATCCTCATTGGAGGAGTGATCCCACAAAACTGGAAATTAGCAACAATACTGCCTCTTCCTAAGCCAAAAAAAAAACCTAAATAATATCAACGGATACCATCCGATATCACTTATTCCCTGTATGTCAAAGTACCTGGAGAAAATTATCGCCAAGAGACTGCTTTGGTTTATTAAATCAAATAACCTATTAAACTCAAATCAAGTGGCTTTTCAACCAAAAATAGGTTGCAATGATGCACTCATCCATCTGGACTTCTTTATCTCCAAAGCTCTTTCAGCTAGAAATCATGTCACAATCCTCTCACTTGATTTCGAAAAAGTTTTTGATGATAGGCATTCATCTGGTATTAAATAAACTTAAAACATGGCATATTGGTCCGAAAATTTTTTACTACATAAAATCGTTCCTTACCAATAGAAAAATTTGTGTGAAAGCAAAAAATTTCTTCTCCTCATCCCACCCACTTATTAATGGAATTCCCCAAATATCCCAACTATCGGTGGTGCTTTTCATTATCGCTTTTGATGATATAAGCAACATCTTACTTAAACACAAACAAATCGAGCATTGTACGAGGGCGGGTCAATAAGTCCGTGACTTTTGGAATAAAACACAGATTTTTTGATAAAAAAAATAATCTTATTTTTCAACGTAGTCTCCCTTGAGCTCTATACACTTTGTCCAACGCTTCTCCAATTTTTTTATCCCTTCCAAAAAAAATGATTTGTCGAGGTCCTCAAAATAGGCCTTTGTTTGCGAGATGACTTCATCATTGGAGTCAGAAGTAGTCGCTCGGAGCCAAATCTGGAGAATAGGGTGGATGAGGGAGCAATTCATAGCCCAATTCATGGATTTTTGCCATGGCAACTGCACATGTGTGCACCCTTGCATTGTCCATTTTTGCATTTCCATTTTCTCCTCAAATTAGTGAGTAGTCTGATAAAAATAGCTGTCAAACACAAACTAACTGACGCAGCAAGTTTAAATTTTGACAGGAGTCAACTGACAGATGCCTGTTGACAGGAGCAGTGTTGCTGTTTCAGTAAAGAGGTCAGAAATTCAAAAATTCACGGACTTATTGACCTGCCCTCGTATTTATGCAGACGATTTATACATCCTGTGTAAGCACGCGGATCAAGTAAAAACTAAAACCTTACTAAAAAATGCAATCAAAGACATACTTAAATGGACTAATGTTTCAGGTGCCAAATTATCATTAGACAAATGCAAGACTCTACATATCTGCCTCAAGATTTCATGTAGTGGTCTTACATTAAATATTAATAACTTTTATATAGAAACCGTAGAGTACTTAAGTATCCTAGGTTTAATTTTTAACAATAAGTATAATTGGAAAGATCACTGTAAAAATTTAAGAAAAAGCCTAGCTCCGAGAGCCAATATAATTAGTTATCTAGCCAGTAAGAAATGTAATACACATATAAACACTCTCTGTTCAATTGTTAAATCTATAGTTCTAAGCTAGATTGACTACGGTCTACTCATCTACGGAAACTGTCCTAAATCTACAATAAATATCATCAAAGCGCCGTACCATCAAGTCGCACGTAGAAGCATTAATGCTTTTCACACAAGTACTGTGAAGAACATATTGGTAGAATCTGGTCTCCCTACAATAGAACAACCCATTGAAGTAACGAAAGCTAAGTTATGCTTAAAGCTAATGTCTTCTAAAGGTTCAATCATTGACAAAGACATCATTTCCGCTATGAAAAGGAAAACTTCAAAACGCCTTCTGTCCGCTGTATCTCTCGTATTAGTATTCGCTAAAGAAATTGAGTTGCCGATAGAGAGGATTGGTGAACATAGATTGGTATATCCACCATGGTCTATGAAACACACATCCTTCATCATGGACCTGACAAAATATAATAAAACAAATACCAACAGAGACATATTCCACGCACATTTTCCAGCATCACCTCGCAACTCAAATCAAACGGTTGAAATTTATTATTTACAGATAGCTCCAAAACCAACGAAAGCACCTCTTTCACAGTTACGTACGAAGACGGTTCTCTGTTTAGTACAGGGCTATTACCTGCAAACCTATCTATTTTTACCGCTGAAGCCTTTGCTATCCATAAAATCATAGCAATACTGGAATCTATAAAAAATTCAAATCACAATACATTGATTGTAAACAAAATCAGAGACTGTCTTATAAAAACACCCAATAAGCTAAAAATAGTGTTGGTCCCTAGTCACGTGGGGATCAAAGGAAACGAACATGCCGACGCCGCTGCCAATCTTGCACACCGCGCTCCTGTACATAAATTTTCGATATCCACTAAACTAGACATGAAACGAAACATTACCCACAAGATTAAGTCTAGACTGCTTTCGGATTGGCAGAACTACCACCACTACTATTCACTCAATAACACAGACAGATCCCAACCGGTTTACCCCACCACAGTCTCAAAACAAAAGATCACAACGTTTGTAAGACTGCGTTTAGGCCACACAGCTTCGACCCACCAACATCTCCTCAAAAGGGAGCCACCACCGCTGTGCCAAGTTAGTAACTCCAAATTCGACATAAAACATATCTTACTCGTATTAATAGGTAATTGTCAGTCCTACTCGTACGTACCAACAAACCACTTACTCAACCTAAAATCAACAGCCTACGAGTTTTTAAGAAACACTAATCAAGTAAATATCCTTAAAATGCACAACTTTGCACTAATTTGAAAATGTAACCAAATATCATACGAATCTAAAACCCTAAATCGATGATTATGAAATATTTATATATCTATGTATCTACTATATTTATAATATAATACAGTACTCCCCGGATATAAGCAACCCCTTTAATAGCAAAACCCTTTTAATACCAACAAATCTTATTCAGTTGAGATTTACCAACGCCATCCTATGCAATTGCACCCGCTTTATAACAACCCGGTTTTAAGCAACCCCCTCTTATTATCAAATAAAAATCTAAACAAAAATTGTGCTTTACCTGGTATTTTACCCTTTTATAAGCACATTGAATTTTTTTGTTTTTGCTTTGCAATTTGTATCCAATTTTGTGTATTGCAACGGTAGAAGCTACACTCGAGTGTGTCGCCGACGCGACGCGCCTGCCAGCTGCGTATTGTGTATGACCAAGTCTATGAACACATTTTGATCGGATAGTTTGTGTTTTTCTTTCTGTGCTTGCCTCAAAAAAAGATTAAATTTTTATTTTATTTTCGCTGAAAGGAATGAAAGGATTTCGTACTGAAAAAGGGTAAAATTGCATCTTGGTGTGGAATTATAACTCTCACCTACTTCTTTTCTCTTCTTCAGACATTGCACCCAGAAAAAGAACAGAACTTTCAATTCTCGACAAAATCAATATCTTGGATTCACTTAAAGACAAAAGGAATTCTAGAAAAGATAGTATCGAAAAATACGAATGCAATGCCTCAACTATTACACGTATTTTACAAAAAGAAAGTGCAATACGTAAGATTGTCGAAGGGAATAAAAACTTAAAGAGAAATAGAGTTCGTTCAGGACACAGTGAAGAACTGGATAAGGCTGTTGCTCGGTGGTTTAACGAAATGAGAAGCCACAATGCTGTTATAAGTGGACCACTTATAAAAGAACAAGCCGTAAAATTCGCTCAAATCTTGAACGTTACTGATTTTGAGCCAAGCAATGGTTGGCTTTGGAGGTGGCAAAAGGAAAACATTAGTTTCAAGAAAGTTCACGGTGAAAGAAATGATGCTGATGTTCCATCTGCATCGAGGTCATTAATACTCTCTTGCAGCGTGACTTCGATAAGATAAGACGATTTTGCGATGACTGGAAGTTGAAAATCAACTTTCAGAAGTCGGAAACCATTCTCTTTAGGACGCCGTTGTCTAGAGCCTCTAGGGATACCAGAAAAAATTGGAGAAAGTTCTCGATTATTGGACAACACGGACAGCCTCTTGCCTGTCGAAATGTAGTCAGATACCTTGGAATCTGGCTAGATCAGTTTCTGTATTTTGGCAAAAATGTAGATGCTGCTCTGGCCAGAGCTAAAGGTGCTTTTGCTCTTACAAAGAGACTGTTTTATAGCAGCCAACTCGATGCGAGGGTAAAGGTAATCTGCTACATGGCCCTTATCAGGCCCATGCTGGTATTTGGTTGTCCCGTGTGGTTCAATGTACGAGCAAGCTTAATGGAAAAGATTCGGGTGTTTGAGAGGGCTTGCCTTAGGGCCTGTCTTCGCTTGTATAGAACACCAGAGTCGGAGTACAAAAAATTTTATCCTAATGAGGTCCTTTACAACAGGGCGAACCTAATACGAGTGGACAACTTCGTAATTAAGCTGACTCGAAGGCACATTGCAAGAGCAATGACGTCGACGAATAACCTGATATCTTGGGCTTACTACCCCAATTACCTTTACCACGAGAGTGTGCGCTCTGACGGCTTCGTTCCACCGGAAGCATTCCTCTACCTAGATCAGAAAGGGTTGATCCAGGATAGATCAGCGGTGCCGTTAATCTACCATGTCGCTCGGACAGCTGGGGACAGGCGACTCAACTACAACAGAGACGTCGCACACGGCAGTGTGGATCGCCTCAGGTTCAGTAGGGCGGTGGGGAATCGCGATAAGAGGGATGTCGTTCGGCAGCACCAGCATTTCTGGTGGTTGAATGATGGAGAAGATGCTTCGTCGTCGTTTCCGTCAATTACGGACCAGCCTGACTAATGAGGCAGAGCTGACCAATCTATTTGCTCAGTAAATAGCGATGGCCAGCTTACATAGGTTTAGGTTAGCATTTAAGTAATATATGCATGTGTTAGTGTATATAAAGGTATATACTAACATATGTATATTATTCTGTATAATGTCTAAGTGTGTTTATGTGTATTTTGTGTATGTAGGTTAAGTAGACTAAGGTTGATTTTAAGTTAGATATTAAGTTTTTATAAAAAATAATTTTTGTAATCAAATTTTTTTCTTAGCCCTAAGTATATAAAAGAAACATTCCAAATAAAATATAAATGAAGTCGAAAGACATAGATATAAGAATTTAGAGTAGCTTAGAGTGCCTGTGTGGGGCCAGTAAGTTAGTGTAAGATTATTAAGTAATTGTAAGCTAGCATTTAAGCATTTTTTGTTAGAATGTAAGAGTTAGTGTTAAGAAAATAAAATGCATATAAAACTAAACTAAAAACTATGTTCCATCTGCATCGCAATGGATCGAAAATATTTTACCAACATTATTAAACGGATATTCTGAAAAAGACATTTTTAATGGGGATGAAAGTGGGCTTTATTACAAAATGCTACCTTCTGGAACTTTGATGCGGAAAGGGGAAGATCCCGCAGGATACAAATTGAGCAAAGATCGTATAACTTTATTATTTATTTGTAATATGGATGGATCTGAAAAATTTGTGTATGCCATAGGAAAGGCAAAAAATCCTCATTGCTTTCGAGGTAAAACGATTCCCATTCCGTACTTTCACCAAAAGAAATCATGGATGGTTACTCAATTATGGACGCAAATAATAACAGACGTCGAAAAAAAGATGAAAAAGGAAAATAGGCAAGTAATATTATTTGTCGACAATGCAGGTTGCCATAAATTGCTTCCTGGCGTGAAACTTCAACATGTGAAAATTCGTATGCTGCCCCCAAATACTACCAGCATTATACAGCCACTGGGTCAGGGCATAATCAGGTATTTTAAAGAATATTATAGGAGGAATCTTATACGAAAACAATCATTGGCACTCGAAAATGAACAAACTTCGCCAGATTTCGTAAAATCAATAAATGTTTTAGAGGCATTGAAAATTACCAAGCGTTCCTGGTGGCTTGTTACTCCGCAGATTATAAAAAATTGTTTTAAGAAAGCTGGGTTTGTAAAAGATGGAGTCGTTGGGGATGAAGAAGTATTGGAAGAGATTGGTGTGTTCTCAACAGAAGAAGAGTTTGACGAGCTACTGAATTGCGATGATGATTTAGAATGTTGCGGATGTTTAACCGATCAAGAAATTTGTGATGATGTGGTTTCATTTGAAGAATGTTCAGTAACGGGTGGTGAAGATTTGGAGACGGAAATTCCAGTAGTCGAGAATGTGGTTGAAATTCCTTCAAGGAAAGATGCACTTAAGGCTCATGCGACTTTAGTAACTTACCTGGATGGAAACAACCTTACTATTAGAACTCTAGATGAAATAGAGGATCATTTTTTGGAAACTACTGAAAAATCAATGATTCAAAGGAAAATTTCAGATTTTTTTCATTAACTGAACATATTAACAAAATTTGTACTTGAATTTACTAACATTTTTGTTTTTTAAGACTGAGATACGTCCAATGCAATATTTTTGTGTTTTGTTATTTTGTAAGTTTTTTGCATTAATAAATAAAAAAAATAATTACTAAATCTAATTATGTATATATGTGTTTATGAATTTGGGAAAATACCCTCCTAAAAACACATTTATGTGCTATTACAAGGGTAACCGCTTAATAGGAATTTAATTGAAAACCCGCTTATAAGCAACACAGTTTTATTCCCATGTGAATGTGCTATTATCTGGGGAGTACTGTATATGTACTTTTTAGTTACAGTAGAGCCGAAAGCCTTCGCAGCTAGCGCTCAATTAATGTTGGCATATTAATTTTTATTATATGTTAATAAATTATAATAATAATAATAATAATATTTTTACGATGTCAGCTATCTTAAGGATTTTCGCTTCTGTGGTTCTCTTTTTGATGTTTTCTGATGTAATAGCCTCATTTGGACACCCAGGAAGTTCAGAATCATTTTTGTCTGTACGACCGCGTTTTAATTCAGCAAACCAGCGATAAATATTTGCTTTCGACACTTTATAATACGATTCAAGCCATTCTTGAGTTTTAGCAGTACTTTTTCTCATCAAAAAACTGTGCTTCATCAACGTACGAAACTTGCTTTTTTCCATTGGTTTGAAAATATCACAAGGTGCGTCATTAAAACTTCAATATCTCGATGACTAATCGTCGAAACGGCATTCAATTTTGACATGTATCCTTTGAAGGTTGGTACTAACTAAAAATCGTTATTGTGTTATTATATGTAATTAGAGTCACCATCTATGTGTCAGTCTCGGGACTTCTCGAACCACCTGTTCTCTATCTTAATTCAGCCAATGCTAATAAGTTTTCTCAAGAAGACATGAACTTCGATCACCTGCACACCTATGAAATGAAAACTGAGGAGCGGTACGGTAAAAACTTAAAATATCTTAAAAGCTAACAAAATTACCACGTGATTCCTTAGTTCAAATTAAAATCAATTTTGCTTTCTCAATTAATCTGATTAGTAGAATAGAAACAACAATAACCAAAACCTTCTCGAATATAGTGTCTTATCAGCAAAACCATAATCCACCTTAGACAGCTTATGATAAAAATCGTAAATTACTTATACATGGTCCCGGTATTAAAGGTGACAATCGTCAGTTGTCGATACCATGTCGATAGAGCTGATATAGGGAGCGATTGCCTTTAAAGTGTTCTCTAAATTGCAAGTGTCATTCATAAAAAACAAAAACAAAAACAGGACAGATAACGTTTTAAAGGAATTAGAAGTTTTATTGCTGGGGATCATCGAATTTTAGATAACTAGCGGCCACCTGATGCTTTTGTATTCAACAGACCCTCCCGGAACGGTCCAATATCAGCAGCATATGCCATCAATGCCGGAATGTTACTTTGTTCATAGTTGCCAACAAAAGTGTGGGCATAGGGTCCAGAAGCAAAGATAGCAACATCATCACCACCATGTGTCTCAGAGTCAAGAGGAGCTGTTGCCATATATTCATACTCTGGATCTTCGAGATCGTCAACTGATACATCTCGACGTCCCTTCTTCTCCGAATAGGTGTTATAGAAACCGGGTCCATTGGCATATGACAGAATTGTGTACGGCAGACCATCACCAGCAACAGCATTGGAAAGGCCGAGAATGTCTTGCGTTCGAAGCTAAACAAAAATTCATATTAGTCAGAAGAAGAAGCAGGAAATGTGTAATACTTACAGGATATCCATTGATTGTCATTGTGTGCGAGTGATCTGAGGTAACTACAATAAGAGTGTCATCCTCTGATGTCATATCTCTGGCAATTTGTACAGCCTTGGCAAATTCCTCAGTATCTTCTAGTGATTTTCTGGCCCAGGTTTCGTGATGGGCCATGTCAATTCTAGCACCTTCAACAAACAAGAAGTAACCATTTTCATTGCGATTCAACACATTAATGGCAGCTTCAGTCATCTCAGACAATGATGGATCTCCATTTTGCATATGAGTTCTAGCGATATCACCATGGTAAGGACAATGACTGGAACTGAACAAACCCAACAAGTAGTCTGTCTTGTTTAAATCAAGTTCGTTTAAGCCTTTGCGACACCAAACATATGAAGCTCTGGCACCATCCTCGTTCTTCTCATTTATCCATTCCTGAATTAAATCCTTTTCATCTGTACGCCTGCCCTTGATTCCCTCTTCGTCGGATTGCCTTTTGCCGCGGAACTCACGACGTCCGCCGCCCATTATTACATTCAATTTCTTGCCAACTGGCCACTGAATCAATTGTCTAGCAATATCAACATTATCAACTGGACTACAACCTCGATGAATGATATCAGTGTCACTCTCCCAGCCACGATCGGGTGTATGGGCATAAACTCCGGCAGGTGAAGCATGCGTGACACGAGATGTTGTGACCAAACCGGTGGCTTTGCCAGCATCTTGGGCCCATTTAGCAATGCTCTCAGTGTGGGTAGATGAATCTTGACCTTTAATACAATCGTATCGTGGAACCTGAGCATTAACACCGATGGTACCGTAGTTAGTTTTTACCCCAGATAAGTAAGCTGTTGCTGTGCATGCAGAATCAGCCACTTGTTTATTTACACAATAAGTTTTGGACAGGCCAAGGTATGGAAATTTCTCAAAAGACAACTGGTTGGAGATGTCACCCATGAAGGCTCTGGTTGCAGTTACTGTATGAACTGACATACCATCACCAAGGAACATGATGATGTTTTTGGCGCGTTTATTGTTGAGTTCAACCTTAAGCTTATCAGCAAGAATCGATTGGGCCTTGTTAACCCAGTATTTGCTTTCCAATTCTTCCGGGTTCTTTACACCGCTTCGAGCCTTCCATTTTAGACGGGGATGCACTGAAAATATAAAGTTAAAATTTGTTAATTTAAAATAGGGTGGATGTTGGCTGAATATTTCTATAGATATTCGTTACGATTTAGTTTTTTACGATGACCGATTCAGTTCGGTATCATATTTCAGCAGTACCGCTGAACAAGGTTATTATGTAGCTTCTAAATGAAAAGTATGTGTGTTACATGTGTTACCTGTATTACCAACAAGTACTCTGGTACATCGTCGGTTAGAGGTTGATTGAGTTCCGAATAGAATGGGGTCGGCTTTGCTGGATGTTAAGGCTCAATTAAAACCTACGCCAGGCAAAAGACAGGGAAGACTGTTCTTTCAAGACATACTATAATAAGTGCTCTTTGGTTTCATTGGCAAGAGTAACACAAATGAACAGAATCGTAATGCCATAAAATTGGTAAGAAAGTGTGACCACTACATGGTATTCAGTCTACAATCCTGCTCTAGACTTTTAGTATTTCTGTAAAATACCACCTTGATCAAAGTGTTTCCGGAAGTTATTCAGAAAATTAAAAATTCAAGTTTATTCATCTAAATCTACTCGTATATTGTCCCCTTCAAAGTAATCCCCAGCGACTGCAACACACTTATGCCAGCGCTTGACCCTACCCTCGAAACATTTTTTATATTCGGTTTTCGGTATGTCCATCAGTCCTTCATGCGATTTTTCCATTACTTCCTCTCGGATGCTGAAATATAATACTCTTTGTTTACTGTTTGCCCTTCTGGAAAAAATTCATGATGCACTACACCGTTGTAATCCATGAAAACCGTGAGCATTGCCTTCCTTTTTGACTGAAAACGACGTGTTTTTTTTGGTCTCGGCTCATTTGGTGAACGCCATTCACTTGTCTGATGTCTGGATTGCGTGTGGTACTCATAAAACCACGTCTCGTCTCCAGTAATGATCCTTTTGATGAATGTGGGATCGGACTCAGCCTCGCAAATCATCTCTTTTGCGACGTCAAAACGGTCTCTTTTTTGCATGAAATTTATTTTTGTTTTGGCACCAACTTTGCTGCTACACGACGGAAACCCAAATCATTAACCAAAATGTATTGGACGGATCCATAGGCAATGTTCAAGTCCTCCGCTATCTCTCTGATGGTTAATTTGCGGTTATTGACCAACATTTCTATTACTCCATCAATGTTATCCTCGGTTTTCGATGTCGATGCTCTGCCACTGCGTTCATCATCTTCGATTGACTCACGACCACTTTTTAACCGCTCGTGCCACTGGTAAACGACCGTTTTCTTTAGAGAATCGTTGCCGAAACACTTTTCCAACATTTCCAACGTTCGCGCACCATTAAATACAAGTTCGTTGTTGCAAATTTAAATCCATTTCTAAAATTATAAAAAAATCGCCAACACACACATAGATAAATGTACTCTTGGCTACGTAACTTTTGCAAATATCAAGCTATGACGCTAAGATTTAGAGGGAATGTCAACAACAGATTTACAAACTTAACAAAAAAAAAAAACTCAAATCGGAATAATGGGAGCGCCACACGGTGGTTATTCCGCGAACTTTTGGATCAAGGTGGTATGTATACACCTAGTCGTATGCAAACAATGTCACAGTGTTTTTTATTATGTGCCTTGCTTCTACTTGCTCCAAAGCGCAGAAGGGATGGGCTTTTAATTGCTTAGCCACGTCCAAATAAAGGCTGTTCTCATTTTAGGAGGCTGAACGCCGATTAGTTTTAAAAGGAGTAAGGAATCGTGATTTGCAAATGAAGACTTCTCTAGTTAATATACATCGAGTTTAAAGAAGCGCAGAAGAAGTAGTGCGTAGTTATTTTTGACAGTTGTGGGGCTTATCTTTAAGAAAAAAAAGTTTCATAGATTACGAGCGCGTATGCCAAGAAGATAAGTCTAATCCACCATTTTATTTTATTTTACTGGAATTTCTCAGTCTTAGTAGAGAAGGAAACGCTTTGTGAAAAAGTGCTAACAGTATCAGCACATCAAACATCAGCGCCTGGAGCAAGAGGCGAGCGCTGGCCGGACACTCGCTTAGAAAGTGCGCTGCCGTCACTTAGGTGCTAAGCAAAAGCCGAATAAGCAGCCTGCAGCCTTCCTACTGAGGGACAGCAGGTCGCTGATCTTTTATAGACATCGGGAAGTATTAAGTCTTTCGGCATCTTGGAGAGTCAGCCCACGATATCAGTATCAAGAGGAATTGATTCATCAGTGCGTTAAGAGTAGAGAGAGAGAGAGAGAGAGAGAGAGAACCTGCTAGAAAACAACCGAAATCTACCTAAACTTGTAAACAATAATTTCACTTGCTAGGCGATATATGTTATATATGAGAATATGACTATGAAATAGAATATCACAGGGGCACATCGAACACTAGCCGTGTTTTATTGGTGGCTGGGTATGCAGCTCAGTAAAATATCCCTTGGCAAAGCCAACGACTGAAGAGGAATCGATCAGCCGAATTGACGGAATGCAGCGTGATGCGAAGTTAAACAACATGCGGCTATCGGAGAAAGTACTGAGACAGGCTACAAAATAACACAAGATTCTTCAACAAGTTTTATGGAAAATTAATACTAATTGACAGTCATCGGTATTAAAGCTTGAGTTAAAGCCAAGCTTTAAGCGGGATAAACTTTCAGCCAGAAATGGAATCCTAATGTGGCGGGGTCGTATCATTATCCCCGCAAAACTTCAGAAGAAGGTATTGCTCCATCTGCATGAGGGGCAACCAGGTATTGTTGCGATGCGAGCATTAGCTAGATATTATGTCTGGTGGACCAGACAGGGATATTGACGCATTTATAAAAAAGTTGCTGGATCTGTCAAGAGAATCGACTATAATTTATCCGAACACTCAGTGTACTGGCTGATTGGCTGTCGACGCGTTGTCAAAGTGGATAAAAATTAAACCATTGAGAAATCCAACGGCAGCTAATCTTTGTGATGCTGATAACTGGAGATAAATTTAAAGATTTCTGTGACTAGCGATCGATAAGACATGTCACAGCTGCACAATATCATCCGAGAACAAACGGTTTGACCGCTAGGGTGGAAAGAACATTTAAATCTAGAATGTTCGAAAGTCTTTACGACCAAGAAGGCGACAACTTCGCAATTTGTTAGCATCATACAGGAGTACACCACATAGCTTGACAGGTAAAATCGAAGCCGAAATGATGTTCAGAAGGCGTACAGCCACCATATTTGACAACATTATACCAAATGTAAAAAACTAGCTTCAATATAAGAACGTCAGGCATTACCTGCAACAAAATGAAGGGAAGATGACAGAATTTAGACCAAATCAAAAGGTCTACTGCAAAACGTTGGTTGAGTTTAATGTCACTGACATTCTTCCTTTCCTTCTTTCATTGTTTTACTTTTCGTCAACCTTCTTCGGCCTTCTGCGTGCAGCCGCCACTACAAACAGTCCAGCATTGTAATCGTTTTTTTTTTATTAATTGTATACTAAAAGTGAATTTCAATTGTTTCAATTAAATTTTTTTGCTTATTGTGTAACAATTAGAACCATAAGAGCCATAAAAAGTGCCCTGGATCGGTATATCGAATACCAAACTTAAACTAGGGCTGTTGCCTGTTCGATTTTGGAGACACCAAATAGAAAACCTATCAAAGCCATCTTGAAGAAGTTTGATGTCTTGTGGTGGGTGAGGAGATAGCTTTGAAAAATTTGGTATCATCAGCGTAGAATGAAAGGGAGTGGTCCTGGGTGGAAAACCTGAGCTTAAGTGAAATTAGTCGCAATAACATCAATTTCATTGCCATTTTGCCTGCTTGATAGAACGAAGGGCATGAGTTCATTTTGCACTGAAAATTAATTGGTTACTTCATTTTTAATGCTTTCTTGCGGGTGGGAAAGACGAAAGGGGTAAGTACAGTTTGGGGAACAGTTTTTAAGGATCCGGCGGGGACCTGGCCCCAGAAAGAAATCATCGTTAAGTTGTTGTAACTTTACTTTAATACGGCTAAGACAAATGGACCAAAGGAGCATTTAAGTAGGTAATTGAAGTTTGAGGGTCCGGTACGGAGGATTTGTTTAAAAAAGGCGGAAGAAATGTTGCCTTTGGTGTGCGCATAGGTTAATGATTTGTTTTCGAAAGAGAAGAGGCAGTAGGCAAATTGGTACTCGTATAAGTAATAGTCATACATTATACTGTGACGAATAGTTTGACAAAAAAGGTACTCATGTGCTTTTAGCGACAGTTAAAGTACCACATGAAATGTCCGATTTTTCACTTGGTCCAGCTGTTTTGTTTTTTTGTTTTTCTAATGCATTTTATTTTATTATTCTTAAATATACTATACATATATGCTAACAGAAAAAAATGCTTAAAAGCTAGCTTAACATTACTTCATTAATTTATTCTTACTGGCTCTCCAAGCGGAAGCTCTAAGCTCTAATTAACATTTAAAAAAATAATTATTATTCATTAAACATCTAGTTAAACTAAGGAAATATTAAGTATTTAAAAAAAAACTTAGTAAATGAACATTTTTTTTGTATTTATATAAAACTTACATTCAACTTAAAATACTTAAACTAACTGCCTATACTAACTTATACTGAACCTTAAACTACTTAGCCTAACTATACAATCTAACTTAGCCTAAATGTTAGCAAACTTCAAGTTGCTAACCTAATTACGAAAACGTTCGCCTTTATCCAGCTTATCTACATGATAAGCCTGATTCCATTTGCATTGGTGGCACAACCAAAACAAATATTATGGTTTCCATTCAACTAGACGGACTTCCTACAAACCCAAAGACCTACATCAGATCTTCGTACGGTTTCACGAAGCCTTTAATATCACGCCTATCTTATGCCAACCATGCCAGCTCAATGCGACTCTGGCACCTTCAAAGAACGTGTTCTAGTTTTAAGAACTATTTTCGCTCCTAACCCACCATTGCCTCTATTTGCATTCCCTGATTTCCTCAGAATTTACTATCAAAATGTTAGAGGACTTCGAACAAAAACATCTGAAGTCTATATCAATTCGCATGATGTCCACCGAAACGATGGCCTTATGAATAACGACGAATCAACCGTCCGCGGAGTACTTTTGGCTGTACCTACTCGCCTTAATTCTAAATTATTTAAGCAACTATCTACAGTTTGCTTTGAATTTGTCTGCGTAAGAATTCCTATTTCTAAGCGCAATCTCTTTATTTGCTGTTGCTACATTCGCCCATCGCAACCAACCTGCAGCTACTAACTAGCTATTGACGAATTCAATGCCCTGTTTGCCAAAGCTGACGCAAATGACACTGTTGAAATGGATACGCACTGATGATTCACACTACACCGCCAACAATGCAATTTCGGAGAAAGAAATTCTTTTTATTGACTGTCTCGTGGACTCCGGACTTTTTCAGTTAAGTGGCATAACCAACTATCTCGGTAGACAACTCGATCTTATCTTCTCCACTGACGTAGATAAGAGCATAGTCTCAGCCAGCAAGCACCTCCTTACCACTCTAGATCCTTACCACTCTAGATCCTTACCATCCGCCTCTTTCTATGACGTTTTCTTACAACGTTTCAAAACCTTTTTGCTTTGACCACGTCTACAGCTTTAATTTTCAAAGAGCCAACTTCTCTCAATTAAACTATCTTCTTTCTGAAGCTAATTTCAATTTTCTCTTCAACTCTAGTGTTGAAAAAAGGAGTCAATTGAATTAAGTTTGCAGACCCGTTCTATTACATCGTATGTAATAGAGCTAATTGAATATTTTTTTTGAGCCACTCTATTACATTGTACTTATATCTAATTCTATTACACCAGAGCTGACTGAATAAGCCTGTAAGACACATGTGTTTTGGCGTTGTATTAAATTGAATTTGAAGCAGTAAAGTTCTGCTTACTAAAGGTCTCTGTCTTTTTTTCTTTATCTAGTATTCCCATTGATGATGCACTTACCTCCTTTTTCAATATCATCTTCAATTACTTTTCCCAGTCTGTTCCTTTTCTACCGCAAAAAAATCCATCCTTATCCCCACCTTGGTATAACAAGGAACTCCGGTCAATACGAAATAAGAGAAATAAACTTTGGCACGCCTATCTTCGTACACGTTCTGAAGCGGATTTTAATAAATACCACCTTGCTTATACCCAATTATCAGATCTATGTGAATCACTGTATTCCAATTATTTAAGCCACATGCATAATAGTCTTATTTCTGATCCCAAACGCTTTTTCCAGTTTATCAACTCTAAAATGAGGGCCATGTAGCAGATAACTTTCACCCTCCCATCGAGTTAGCTGCAGTAAAACAGTCTGATTGTAAGGGAAAAAGCCCCTTTGGCCCTAGCCAGAGCAGCATCTACATTCTTACTGAAATATAGATATTGGTCTAGCCAGATCTCAAGGTATCTGACTACCTTTCGACAAGCAAGTGGCTGGCCGTGTTGTCCAATGATCGAGAATTTTCATTGGCATCAGACAACGACGTAATAAACAGAATGGTTTCAGACTTCTGAAAGTTGATTTTCAACTTCCAGTCATCGTAAAATCGCCTAATTTGTTCGAAGTCACTTTGCAAAAGCACGTTAATGACCTCGACTTTTGGACCTGTTCTGTACGCTATCAAATCGTCTGCGTACGCTATGCTATGGGAAAGTGAACCTATCAAACCGCTTGTGTAAATGTTGAATAAGATCGGCGAATTAACCGCACCATGTTGCAGACCGTTTTTATGTGAAATGTTCCAATAGAAGTCGCATCGCCATTTTTCACGATGAACTGTCAGGTGAGCATATTATGAAGAATATACGAAAGTGGTTTACTGATGCCCAATCTGGTCATCCTGTAGAAAAGACCCTCCAACCATACGGTGTCGAAGGCCCCAATCCACTGGTTTTTGCTTTTGTTCCATTGGATATCTGACACCAGTTTAGACGCGGTATGTATGACATCTTGGTCCGCCTTAAAACTGAATTGATTATCCGGAATTATATGTTTGTCCTTAACCCACTGAATCAAAACCCTATTGATTATCTTTTGGAACACCTTTACTGATATTTGGAAGGAAATCTCGACCGGAGATTTGCCGGTCGCCTCTTAGGGATGGGATAAACCACCGCAGTTTTTCAATGGTCTGGATAATATGCATTATTCATTGCATTGTTAAACAGGGAGGTGTAAATGTCTACCGCTTCTAGAGGGAGATGTCGAAGCACAATATTCGGTATTCCATCGATTCCCACTGATTTTTTACTTCTTATTGTGTCGAAGATCTCATGGAGTTCTTCCTTTGAGATTAACGAAGGTAGGTCCGCTTCATTGGCGACGGTCCGTTGCAAGTACGGTTATTTTTTTTTAAGAATTTTTGTATCATGCTGTCAATGGTTCAAATTCGTTCTCTTTTCCTTTACGAGTTCAAACTGGGACATAATGTGTCTCTGGCAGCCAAAAACATAAGTGACGCATTTGAGAATATAGCGGTGAACGAACGCACCATTCGGCGTTGGTTTGGTGGTAAGTTCTGTTCGGGAGATCTAAGCCTCGAAAACGAAAAGCGTGGGAAACTGGAAACGGTAATTGACGACGCCATTTTACGAGAAACGGTGGATGCAGACCCAACAAAAACGGTGCGGGGTCTTGCACACAACATGGGAGCATCCCCCATGACAATAAGTTGACACCTATCTCCAATAGGAAAAGTGAAAAAGCTTAACAAGTGGGTACCCCATGAATTGAACGAGGCCCTAAAACTACGCTTAGAAACCTGTGCATCACTGAGTCTAAGACACCGAAATGCACCGTTTTTGCACCGTGTAATCACATGTGATGAATAGTGTATTTTGTATGACAACCATAAAAGATCTGGGCAGACGAAACCCCCAAGCACACTCGCAAACTTAGTCTTCACCCAGAAAAGATTATGGTGACAATCTGGTGGACATTGAAAGGACCAATCTACTTTTCATTCCTTCAACCAGGGGAAACATAAATGCATTCAAATATTGTGAAGAAATCGACATAATGCATACAAAATTGGCTGAAAAGCAGCCTGCGTTGATAAAATAGGCATGATCCAATCCTGTTGCATGACAATGCTAGACCCCATACCTCACAAGTAAAGGTGCAAAAACTGTTGCAGCTGACATTTGAAATTCTTCCGCATCCACCGTACTCTCCTAATATTTCACCAACGGATTATCACCTTTTCCGCAGTCTGGAGTCACTTTGGCGGCAAAAGGTGTTCCGAAACCTAGCAGAGGTCATAGAAGCCTTTGAAAACTTTTTAGCGTAGAAAAATCAAAAAAAAAATTCTATAAAAAAGGAATAATAGACCTTGAATCAATTTCGAAGAATGTCATAGATGCCAACGGATCCTATTTTGATTGAATAAAATTGTTTACAAAAAAAATCGGACATTTCATGTGGTACAACCAATACACTTAAAGTACTGGTTAACTCTTTAATCACTTATAAAATTGAACAAAAACTCACAATTTTTTTGAAGTTAAGCACGCACAAAGTCAAAACTTTGTAAGAGTAGGTAAAATATTTTACTTTAGTTTAACTGAACAGACACTTTCGAAAGAAGAACTATCAAAAACACTTATCAATGTTTTAAAACAGTTTACACGTGTCTTTATATATAGTAATAGACACTGAACCTTTGTACTTCAAGTTAGCCAAATCGACTGGAAAAGTCCATAATTTATTTGAATGCAAAATTACTCATGAACTGTTAATCATTTTTTAAACTCCTAAATAACATTGTATATTACAAGCACTTTCTTTAGTTGAAAACGAAAAAACTCACTGTTGTCATCATCTGCGACTCCCATGGCTACAAAGGCCAAGGCAACGAATACAAAAACTTTTGAAAACATCATTGCACCACCAAAAAGTAAGGCTAACACAACACCGTAGAGTTGAACATTAACTGGTTGTTTATGGCTTCAAGAAAATGTTTTATTCCTTTGAAGCCGGAACAAAAAATTTCCCACGACAATTGAGACTTTCAACATCCAGCATAAAGGCTAATCTTATCTTGCCCAGAAGTCAATTTGAGTAAGCTGAAATAGAAAATCATTATTTACACTTACTCATACCGAAAATGAAAAAAAAAACCGTTTACGTTCTTAAATTGTTAAGAAGACTCCCCTTTTCGATACAACATACTAATAATCTTCTAAATGGGTTGTAATCGACTTAGCAGAATAAAAAAGTTCTCAAGGCACATGCAAGTACAAATACGAGTAACGAGTAAGCCCCCAGAGTTTGGGTTTTTTCTCGGGCCCATCTCGGATTAATGGAATTCTCATGACGTAACTCAATACGCATTAAGAAGATAACATACGAGCATGAGTGGAAGTGCGATTCCAGGATGAATTTACCCAAATCATTCTCTGAAACTTAGGTATAAATGTACTCAACACCGCACAATGGGTAGTTAGTGAAAATCGCACGGGACAGGTGCTATGAGTAGAAGTTCAGTGCTACTTGTAATTGTGGTTCTTTCGGTTACAATTTGCCTTGTCAAGTCCCGCAGATGTTTTGAAAATGAAGACTGTTACGAGACACAAATGCACCCAGACTTGCGAATAGAGCCGTACATAAATAAATTTACAAATGGAACGGATAGCGCCGATTTTTGGTTAGAGAATGGAAAATCCTTCGTTCTCAACCAAGTTAGACGTAAGTCCAATACCCGGTGGGCTAAGAATGTGATATTGTTCCTAGGTGATGGCATGGGACTGACAACGATTGCAGCAACTCGAGTCTATATGGAAAACGAAACTGATCAGCTGGAATTTGAAAAATTCCCCTACACAGGACTTTCGAAGACCTATTCCGTTGACAAAATTGTCCCGGATTCAGCGTCTACTGCTACCTCATACCTATGCGGTGTCAAAGCCAATTACGGAACAATTGGCGTCAATGCCAACATCGAACGTGGTAACTGTGTAACAGCGAAGAACACAACGAATCATGTCAATTCCATCGCTAAATGGTCATTAGATGCTGGAAAATCTGGTGGTTTTGTGACAACTACTAGAGTGACACACGCCTCTCCAGCGGGGTTGTATGCCCATACTGCCGATCGGGGCTGGGAAAATGACATGGAAGTGAGGGCAGATTGCGGGAAAAGATCTGGAATTGATGATATTGCTACGCAGTTGATTTACGGTAATGTGGGCAGTCGATTGAAGGTAATAATGGGAGGTGGTAGACGGGAGTTTTTGAGCTCATCCAATGGCAAACGAACTGATGGCAAGAATCTAATAAAGGAGTACAAAAACCAATCACCATACAATGTCTATATAGAAACTCGTAAAGAACTAATGAATTTAAATATTAACTCTGTTGACCGACTGCTGGGGCTCTTCCAAAACAGTCACATGAAGTACAATTTAGAAGCGATCGAGGATCGTTTAGATCAACCAACACTTGAAGAAATGACTAGAAAGGCTATTCAGTTACTACAAAACGATACAAATGGCTATTTTCTGTTTGTAGAAGGTGGTCGGATTGATATAGCGCATCATGGTAATAAGGCGAAATTAGCATTAGATGAAACTAAAGAGTTTTCGAAAGCTATCAAAACAGCCCGAGAGATGACTAGCACCGATGACACTTTGATCGTTGTGACAGCGGATCATTCCCATGCTTTTAGCTTTTCTGGATATCCAGTAAGTTCCATTTCCAACGTTTTTAAAGATTGTACTCATTGTTGATTTTATTTTAGACAAGAAATAGACAAATCACTGGCACAGCAGGTGTGGCGGATGATGATCTTCCTTACATGACAATGTCCTATGCGAATGGACCAAGTTTCAAGAAATACTATGACAAAAGAAAAGGACGACGCATTGATCCAACTTCGAGGATGTCAAAGAAAAAAACCAAAGTTCATGCTATTTGGCCTGCAACTGTACCTCTAGATTCCGAAACTCATGGCGGGGAAGATGTTGGTGTTTATGCATCTGGTCCATGGGCTCATCTTTTTACGGGAGTTTATGAGCAAAATGCCATTCCTCATATGCTGGCCTATGCATCATGTGTCGGGGAGGGTTTGAAAATGTGTAGAAATCGTAAATAAAATGAGAGAATGTAAATGAATTTGCTGAGTTGGTTTTTAAGAGGTGGAGGAAAGGTAACATACACGCACCATCTGATGAAAAAATACCCAGAATTTCCCATTCAAACAAGCCGCGCCTGAGATATAGTCAAAAGATTTTGTTTTTAGGTTGGTACATCTGTCATCTGGCGTTCAAATATCTGATGTGAGCGCCATTTGTCTTTGTAAACAAGTCGGTAGCTTTGTTCAGTGAGGCTGTTCCAATCTTTTCGGAACAGAAAATCTTGCACTTACTTTCTTACTTTCGAAGTAGAACACAATTGTGAAAAATGTCAAAATCAGCTGTGCTGTACTTTCCTTTTCTTTTCTGATTTGACGTTTTTCACAAATCTGTGCTGTTCTGTTCTATTTTTTCCTCACTGAACAAAGCTAGTGTTTGTTGTGCTCTGCGAATTTCGCAATGTCAAATTTAATTGAGCTAAGAGTTTGACTGAAATTTTTTAGTGTTTCTAACAAAATATCATGTGTGGAAGCATTTGAAATGTTAACGGTAGCCTACGGGACTCGACAATGTCGAAAACACAAGCGTACGAGTGGTATAAAGAGTTTGAAGACGTACTGTGGTTGATGATTTGCCTCGTTCCGGTCGTGCATTCACCAGTATGACCGACGTAAACATCGAAAAAGTTAAGAAAATTGTCCTCGCAGATCATCGTGTGAGCATCAGGGAGATAGCAGCCGATCTTGGTATCCCGTTCGGATCGGTGCAGAGCATTATGCACGATGTTTTGGGCAGGAGACAAGTTGAAGCGCGGCTTGTGCCGAGAGTGCTGAATTTGTTGCAGAATTATCTAATCTTGTACTCAACTATATAATCAAAAACAACGTTCATAGCATTCCGCAAGCTCCGTATTCACCTTGTGACTTTTTCCTATTCCAACGACTCAAGTTACCACATCGCGGAAAGCGTTTTGAGACAATTGAGGCGATAAAGGAGAAGACGATTCCAAATAGGCCTAATATTCCACTGACTTATGAGGAATTTTCACAGGATTTACTATTCTTACTCTAAACATAAATGCGAACGGCCACATTCGAAAGTGGTGAGGCATTTGTCTCATCGTTTCTTCTACACAATCTAGTCTCCGAAGAAGAGTTACGCCATCTGTTGTATTTTGAGTAACACTTGCCTCAGTTGTTGACTTGCACGAACAGCCGCAAGACTTTACCTTACATAATCAGAACTCAAAGTATCATCCAGTGTGCATTTGAATAGGGAGGAAGGATAACCGTCGGCCCTTCTTTTGTAATTGGCAATTGAAAAAAGGACCCTAACCGACCCTAAGTTTATAAGATTTATTTGCGCACTATTTAGGTAGTATTGGTAGAAAGAGCTGTAGAGTTCAATAAAATGAAAGGATACGAGTAGTACCTAGATAGTTTGCCTAGTCGGAAGATTACTATGATTATAAGAAGGAGGAGATGTAGAAGATGTTTTATGATGAAGGAAAATGGATTTGAATATTTTTCTGTAAAAAATGGAGAAGGCATCGACCAGAGATAAATTGGTAAATTCGAAAGAAGCCCTGCCTAGATAGGTACTGATTTTACGACTTTGTGAAAATTGTAAGAGGCTTGAATTACGGGGTAGACGACTGTAGGAGAGAGTTGCGGCAAATTGAAAGAAGAAGAGGATGATGAAAGTTATCAATAGTTGAAAATTATAGAGGACAGCACGATACCGAGTAGTTAATGGGATCAGTGGTGAAGATAAGAAATTTTCAATTGCATCAATAGTAAGTTGGTAGGATTCGATAGGTTGGGCTGGAACAATGTACTCGTAGCAACACATAGTATAATCGTACAAGGATCTATCCGTAAGTGTTATTTTAACTGACACAAAGGCGAGCTCAGAAGAAGACGAATTGGCGACGAGAGAGGAGCCGAAACTGTTGTGCATGGCCAGTAGGACACCTGCAGAAGGAGACTCAATCAAAGGACAGGGGGAATACAACCTGTTTTTTTTTTTTGTATTGGAGATAAGATTAGTTTCAGAGCGTATATATCGGCATTAAGGAACTTTAGGATAGAGTGCATATGATGGAATTGAAAATTTGAGTCCTTACCGTAAAAAATTCTTTACAGTTTCAATAACAAGTTGATTGCAAAACGTGAACAAGTGAACTTTGTAGCAATTTCATTAAGTTAAAAAATTTCACTAGCATTATTATATTTCTTTTGTTTAATTCTGTATTTATCAATTCAATTCAATTCAATTCATTTTATTATTCCCAGTGTATATACATTTTAACATTCAAAGTGGATTTTCTTATATTAAGTATAGAGATTAGAATATAAACATTAAATTCTTTGCATCTAAAGTTGTTAAGCTAAGGATTTTATCTGTAATAGATGTAAGAGAAAAATGAAATGAAAAAACTCTACGGATTCTAAAAATAAAAAGTCTTAAAGTATCTTAAAAAACTAACTTAAACTAAAAAAAAAAAAAAAAAAAATTAATATGCTAATGCATGAGGCTATTGATTAGTTGACTTTCATGACTAAAGCATTTATCTTCGAATTTGCACGAGGTAAATATAATTTTGTCTTTAATTTTTTGCATTTTTGTTATGTCATGTAGTGCTAGTGTTGAAAAATGCCAAGGAAGCCCAAGCATAGTTTTAAGAATTTTGTTTTGACAAATTTGTAGCTTTTTTGTGTGACATTCTGCACAGTTGGCCCAGCAAGGAGCGGCATAGAGTAGAGTTGGCAGTATAACGACCTTATATATTAGAATTTTATTGTCCTTACTCAGGTAGGAGTTCTTGTTGATTAGTGGGTACAGTGTTTTTATTAGTATATTAGCCTTTTTAATACATGCATTGATGTGAAGCGAATATGTTAGTGTTTTATCCAGGTTCAGTCCAAGGTATTTAATCGGGTTAGTCCATTCGATTGGAGAGCTACAGATACTTAACTGGCTTTGAGGTAGATTTGAAAATTTCCTCTTCCTAGTAAAAAAGGCGGCTTGGGTTTTGGTGGGGTTTATTTTAATTTTCCAGGCGTAAAAGAAAGTTTCAATTTCTAACAGCGCATTCTGTAAATTGCTCATTATAAGCGTGCAGTTGTCTGAAGCTGAGAGGATACAGGTATCGTCTGCAAAAAAGGCATTTTGGCAATGGTTAAATTTGGGAAAATCAGCCACGTACAGGTTGTAGAGAAGAGGTGCTAGGACGGATCCTTGGGGGACACCTGCTTTAATTGGGTAAAGTGCAGAAGCATCTGAAAGGATTTGCACGAAAAACTGCCTTTCGGCTAAAAAACTTTGGATTATTTTGATGAGGTACATTGGAATATTGTAACTCAGAAGTTTGTGAAGCAAACCATCATGCCAAACACTGTCGAATGCTTTCTCGATATCAAAGGAAACCATGCCTACAGATTGCTTTTCTTTTAATGCCGTTTTGATGAATTTAGAGATCCTTACAAGCTGGTGGGTAGTAGAGTAGCCACGTCTGAACCCGAACTGTTCGTTTGGGAGTAGGTTATTGTCCTCGAAAAACTCCGAAATTTTGCTGTGAATGATTTTTTCGAACAGTTTGCCTAAGCAACTGAGTAAACTGATGGGACGATAGCTAGTAGCTCTGTTCGGCGGTTTAGTTGGTTTGGGTATTGGTACAATTTTCGCTATCTTCCACTTTTTGGGGAAATATCCATGAGTGAGGCAACTTTGAAATAAGATGGAAATGAAAACGATTGCATTTTTTGATACTTGTTTAAGTATCCTGTTCGAAATGTTGTCGCTACCTGGAGCTTTTTTAGTTTTGATGGACGTATTAATTAAATGTTTGACAAGTTCAGTCGATACTTGAAAAGTGTTGTGGGCCATGTTTTGATTCAGATTGATTATATCTATACTCTCCTGCACTAAGTTATTGGTGTTGGAATTGCTGTAGCCAGTGGTTAGCGAGTGACTAGCTAGAAAGTATTTAGCGAGTTCAGCGGCTTGTTCAGAATTGGAGTGCAATATACGGCCGTCTGTTTCGCTGTTAAGAAATGGAATTTTTCGACGTTTTTTCTTAAAAATTTTGGTTAATTTCCAGACATTTTTGTCATGTTTGTCGATATTAGACAACAATTGATTCCACTCTCTATTCCTAATCACTTGCATTTTCTTGATTACCAGTTTGTTTAATAGGTTGAGTTGAAATTTGAGAAATGAGTCACGGGATCGTTGATAGCGTCTTCTAATTGTATTTCTAAAGCGAATTGTCTTTTTCAGATCATCAAACAGAACAGCGTCACGAGGATGATTTCTATTGGTGTTCAAATGAAGCAAGGGAATAGAAGTCGTTATACCCTCTTGGATACAATTTTCAAACTCGATTACTTACTTTTTCGTCAATTTCATCTAAACTAAAGATAGAAGACTGAGAATAGGTGGAGAACTTTCTGTTTAAAAACTGTTTAAATTTTTTCCAATCGGCACGTTTGTAATTGAATACACTGGCACCACTGTCTGTACTTGCCGTTTGTTTGAGATCGAAAACAACCGGCAGATGATCAGAAGAAAAGTTATTAACGACAACTGGACATGTTACAAATTCAGGCCTATTTGTAAGAATCAAGTCAAGAGTAGATGGGAGGCCTCTCCCGTTGGACGGGATATATGTTGCTTCATGAGGGTATACAATCTCAAAATTTTCCATTATTTTTAGTTCAGATAAGATTTTTTCCCATCGATTGTTGCGAATACAACCCCAAGATGAGTGGCGACTATTAAAATCCCCGCAGATCAAGAAATGCTCATTGGATCTAATAAACTTAAGAAGGTCAGATTTTTATTGTCTGGCTCTGTCCCTGTTTACTCTACCTCCAGGAAAATAACACGCAGAGATTTTTATGTTGTTCGATGGGCTACAGACGACTCCGATTGAGATAGTTTCAATCAACGAAGTTGAAATTTTTGGGACTAAGAAGTGTTTAATGGACCTACGAATTAGTATACAAACACCGCCACCTCTTTTCCCTAGCCTGTCTGATCTGTAACAATAGAAATTAGCATGGATTATACTTCCTTTAGGCTTAAGTCATGTTTCTGTAATTATAGCAATATCTATTTTATTTTCAATGAGAAAGTCGAAGCATTCCAATTGTTTCTTTTTTAACCCCCTGGCATTCCACAAAAGCACTTTTATTTGGTTAAACATTATGACTAAAAAGATATTTTATGCTTAAATCGGCAATTACATTAAACTGTTCCTGTTTGTTTTTACAGTTAGATAATTTCGATAACATTTCATTTTTAAGAGAGATAAGCTCATCAGAAGTAAATAAATCCCTATTTAATTGGTTGACATTTGCATCTTTACTTCTTGGTTGGTTTGGATTAGTGAATGAATTCGTTGGTTTGGCAGCAAAATGTGGTGGATTGGATGGATGATGAACTTTGGCAGACCTCCGTTGTTCCAGGTTTGGGAAGTCCGTAAGACTAAACGTGAAATTGTTGGCTGGATGACTGGCGATATGCTGGTTTACACCTCTATTTCTGGCCTTCAGACGATTACGAATCTCTATAAACTCTAGCCTCTTTTTACATTTAGGATCAGTTGCAGAGTGATTTTCACCAAAGTTGATACATTTTGGAGTTTGCTTTTTATTAGGGCAGTTGTTGGAGCTATGTCCTTCGGAACAGTGCGAACAAGCTTTCTTGACATTGCAGAAACTGGAGCCGTGTCCAAACATCATGCATTGGTGGCATTGGGGTACAAAATGAGGATTTTTACGATAAAAGTCCCAGTGGACTGCAACATGATTGACATATTTAGCTCTTCTTTTAATTTCGTCGAAAGATAGACCGTGTAATTCAATTCAATTCAATTCAATTCAATTTATTGCTATAAATAAGTTGTACATTAAGACAATGTCTCTTATAGTACTAAGTGATAATATTTAGTTACAAAATGATAAGTGATAGTAATTATAATGATAATAATAAAAAATAAAAAAAAATAAAAAAAAAAATAAAAAGGAAAAAGAAAGGGAGAGGAAATAAAATAGTTAAGAAATTGGATAGAGTTGATAGTAAATAGATAAGTTAAGAAGAAAAGTACACATACAAGGCAGTTTTGAAGCTAGCAGTATTTGACAAGCACTTTATATGAGACGGTAAGTTATTCCATAGTCTAATAGCATAAATGAAAAATAATCGCGAGGAATTGAGGTATTTGCAACGCTGAGTGCTAATGTTGAAAGTTCTTCTGGAAAGGGAAAATTCCAGTTTGGAGTAAAGGTAAGGGGGTTGCGTTGTGTTTATAATTTGATGTAGAAATATGCAATTTCTGAAATCAAGGTACTTTCTCAATGTACAGCCAAGAAACCGGCATGAGAATTCCGAGATTCTATCGTATCGTTGCCTTGCATAAACATACCGAACAGCATCATTATAAGCAACCTGGAGCTTGCGAAAAGATAGTGAGTCAAGGTCACTGTAGACAGCTGCAGCATATGAAATAATTAGCATTATGAGGGCGAGCACAAGTCTTCGGCGAGTATTCAAGGGGGTATAGTTGGCAGAAATCCAAAGTTTACGCAGGCATCCATACACGCGACCAACAACGACGTTAACGTGGTTATAGCCGGAAAAGTTTCGGTTTATGGTGAAACCAAGACTTGTAGCCACCTCAACTAACCTAATCTTACTACCGGCTAAGCAAACATCAGGAACTAGACTTAGCTCAAAAGACTTGTTTGATATTGGAAGTACTTGACATTTTTTTGGGTTCAAAGCTAGTCCATTTTTAGTTGCCCATTCAACAATGGAAGCAAGATCCTCATTTAGTAGTGACACTAGCTCACCTATTTTATTAACCGGATGAGATAGGTAAAGTTGTACATCGTCTGCATAGAAATGAATAAGCGAGTGTTTACAAATTGGTGCTAAGTCATTTATGTACATGCAGAACAAAATTGGGCCCAATATTTATCCCTGCGGAACCCCTTGAGAAACTGACCGGAGACCTGAGCGATTGTTACCAACAACGACTACTTGTGACCGTCCATATAAAAAATTTCGAATAAGCCTTACCATAAAATGGTGCAGTTTCCAACAAAGAATGGAATGATTTACTCTATCAAAAGCCTTAGAGAAATCAAACAGGCAGAGCAGCGTCACAAATCCTTTGTCAAAATCTTGCCTGATATCATCCAAGATTTTTACCATGGCGGAAGAACAGCTATGGCTCTTCCTAAAGCCCGATTGGAATGGGCTCAACAGGGAGTTTTCAGCCAAGTGTTTCTGAATTTGTGACTCTATTGCCTTTTCAAAGACCTTAGACAGGCATGGTAAGATACTGACAGGTCTGTAGTCAGAAGCATCGGTAGCAGTAGTATTTTTAGGAACAGGTACAACCTTAGCACATTTCCATATCAGAGGAGTAGTAGATGTTGCTATACAGGAATTGATTATATGTGTTAGATGGCCTATAACGTGCGGCAAAATAAGTTTTATGAAACGAAGTGGCAAGCCGTCTTCACCAATAGCATTTGATTTTAAACTTTTAATAATACAAAGGACATAAACCTCCGTAATTACTTCAAAATCAATTTCCTGTTCAAGGCCTCTGCTGGAGACAACGTCATACTGTACAGTCTGTTTCGCTTCTTTAGAACACCAACTACCCCTTCCGTGAACCAGGGACACGCACTGTTTCGGATCGCGACGGTTTTTATTGGTACATGATCATTGAATAATTGCATTACAAGCGTCTGGAAAATGATTAGCTTTTCATTTGGATCGGCAACCATTCTGCAATTCAACCATGGGACCGAGTTTGCTGCGGTCGTTAGTGCTTCATGATTTATCGATGAGTAATCCCTATAAACAAAGGAGCTTGAAGAAGAATTGTGGTTAAAGACAACATTGTAGGTACAGAATAGGAGATCATGTTCGCTGACACCTTCAAGAGAAATCTGATCAAACAGTAAGACAGAGAGTGAATCAGATACAATAACCAGGTCTAAAAGGCTCGGTGGTGCACCTGGCCGGAAACATGTTGGATAGGAATTATTTACAATTTCAAGTCCACTTGCCGCCGCCATATCTTTCACTTGGTAGGACCGCGAGTCGTTTTTAAGCATGTTGGCATTAAAATCACCACAAACGACAATGTTATTATATAAAGGGGAGAATTCAGATAGAGAAGAGAAAAAAGGTTCAGTTGAAAGAAAAAACACGATTTGGATTGTAGCAGCAAGCAACCAAACATTTGACAGACCCATCAGAAATTTCTGCAATCAAATACTCAACATCAGTTCCTAGCGATTTGTTTATGACTTTACATTTTAAGGTTTCCTTGCAATACGAGTATATCGCAACACCACCTCCTGTTGTTTCCGTAACCCTATCATTACGTGCGAGCTCATATCCAGCTATTTTGTAAAAATAATTATTAATTCCAGGTTCTTTATAGTGTACATAGCTGCGGAAAGCAGCTAGGTCGTCCGCAACCTTTTGGCGAGGTGTGTCGAAGATTTCGTGGTACCTGTTGTAAAGTTTCCTGAGACTAATTATATCCGTAGGCCTTCCTGTTGGATGGAGACCACGATACTTGTTTTGGTTTTTCCTCAAAGCAAACAGAGTCGGATTTATCGTAAAGACAGATGAAAAAGAGACGTATATTTTCGTATATCTTATTATCCCTTAGCCTAGAAAGCGCGAACTCAATGGACTTGTAATGGATGATTATATAAGCAGGGAAATTGCAAAACTATATACAATTTTTATTTGAGTTGATAAATCATAAATGCTTTCCATTTACTTTTTAAATATTATTTCATGTAAATGTAAACCACGAATACGTTTTAAGTGGTCCATACGGAGAGTCCAATTTCGAATCACTTTTTCGAGCATATTGGCTGGTATCGCGTTAATAACACTTGCAATGTTACTTTCAAGGCTAAAACTGACCCTGGTTTATCTGCATAGACGAGTGATTTTACGTATCAGCATGCAAAATAGTCTAAATGCGTCAAATCGTACAATCTAGCCGGCCCAAACATTGCTCACCGAACTCATTTCTCAATTGGTTCATCGATTCACGTGCTATGGGGCATGTAGCGCCGTCATGCTGGAACCACAGTCGACCAGGTTCAACTCGTGCATTTTGGAAAAAAAATATGTAGTTCGAAATCATTGAGCGATAGCGGGCTCCATTGACGGTAATGTTTTTTTTTTTTTTTTTATAATTTACGCGCGCCTAAGGGGTTAGATACCCTTTTACTGTTGCCAGGGCGCGGGCGGAAAGGTAGAAAGGAGGAGAAAGGAAAATTGTTTTGTAGTGGTTTGAAACTCAGGTGTATTTGGTTTCGGTATTTGCTCTCCAGGGGGTGGGAGTCCGAATAGGACGGAGAGTTTTTTCTTCACTCAGAGTGGAAGGTTATAATTCGCAGTAATTATTTGTGCTTGAAACTCTACAACAGTCAAATCTACGTGTCAGTGTTATGCCTTCACACGCAGAATTTTTCTGTCTGAGTTCCAATTACACAACTGAAAAACTTGAAAGACTTGTTCATGGGCAGGATTCGAACCTAGACCCCTCCGAGTGAGAAGCGATTGCTAGTACCACTACACCACGAATGTTGTTCTCGTGGTCATCTTGGAAAAAATACGAGCCAATGATTCCCCTGGACCATAAACCGCACCAAACAGTGCATTTTTCCGGTTGCATTATTAGCTCTTGTATTGCTTGAACTTGCTCATCGAACCAAACACGGCAGTTTTGTTTATTAACATACCCATTCAACTATAAATTACCTTCGCCGATGAAGACAATTTTTCGATAAAAAAGCGGATCTTCCTCCAGTTTTTCAAATGCCCACTCACTGAAAATTCGAGTCTGTGGTCGGTCGTATTTTTTAATGTTTTAGTCCAAGATCCTTGTGTAAAATCTTCCACGTAGGTGAGTTACACAATGCGAACGGCGACGAATGGACAAATCATGGTCTTCATTAATACTGACGGATACAGCAGCAATACGAGTATTTTCCTCTGCACGCATATGGTTAGACGGTTTGATGTCAGTATGGCTGGAATTGCTTGCTTAGTAGGTCGACTATGACGACCGTAAAATTGTCGAAGTGCCCGAAAAACATTTTCCACAGAGCACGAATTTTGATAATAAAATTCAATAATTTGTTTACGTTGTTCGGGTGTAAGTGTCTCCATGCTGATATGGCAATTTTAACTGAGCATGTTTGACTTTGACAGATGTTGCGAATCATGCGTGAGCTGTCTGAACACAGAACACTGAAAAACCAAACAGCAATAATGCTTTGGGCTCAGATTCGTTAAGTTTTGGGTTATGGGTGCGTAGATATATATAAAAGAGTGAACCCTTCCCTTCCTTTTTTGTATGTAAATGTGAGAATGTATATAATTTAAATTTTAAAAAATGCCAAGTGCGAACAACCCAGTTTAGGATAATCTATGTTAAGGTGTTGATTCGAACAAAAAGAGCCCACGTTGTAGAAGAAAATTTCACTTTGGGAGGGCAGCGAAATAAGAAAGGCAAGTTAGTTGGCTCACCTATGAGCTGAGAGCATGTAAGTGTTTATAAACAGATAGCTCCCTATTGCTGGAAGCAAAATTATGATACGGAAATGGCGATTACAACACGAATGGTTCTTTTGTCATATATATATTAGAGTATCGATAAATTCAGTTTGGATGAATTAAGAAAAAAACTTAAAAAAATTATACAGAACTCTGAAAACTGGTAGAAACACCACGGGGCTAGACTCCGCGTAAGGGTATCATTTTGGGTAGGTATCAGTGTCATTCTAAAAGTACAATCTCTCGAAACGTGGCAGTTTTGTCAAAATTGGTTCCCGGGTTTTCAATATTTTTATTTTTAGTCACATTTGCTGATGACACTGCCATATTGGAAACAGCTAAATCCGTCGAACAAGCAACTGCTAAGTTACAACGCACCCTTACACGGATTAACAATTGGACAAAAATTGAAAACAAATCTGTCCACGTGAACTTCACTCTTAAGAAAACTGACAATCTACCTGTGTTTATCAACGCAGTACAAATTCCTTTCTCGAACGATGCCAAATATCTTGGTATGACACTCGACGCTAAACTTAAATGGAGAGCACACGTGAAGAGCTTGAGATTAAGTATAGAGACAAGTACTGACTTCTTGGAAAGTATTCCAAGCTCAGTTCATTGCTCCTATACAAGGAAGTTCTAAAACCGGTCTCTACATATGGTACACAGCTTTGGGGTTGTACCAAAATTAGTAACGTTAAAGTCTTACAGACGTTCCAAAACAAAGTTCTCCAAGGGTTTGTTAATGCACCGTGGTACATTAGAGACGGTGATATCCACAGAGACCTAGGAGTCGAAAACGTTCAGAACGAAATTAAAATGTTTGCCCGAAAACACAAAAATCGACTACAAGGACACACGAATATTTCTGTTCAACAGATCCTTGACGAGACAAATTTATTGCGCCGGTTAAATCAAAATGAAACGCGAAAGAAGAATTGCTTATTGAGTGTGAACTCAGTCGTAGTCTGTATAAGGGAGGTATTTTTTAGTGAGCAAGAATCCCACACTACTATAAGCACTGGGCTTATAGTGTCTATGAAGATTTCTCACCTACCCACAACAAAAACAAAAAACAAATCGAAGATATGGATGTGGAAGATACATGGTATCAACAAGACGGTGCCACATCTCACACAACACGACCGTTTTTGCTTTTTCTTGGACGAGTTATTTCGCATTTTGGTGATGTATACTACCCACCATGATCGTGTGATCTGTCACCGTTTTCTTTCTGTGGGGCTATAAGATTGCGTTTATGCACACAATCCACAAGCGCATGATACTTTGAAAACGAATATTCGTCAAGTTATGGCTGAGTTATTACCCGATTTGTGTCGAAAAGGCATCGAAAATTATCTTGT
The DNA here is from genome assembly GCA_949129095.1 of Volucella bombylans. Lineage (NCBI taxonomy): Eukaryota > Metazoa > Arthropoda > Insecta > Diptera > Syrphidae > Volucella > Volucella bombylans. The sequence continues at coordinate 62,701,184 of OX422143.1, read as the reverse complement.
CCTACAAGAACTCCCGTAGAGGACATTTGAATGAGGTTATATTCCATTCATAATGGCAAGATCTAAACAATGTATTGAAATAACTATAGGTGGCAACAGAAAAACTTAAAAGCGTATAGTTTAAGCTTGAAACACTATTTAAAATTTGAGTGGGAACAGACAATTTTCACTCAATTAAAACTTACATTCTCGTTCAGCTACTACCACAACGATCAAAGCCACAAAACCTATTACAAGCAACTTTGAGGACATGTTACCACGGTATACTTCCTTTTTTCCTAGGGAAGCACAAAACACTTTGCGAGTTTAACACCAACTATTCGTTCGTGGGTCCGAGCAAGTATTTTATGTGTTTGGAATCCCAAAAGCTCTTCCTTCTGCTTTCAGACTTTGATACCTTTCTGACAGCCTAATCTTATCATTTACAAAAAGAATCCGTAAATGTAGTAGTAAATCATTCAAAAAAAAAAAAATAATCGTAAAGCGTAATTCTTTAATTCTCGGTTTGTGGGCAAAAAATAACCCTCACGTGAACGGAAGAATGTTTCATTTTATTGGCTGATGGTTTTGACCGGCGGATTTAGAAATCACGTTTACACTCGAGAGATATGTACATATTAACTGACACTGGTCGATGGAAAACGGTGGAATTATGTATCTAGAGACACGTGTTTTGGATTTAATTTGTTTTTGAGTACACCATTTGATCATGAAATTATCATGACGTTATTGGTGGAGGGCAACAACTTTCATACCACAATCTACAATACCTACTCGTACATGCGATTAAAGTTCAACCAAAAACTTAACGTGTGTAGGAAGCACCTGCTAGTATTTTTAAGTGGAAAGACAATTGTCGGTATCTAATCGAAATCGAAGGAGAGTTTTTCTTTGAGGGTGTTCTTCATAAATATTCCTAGAATCGATAGGCTTTTAGTTAGTTGGAATCAAACTCCAGAGACAATACGACACTGGTGAGTATGAGGATAAGTTTGGTGCTCGTTGTAACTTTGATGGCTACTGTTGTCTGGACTATGCCGAAAAGATGTCGTGAGGATGAGGATTGTTACGAGAAGCAAATGCATCCCGATATGCCTGTGGAACCGTTTGTTAGTAGAAGTGTTCGCTACAGTGAAGATGACAACTCTTTTTGGATGGACAATGCAAAATCTTTTATCATGGATCAGAGAAGTCGTACACAAAACACTAAACGGGCTAAAAATGTGATCTTCTTCCTTGGCGATGGCATGTCATTGTCGACAATTGCAGCGTCTCGTGTTTACATTGGCGGTGAGGAGCAACAACTCTCATTTGAAAATTTCCCCTACACAGGCCTGTCGAAGACCTATTCCGTTGATAGGATGGTTCCGGATTCAGCAACAACAGCCACCGCATACCTTTGTGGTGTAAAGGCTAATTACGGGACAATTGGTGTGAATGCTAGAGTCGAGCGAGATGATTGTGTTGCCACCAATGATGAGTCCAACCATGTTTATTCTATTGCAAAATGGGCTATGGACGCTGGAAAATCGGCAGGCTTTGTGACAACTGCCAGAGTTACCCATGCATCTCCTGCAGGAGTCTATGCCAATACTGCCGAACGTGACTGGGAGAATGACAGTAAAGTAAAGGCCGATTGTGGAGAGAATTCAGGAATTGATGATATTGCCACGCAGCTGGTTCATGGTGAGGTTGGAAGTCGCTTGAAAGTGATGATGGGTGGTGGCAAGAGAGAGTTCGTTGATTCATCTCTACTAGCCAAGGGGAAACGATCTGACGGCAAGGATCTTATAAGTGAATATAAAAACAAATCACCTCGTAATGCATATGTGGAAACTCGTGAACAACTTATGGATCTTGATTTGAGTTCGGCCGACCGACTATTGGGGCTTTTTCAAAACAATCACATGAAGTACAATTTAGAGGTAATTGACGGTAATCTTGATCAGCCTACGTTGGAAGAGTTAACAGAGAAGGCAATCGAATTTATGCAAGATGATCCAAATGGATATTTTCTCTTTGTGGAAGGTGGTCGCATAGATATGGCACATCATGACAATGAAGCCAAATTGGCATTAGACGAAACTAAACAATTTTCCAATGCAATCGCTACGGCTCGACAGATGACAAGTGAGGATGATACTTTGATCATTGTAACGGCCGATCATTCACATGCGTTTAGTTTCTCGGGATATCCGGTAAGTTTAAGTAGTGACGATCAGCTAATACATACTATAATACTTTGTTAACTATTTAATTGTTTGTAGGCACGAAATAGAAAAATTACTGGCAAAGCAGGAACTGCAGCCGATGATCTTCCCTATATGACAATGACATATGCCAACGGGCCCAGTTTTGAGACATACTTCGATGGAAAACGCATCGATCCAACTTCAACGAGTAAATCGAAGATTCACTCTGTTTGGCCAGCAGCTGTGCCACTAGAATCTGAGACTCATGGTGGGGATGATGTAGCAGTTTATGCATCTGGTCCATGGGCTCACTTATTCACTGGAGTCTATGAGCAAAATACTATTCCGCATATGTTAGCCTATGCATCATGTGTGGGTGATGGATTGCAATTGTGTTAATAAAATTGACACTGCCAATGGTAAAAGGTTAACAAATAAAAAAACTTCTGATTTACTCGTAAAATTAACAACAAATAAATATTTATTAAATCCATTTCATTACTAAAACACGTTTACAATAAAAAAAAATATATATATATAATAATTAAGGGTTGATACCTTCACGCATAGATAAACTAAACTAGATGTCAAACTCTACTAATACTTTTGCAAACCCTTAACTTTCGCACAGCGAATTCCAACACTTCTGCATCTCTATAACTTTGTCAAAATTTGCTAGAATGAGAGCAATTTACAAGTAAAATTGATAGAATGAGAGCGATTTGCACGAGTGTGTGTAATGTGGATGACGTTTTTTGGTTCAAATGAGCGTGGTTTGTATAAAAAAGGAGATAAATTGCCATTGATCACAATTCACACGTATTCACGGACAGAGTCTCACTGATAGTGATGATCATCTATTTGACATCTAGTTTAGTTTATCTATGCTATACATTCACGTCAACATTTGCGCAACAACTGCCTTGTTGTTCTCTTCTGATCTTCGTCCGCAGCTGTTATCGTTCTTTGTTCCTATAGTTGTCGTCGTTCTAGAATCTATATAGAAGATTCCCTCGTCGCTGTTGTTTTGGTAGAGTTGCCTGTATTTCGTAACCTTACAGTCGGCGGTCCTATCGATTAGCACTTAGCAGTTCGATTGTCATGTTCGTTATGGTTGGTTTCGTCCTTTTCATCGCTGCTTTGTTCCTCGACAAGTGGCGGTGACGCACACCACAGTTTCTTTTCTTTTTCTTTTTGACTCTTAAATGTAAGTGTAATTACGTTGTTTTCCGCTTGTACCAGTTATGTATATTCCCAATTACCCAGTTTATTCAACAGCTCAATTTTCGTTGAAGCAATCCGCATTGGTTTAATATGCTCGAATAAACACCACTTCAAACCGCATTGAAATATTCAACACACATACGTTCATTCCTGCTTATAAAACGCATTGAAAATTTGTAACCGCTTTGAAATATTATATAAACATTTTCAAATCGCACAGAAACATTTTACTCTCTCGCGCTCTCATCATTCTTTCATCATCAGGCAGGTATTAGTTGTGTATTTAAAATGTGGGATTACAAACGAAATATTTTAGTCTAAGAGCCCGCAGTAATTTTTGGTTGTGAAAGGTAACCAAACGATGTGCACATTAATATTAAGCCTTGATGACAGTGATTTTAAATCTTACCGTCTGGCAGCATATCGTGGTAGCTTAACAGAGTAATAGTACTCGTATATCAAAAACCCGTTATTATCCAAAAACGGAATAATAAGGGTAACCACTTGATTGAAGTCATAAATAACAGTACAGATCCGCCTAAATAGGGATATATACGTCCAAGACGTTTTAAGCGTGGCCAAGGGCTTGCCAGACGTACTCGAAGTTTGTACGAAATCCCAATTTTGAATAATTTATGTAACCACACAAATTCCTAGTATGATATAACTGAATAAACATACAACACAAATCTGACAGTGCAAGACGTTTTCCTTGTCGCCAAGTCCTTGCCAGACACATTTGAAATATCGAAGTAATCCAATTTTGAATAATTTTTGTAACTACTTAACTTTTTTTTTAGCATTTAGAGAAAAACTCCCTGATAACAAATATATAAGTCCAAGACGTTTCACTTGTCGCCAAGTCCTTGCCAGACGCATCAAAAGAATTTAAATCCTTCAAAATTAGCATATTTATATTACGCCACAGAACATAGAACTGAAACGTATATAATTAACGTAACCACTTAAAACCTTTCCAAAACATAGAACACAACCTTATCCATATAACCATATAGGTCCAAGACGCTTTACTTCGCGCCAAGTCCTTGCCAGACGCATCAAAAGAATTTAAATCCTTCAAAATTAGCATATTTATATTACGCCACAGAACATAGAACTGAAACGTATATAATTAACGTAACCACTTAAAACCTTTCCAAAACATAGAACACAACCTTATCCATATAACCATATAGGTCCAAGACGCTTTACTTCGCGCCAAGTCCTTGCCAGACGCATCAAAAGAATTTAAATCCTTCAAAATTAACATATTTTTCTTACGCCACAGAACATAGAACTGAAACGTATATAATTAACGTAACCACGTAATTAAGAAGATTTATTTCTCTGTGAACCTTTTGACACCAAGACGAGTGGGGAAGAAATTTGTAAAGTGATTGATAATTATATGAGTAAATACCATATTCAATGGACCAAATGTATTGACGTATGCAGCGATGGAGTAGCAGCTATGACCGGCAAAATAAAAGGAACAGTAAGAAGAATAAAGAAAGTGGCACCGAAATGTAGTAGCAGTCACTGTGTCTTACATCGTCATGCCCTTGTCGCGAACCAAATTTCACCTGACTTAAAAAAAGTTCTCGTACAAATAGGTAATTACGTCAAATCACGCCCACTCCAGTCAAGGCTTTTTAAAAAAGTGTGTGAAGATGTAGGAAATCAGCATCAATCTTTTCTTCTACACACGAAAGTGAGATTGATTTCGAGGGGAAGAGTTTTATCAAGAGTATTTGAATTTGGCCAGGAGCTCAAGATATTCTTCGTCGAACAGCCCATTTTTGCATCCGTAAGCGCGCTTGTTGAACTCCTGCACGATGAGCAATGGTTGGTGAAATTGGCTTATTTATATATTCGATAAACTCAACGTAATTTGCCATTCTTTACAGGGAAGAACCACAACCAAACTTACAGTTAAAAACAAAATATCTTCACTTAAAACAAAACCTGGTTTCTGGACAAAATTAAGAAAGTTTTACTCTTTTAAACGGATTTTTGTAAGAAAATATGTTGCAGGTTACTTCAGATGATCAAAAAAGCATAAATCAAAATTTGGTTACGCTTAAAAAATCTTTGGAAGAGTATTTCCCCGAGAAAATGGACGAAATCGACTGGGTACATAATCCATTTGCAAATTATATCAAACCATCGATGTTAACTGTGCCAGTGTATGGAAATTTGATCGACATCAAACGTTCATCCCTTCTTAAACAAAATTTTGAATCAGAAGATTTATAGCGGCTCTTCTAGTGGAACAGTTTGGTCGTTGGTCCTTTTTGTCAGGAACACACAAAAGGTGGACAAACACAACACTTTACGTTACCCTCTGGTTCGCTTATGCTGCCCGTAGGCTACAGTAAACGGGGAAAAGGCGGCAAAGTAAAGGCAAGAGAGAAGCAAAAGTGAACAAATGTTGTTTAAAAATTAACGTTTTATTTTAAAACAAAAGGAAAATTTGTATATTGAAAAATTGGCAACTCTTGAATTAATTTGAAAAAAAAAAATTATTGGTTGTGGCTCTTTTCTCTTGACGGTTAGTATAACCGTCGAAATAGTAAAGAGGCAAAACAAATTCAAACGCGCACTCGAGTCAACTTCACGATCTGGCCGTTCTTATTTAAACCACCGAAATCGTTGGAATATTGAGCTCAAGTGAAGTAAAATCGTTCTTGCTGCGCTTTTATATTGCAGTTTAATGAGCTTATCTGCGAATCATAAGGTTCTGACCAAAAGTTCTTCAAAAGCTTTTTAAAGCCTTAATTCAAGGGTTCCCACTTTTTAACAAAAGTAATAATAAACAATTTTTTTTTTTTTAAGTTAAAATTCGTATAAAAATGTGTGTGTGTTACAGATTCTAATTTGAATACTTTTTGGGTTGGACTGAAGGATGAATACCCTGCAGTCGCAGAAAAATCTCTTATGGTTCTCCTTCCATTTGTAACATCTTACCGATGTGAAGCCGGGTTTTCGGCTTCGCATTCAGTTGTCGGACATTAAGCCTAATTTAAAGGATATTTTAAGTAAATATGTGAAAAAATTTCATTCTTAACATTAAAAAGTTACAACATATTGTTTGTTCTACAATAAATGTTTTATAAAACTTAAAATAATTATTTTTATATCATTTATAGTACTCTTTCTTTTCTTGTCAAATATAAAAATATCCAAACCGCACTTCAAGGAACGATGTTTTCGGTTAATACATATCAATATGGGAGTCCGCCAAAAAAAAAGTTTAATCATTTAGAGTTCCATGGTCGAAAAAAAAAATTTATAACCTATGAACACAGATAATAAATCTATACAGAAGTCTCATTCATATGGGAAGTTGTGTCCTATGAAAATGAAATCGAGCTAAAAAAAAGCTTTTTTAAAAAGCTGCAAATTCTTACAAAGAGCAGAAAAATCATTTTATTTCTTTTCGCTTTTTGCTTTTGCCACTTGTCACTCACACATGCAAAGTCGTTTATCTCCTATCACGCTCCTATCCAAAAACAATACGTGAACGAAAGAAATAAATAAAAAAAAACATGCGTTGACGTTGCCCAGCACAACCGGTTTGCTTGGGTTTATGTACGTGTGCTTGCTATTTTGTCTGTAACTTGTTGTGCAATGTAAATCAAATGGGGGTAGGAATATAATTTTGAAGATCATGAGATCGTTGGTCCGTGATGGTGGACGTGCTGGAGGGGGTGGGTATGACGTTGCATCACACTATAAAAGTGGTTGATATTTGAAGCACGAGGTGTTAAGGGCTAATACAAATTTTGTGCTCACGACATTAAGTACCTACAAAATTTGATAAATTTCCAAGCATTGAGCAACATCGAACTTATTCGGAAAATGTATATTTACGAGTACCTATTTGCTCCCTTTTCTTTCAAGTTATGTAAAAGGAAGTTTTTAAAACGACTCGGGGACAACGCAGTAATGTATGGCCGAATATATGGTATTTCGAACAAGTGGAATGGGATCTCAACGAACTTGGAGTGCAGCACCGCTGGAAACAGCTGGCGAAAGATCGTGCCAGGTGGAAAGGCTTGTTGGTTAAGGTCCTGGTCCACCCCGGACTGTAACGCCATATAAGAAAGTAAGGAAAATATTAGAAATATTTTTCTAACAGCCACGAATGAGCCATATTTTAACTAGCAAAATCAATACTATATAGAGTATGATTTTGTTCCTTGGAGTAGGGACTTCGGATCCAATTTATTAAACCAGACTGTAGTAGCACCGGTTGCCTAGGCTTATTCTGGTGGTAATGACGGGGTTATCTTTGCTCGATAATGGCAGCTTTACAATGCCCACAGATTTTAGCCACCCTGAAGTGTCTATATCAATGACGTGTCCCAACAGCTGGGTAGATCTTTATTGTGCTTATACCTGTCTGCGGTTACATAATACGAGTATTTTAATATGAGATTGAAAAAACCATATTATGAGAGCGTATCTATTTGCCGGAATCCGGTGGAGGTTTGGAAAAATTCTGAGGTTTTGTTTCCAAGCTGTAAGGCGAATCGCAAATTTTCTAGTATGATGCGACACAACCGGATAAGTTTTCTTGGGACCCCGAATTTGGCCTTCGCATTATGAAGCCTAGTACAATGGATGCTGTCATAAGCATAGGTGGTAGGAATTGAATTGGAACTGGCTAGTTCTTTCCAAGATTTTCCAGGCCGGAAGTCACACTGCTTTCGGTAAATTTTTGTGAACCGAAGAGGTTTTACGCGTTCACACAGTACACTGAATAGAATCATAATTCCGACATTAGGCAAACATATCCCTCAGAAGCGGGCGTTATTGACATTGCTCTATATAGCTCGTCTCTATAAATGCTGTCATAGGCAGCCTTAAAATCGATAAGCAGGTGGTGGGTATCGATCTGGACTTCTTGGGTTTTCTCCAAGATCTGCCGGAGTGTGGAAATCTGATCGATTGTGGACTTTGGCGTGAAACCGCACTGATAGGGTCCAATCAGGTGGTTTACGAAGGCTTCAATCAAACCAATCCCAGAAAAGACATGTTTTTATAAGTGGTTTTGCAAAACGAGTCCGGACTGGGCCCAGTGCGACTTTTTTTCATTCCCAAACTCAAAATTTACCTTAAGAGTAATTTGCCGCTTAATTGGGTGTATCACCAAGATAATGACCCCAAGCACACCAGTGAACAGGCTAAAAATTGGTGGTTTTAAATCAATGGGATTAATGTCATGGAATGGTCTGCTCAGTCTCCAGATCTTAATATCATTGGAAACTATGGGCTGATGTTAAACAAGAGGTTTTTAAGGCAAAACCAAAAAACGTTGATGAATTATGGACTACAGTGCAGTCTGCATGGGCAGGTATTTCGATAGAAAGGTGCATGCGCTTAGTCGACTCTATGACACTTCCTTGTACTGCAGTTCTGGCAAACAAAGGCCATTCAACGAAGTATTAGAAAATGCAACATATTCAATTTTTAGTTTTTTTTTTTAATGAATTGAAGTCAAAAATTTAAGCCTTTCTAAATAATACTGCTATTTTTTACATACTTGTTTTTATCTGAAGCTTAATACCACTTATACCGCTTAATGATCAAAATGTTCCCGGAGTAACTACTGTGTGGCGCTCCCATTGTTCCAATTTGAGTTCTTTGTTTTTGTTAAGTTGGTAAATCTGTTGTTGACATTCCCTCTAAATCTTAGCATCATAGCTTGACATTTGCTAAAGTTACGTGGCCAAGAGTACATCTATTGCTGTGTGTGTTGGCGATTTTTTACAATTTTAGAAATGGATTTAAATTTGCAACAACGAACTTGTATTATATTTTGCGTAAAAAATGGATTTAATGGTGCGCGAAAGTTGGAAATGTTGGAAAAGTGTTTCGGCAACGATTCTCTAAAGGAAACGGTCGTTTACCAGTGGCACGATCGGTTCAAAAGTGGTCGTGAGTCAATCGAAGATGATGAACGCTGTGGCACACCATCGTCGTTTTCAGTCAAAAAAAAGGCAATGCTCACGGTTTTCATGGATTACAACGGTGTAGTGCATCATAAATTTTTGCCTGAAGGCTAGACAGTAAACAAAGAGTATTATTTCGGCGTTATGAGACGTTTGCGTGAAGCAATTCGCCGAAAAAGGCCACAATTGTGGGCAGAAAACTCGTGGATTTTGCACCGTGATAACGCAGGTCGCACAATGCCATCATTATTCGCAATTTTTTGACGAAAAATGCAACATATATCATCCAACAGCCACCAAATTCACCTGATTTGGCTCCCTGTGACTTCTTTCTGTTCAATCGAGTTAAAAAAAAAACACTACGGGGAACGCGTTTCAGCAGCCGAGAGGAAGTAATGGAAAAAGCGCAGGAAGCACTAATGGACATACCGAAAACCGAATATAAAAAATGTTTCGAGGATTGTATCAAGCGCTGGCATAAGTGTGTTGCAGTCGATAAGAGATTACTTTGAAAGGGCCAATATAGATTTAGATAAATAAACCTGTATTTTTAATTTTCTGAATAAATTCCTTTTGATCAAGGTGGTATTTTAGGTTTTCTATAAGAATAGTTAGTTACTTAATTTCAAATTCAATACTAAGTCTTTAGAGCATTAGAGAAAGAAAAAATAAATAATTAAAATACAGGTGCTATAAAATTAGTTTTATTGTAAATAAAATGTTAAGCATCTACGAGTAACACTGCTATTACTTTGCACACAGGTGTATCTGCACTACATATTAATAACACGAATACCTAATATTTTGCTTATCAAACTTCAATTACAAAATGTAAAGCAATATTCCACTTTTACCGCCTTTAAATTGTTCTTTCTTACATACATATATATTCATGAAAAATTATATAATTTCCTATTGCAGTCGAATGAAAAAAACCCCTTGCACTTGTTTTTCATATTCCTTGTGCCACTGCCCTCAACTTGTGGTGAGATAAAAAAAAATCTCTCAGTAAACAAAGCAAGAAAGAGTGAAAATAAAAAAGCTTTTTATTATTCCAAAAGCGCTCGTGTCGGCTGGACGAGTATCGGCTATCCGACCAAAAGTGAACCATTTTTTTTTACAGGGATGAGACATCTGTATAGATTTATTATCTGTGCTATGAGCCAAATAGAGGAAAACGTCATAGCACTTTTAACAATGAATACCTATGTACGTGGATCCAGCTGAAATTGAATTTTGCTAAGAAAGAGTTAGTTGTTCCCAGAGGATATGCATATAAAGGGTCTGCCATCTAACGTTTTTTTTTTCAACTAGTGCTTATTTCGTGAATGGTAACACTTAGCTCATATCTGATTTGACAGATAATTAGTTTTATCCTTCCGGTTAATAATGAAAAATAATTTCATTCAAATGGCTGCCTCGGCTGGCCATGCAGTAGCCTACACGATCGGTCCAATTTTTAAGCACATTATCGATTGTGTGCAGCTGTATTTCACCAATGCCTTCACGAATATTGTCCTTTAAAGCGTCAATTGTCTCTGGCTTGTCGGCTTAACACTTATCTTTTACGGCACCCCACAAATAATAGTCCAACGGTGTCAAATCGCAGCTCCGAGGTGGCCAAACGACATCAGCTCTGCGGCAGATAATGCGATCTTCAAAAACAGGGCGCAAAACATCGAGTGTAGCTTCGGCTGTGTGGCACGTACCAAATGTTGCCAATATCCTCCTCTTCAATTTTTGTGAACAAAAATTCGTTCAACATGGCCCGATAACGATCGCCACTGACTGTAACGGCCACTCTTTGCTCATTTTCGAAGAAAAATGACCCAATTATAACTCTGGACCAAAATCCGCACCAAACAGTGACTCGTTTTGGATGTATCGGCTTTTCAATGTATGCGTGCGGGTTTTCTGTGCCAAAAATGTGACAATTTTGCTTGTTTACATACCCGCCAAGATCAAAATGAGCTTCATCTGAAAAGATGATTTTTTTGGTAAAATCGGCATCTTCTCTAAGTCGATCGCAGGCCCACTTAGCGAAGCGAAAACGCATTGGATGGTCAGTTGGCTTCAACTCCTGAACCAATTGGACTTTGTATGGCGTCATACCAAGGTCTTTATGCAAAATTCGTCTCAATGATGTCTCCGAAATGTTCAATTGTTGAGAACGACGGTGAATTGATGTTGATGGCGCTTCACGCACACTTTCTGCCACAGCAGCAATATTCTTGGGTGTACGCACTGTTTTTGGCTTTTCACGCTTTGGTTTATCGATGAGGATGCCAGTTTCTTTCACTTTTTTCACAAGATAACGAACATATGGAGCTGACGGTGCTTCTCTCCTTCCAAAATGATTTATTCAGTTATTGACACCCATAAGAATTTTTTTTCTTTAAATCGCCGTAAAAAATTATTGACGAGAGAACTTTGAAAACTCTTGGGATTTCGAAATATGTTATATTATTAGAATTTATTTAGTTTTTATATAAATTCAGAAAAATTCACAAAACAAAGTTTAATCACAATATTTCAAAGGGCTTATGAAATTGTATATTAATTGACACCCATGTACAATTGTTGACACCACGTAAAAGTACAATGGTTGACATTTATACACAGCTATTGACACAATGTAATGATATAGTTATTGACATATCTTTAAAAGTTTTACACGGCAGGAAAAAAGAAAAAAAACAAAATTAGCTACCTTGATTCGTTTATCTTGTGCAAAAATGTATATTACAATGCAGCGATTTAAAATTAAAAAGCATAGCTATAAACATTTTTGTTATATTTCAATTTTATTAAAGTGATATTCATTTAGGTTACAAATTATGTTTAGTTTAACTTAACTTAAAATCACATTCGATTGCATAGGTTTTAAGCATAAAAAACATAAAACATTTTATTTGATAACTCAAGGAATCATATACCAGTTCATAAGTCGGTAGGTGTTTTAAATTAAGTAAATAAGTTATATGGATGGATATATAACCATAGGTGGAACCAAACTGTCCAGGGCTGAGAATGAGAACATAACTGTTAGGTTAGATTTCGCCAGTCCTCTATCAATCTCGTATATATTACGAGCACCTTTTGCTGTCAACACGTTTTTGGTTTTAGGACACAGTAAGAAGTTGGTTTCATCGCCGTTAAAAATCCTGCTACCGTCGTCTAGAATCTCCCGCCAATCCTTTTCCTTCAGGAAATCTTCAATCATAACTAACCACGATCTTATGTCCGAAGATCCCACTGTTGCACTTGCCTATGTAGCCGGGTCTGGTATTCTTAGTGAAATGGAAGGGTGTCGACTTAAAGACGCCTTAAACCAGCCATTCCCTGGCATGTTTTCTGGCCCAAATGGATGGTCCCGTTTGTCTCCATCGAGAAACTCTTTAACGGCATGGAGCACATCCTCTTTTCTTTTAGGAAAACCTTTTCGCTGGGATGTGGTAATCCATTCTTCCAAGGCTTCTTCTTCGACGTCAGTTAAAACTGTCCTAGGACCTGGTCTTGTTTTAATAAATTTTTTGCTTAATTGAAATATAAGCGTTGTTCGAGGGACCCCATAAAATTTGGCCGCTGCCTTTTTAGACATAGCTTGCATCCTGACACTTTCAAGAGCTTTTTGAAGGTCATTTTCACGGTATTTTTGGCTGCATTTAGGCATTTTTCAGCTAAATATTTATTTAGAGAAAAAAACTATAATTGACACCATCAAATAGCATAATTATAGACACGGTGTCAACTTTTGTATTCCCATAGAAGGCAATTATTGACACCATGATGTCAATAAAAGGAATTGAGCAAATACTAATACAAAAGTAATACTAATTCATTTAATTAGATATTAGCAGAAAAAAAATTAAATATAAAAGGTCATAGGTAAAAGCATGATCTTTTGCAAGAAATGAAAAATTTGATCCTGATTGTATAAAATAAATCATATAAAGTCATTTACTTGTTTCAGTTCCTTAACGTATTGTTCTTGTTTCTGCGCACGATTTAAGAGCCACGAACCACTGATGTTAACTCACTGAAATTTTGCACTACACTAACAGTCTCTCACAGCGCAATAACGCACGAGTGTAGAGAGAAGAAGCGTAAACGATTTAAAAAAGCCGTTACTGGAATTTTTCCACATTTAAACCAGTGAGACCTTGTGTTTGAAGAGGATGTCAATAATTGTATCGAAATTTTGCTTTGTCAATAACTATATACGTTACGCTATCGTTTGCAATCCCAAATTTTAAATACACAACTGATTACCTGCACGATGATGAAAGAATGATGAGAGCGAGAGAGAGTAAAATGTTTCTATGCGATTTGAAAATGTTTATACCATATTTCAAAGCGGTTACAAATTTTCAATGCGTTTTATAAGCAGGGATGAACGTATGCGTGTTGAATAGTTCAATCCCGTTTGAAGTGATGTTTATTCCAGCGTATTGAACCAATGCAGATTGCTTCAACGCAAATTGAGCTGTCGGATAAACTGGGTATGTGTTAAGTGCGGCTGTTCCAATCTGTTCGGAACAGAAGATCTTGCGCCTACTTTCGAAGTAGAATGCAATTGTGAAAAATGTCAAAATCAGCTGTGTTGTAATTTTCTGTTCCCATTTAATTTTACGTTTTTCACAAATCTGTGCTGTTCTGTTCTAGTTTTTCCTCACTGAACAAAGCTAAAGACAACAACGAGATTGATATTACCATTGAAACGTCACCGCCATGGCTTACCAAAATTGAAAGGGTATAAAGACGAAGTTAAAGGGCTGACCAGAATGTGAATCTGTATCTGATATCGAACTGTCAAAAGTTCAATATATACATATTTAGCCGTAAGCGCCAACACAATGCGTATCTATGTGAATCTGTATCTCGAAGTTGGGTGCTTTTATCTGCGTTTGACAGCAATTCAAGATTCAAGCTTCAGATTCACATTCTGGTCAGCCCTTAAGTGTAGCCAACGTGATAAGGCTGTTAAAAAAATCTTGGAGTTGCAGGAAGAGCAATTAAATTATAATGATAAATAAGGAGCTTTTTGATTATTAATTAATGAATTAGTTTCAGTTATTTATTATTATTATTTGAAACAAAAATGTTATTTATGAATTGAAAGACTTTTATTAGTTGTAAGAAACCTTTTGTTTTTCTATTAAATAGTAACTATATTGATAAAAGAATACTGCTTCTGATTTGTATTGCTTCATCTCTTTCAGAAAACTCATCCTCTATATCATCGGCACTGTAGTTTGCTCTCTTTATCAAGTTTCGCCTCTTTTTTAACACACCGATTGTCTCTTAACAGTGTTCCTTGCTTTTGCGTTTTTCTTGTTGAATATGCTTTCTTTCCAGCGATGTTTCTTCCGGATCTCTGAATGGTGTTATAAGATATGGTTTCAGAGCATATCCAGAATCTCCTGGAATCAAGAGAAATTAGTTATCAGGAATAAGAAAAGAGAAATTTCGTATTACCTAATAACCAAGTATAATGATTTCCTCCAGTATGGTACCTTTCTTCCAAAATTGTTTTTATCGTTGACATATTAAAAACATGAGAGTCGTGTGCCGATCCAGGATATCTCGCATTTATGCAACGGATTATCATATCCATATCACAAACCTGAAATCGAAATGAATTAGGAAAAAATTAGTCCAAACATTCTCAATTATATAAGATCTTTTCTCACCAATAGACGTTTTCGTATTAAGACCAACTTTGTCTTTTCCACCTTTCATCAACTACAAAACGGTATCCCACAAGGATCCCCTTTATGGGTCGTTCTATTCATAATTGCTTTCAACGGAATAAGTACAGGAACAACAAAGTCTGCCATATCTTGTACGCAGATGATCTCATCCTTTTTTCAAAATTTAAAAATCTAACTTTAATGGGAGCCATATTCTCAGACACACTCGATTGCTTATCCAAATGGGGCAACGTGTCAAGTTCTAAAATCTCGATTAACAAATGTAAAATATTAGATATTTGTAAAAAATTAGGTACGTTGCTGTAAATCTATATTAGTACATATAAATAATAAAAATTTACTTTAATTACTTAATTAAACTTTCGTAACCATTGTACTTATATTAAGAAAAGCCTTACTTCTAGAGTAAATATTATCAAATACCTTTTTTCAAAAAATAGTTTTTGCAATATCAACACTATCATTAACGGCATTAAATCCATTATTGAGATTTTATCAAAAATTGATTATGGCCTAGCAATTTATGAAAAATGTTCAAAATCAAGCTTAACTTATCGCAACACCATACCACGGAGCGGCAAGAAGGAGCATGAGAGCTTTCCGAACAACTTCTATAAAAAATCTTCTGACAGAAGCGGGGTTACCCCAAATTACTGAAAGGTTTGACTGCCTTTCTGCTCAGGTCCTACTAAAAATCAATTCTCCAAGAATATCTCCCATCCATGACGATGTCAAAAAAAAAATACTGTGATGGAAAAAAAGTCCAAAACACCAATCTGCAATAGCCAAGGTATTAACATCTGCAATTACACTGGACACACGACAAAAAAACGTCGTTTCACCCTGGATGCTTCCGGAAGAAACTAACCTAACTGACCTCGAATACTTTCCTAAAGCTACAACCAACAACGACATACGAGTATACAAAAAACTATTTTCCGAGCTAGCCGAAAACTATAAGCAATTAGGATGGACTATTCTATTCACCGGTGGCTCGAAAACAACTGTCTGAACATCTTTTGCTGTTACAGACGGAAATGATCTGTTATCTCCAAAGGACAGCTGCTCTCATTTTCATCAATCTTCTCAGTCGAAGCTTTCGACATCCTTAAAGCAATTGAGATGACTTGCAATAAAAAAAAAACATAATATTCACAGATAGCCTATCCTCAATTACCGCTATAAAGAACACGAACAACTCTTCTAACACCACCGAAACCATCCGTGACAAACTTATAGCGAAGAGGGGAAACGTTAAACTCGCTTGGATTCCAGGGTACTTTGGGATTAAATGAAACCAGTACGCAAACGCAATTGCAAAATCGGCTTTAACAAAAAAGACCTGAAAAATCACATCACCTCAAATTGGAAATATAGGAAAAAAATTTCCTGGACTGAGTATCAACATCTATGCAAAGAATTGAACCCGTCTGCCGAGAACGTTTTCTTCTCAGGAAATATATCTATAAAAATGTTGAAAATCTTTATAAGACTTAAACTGGGCCACACCAACATCACCCATATAAACATATTTTTACGAAGCAATCACCACCCCTCTGCCGACTATGTGAAGAAAAACTTATCCTAACAGTAAACCATCTCTTGGACTGCCAACAAGTCACCAAATCTCTAACCTAAACCTCACAGGCCTTTTGAGTACGACAAACGAAGAAAATTTATATAAATTGATAACAGCTATTAAGTTAGTTAATAATATTTAGAACTAATCTAGCCGAAAGCCCTAGCAGCTAGTGATTTATTTGTAATTTTATTAATATTTAATTTGCTTATGTATTAATAATAATAATAAATACTGGTGTGCCCTAGGGCTCCGTTCTGTTTCCGAGAATCTTTTTAATTTTCATCAACGATCTCTTGTCTGCTACTTCTAATCCAATATGTCCCTTTGCAGACGACAGTACTCTCTGCTTTTCATATTCGTATCCGGACTCACGTCCCTGCTCTTTGGTTATAGAACGGGAACGGCAGCGTATGTTAAGCTCATTATATTCCGCTATTAACAGCATAACCAATTGGATAACTATCAACAGAGTGGAATTTAATGCTTCCAAAACACAATGCTGTCTGCTGTCGTTAAAGCAAAATCCACACACCCAGTCTTTAACCTTGAATGGCGCTTGCATCGCCGAAACCGAAAAACTTTCCATTCCCAATGTCGTAAAAATGTAGCGAAATTTTTAGGTTTCTTCAAGCGATGTAAGAAAATATATCACCCCCTCTGATCGGGCTTCAATTGACACACTTAAACACCGACGTAATGTCTTGTGCTTTACCTTGTTCCATCACTATTTTCACCACCAGTGCTTCATTGAAATTGCCAGTAGCATACCGCGCCTTCAACTTAACTCGCTTATGGAATGCCCTGCCGAGCTCTTTATTTCGTAGTTATTATAATCTTTAAACATTCAAAACCAACGAACACCGGCACCTCTCTTTCTTTCCGTCGCCCGTGCTGTGTGCATTTTCCGGGTACTCAAAACCCTTGAGCGCCCGCATATTATAGCTAGTCTGCTCACCGATTGGACTCATCAAGGGTAAAATTCTCTAATACTTTCTCTGTATAACCAACTCTAGGTGGAATAGTCTAGAAACCTATACGATAGCTAGGTAGATATGGCCCGCCTACAAAAAAAAAAAACAGATCTCGCACCGAGACAGCACGAATCGCAGCAATTAGCACTGATCACTGGCCAATTAATTGGCTCCCACGATGCCAAGTTAGGCATTCATTTTAACCCCCACTGCCGTAGCTGTAACAGCTCACACGAAAAGGAAACACTCGTCCACTTTCTCTGTAATTGCCGGGTACTAGTAAGAACCAGGCATCGGACACTTGGCGAACTATTTTTCAACGAATTGTCAGAGATTTCTGGCATAAAATTCTGCAACGCTCTTACCCTTCAACATCCAGGTCACGTGAGTTGTGGTATCAAAGCGGCGGCGTTAAGACATTACCAGATAACCATTTCTATCTACCTATCTAAAGGTAATTAGGGATCGTGTGTAGATTGGTTATGTGATTGATTATGATGACTTCAGAAATCAAACGAAGAGTTACACTTGCCAATTGATATTTTGTTTCAACTAAAAATACAATGGAGCGATTCTGTGCAATACCTTAACCACGCCAGTTCTGGTCCATGTTACAGAAGAATGGTCGTTAGGGAAACCGTGTGAGGATATCCCTGATCAATTTGAAACAGTATTCTAGTGATTTTTGGTCCAATCTGCTTTGAAGAAGAAATAACAGCTGGTTTGTTAGAAAAATGCGGATAAGTCGCCTAAGATGGCAAGTAGAGCGAATGAATATCAACGGCTGGCTCGAATAATCGGTGATTTCTACCTGGAAAAATTTCTCCAATGGTTGAAGCGAACCTTAACAGCCTTAAAATTAGCAAATGGCTCGAAAGAGCTCGACATCTCTTGTGATGATTGTCGGGAAAATGACAACATCATGCTAATACAGAGCATCTTCTCTGTGACAGTCCGGTTAACGCTCCCATTGCGATGGAGCTGCCAGACGCTGTGTTGATGTGCTGGTGTGCAGCAAACTACTCAGCTGCAACTTTCATGCCGTACAACCAGAATGGGCAATCCCCAACCAAAACAACAACGCTCAACGTCTGTTTGTATTTTGTTTTTCTGAGAGAAATTCGATATCTTTATTAAACTCATGTTGGTAATTTGTTTATTAATTAAAATATTATAAACAAAAGCATTATGACGCCTCTGATCATAAGTTTGCTTGTCGATCAATTAATTATAACTAACAATACAATTTTTATTTTTTGTTTTTTTTTTTCATTTTTTTTTATTTTTTTTTTTTTGTTTGTCTACTATTGTTTACTTTTAGCTATTTATTGTGTGAACTCCACTTTGCTATGAACTCTTTCTCATACGAGTATTTGTGGTGTGGCTTTCGAATGCAATTCCGTATTTGGAGGACAAAATATGTCGCCAGATCAGCGCTTAGGAAGTCAATAAAAACTTGTGTGGGGGCCATTCAATTTCAGTTTGCTTGTCTTGTATTATGTATTACACTAGTTAAATTATAAAAAAAAGAAAAGAAAAAAGAAAAAAAAGAAGGGATGGGAGAAACTCGAAGGAAGAGAGAAACTGGATAGTAAAATAGAAGAAGAATTAATTCTCATCGTAGAGTGGAGTGGAATCACCCAAGTTCATAGAATGTGGCGATGTATTTGTTCGTGGTGTGCTCCGCACGGATCGTGGACTCTTTTGATAGTCGATCGATCGGCCCGAACGACTCATTGGTCGCTCATCGTATGATGGTGTCTTACGCGGGTAATCTTCATAGCGAGGTGTTCTTGTGCCATGGCTGCTACTGGGCATCGATGGATGTGGTGGGCCACCGGGTGTATTGCGACCATGTTGCATTGCTGTAGAGGGTTTACGACGCGCCCACGAATCGGAAGCCATTTGCCAATCCATGCTTTCTTGCTGGGCACTGTATGCATTTGAACGGGAATGATGTTGAGGTGGACCATTACCGCCACCAACACCACCACCACCGCCGCTGCCCATTCCACCTCCGCCACCACCACCGCCGGGACCCATTCGAGGTGAACGACCATAAGATTGCGGAGAAGCATGTGTTGAACCACCACCACCACCACCGCTGCCGTGGCGGGAGTGGGACGGCGGAGGCATCGTTGGACGGGCAAAATGTCCGTTTGAGGTCGACGAAGCAGGACTCGGAGTGTTGTGATTGTACCGTGGTGTTTGCGATGAATGCGGCGTATGATAAGGCGTCATGAAAGGTGTTTGCCCACTGGGCGTGTACGGCGTATTAACATATCCACCTTGGTAGCCAGGAGTGTTTGGGTAATGCGGTGTCTGACCAGACATCGGATGCGCCAGAGAATGCAACATATGCGGTGGAACATTGGAGGACATTTTACCCATCGAGCCAGAACTAACGCTTAGCTGAGGTGTACTGTAGTTGGGTGTTCTTGTGCTGGTGGGTGGACGGGGCGTTGACATTGGTGTATTTCCAGGCAATGGATCTGAATAATGATCTTTAAACCACTTAAGGAAGGTGTTTATCGATTCGAATATCTGGCTGCGAAAACGGAAACCTTCCGGTGTCACCGTCACATACTCGTGTCGACATTTAGTCTTCGGCAAATAAGAGAGTAGAAATTTTCCCGGGTAATTCTTCGACGCAGATACAAAGTAGTGAATTTTCTTTGGGTCCTTCTTTTTTTCCTCCTTGAGCAGTTCTTCCATTTTATCCTTTAAACCGCCACCTGTGTCACGATAATATTTGTAACTTAATAGCTCTCTTGCCGATGCAGCCATTGGATTTACATGGCGGGCGATGATTTCGTCCAAATCTTCAAATTCTTCATTGCCAATCCATAGACTCTGACCCAGACTAAATGCATTCTCTTTGCCTTCCTCGCGTACGTCGATGTGTTGATAGATATCGGTGGTTACCTTCCATGTTGCTGTCAAATGATCAGAACCCTTACTCGATGGACGAACGACTACTTCACCCTGATCCATGCTTTCCATGATCTTAACGACTTCAGCGTACGATTTATTATGGAACGATGGATGAACAATAACTCGTTTGACGTACTGCTGCTTGGACTTGTTTTTCTTTGAGTCATCCTGCTTGCGTAGGTCTTTGTCTTCTTGCTCCTGATCGTAGTAATTATCTTTTCTCGGCCGCCATTCGTGGTTCTTGTCCATCAGATCGGAACTTTTCGACGAACAGTCAACGGAGAATCGTTCCACATCGATTTTAATGATGCGAATATGAATTGCCTGACCGTTTTGCACTCGTTCCTCAGGGTTTTTCACATGTTTGTCTGATAAGTTCTTTATGTGTATGAACCCGGACAAACCATTGTCTAGTCGCAGTTTAATTCCAGTCGCCTGACCAGGACAAGCGCCTGCATCAAAATGATTCCATACCTCGGACAATTCGGGGAAATCGTCTTTCAAACAGAATGGACATTGCCAATGACCGGTGTCATCATTTCGCACTGGATTTGCCTGATCTAATTGTTCACCTTGTGGCTTCCGATGCGATATACCCGAAACGGTAGCTAAAACCATTTTTCCTACATAAAAACTCTCCGGCGTCTCTTTGGTTAGCATGTCGAAAAGCTCCTCTGCACTTGCCGTTCGGAATGGTGTCCTTAGATCTTTGTATCGGCAATTCAATTCAGCACGAATGTCATAGAGGGTGATGCTTTTGTTACCGAAACCTTGACGTTCCAATTCTTCAGCGAATGCATCCAAATCGAGATCTTTCAGACGCTCTGGAGATTCAAGAATTTCCTCCAAGGCACCAGCTGGATTTGTTTCTTCATCGTCATACTCCAACGCATCGACAGCCATTTTCCTGGCCCATTCGTAGGTCTCCGGGTGAACACGGGATCCATCTAAAACTTCAACATATGCCTCAGTGCTGTCGCCAAGTGAATTCGTGTCAATCTTAATGAAACCAGAGCAATTGATGAAAACTTTCGGACCCATATGACACGAAGTGACCAGCTGTGTTCGATTCTCCAAACGTTGATTTGTCTGCTTGAGAATTTTGATTAGGGCTTGACCTTTTCTCGGGCCAAGGCCACAAATGAACTGCACCAAATTGAGAGTCATGGAATTCTGGACGGCCAGATTGATGTCCATACCCACTTCGTTCGTTCGATTGATGAACTCCAGATACAACCGTTCGAGAAGTTCCTCCTTGGCAATTTGCTCCTGCAGTGTGTGATATCTAAGACAAAGAATTTCCTCGTCAACACCGCACAACTGTGAATATTCAACCAGAGGATCTTGCATTTTTCTCGCCAGCGATACTGCCTGCTTCAGAAGGGTTGGGTATTCACGGAAATCCACGGCACCTTTGTTTGAGTTGGCGTAGATTTTCGCCAATTCATTGTCGATAATCTCGACTGCGACTGATGGATATTGCTCCTCTTCAACAAGCTGTTTGATTACCTCACGAATGTCCTGTTGTATCATTTGTGCCTCACGCGATTCTCCGCCGATGGCGACGACATGTGGTTTCTTGTTGCGCAGGAAAGTCTTCAAATTATTCAAATCGTTTTGCTTCATCGATTTTTCGTCCTGACGGAAGGAATTTTTTCGTTTTAAAATATGCGGCAGTCGCAAATAGTCGGTGACTTCGCCCTCAGGTGATGTGATGGCGCAGAAGGCAGCTTGCGTGTAGTCGGGAACATAGGCTAAGCCCATCACTCGAATACCTTTCGTTGTATCCCATTCGTAGTCGTCTTCCTCGTTAAAGTCTGGCTGATATGGTGCCACTTTAATCCAGTTGCTTAGCTTGGTGCAGCATGCTTTTAGAATTGATTCTTTTGCCTCTGCAATCAGCACTGCTTTCAGTTCCTTCCTTATCTCAGGAATGACCATTTTTGTTAGTGCTAACTCTACACACTCAGTACGTAGAGCGTTCCAGTCTTGGACATTCTTCGAAAACTCATCACGTTGGTAGAGCTGTTTGGCTTCCTCCATATACGAACTCGATGTGTTGCCCTCAATCTTGTCCAGAATTGTAATCTCTAGCAAGTTGTCCTCCTCGGCTATGCAAAGGCGAAGAAACTGATCGCCCACTAAGTCTCTCACTGGTTTATTCGTCAAATATTTCATGCTGTAGCACGGGTGATTCTCGTCCACCTCCTTCACGCCCTGCTTTGTTGGTCGTACATTCATTTTGGCTCGCTCGTAGAAGATCTCTCGCACACATTTCCTCAAAAGCGGCTCTTTGGCAATCTGACGGGCAACCACAAACTTTGCAGCATGAATCACCTCGTCCACCATCATGAATTTGGGACACAGGAATTGCTTTGCTACATCGGTGGGTTCAATTGACTCCTGATCAACCTCGTGCCGTTGATAACTGTCTCGTAAATTCTCGGCAAACTGTTCGGGAGTTAAACCGAAACGTTTAGCAAAACCACATATTCCCGCCTTCCTACACATGGCATACGGTCCGGAATCCTTGGCTTGTTTCAATTGCTCTTCGGGTTCATCATCGATTTCTTCGATGTCGTCTTCCTCTGGTGGTGGCTCCTGTCCCTCCTCTAAATTCTCCAACAATTTACGCCTCGCTTCAGCTCTTACTTTCTTGCGTTGTTCGCGCTCCTTGCGACGATATTCTTCTTGCATCTTGGGAATCTCATGCGAGTAGTAGAGCAGAAAATGCATGTGAACGTCCTTTAACTCTTCTTGAGTTTGTACTTCACGCAATCGATCGAAATCTTCGTCTTTAATTACGCGCATATCATCCGGAATGGGTGCATCTGCTGCCTTCATGATCTTGTCCAGCTGGTAGTCTCGCATTTTGTCGAACAGTTGCAGAAGTTTGTTCTTTCGAGCTAACAACTGACACCAGCGACCGTCATAGTAATAGATTTTCCACAAATCATCACATGTCAGCTCTGGCTTAACGTACTCCTTGCGATAGAAAGCAATGAATGGTACTTCCAATTGCTGATTCCGCATAAAGTCCAGCGCCTGCTTGATTTTCCCCACTGCACTCGGTGGTTTGCGATAACGATCGCGAGCGCTTCCATCCGTTATTTTTTCCTGCTCCGAAACTGACGGCTTACAAAACGCTTGTTTGTAAATCCACTCGGCTTCCTCCTCTAATTCATTGGAGCCCTCCGGCACAGCAGTGACCGGCACTTCGCGTAGCTGCATTCTCTCTGGAATGTCTGTCTTGCGAATTTCATTGTCCAAATCGGTGAAATGACCGCGCTTCAATTCACTTGGCTCGTAGATCTCGAAGATGGTCTTTTTGGTGGACTTTTTCTTGGTGGATTTTTTCGGACGCTTCTCACGCTCACCGGTGCCATCGTCCTCTTCGTAATCATCGCCCTCGGACTCGGATTCGTACTCATCGTCGTCGTATTTGGCGAAGTCATCGTAGTCAAAGTCAACACCGAAGATGTCTTGGCCCTCTTGCAGAGATCTGAAAAGGGGGTTACCATTAGAGTTTAAAAAGAGACTGTAGGTGAGTAAGGAACGGGAAGTACTTACGCGTCGTTGAAGAGTAAACGTCGTTTCTTTTTCCTCTCGGCAATTGGCCTACCATCATCGTCTACAATGAAGTCATCGGCATCGGAATCGGACTCTTCCTCATCGTCGAAATGCTCGACTTCGGGCTCTCGGTGGCTGCGTTCTGAACGACGTTCAGCATCCTATCGCAGAGGAAGGAGGAGAACGAGAAACAGAAAAATATTGTAAATGAGGAACAACTGTTCGTTAGTTGTGGATGGAATGTGTTAATGCTGACGTTAATGACGCATCGTCTGCCCATAGACTCTGGAATCTTCTTCAGTGGACACATTTCTGACAGCCACGTGCGCCATCACGACAAACAGACCAGAACACAACATTACAAGTTCCCAATTATTATACTTACATCATCGTCATCGAAAAGCTGCTCAGCTATGGCTTCACGGGCCAATCCTTCATCGACATGCTGCTCCTCACCATCGCTCTCTTCGTCCTGTATGCGACGCAGCCGTTTGAAACGTTTCTATAGGACATAAAACAGACACATTACCAAATAAACTTTCAAATAATCGACCGACAAAACCTACTCTTCTCTCAACTTTCACCCCAAGATTCTCCTCAATCAAGTCGTAATCATCATCCTCTAGCCGATCGTCCAATTCATCGTCATCGTCGCTTTTTTTGCGCTTCTTCGAACGACCCGATCCGTCTGTGTCTTCGCCATCGCTTCCGTCCTCCTCGATTGGATTGTCATCGATTAGATCTTTCAGTTCTTCTCGTAGTACGTCTTCGTCGTCTACAACGATCGGAAACACATTCAACACCTCAAAATAAATGCACTTAACACCCACTTCCTTCACTTACCTTCTTCCTCATCTTCACTACTGTCTGCCATTGCTTTGTTCTTCTTGAGTTTCTTCCGCTCATGTGGCTCCAACTCCTCTTCATCCTGCACGTAGACGACATTCATTCAATTTTACACTACCCACTCAAATGGACGGGCAATTTTCTTTAACCAAGCGCTTACTTGGAGCACTGTACTTACCTCGGATTCCTCGGCCTCGGAGTCCAGAAAGTCTGCCATTTTTTTACACAATCAGCAGCGAGAAGTTGGAAAAAAAAAGTTTCACTCGGTCACACGAATTTCCGTGGAGGGTTGGGTTGCCTGTGACTGGTGGGAATACACTTGATGGAATTAAGAATTTTTTTCTGTTTAGTTTCTTTTTATATGAGAAATCGCACGCGGTGGTGTATTTAATGAGGGCCACAGCCACGGAAGAAAAAATTAGAAAAACGCACGCGAATGTGGCAAAATTATTTTACAAGCACAACGCAGTGACATTCATTAGAGAAAGAGGTTGTCTTTGTTGGTTTTTATATATCTGTCTTGCTTGCACTAATTGAGTGGAGAGTTTTTCTCTGGAATTTGGAAAGTTTATGTTGATTTAGGGAGGAGTGTGTTCGGTGAGTGTATAAATTTAAAATTTTAAATTCTATTATTATTTTTATTTTATTAGCAAGTACAGAATAAAGATCAAGGGAGCAAGGGATCGGGCAGATGTTTGCGGTTTAATTGGACTTTATCTCCTTCACCACCCACAGCAGTTTCTGTTCGTATTAAAAAATGTAACTAGATAGTTTCATTTGATACTTTGTCATGATGATTTAATATAGATTTGCTATCAATTGTTTGATTTAATGAAATAAAATTAAATAATCTCACATACAATGCCAATTTTATGAATAAGTGAAAGTAGGACTAGCTACGGCCTTTGGCTTGCTTAAAATAAGGAACAATTTCTAGATAAGACAAGAGAAATATAATACTTATTTACTTACTTACATGGCACTACTGTCCATGATGGGCCTTAGCCCCAGCTAAGCGGCCTACAGAGCTACACTCCAGGTTTGTTGAGGTCCCTCTGCACTTACCTGCGCCACGGTCATCTTATGCTGCCTCATCCCTCTTGGTTGGATTCGGATACTCTTTGAGCCGGATCAGTGGCTTCTATTCACTGCACATGACACAGCCATTTCAGATTTTGAATCCGTAGACGAATGACCAGACCTATACAGTTTATGGTGGAATCTTCTCCTCCATTCTCCGTCAATACAAACGAAACCGAATATCAACCGCAGTATCATTCTTTAGAATCGGTCAAGCATGTTTTTCATCTGTTTTCGACTACGTCTAAGTTTTATATGTCTAAGTGCTCTGTTTGGACAGAAAAAAAGTTCTCTACAGCGTACGTGCTTCATAGCAAATTGCAATCTACACTCCTTGTGTATTACAATGAATCGAGGCTTCTTCATCCACAGACGGCGTGGAGAGGGCTCTCAACTGCTTTAAAGCGGATATCGCCATTCTGAGAGTGCGGTAGAATGAAGCTTCCAAAATGAGGATGCAAATTTGTGAAATTACTACGGCGATTGCTACAAAGAAAAGGAACATCTTAAATTTTGGGTGCGAGTTTGTTGTAAGTGACAGATTTAGGTCGCACCACAGATGAATGAAAACTCTATTCGCCAACGACGCAACCAAAGAATGTTTAACGAACCCTCGATAAAACTTGAGAGCAATGCTTAAAGTATGATGTTAAAATCGTCTTAGGAGTTTCTATTGACAAAATAGCAAGGAATGACATTTGTGGCAGCGCAGTCGGGAAGAATAGCCTGCACAACACCACGTCTGAAAAAAAAACTTAGTCTAATTGCCTTTGTTGTGGGGGAAACATCGCTATAGATAGAACACGGTTTTCCATCTTAATATCCACAAAGGTACATGGCGGTCATCTGATCACCAAACCGTCAACCAAATTGACCATGTTGTGATCGACGCAAGATAGTCCAGTAACATTATAGATGTCCGAACGCCCGAGCGCCGAACTACGGATATCTCCAACGCCACGACAACCAAGAAAGACTGTCAATAGATTTAACGTCGAACCGTCGCAATAGCGTCAGAATATTTGCCGATCGCGTATCCCTCAATCTCTCGGCATGTCCTATGTAATCAACATCGAGTGTTGAAGAGCAGGGGAATCGATTCAAAGGGTTTCACTCGGATACTTCCACAAAACCCATGGATTGGTAAAGAACGCAAGCTGGTACACGCAGGGAAACAACTTGCCTATGAAGTGGCACTGCATAGAAGATCGATTGCGATCGTCAGCTTTACGCGCAAAAGGGAAGGGAAGGGAAGAGCATCGGCTTCTCAGAATGACATTAAATAACTCTCGCTGCTCCGTAAAGGTCAGAAATAATATCTCAAAAACCTTTGATGTCAAGAAAAGGTTTGGGCACTTTGTAAGGAATTTGATGCAACCTTTAAAATTGAATATCCATCCCTTTCACACCTGTGGACGCAACCCAACACAAACGTGCGGATACACCCCTATCAGAAAGCGAATGACAGATGTCAAGTTGACACAAGAAAAGGAAAAAAACTGGAATAGATGCTAGGTGACTAAAAGTAAGAAAATATATAAAACATTAATAAAAAGTATATTGTATTTGTATTTCCCTTTATAGGAAATTTTTAATAAATTCCAATTGATATATTAAAAAAACTGAATATCTACCTGCGTCTTTTATTCCAACAAGTTACAAATTTCTTTTAACTGTCAATTTCATAAAAAAAAATTGGAACCTGGACCTTTTGCGAAGTCTTCCAAACTAGCTAGATCTCCTAGCTTTGCAATTAGAACTCCAATGACTGGAGGAGCTTCTCGAAGAAAAACGACGTGAAGAGGAACAAGTTAAACTGCGAAGGCGTAAGCAGCGCGACAGGGAGTACCTGGAGAAAAAAATATTCGCTCCTGCATCAAGCTGAAGATGATTGTTCGTCACATACTGGCGATGAAGTTGTACATCCCGTCCAAGGAAATGCGGCAGTAAAACTGTGGTTAGAGGAGGTGCGTAATTGAACACAAAATCCACCCACCATATCCGCACCAAATCCTACCAACAATGGAACAAATGCCGCCCTGCTGTCTAACTTACAAGCTGCTAATTCATTCGATTAGCGAAAGTACCAGTTGGATGTTAGCAGATCGTGGCCTGGCGCCAATGTGGCCAATCAGCTACCACAGCAACTGCAGCGTATGAATTTGCAGCAGACATCTCAGCAGCAAGAGCAACAGGCCCTGTCATGCGCAATACGATCACGACCAAATCCGCGACCATCCTCGCAACTTGAACCTGAACAACGACTCCAGCGACAACTGCCACCGCCTCTGGGTGAACGTCCGTTAACACCTCGGATTTCACAGCTCTTTGAACGGCCAATGGAGCACAATACTAGCACCTTTATGCAACACCATCGAGAAGTTCCGCCTACAGTAGAGCAAACCCTAAATCGAACATTGCCACGCAATCCGATCGGTGAGCTAAATAAATCCCAACTAGCATCCCGTCATTCCATATCAAGAGACCTGCAGCCTTTCAATGGAAGCCCCGACGATTGGCCAAGCTTTATATCCGACTATGAACGCACCACTCATTTATGTGGATTCTCCGATCAAGAAAACATCTCGCGGCTACAAAGGGCATTGAAAGGCGATGCATACGAAGCAGTGCGCAGTATGCTGCTACAACCGTCTTGTGTTTCGCGCATAATCTCAACGTTGAGAATGTTGTATGGGCGACCAGAGCTCATCGTTCACAGTATGCTACAGAGGAGTCACTCAACCCCGGCGCCAAAAGAAGGGAAGTTGGAGAGCATCGTGAAGTTTGCTTTGGCAGTGCAGAACCTTATCGCTACAATAGAAGCATCGGGGCTGCTTTCCCACCTATGCAACCCTCTTACAAGAGCTCGTGGAGAAGCTTCCGACATCGATCCGCCTGAGTTGGGGAATTTTTCGGAGGAAACACAACTAGCACCTGTGCGCTCTACTCATCAGAGATGCGGTCAAACAAACAACACAGCCGCTACGAAAACATGTTGCGTATGTTCCTCAAACTGCTCTTCGGTAGTAAGCTGCCGCTCAAAGGTTCGTTGCGGTATAAACGGTTGCGACGTGCTACACCACCGACTGCTGCACAATCTATCAATACCCAAGGCAGAACATCAGGCTTCGGAAGTATTAAATTACCACAACCAGAGCAGTAAACAGTCCATTCTATATCGCTACGTGCCAGTTATTCTCTATGGCGAAAACAGGACCGTGCACACGTACGCCTTTCTCGATGACGGATCCTCGATATCCTTAATGGATCAAGACATGGCAAACGAACTAGATCTTCATGGCGTGGTTCACCCCCTCTGCATCAAGTGGACGGCCAACACTCATCGTTACGAAGACAACTCCCAGCATATCGACGTCGATATCTCAGGCATTTGTAAGTCAGCAAAAAAATACCGCCTGACAAATGTTCGGACCGTGAAATCACTTGATCTGCCAGAGCAATCCCTGAACATGTCCGATTTATCAAAATTGTATAAACATCTCAAGGGCGTCCCTTCTACTTCTTATGGCGCCATACGTCCACGTATCCTCATAGGGTTAGACAACATGAAGCTTGGATTCGCCACGAACTCTATCGAAGGATTAGGAAATAATCAACCGTTTGCCTCCAAGACGCGACTCGGATGGGTAGTGTACAGCCCGAGAGGCGAAAATTCCAACGTTTCAAGAGTTAGCCAAATATCTCACCATAGTGTCAGCAGCTGCGACTGCAATGAAGACCAGGACCACCGATTGCAACAACTGGTAAAGAACTTTTTCACTCTAGAAGGTCTCGGAGTGACCAAACAGGAATCACCTTTAGCATCCCGAGATGACCAGCGGGCACACGACCTACTTCGTGCTACCACTCGACGAAAAGGAAAGAGCTTCGAAACAGGTCTCCTATGGAGGTTCAACGACGTCCAACTGCCCGATAACCGAGAAATGGCGATAAGGTGCCTAGAGAAACGAATGAAACGTGATCCTGAACTCAGGGAGAGTCTGAATGAGAAAATCGGTCATTACCTCTCGAGAAATTACATCCGCAAGCTTTCTGAAGTGGAAGCTAAAAGGCGATGTCCGCGCACATGGTATTTGTCTGTATTCCCCGTGACAAATCCGAACAAACCAGGAAAGCTGAGGCTGGTATTGGATGCCGCAGCGAAGTTTCAAGGGGTGTCGCTGAATTCAGTTCTACTGAAAAGGCCCGACCAACTAAAGCCCCTCAATTCAGTAATGTTCCGGTTTCGTCAAAGGAAAATTACTATATGCGGGGACATCCGCGAAATGTTCCATCAAGTTGGAATCCAGAAAGCAGACCAAGACTCACAGCGTTTTTTGTGGCGTGACGACGAGGCGAAAGAGAAGCCGGAGGAGTACGTTATGAACGTGATGACGTTTAGGGCTACCTGTTCGCCGAGTAGTGCCCAATACATCAAAAATTTAAACGCAGAACGGTTTAAAGCTAGATTTCCTAGAGCAGTGTAGTCGATCATCCAAAGTCATTACGATCATCCATCGACGAAGCGATTCAGTTGGTCCGAGATATCAAACACATACATGAGTCGGCTGGATTTGAAATCAGAAACTGGATGTCCAACTCATCAGCAATAGTCAACGCAATGCATGATCAAGTCGAGAGCGAAGTCAACATCAACATCGGCGCGGAGTCTGAGTCCGAAAAGGTTCTGGGCATGTGGTGGAGTATCACCGATGACGTGTTCACCTTCAAGATAAAGATATCTGAGCACGATAAAGGTTTGTTTTCTGGCGAACGACATCCAACCAAACGTGAGCTGCTTCGTACGCTAATGAAAATTTTCGACCCGTTGGGGCTTATAGCAAATTTCCTCATATTTGTGAAAATCTTACTGCAAGATGTATGGCGATCAGGAATAGGCTGGGACGATAAGATTAGAGATCCGGAATTTCAAAAGTGGCTTACCTGGCTAGAAGTTCTGCCGAGTATAGCAGAAGTTAAGATTCCGAGATGCTATCTGAGGATTATAACGTTCAAACAAGCGAGCGAGACCGAATTACATGTGTTTGTAGATGACAGCGAGCAGGGGTACGCTGCTGTGGCGTATTTCCGAGTTGTCGATGGAGCTACGACAGAATGCTCCCTAGTTGCTGCAAAAACTCGAGTCGCACCTCTTAAGATGCTTTCCATCCCACGGCTGGAACTGCAGGCAGCGGTTCTCGGATCAAGGCTGGCGAGCTGCATCATAAAGGAGCACTACATAACTGTTAGCAGCAGACATTTTTGGTCAGACTCCCGCAATGTTTTGAGTTGGATTAGATCCGACCATAGACGGTACAGTCAGTTTGTGGCATTTCGAGTAAGTGAAATTTTGGATACGACCGAAGTCAATGAATTGCAATGGATTCCAACTAAATTAAATGTGGCCGACGAAGGAACTAAGTGGCAGCCACGTCCAGACCTTTCTAGTGGCGGCAGATGGTTAAACGGCCCGCAATTTCTTCGCGAACCCAAGGAAAACTGGCCCGAATTTGCTGACCCGTACTTTAATAAAACTACCGACGAGGAGGTAAGGCCGAAATACTTAAACCACCACTCAGATGCAGGAGCAAATGTAACTCTACGACCGCACATATTACAGCCCGAACGCTATTCGAACTGGAAACGACTTCTACGAACAACAGCTCTTGTCCTAAGGTATGTTAATAACCTAAAATCTAAAATTTGTCCTACAGAATTGCCGCAAACTGGCTGTATTCAGCAAACAGAATTTACTAAGGCAGAGAACTACCTGTTTCGCCAGGCACAGCGCGATATTTATTCCAAAGAGATGACAGCTTTTGATTCAAAAGGAAGAATCTGCAAGACGAGCCCCCTATGGCAACTCTCACAGTATCTAGATGTCCACGGAGTTCTAAGGATTAAAGGTAGGATCGATGCTCAGAATGTGACGAGTAGCGAGGTAGGACGGCCGATTATCTTGCCGAGGGGCCACCACGTAACGACACTTATAATCCGTGACGTTCATAACAGGTACCATCACTGTAACCAGGAAACGGTAGTAAATGAACTACGCCAAAGGTTCTTCATATTTCGATTGCGAGTTGCAACGCGGGCGGAACGAAAACAGTGCCAGCGATGTAAGACCCAAAACGCCGAACCTCGTTCTCCGATGATGGCTGGACTTCCCGCTGTTCGACTTTCAGCATATTGTCGACCCTTTTCGTACATCGGTATCGACTATTTTGGTCCAATAAACGTGTTAATCGGGCGGCGACTCGAAAAAACAGGTTTTGATAACCTGTTTGACTATTCGAGCGGTCCACATCGAGGTGGCATCGACCTTGACGGTCGACTCATGTATTATGGCGATCCGTAACTTTATGGCCAGACGGGGAACCCCAATCGAAATTTTCAGCGACCGAGGTACAAAGGTCAAAGTGGTTTGAACCACAAAAACCAATTGAAGTTGGGGACATTGTTATCATCGTTGATCCCGCCAATCCCCGAAACTGCTGGCCAAAAGGGAGAGTCATCGCGACCAAGCTCGACAATGATGGTCAAGTTAGATCGGCCACAATTAAGACCATCAGTGGAATATACTCGAGGCCCGCCGTCAAGTTAGCTGTGTTGGATGATAGAGCAGAAACAGAGGTGGTAAGTCCAGGACTGCCCATACCGGGGGAGGGTGTGGACGCAACCCAACACAAACGTGCGGACACACCCCTATCAGAAAGAGAATGACAGGTGTCAAGTTGACACAAGAAAAGGCGCTCATGCTAGGTGACTAAAAGTAAGAAAATATATAAAACATTAATAAAAAGTATATTGTATTTGTATTTCCCTTTATAGGAAATTTTTAATAAATTCCAATTGATATATTAAAAAAACTGAATATCTACCTGCGTCTTTTATTCCAACAACACCCGTTCCTTTGATAGCATAGATTGTCTTGATTTTCCATAATTTTCACGAAATTTGAAGTTATTTATCGGCCACCTTTCTTACAGCTTATTTAGGCACAGGTTAATTTGTTTGCCTCTACGCATTATTTCCCCTTTTTGGAAATGTTCGTGCTAATTAAGGGATACCCCAATTTTAAAAAAAGAAAATTTAATTACTAAATACTTCGGTGGGCATGCATTTTAAAGTCATTTCGTCATTATGGGCTGGAGAGGTATACAAATAAAACAAGGTTTAGATCTTACTTGAAGGATAATAAATTGGATAATAACATTGTGTGCTATAGGTAAGTCATAAAAAGTTCTCAAATTGTAAACCAACTTTTGGTAGAAATAAAAGACAACGATAATTTTAGCACAAGTTAACTATCATAGTTCACTAAGGACGATTACATTTGTCACCTTTCCAGTCTCCTAATCAACAACTGACAGTTAATATACCCGGTGTAATCAAGCTTTAGTTCATTCATGGTTTGACACTGACAGTTGCTCGATTATTTTGAAACTGTGTGCAAAAGAGGATAGATTTGGGAAAAACGTTTTCCCCCAAAAAAATCCACGAAGTATTCACCAATTGCACTGCTGTGATTAAGGAAACCAACAATAATGTCATCTTCCTCAGAAGAAGACTCTGATGGGTCTTTCTCAACGACATCGGATCATTTTGAGCAAGTTCCCGACGAAGAGGCAATCGTATCCGATGAGCCGCCACCAAAGAAGCTCAAAGCCGAGTGGTGTAAGAGCTACTCGAGCAATGTTTATAAAATGATGGCCAACATGGGTTACAAGCAGAATGAAGGTTTGGGCAAGCTAGGCCAAGGTCGCTTAGAGCCAGTCGAAGCTGCAAAACAAGAAGGCCGTCGTGGTCTTGGTTTGAAATTGGGGAAAATTTCAGGCGCTGCTGAACAATGGAATGAAAGTTTGGAGCAGATACGTATCCCAGAGAAAATCGACTGGATTCAAAATACATCGGATGATCTGGATGCACTTACGATGGAGGATCTGAACGATTGGGTGCGTCGTGCCCCAAAGAAAGAAATCATTGACGACGAAACGAATTTCTGCGATGCAGAAATTCTTAAAAATGTTCTTAGTTCGAAGAGTGCGTTCGATGAACTCGATGGAATCGAAATGAGACGTGCCCGTACCCGATCGAATCCGTTCGAGACGATTCGAGGTTCGATCTTCCAGAACAGAGCCGCCGTCAAAATGGCAAACATCGATTCGCTCTGTGATTTTATGTTTACAAATCCAAAGGACAAAAACGAACTGTCCCTGGTGAAGGAGAACGACTTGTTATACTTTGCAGACATTTGTGCTGGTAAGTTGTTTACAGCGCAGCGTATAGATTTATTTAGGTGCAGTGATAATGTTTTGTTTATTTCTAGGTCCTGGTGGCTTTACTGAGTACGTCCTTTACAAAAAGGGGTGGGAAGCGAAGGGATTCGGCTTCACGTTGCGCGGTGCGAATGACTTTAAATTGGAGAACTTTTACGCAGCATCGCCGGAGACGTTTGAGCCGCACTATGGCGAGGCAGATGACGGTGATATATTCAATCCAAAGAATCAGACTTCCTTTGCCGAGTATGTTCTCAAGGAGACAGGAGACTCTGGAGTTCACTTTGTCATGGCCGATGGAGGGTTCTCGGTTGAGGGGCAAGAAAACATCCAAGAAATCCTCTCTAAACAACTGTACTTGTGTCAGTGTTTGGTTGCGCTACATATACTCCGTGAGAAAGGCCATTTTGTGTGTAAGCTCTTTGACTTGTTCACGCCATTCAGCGTGGGGCTAGTGTACTTGATGTATAAGTGCTTCGAGGAGATCAGTATATGCAAACCGAATACCAGTCGACCAGCGAATTCGGAGCGTTACCTCATCTGTAAGTGGAAGAAGCCCAACACGGAGACAATACGCCGTCACATGTCTCAGATAAATCAGGAAATGTGGGATAATCCAAATGCGGAAAACGATGTACGAGAGTTGGTGGCACTGGATGAACTAATGCAGCACAGAGATTTCGTTGATTATGTGACAAAGAGCAATAACCGGCTAGGGCACAATCAAATCGTAGGATTGATCAAAATCGCTGCCTTTCACGTGAAACCCGAATTAAAAGAGACACAACAAGCAGAATGCCGGAAAAAGTGTTTGGAGCTGTGGAAATTGCCAGACAAAATGCGTCATGCACCAGAGGTGAAGGCTACGGACAGTCTATTGGCAGAACTGCTCACCGATTGGAAAGACGACAAGGCTTTCCTCAATACACCTGGGTTTCGATTAAACAGCAAAGCAGAACTAGGCAAACGCACAACCAATCTTCCGGACTGGTATTTTGTACCACTAGCCCGTAGCGAGGACAATGAACGAGACACAACGACATTCTTTTTGTGTCGCGGTCGTGGCATCGTACTTAAACTAACCAATTACGGTCGATGGGAGCCGTGTGATTGCATTATAGAGATGCCTCCAAAGAGTCTTATCTACGGAGAATTAGTGCAAGAACAAATAGGCGAGGGTAGCAAAGGACGAATGGTCAAAGCACTGCACATTATCGATGCCATTGCACTCGGTGGCAAATTAATTAGCCGAATGCCATTGAAGGAAAGACTCAAACTGTGCGACAAATTTGCGCGCAGTCTCAGCAAACCCAACAAAGTTGTGATGAACTCGGATGGCAATCACTTGCAAATGGCGACTATCCGCTCGAAGAAACTCATTCCGATACTCGAATTCAATGAATTCTTTGAGCAAATGCGTCCGTACAGAATGAAAAATAACAGCGCTGAACGTCTTGGCGTAAGAATACGTTCTTCAGATCCAGATGAAAGATTCTACGTTGTCGGCGGCATGATGTTCCTTAACGAGCTGACACATGAGTTTGTGTCGGCGATCTCAAAATCACGCAACATGGTGTACTATTATCATCATCCCACGCAAAATGCATACTATCTTGACCAGTTGCCGAGAGACATGCGGGTTTTCAGCTCATTTCGAAACTGTTTCATCCGGCGGCTGGTGTGGAAGTGGACAAATTTGTATCAGGTACACGAAAGCGTATCGAAGGATAATCAGCAAGCGGGGATACTCTATCGAATGGATGTCTGTGAGTATCTCCGTGAACTGGAAAAGCATTAACGATATTTCGTTTACATATAGTTTATTGATGTAGCCGTGTCGGCAGTTGTTTAACCACAGCAAGTGGTTAAGACAATTGCAGATCTAGTTTTTAGTTAGTTCTTTCCTACAACGATGTTGTATCCTCAATTGGAATGATTGAAAATTTAATAAACAGGCAATTGGCCTGACCTCAGAGATGTTGGTTTTTTTTTTTTTTTTTTTTTTTTTTTTATTGAACTATGTTTGGTTGGGAAGGTGCACCCTAATCTCCGTGGAATTCTTAATGTAATTGTTGCGTTTTTGTGTATTCTCGTATTTGGATGGATGACTTGGGTTTGCTTCACCTTTCACGAGTATAAGCACTCTCAGATGGTTCCCCTATCAGAGTTTTACTGAAACTAGAAACGATATCCTGATCAGGTAATACTCGTATATCATATTGTGATAACCACTCAAATGTGAGCAGCGACATCTAGCAGAAAATGTCGAAGACCAGAAGGTTTCGATATTGGAATAACAAAGTCTGGAGACTGGAGAGTGGAATCGAATTTTCTAGCAAATTGTAAATTGTATGGGACGCTGGATGACGTGGATTGTTCTCGAAGTATGTCATTCGAGTATAAATACCAGCATCCCAAAGGTATGCAAATCAGTTCTAAAGTGTAATTTGAAGTGTTAATTAGGAGAAGTGATTAAGTGGTTTAAGTAAAAGATAAGAAAAGTATAAGTGGTTGAGAAATTGAATTGTACTGAGAGAAAGAATTAAATAGTGAATTGTAACTGTACTGAATAAAGGGATTTGTATTGAAAAGAATAAGTTCTATCATTTGTACCCACACAAACATTCTACATTGGTGTCAGAAGTGGGATAGGACTTATTTGTGTGTAAAAAAAAAAAAAAAAAAAAAAAAGGGTTTTCTGACTATTTGAAAAAGCTAGAATGGGTCGAAAACTATTGCAGTTGACCCTCGTCCAACTCAAATCCGAGTTGAACAAGAGAAGCCTCAGCGCCAGTGGAGGAAAAAGTGACCTGGTGCTCCGACTTCAGGAGGCTTTGAACAACGAGGGACATGATCCTGATGCATATTCCTTTGATGTTGACGAGGATGAACAGACAAGTACCGGCAATGACATGGCTGCGATGATGCAACTCCTCTTGTTAAAAATGGATGAACAGAAGAACAGTCTCGACCAACAAAAGAAAAATCTGGAAGAACAGAAGAACAGTCTGGAACAAAAAAATGGACGAGCAGAAGAAAAATTTGGACGGTCTTCAACAGAAAATGGATGAACAAAAGAATAGTCTCGAGCAAAAGTTGGATGAACAAAAGAAAAATCTAAACGAGCAGAAGAGCAGCATTGAACAAAAATTCAACGAACAAAAGAATAGTCTAGAACAAAAACTGGAAGAACAAAAGAACATTCTTCAGCAAAAATTCGAAGAAATCGATGACAAATTTGAAAGCATAGAGAAGAACGTTGATGACAAATTTGATAGAATTGAGAAGAACGTTGATGACAAATTTGATACAATAGAGAAGAATGTTGGCGAAAAATTCGAAGAAATGGACAGCAAAGTTCAGCAACTGGCAAAAGAGCTCGACACAGTGCGAAAACAAAAACTGCGAGAATGTTCTTTAAGCGGTCCAAGGAGAAAAGATTCGAAGCCTCCCTCATTCGATGGCCAGACCTCATGGTCTACTTATAAGAAGCAGTTTGAAATGGCTGCCTGTGCAAACGACTGGGACAATGAGGAAAAGTGCTTTGCCCTAACAATGGCCTTGCACGGTCCTGCAGCAGAATTGTTGCAAACAGTAGACATCGAAAAGCATAAAGATTATGTGACTTTAGTACAGGCTATAGAGAAACGGTTTGGGGATAGCCACATGCAGGAGGTCTACAAGGTCCAATTGCAAAGCCGAATGCAGCAAAGAGGCGAAACACTGCAGCAGCTCCAAGCAGACGTGAGTAGACTTGCACATCTGTCATACCCCACCGCAGGCCAGGAAATTATCGACGAAATGGCAAAAGATGCATTTATCAGGGGAATTGCAGATTCGAAGCTACAGTCAGCAGTAAGGATGGCCGGGAAAAGAACCCTTGCTGAAGCACTTGCCTTCGCTCTGGCGATGGAAGCAGCCAATCAGGCTTCCAGGGGAACACATTTCGTTAGGGAAGTAGCATCTATTGAATGCTCCTGCGCAAGAATTAGTGCCGAGGAACGAGATACTCGACGTGATAGACGGATAATGCGCTGCTGGAATTGCAATAAAATAGGACACCTTCAAAGGCAGTGTAAAGAACCGGTGCGACGAAAAGACTGCCCTCACTGTGGTGGCAAGCCAATAGAGGAAGAAACCAGCAGAAACAGCTATCAAGAAGCCGGTCAACCTTCCCGAAGCCATCAGTCGGGAAATGCTTAAGCACCAACTTCGCGGGGCAGAAGTTGGTAGCAGGAGTCGACGGCCCCAGGACCATCATCCAAGTCTCGTTGGCAAAACGATGCAGCGAAAGCCTTCTAGTAGAAGTAGTCAGTGGAAAAGAAAAATGGATGGCAACAATAGACACCGGTGCCACGGCCTCAATCATCAGGAGGAATCTTGTGCAGAAGTCTTGGTTGCATAACACTAGCAGTTGCAGCTTGCGAACAGCTACAGGAGCAACGATTAAGGTATATGGTGAAGTCCGCATAAAAATCCAATTGGCCGGAATAACATTCACTCACGCGTTTCTGGTAGCTGACATATGTGACGAGTGCATCATTGGTACAGACTTCATGAGGGAACATGGACTTGTAGTCGACTTGGGGGCACAAACCCTGAAATACGGAAACATGGAGATACCAATGATATACGGAAACGCCAATACCTCAGTCTCAAATGTCGTCATCTGCAGCAATCAGAGCCTAGAGCCTTCGTCAGAAGCAATTTTGTGGGCAAAAGTGGAAGGTGGTCCTGGTAGCCACCGATTCTATTTGATGGAGCCAGAAAAGAAAAGAGACTTCATGGTGGGAAAGACCTTAGTGGAGCCAAAGAACAACATGGTCCCTGTAAGGATTCTAAATCCAAAGACATTCAGTGTAAAGGTGAAAAAGGGGGAGATAGTGGGAAAATGCGTACCTGTTGAGGCTATATCGACCACAACGGAAAAAAAGGGTGCAAAACCGGTCACAACAGTTCAGAGCATAAAAATCAAGAACAAAATTCTCAGCCTCTGTAATCTGGACGAAGATCAGCGAATCCTGGCAGAAAAACTAATCGGTGAGTACGCTGATATATTTGCTACACAAGACGGAGAATATGGACGTACGCATATTGTTCAACACCACATTGACACCGGAGACGCTCGACCAATCCGTCAACCTGCAAGGCGTCTTCCATTGGCAAAGCAAACAGAAGTTGCCGAAATGATGTCGAAGATGAAAGCTGAGGGAGTGATTGAAGAATCACAAAGTCCGTGGGCATCTCCAGTGGTCCTCGTGAAGAAGAAAGATGGCAGCACGAGATTTTGTGTAGACTACCGACGTCTCAATGATGTCACTAAAAAGGACAGCTACCCACTTCCGAGAATCGATGACACTTTGGATATGCTTTCTGGAGCGAAATGGTTTTCAACACTTGACTTGAAGAGCGGTTACTGGCAGGTAGAGATAAATCGTACGGACCGTGAGAAAACTGCCTTCACTACAGGAAGCGGTCTTTGGCAGTTTGCAGTGATGCCGTTTGGACTGTGCAACGCTCCGGCCACCTTCGAGCGACTAATGGAACGAACATTGCAAGGACTCACCTGGAAAACCTGCCTAGTATATTTGGACGACGTTATCGTCATAGGTAAGACGTACGAGGAGCACCGCGAAAATCTAAAAGAAGTGTTTGAGAGGCTACGAAGTGCTCATTTAAAGCTCAACCCGGAAAAGTGCGCCTTGTTTCGTCCGGAAGTAAAATATCTGGGTCACATTATATCAGCGGAAGGAGTAAGAACGGATCCTGACAAAATCGAAGCCGTGAAAAGTTGGCCTTCTCCAAAAGATAAACACCAACTGAGAAGCTTCTTGGGACTCGCCACGTATTACAGAAGGTTCGTAAAGGATTTTGCTGGCATTGCGAAGAGCCTGCATCAACTTACAGAAAAAGGCCGACAGTTGAGGTGGTCTGGAGAATGCGAAAAAGCATTTCAAGAACTGAAGCGACAGCTGTGCAATGCCCCCATCTTGGGTTACCCGACGCCCGGAAAAATGTTCATCGTGGACGCAGACGCTAGCAATGTTGGGGTCGGAGCTGTGATTTCCCAAGTTCATGATGGTCAAGAGAAAGTGGTCGCATATTACAGTAAAGTACTCTCCAGACCTGAAAGGAACTACTGTGTAACCCGGCGCGAGCTTCTGGCTTTAATTCTGGCTACGAAGCATTTCCATAAGTACCTCTACGGACAAAAGTTCATTCTCCGGACAGACCACGCAGCTCTGAAATGGCTACTCCAATTTAAAAACCCTGAAGGCCAAGTTGCAAGATGGATCGAGCAGTTGCAGGGCTACGACTTTGAAGTGCAACACCGCAAGGGAACACTCCACTCAAATGCTGATGCTCTCTCTCGTCGACCGTGCGGGGTAAAATGCGAACACTGCAACCGTAAAGAAGCGAAAGAACAGGCAACTATCCAAATGATCAGGACTGAGCCAATAGAGGGTTGGAGTATAGACGAAATCCGTTCCTCCCAACAGGCAGACAATGACATCGAACCAATATTGGCCTGGAAGGAACACGAGGAAAGACCAAGCTGGCAGCAGATATCAGATCGGAACCAAACTCTGAAGGCATACTGGGCACAGTGGGACTCGCTTTTTGTGCAAGATGGATTGCTGAAGAGAAAATGGGAAAGTGCAGATGGGACAACATCTCGTATGCAGCTAATTGTGCCACGGTCCAGAGTCAACCAAGTGCTCCATGAAATACATGACGGAATCTCAGGAGGCCATTTGGGAATAAACAAGACATTGGAAAAGGTAAGGGAACGTTTCTATTGGCTAAGCGCTAAACAAGATGTCAAGAATTGGTGCAAAAAGTGCATAAGGTGTGCGGCTACCAAGGGTCCAAAAGTAAAGCCACATGGACAAATGCAACAATACAATGTCGGAGCACCTTTCGAACGAATAGCCATCGACATCGCTGGGCCGTTTCCCGAAACCTTTAATGGAAACCGATATACGCTCGTAGTCATGGATTACTTCAGTAAGTGGCCGGAAGTGTTTGCCATCCCAAATCAAGAGGCTAAGACCATAGCCGAACAGATAGTCAACAACTGGGTGAGCAGATTTGGGGTCCCAATAGAGCTGCACTCTGATCAAGGGCGAAACTTTGAATCAAAAGTCTTCCAGGAAATATGCCAATATTTGGGAATAAGAAAGACAAGGACAACGCCGCTACACCCTCAATCTGAT
The DNA here is from genome assembly GCA_949129095.1 of Volucella bombylans. Lineage (NCBI taxonomy): Eukaryota > Metazoa > Arthropoda > Insecta > Diptera > Syrphidae > Volucella > Volucella bombylans. Next base: position 62,659,618 of record OX422143.1, on the reverse strand, counting down.
GGAATGGTCGAGCGATTCAATCGGACCTTGAATGAGCATCTATCTAAGGTTGTCAGCAACTGCCAGCGGGATTGGGATCGACACATACCCCTCTTCTTAATGGCCTACCGAAACGCGGTCCATAGCTCAACAGGGCACACACCATCCGAGATCTTATTTGGTCAAACAATTCGGTTGCCGAGTGAAGCAAAATTCGGATCCCCACCGACAGAGCCCAAAGAGGTGAACGACTACGTGAATGACTTACGCAGCAGGATTCGTAAATTGCATGAAGACACCAGAGAAAAGATGAAGCTAGCAAGCAGCCGCATGAAAACTAGGTACGATATCAAGGCGAAATCTTCCGGTTTCAACGAAGGAGATCTGGTTTGGCTGTATAATCCTCAGCGTAAGAAAGGCAAATCACCAAAATTGCAACAGGACTGGGAAGGTCCATACAAGGTGATAACCCGCATTAATGACGTTGTCTACCGGATCCAGCGTGGGGATCGAGGAAAATTTAAAGTGGTCCATTTGGATAGAATGTCTCATTTCAACGGGATGCTGAATGACGAAGTTGTTCGGGACGAACAACTGTAGGGAGGGAGCAATGTGATAACCACTCAAATGTGAGCAGCGACATCTAGCAGAAAATGTCGAAGACCAGAAGGTTTCGATATTGGAATAACAAAGTCTGGAGACTGGAGAGTGGAATCGAATTTTCTAGCAAATTGGAAATTGTATGGGACGCTGGATGACGTGGATTGTTCTCGAAGTATGTCATTCGAGTATAAATACCAGCATCCCAAAGGTATGCAAATCAGTTCTAAAGTGTAATTTGAAGTGTTAATTAGGAGAAGTGATTAAGTGGTTTAAGTAAAAGATAAGAAAAGTATAAGTGGTTGAGAAATTGAATTGTACTGAGAGAAAGAATTAAATAGTGAATTGTAACTGTACTGAATAAAGGGATTTGTATTGAAAAGAATAAGTTCTATCATTTGTACCCACACAAACATTCTACAATATTTTAGAAAGCAAAGCATGACTCGAGTCATGGGAATATGGAAATGACCCAGCACGAACGAAGGAAAATTGGGAATGAGAGATACCGATGATTTTGTTGAGGTCCTAAGCCAAAGTCTGACGCAATTTGGACTGAATTTCAAGAGAATCATGAAAAAATTCGAAATGTCGTAAAATCCGACACTTCCGACATGCAGAACGATACTCGTATATTCATCCACTAGAGTTGGAAATGAATCCTAACGATTTCGCCTGAAAAAGTTAGAGATTCAAATTGCGGCAATCATAACATAACTAGAATAGATTCTTTCGAACAAACATTCAAGAACTATTCCAAAGAAGTACATGAGTATCAGCAAAAAATACTGGTTGGCCAATGGCAAGTTTTAACGGAGCAGCATGAAGAATTTCTTTCTAATGCAACAACTGAAGATTACAAGAATTCATATCTAACGGAACACAGGTATGAGGCGGTTGAAGAAGACATAAACAATTGGCTATTTCTAATGGCTTCTAAAAAGTCGGAAATAAGAGTGGCTAACGATTCGTCATCTTATCTAGAGGTTCGACTTTCATAACTCAAAATCACCATACTCAAAGGAAACTATTTAGAGTGGAAGTCATTTTGTGACGTTTTCACAAAGATATCACGATATCACAACAAAGAAGGTCTTGCGGCTCTCAAGAATGTGGGATTTGAGACTTCTTACAACTACATAGCTGTAAAGGCACTGGATCCGGAGAGCAGAGATCTGTTTGAGCAAGGCATACGGAGGCCAAATAAGGTGTCAACGCAAGAAGAACTCTTCGAGTTTCTCCCAAGAAGGTACGAAGCCTTAGAAGTATTGGTATCATCTCGGCAACGATCGCATAAGGACGGAAAAAATAACTCTATAAAAAATTATGCCGAACAGAAATAACATCGACAAAATTCCTAATCAACTCCAAAATATTGAATTAGTCGATCCAACATATCTCATTTCTGGATCCATTGATATGACATTAGGGGCCGATGTGTATGGAGGCATCATTCTCAATGGCATTAAGAAGCATTCGAAAGGTTGCCCGGTGGATCAGAAATCGCATTTAGGATGATTCATCACAGGTCGTACATAATTAAAAGGCGAAAATGTGAAAGTCATAGGCATGGTCGCTCAAACAACAATAGAAAACCAACTTAAGCAATTCTTGGAACTCGAAGAAATACCTGAGAGAGTTATAAGACACAATTGGAGTTAAATCGATCGAGAACCCGACGCGACGGTAGATACACTGTAAGCATCTCCTTCAATCAGGATTTAATTCAATACAGTCTGGGCCTCTTCAAGAGATAGAGCTGTAGCTAGGTTACCCCATTTAAAAAAAAAAAATCGCCACTGACCCACAGTTGAAATTGGAATATATTGAGATAACCACTTAAATGTGAGCAGCAACATCTAGATTTACAGAGCAGAATATGTCGATACTCGAAGACCAGAAGATTTCGATACTTGAATAACAAAGTCTCGACCATTGATGACTGGAGAAATTTTCTAGCAAATTGGAAATTATATGGGACGCTGGATGGCGAGGATTGTTCTCGAAGTATGTCATTCGAGTATAAATATCAGCATCCCAAAGGTATGCAAATGAGTTGACCCTCGAAAAACTCAAATCCGAGTTGAACAAGAGAAGCCTCAGCGCCAGTGGAGGAAAAAGTGACTTGCTCCGACTTCAGGAGGCTTTGAACAACGAGGGACATGATCCTGATACATACTCCTTTAACGTTGACGAGGATGAACAAATAAGTACCAGCAATGACATGGCTGCGATGATGCAACTCCTCTTGTTAAAAATGGACGAACAGAAGAACACCCTGGAACAAAAGAAAAACCTAGACGAGCTGAAGAACAGCATTGTACAAAAATTCGACGAACAAAAGAATAGTCTAGAACAAAAACTGGAAGAACAAAATAACGTTCTACACCAAAAGTTCGAAGAAATCGATAACAAATTTGAAAGACTAGAGAAGAATGTTGGCGAAAAATTCGAACAAATGGACAGCAAAGTTGAGCAACTGGCAAAAGAGCTCGACACAGTGCGAAAATAGATACTGCGAAAATGTTCTTTAAGCGGTCCAAGGAGAAAAGGGTTGAAGCCTCCTTCATTCGATGGCCAGACCTCATGGTCTACTTATAAGAAGCAGTTTGAAGTGGCTGCTTGTGCGAACCACTGGGACAATAAGGAGAAATGCTTTGCCCTAGCGATGGCCATACGCGGTCCTGCGGCAGAATTGTTACAAACAATCGATATCGAAAAGAATAGAGACTATATGGCTGTAGTGCAGGCTATCGAGAAACGGTTTGGGGATAGCCACAAGCGGGAAGTTTACAAGGTTCAATTGCAATGCCGTATGCAGCAACGAGGAGAAACACTGCAACAGCTCCAAGTAGACGTGAGTAGACTGGCACATTTGTCATATCCCACCGCAGGCCAAGAAATAATCGACGAAATGGCAAATGGCAAAGGGGAATTGCAGATTTGAAGCTACACAGCAGTAAGGATGGCCGAGAAAAGAACCTTTGCTGAAGCACTTGCCTTCAGAACCGGTACGACTAGAAGGCTGCCTGCACTGGGGTTACAGGCAAATAGAAAGAAAAACCGGCAAAAACGGCTTCCAAGAAACCGGTCAATATTCCCGAAGCCATCAGTTGGGAAATGCTTGCTTCGCGGGGCAGAAGTCTGTAGCAGGAGTCGACTCCAAGGTAATTATCCCAGTCTCACGGGTAAACCAATGCAATGAAAAAGCAGAAGTAGTCAGTGGTAAGGAAGCGAAAGAACAGGCAACTATCCAAACGATCAGGACTGAGCCAATAGAGGGTTGGAGTATAGACGAAATCCGTTCCTCCCAACAGGCAGACAATGACATCGAACCAATATTGGCCTGGAAGGAACACGAGGAAAGACCAAGCTGGCAGCAGATATCAGATCGGAGCCAAACTCTGAAGGCATACTGGGCACAGTGGGACTCGCTTTTTGTGACAGATGGATTGCTGAAGAGAAAATGGGAAAATGCAGGTGGAACAACATCTCATATGCAGCTAACAGTGCCACGGTCCAGAGTCAGCCAAGTACTCAATGAAATACATGACGGAATCTCAGGAGGCCATTTGGGAATAAACAAGACGTTGGAAAAGGTAAGGGAACGCTTCTATTGGCTAAGCGCTAAACAAGATGTCGAGAATTGGTGCAAAAAGTGCATAAGATGTGCGGTTACCAAGGGTCCAAAAGTAAAGCCACATGGACAAATGCAACAATACAATGTCGGAGCACCTTTCGAACATAATAGCCATCGGCATCGCTGGGCCGTTTCCCGAAACCTTTAATGGTAACCGATATACCCTCGTGTTCATGGATTACTTCAGTAAGTGGCCGGAAGTGTTTGCCATCCCAAATCAAGAGGCTAACACCGTAGCCGAACTGACTATCTGTTGGGTGAGCAGATTTGGGGTCCCAATGGAGCTACACTCTGATCAAGGGCGAAACTTTGAATCAAAAGTCTTCCAGGAAATATTTCAATATTTGGGAATAAGAAAGACAAGGACAACGCCACTACACCCTCAATCTGATGGAATGGTCGAGCGATTCAATCGGACATTGAATGAGCATCTATCTAAGGTTGTCAGCAACTGCCAGCGGGATTGGGATCGACACATACCCCTATTCTTAATGACCTACCGAAACGCGGTCTATAGCTCAACAGGACACACATCATCCGAGATCTTATTTGGTCAAACAATTCGGTTGCCAAGTAAAGCAAAATTCGGATCCCCACCGACGGAGCCCAAAGAGATGAACGACTACGTGAATGACTTGCGCAGCAGGATTCGTAAATTGAATGAAGACACCAGAGAAAAGATGAAGCTAGCAAGCAGCCGAATGAAGACTAGGTACGATATCAAGGCGAAATCTTCCGGTTTAAACGAAGGAGATCTGGTCTGGCTGTATAATCCTCAGCGTAAGAAAGGCAAATCATCAAAATTGCAAAAGGACTGGGAAAGTCCATAAAGGTGATAACCCGCATTAATGGCGTTGTCTACCGAATCCAGCGTGGGGATCGAGGAAAATTGAAAGTGGTCCATTTGGATAGAATGCGCCATTTCAACGGGATGCTGAATGACGAAGTTATTCGGGACGAACAACTGCTGGGAGGGAGCAAACCACTTAAATGTGAGCAGCGACATCTAGATTTACAGAGCAGAAGATGTCGATACTCGAAGACCAGAAGATTTCGATACTTGAATAACAAAGTCTCGACCAATGATGACTGAAGAGTGGAATCGAATTTTCTAGCAAATTGGAAATTGTATGGGACGCTGGATGGCGAGGATTGTTCTCGAAGTATGTCATTCGAGTATAAATACCAGCATCCCCAAGGTATGCAAGAGAGTTCATCAGTTGAATTTGAAGTGTTAATTAGGAGAAGTGATTAAGTGGTTTAAGTAAAAGATAAGAAAAGTATAAGCGGTTGAGAAATTGGATTGTATTGAGAGAAACAATTAAATAGTGAATTGTAACTGTACTGAATAAAGGGATTTGTACTGAAAAGAATAAGTTCTATCATTTGTAACCACACACACATTTTACAATATAAAATCAATAAACGAATTCGTTGAATTGGGTCTTATGGTCGAGATTACTAAAATAAAAACCCCAAGACAAAAACACACATTATATGCCTCATCATGCACTTCTAAAACCAGACACCGCTACTACTAAGTTACGTGTAGTGTTCGACGCATCATCAAAATCGTTGACCAGTGTCAGTTTCAATCAATTCATGCATGTTGGTCCAAGATTGCAAAAAGCCTTAACGACAATTATCATGCGCTGGAGTTACATATTTGTATTTTGAACTCCAACAATAAACATGCAGAGTAAAAACCTTCTGTCGTTGCTCCATTCAGCACTTTTTTATAAATCAAACGGATGCGAATATCAATAGCATTTCCGTTTGCCTTGATAGCATTTTCTTAAACATAATCATTTTAGTTAAATGAATAATAATAAAAAATCAGTCACCTATAGACACCAAAACAAATCACTTGCTTTTTATTTAACTCAAGCGACTCAAGTCAACCTATGTACAATAGCACACATCCCATCGACCGGCGCTCAAGAAAAAAAGCATGAACTCACCAACACCCAATTAGTAACAAGAAATGCCATACCCAAAGAGTTACCCAGCTTTAGTGGTTATCCGGATGAGCTCTTTTGAGCATAGCACGTGAATCGCAGGCTATTCAAACGCAGAAAACTTAATAAGGTTACAACGATGTCTACACGATAAAGCCCTGTCAGCGGTCAAGAATCACCTTCTCCTGCCCAACATGGTTCCTGACGTCATAAAAACATACGACCGTCCGAAACATATATTACAGTCTATGATCGCCAAGGTTAAGTTCCAATCATCTCCAAGAGCAGATAATATGGAAACGCTTATCGATTATGCCCTGGTTATTAGGAACGTAGTGGCCACTATGGAGGCGTCTCATATGACTGCACACCTAAACAACCATATGTTGCTTCAGGAGTTCGTTGAGAAGCACACACCACATTTACTGCTGAACTGGGCGACCTTTTTAAAGAGTTTGCCATCGGTCACCTTGCCTGTGTTTTCTGCATGATTTTATAAGATCTCCGAAGCGGATTGCTCTGTGACAACGTGGTCCATGCCAAATCCTACCGAAAGGCAGGTTAATCGACGTAACAACCACCTTTGTACTCATGAGACAGTTTCATCTTATGACAAGAAAATCAATCGCCCCTGCTGTGTTTGCAAAGGTACTCAAACAGCGAGTGGGTGTCAACACTTCCAATATATGAGACGTCCCGAACGGTGGAACATCGCGCGACAGAACAATTTATAACATACATGCTTCGAAAAGCATCCCCGTTCTCGATGTCCTGGGGCAGGTAATTGCGGGGTAGGTGGGTGTACGTCGAAACACAATCGACTGTTACATATTTATGCAAAAGTTCCCAATAACAACAACATGGCGAATTCATCAGTGAATGACAGAGTTAAAGGTGGGATTAATTCAACTATGGGGTACCATACAAATTCTGCGAGGAGCGGATTATCCTCCCATTCGCACTGTACGCAACTTAGGACTACCCACACAGACTTTGTGTAGCAAAGACCTCAAAAAAAGATACCCTTTTTTTGGCGAATCTACCTATGCCCTTATACACCAATGCACAACCAAAAATTCTAATCGGGATGGACTACTGGAAACTAGGCGTGTCATCTAAAGTATCTGAAGGCAGTTGGTCACAACCTATGGCATTCAAAACCAGTTTGGTTTGGTCCGCGCACGGGCCAGGGGAGGACAGAAAATCGAGAGTGATGGTAGCCATTATATTCTTCACATTCAGAGGGTTATTGCTAATCGAGATCTACACAAGTTCGTAGAGTCCTACTTTTCTGTTGAAGACATCAGAGTACGCATTCAAACGCAACAACTTGTATCAGTCGAAGAAAAAAGAGCAATGAGTATCTTGAGAGGCACATGTTCTAGTGTTGACGAACGTTTTGAAATCGGGCTTCTGTGGAAGTGGGATGAATTTGTTATGCGAGGAGGAGTCTGTCCAGCTAGCTAGCGATATAAAGTACATTCATCGATATACTGGCTTTCATATTCGGAACTGGTTATCAAACTCGAATGCAGTGGAGAGAGCTATGCGAGCAGAGGGAGAAGTGGCAGAAAGCAAAGCGTTTGGTTTGAACAAGTAGAATGTAATTACTACGGACACAATTTTAGTAGAAGTAGAAGTAGCATCTTCCAACAGGTGCTGGTTCTTTAAATAACGAGAATAGACTCTGAAGCCGAACATCTTGCAGCTCTGCTAATAAGCCCTACTTCACGCCTCCCCGTGGCGCCATCTGGGAATCTCACCGGAGATTGCGAAGTGAAGGGGACAATTGGCGAGTTTGCTGCGCCATAAATCAGGATTAGTGTCGGCAAAATAAAACAAGACCTTAGCCGGGCTACTCCGACATATTTGGAGCTCAGGCCGGTAAGAATTTCCAAGACTTAGTCAGGGTCTTGGAAAAGAGATGGTGGCGGACGAGCCCTATATGGGCTAACGGCAGCACTCACACTCCGGAACGGGTTACTGGCTTACTGGTGTAACCGACCCCTCGTCCTAGTTGAAAAAAATGGAACAGGTGCTCCAAGTTGGGGATTGTGCCGCCGGGGTAACTGCCCGGCCATTTAAAAAAAAAAATTAAGTTACGAAAAATCAACAAGCCTCGAATATGGACGGATCTACTGTTGACAACCTACGGAAACGATTAAAGGACAATGAGCTTCAGATATGCACGTAGAATGCTAGGTCCCCTTAATAGACCACGTGCAGCCGCACAACTAGCGGAGACACAAGACTGCAAATCAGACATAACCACCATCCAAGAAATGCGATGGGATGGGCTGCACAAAAAGAGGATGAAAAACTGCGACATCCATTGTACTACGGCGATTGCTATCGACGGCAAAACCAGCGCTAATTTGTATGCGAATTTGTTGTCGGAGACAGACTAAGACAAGAAGTCCTGAGCTTCCGGCATGTGAGTGACCGCCTCGTAGCAATCCGCATCTAGGCTAAATTCGCCAACATTAGCCTTATATGCGCGCATGCCCCCACAGAGGAGAAAAATGACTACACCAAGGATGCCTTCTATGAGCTCCTTAATAAGACCTACGAGCAATGCCCTAGGTATGACATTAAAATTGTCCTCGGTGATTTTAATGCAAAGCTAGGAAGAGAGGGTATTTTGGTAGAACTATCGGAAAATATAGCCTGCATGACCCTACCTCCGATAACGGATTCAGGTTAATTCAGGTCTTTGCGGCGGGGCGAAACATTGTCGTAGCTAGCACGCGGTTCCCACGTCTCGATATACACAAGGGGACTTGGAGAACTCCTGATCATGAGCGAAAGAGGAGAGACGAACACCGGCTTCTCAGGAGGAAGAAGAAAGACCACGAGAAGCGCGCGGTCGAAGAAATTGAGAGATGCTACCGCAAAAGGTAAACATAACATGCCGCGGAAACAAACTCCGAACCGAAGCCTGTAGATATGAACAAGAGGACATCATGGTAGAATAGCAGTCGATGTTGAGGATTTGGAAAGACCATTTCTGCAGACCGTATAACGTCGGTGACGAACCAAATACCGCTGTCAGGTAGAATCAACCTTTCAACCTGATGATGACCAACAATTCCGTCCACCCGACCTGGACGGAGTGAAGATAGCTAAATCTAAGCTTAAGTCCAACAGAGCTGCTGGAGCGGACGGCCTGAATGCCGAGCTCTTCAAAGCGGCAGGCAATGACTTGGTAAGGAGCATACACCAACTAATCTGTAAAATATGGTCGGACGAAAGTATGTCCGATGAATGGAACCTTAGCATTGTTTGTCCGATTCTCAAGAAACGAGACCCTCAGAGGCATCAGTCTCCTTAACATTGCATACAAGATCTTATCTGCTGTATTGTGTGAATGCCTGAAGCCGTTCGTCAACAACCTGATATCAGTGTGGCTTCAGGCCAGGAAAGTCCACCATCGACCAAATACGAGTATTCACACTACGGTAGATCTTGGAGAAGACCCATGAGCTTCAGGTCGATACACACCACCTATTCATCGACTGGCCGCGTATGACAGCATCTATAGGAATGAGCTATACAGAGTAATGTCTAGTTGCGGACTCCCTGCCAAACTCGCCCGTCTGTGAAGGATGACGATGGAGAATGCACGCTGCTTCATTAAGGTCAGTAAAGATCTCACCGAGACCTTTGATGCCCAGAAAGGATTTAGACAAGGCGATGCGCTGTAATGCGATTTTTTCATTGTACTTGAAAGAATAGTGCAAAACTCACAAGCAAACACAAGAGGCACTATCTTTCAAAAGTCCGTCCAACTACTCGCATACGCCGACGATATTGACATAAGCGGGAGAAAGCAACGTGATCTCAGTGGCGCTTTCGCGAGTATTGAGACGGAAGCGGCTAAAATGGGTTTAGCGGTCAACTAGGGCAAGACCAAGTATATGCTATCAAGCAAAAAGGACAACCAACACCGACGTCTCGCGCAGAACGTCACCCTCAACAGGTATAACTTTGAGGTAGTTAAGGACTTTGTCTACCTAGGCTCCGCTATAAATACAGACAACGACACAAGCGCTGAGATCAAACGAAGAATAACTCTTGCCAACCGCTGTTTCCTTGGGCTAAGAAGGCAATTGAGTAGCAAAGCCTCTCTCGGGCAACAAAAGTCACACTTTATAAGACCTTAATAATGCCGGTCCTGCTCTATGGCGCAGAGGCATGGACATTATCAAAAATGGATGAGGGTGTCCTTGGTTGCTTCGAGAAAAAAATTCTTAGGGCAATCTTCGGTCCGTCTGCATTGACGGTGAATATAGGAGGAGATACAACAATGAACTCTACGGACTGTACAGCGACATCGACCTAACCAGAAGAGGGCAGATCCAAAGACTGAGATGGCTGGGTCATGTAGAGCGTATGGACGGTGGGGTCCGCTCTACGAAACGGGAGCTTTTAAAGGTATTGATGTCGATCTACGATCCCATGGGTTTTCTATCACATTTTCTGGTGTTCATTAAGATCCTTCTACAAGATGATTGGAGAACCGAAATTGGTTGGGATGAAAACTTACCTCTCAATCTCTTCAAGCGGTGGCAGCAATGGATAATACTGTTGCGAAGTTAGGATTCCACGCTGTTACTCTCTATTCTTAAGGTTGCCGGAGGCATCTATTCAAATTTATCCAAATGGATGGATAAGATAAACATAACGAGAGTAAGTGCGAAGACTAAAGTGGCTGCTAGACGTCCTCTGTCCATATCAAGGCTAGAGCTTTAGGCAGCAGTTTTAGGGTTGAGGTTGACGAACTCTATTTGCGCCGCTCATAAGTTACCACATGACCTACGACTCTGGAACTGTGCTGGTGTGGCTTCACACCGACCAAAGAAAATTTCAACAGTTTGTGATGCACAGAGTTGGAGAAATTCTGGAGACGTCAAAAGCTTCCGAGTGGAGATGGATCTCTTCAAAATTAAAATTCAAAAAAATTAAATGGCGGGAAACTGATGAATGGTTTGCAGATCCCTTATTCCTTCGAGAAACCTAAAGTAATTGCCCGAAAATGCCTACAATCAGTACTGACAGCAAAGAAGGATTACGGTCGCATCTATTGCACAAGTAAAAGCCATAAAGTTAATTGACGGAAACCGTTTCTCTATCTGGACAAAAATTCTTCGGGCGCTAGCATGCGTTTTTATGTACGCAGACAAGTTATGAGGAGTCAGAGAAACAAAAGAAAGTCTGGGCAAAGGAGCTGTAGTGTCTTCATCAGCTTTAGCACGATCCGAAACGCTTCTCTTCCGACAGGCTCAGTTAGAAGTTTATTCGATTGAAATAGGAGATCTGAAAAGGGCTAAAATCGGACAGGCTCCGTTTTTTGGATGAGAGGAACATCCGGGGCTGCAAAACTCTAATAATTCTGCCCAAATCGCATCGCATCACATATTTAATTATTGATTACAATCATCCATTTTCATTTGTCGGGGTAGACTACTTTGGGCCGCTACAGGTAACTTTAGGAAGAATGATCGAATGTTCACCTGTCTCACAATCCGAGCAATTCATATAGAGTTGGTAAATAGCTTAATGACGGATTCTTGCATAATGTGTTTGTGAAATTTTATGGCATGACTAGGCATTCCTCTGCAGGTATACAGTGATAATGGGACAAACTTTCGGGAAGCGAAAAGAGTGCTTCGAGAGGAAATGAAAAAGGTGGACATGGGACACCTGCTGCCCCGCATATGGCTGGAGAATGGGAGAGGCTTGTGCGATCTATAAAAATCATCTTATAAAAGATTCTTCCTCACAAAAGGACCAGTGATGAGACTTTGCGCAACGCACTTATTGAAGTTGAGAATATTATCAATTCCAGGCTACTTGCATTCGTTTCACTTGAATTAAACGACGACGAAAGGCTATCGCCAAATCATTTTTTGCTTGGGACCTCCAACGGGTCAAAACCACCTTGTGACCCCAATTTGGTAATTTTGAGAATGAATTGGAGGCCGGCGCAAGTCATAGCTGACGCGTTCTGGAAAAAATGGGTAAACGCTTTCCTACCCGACCTAAAACGATGATCAAAATGATTCGAAAAAGTGAAGCCCTCGCTAAAGGAGATTTGGTCATTATTGTGGACGAAAGCTTTCTTAGAAATTGCTGGCCAAGAGGAGTCATCACCAATACAGTTCTTGCTAAGGACGGCCAAGTGCCACTAGCAACTGTACAAACTTCCAGTGGAATCTTTGATTGGCCTGCGTCACAATTAGCAGTCCTAGTCGGCCTACGTGTTGTGGAATGTTAGTGCCATCTATGCGAGTGCTCCTGTGCAAATGCTCTTGCGTTTAAAGCTTAATACTTTGTAAGCTTTAAGTTTAAGCTTTGTAAGTTGAAGCGTTGAAGGTTCGCCATTTCTTCCTCATACTTTTACAATACCTTTTTTCGTTCCTTTGGTAAATTCGATTGAGAAGTTCTCATTTTTTTTTAATCCACAATTTTTATATAAACGTTAATGTTCACTAAGGTAAATTTTTTGAATTAATGGAAAATATATTTCAGAATTTTTAAGCCACCTAAAAAAAACAAAAAAGAAGAAGAAAACGTGTTTTCATTGGGGGTCTAAAACTTAGCGTACCACCCCACCCAAACATCCGTACACATTCATATGCGGTTCCATTAATTCAGCGGCCAGAGCAAAGGGATTCACTTCCAGAGCTCTGACCGCCTCCCCGTCGATGTTTTGTCGTGTTCGTCATGTTCGTTCTGTTTGTCGGTTGACTGCTTGGGTCCATATTACACCCTCGGATCCAGGACGCTTTTGGGGGACAATTTAAGGGAGGATGAATTTCAAACTTGAAACCGTTCAAAGCAGCTTGAATTGAACCTCCAGAAAAGTAATTTCTTATCGATTGAAGGAGAGATTCGTGAAATCCAAATCAAAAGAGCCTGATCCCAAATTCTGCAAAATGCTTTTGAAATTTGAGCTTATGATGAAGTGTAGGAGACTGTTAACGTCTATATTTTCTAGATCGTTTAGGTCGTTGCAGAAGAAAGCTCCTAGATGAAACTTTCATCTCTGGGAGAGAGCTGGACATGTATAGAGTAGGTGAAGGATTGTCTCCTCCTCTTCCTCGTCCATGCAGCTTCAACAGAAATCGTTTATAAAAGCGCTAAGGCAATGTCCAGTGATGACACCCATGATGGCGCTGAGATATTTCCTACTATCAGACACTTAGAGCGATTCAGATCCAGCTTTGGCCAGATCTATTTGGTCGCTAGACATGTTTGCCCAACAGTCCACCTAAGGTCTGTTCTTCTATTGGTATCCGGATTTAATGTTAGTTTGTACGTGGCGATTGGTATACCTATGCTACCCTTTTCCGGTAGAATAGGTAGAGTGGTTCGAATTTTGGCGAGTTTATCGTCATTCTGTGGCCCGGCATCCAAGAGAGGTGAATGTTGAACTGCTCTGCTATCTCCATGAGTGATGATCGGCATTCAATAGCGGTTTTAGAATATAATGAGACCGAGTCCAGGGACTTTCGGCCTATCTTTTGCAGATATCACGTTTTTCTTCAGCCAGGACAGAGCTTCGTTAATCGCTAAAATTTCCACCTGAAACACGTTACAGTGATTTGGAAGACAGAAACTCCGCTACTGATTTTAGATCCATCTGTGTAGGGATGGATTAACTTGTCCTCTATGAAAGCATCTTCCTCCCAGCATGATCTACAGGGGAAGATTACATGGAAGTTTTTTTTTTTTTCTTTTTTTTTATAATGAGCGCGCGCTCAAGGGGTTTGAGTACCCTTAAGGTGATTGTACACAGCGCGGGCAAGGGAAATGTAGGGAGGAAGAATAGAGAGGTACCGATGTACATTGTTTTTAAATGTTTGCAAGTTATAACGACCAGGAAATACAGAGATGGGCAGGGCATTCCATAAGCGAGTTGTACGGCTTAGGAACGAATCACGATATTTTAGAGTACGTCCGAAAATGGGCTTGAGGGTATACTGATGAGCATTTATAGCGAGACGGGTGTTACGGTTGAAAGTTTGAATGGGCGGAATGCTACTGGCGATTTCAGTGGAGCACTGGTGGTGGAAATAGCGATAAAACAAAATGCGACACGTGACATTTCATCGGTGTTCGAGGGTGTCCATTGATTGACTGATATTAGTATCATCAATAAGTTGTATCGCAAGGTTTTGAATCCTATCTAGCAGGTGCAGAGATGTTTTAGGAGCACCTGACCAGATGTGGGAGTTGTACTCCAATTTTGGGCGGATGAATGCCTTATATATTGAGGCTAGATCAGAGGGGGTAAAATATTTCTTACATCGCTTGAGGAAACTTAGACATTTCGCAGCATTTTTGGCGACATCAAATATGTGGTCATTCCAACGTAAGTTGTCATTGACACACATACCGAGAATGGAAAGTTTTTCGGTTTCGACGATGCAAGTGCTACACAGCAGACAGCATTGTGTTTTGGAAGCATTAAATTCCACTCTATTGATAGTTCCCCAATTGGTTATGCTGTTGATATCGGAATTTAATGAGCTTAGCATACACTGCCGTTCTCGTACTACAGCCGAAGAGCAGGGCCGTGAGTCCGGGAACGAATATGAAAAGCAGAGAGTACTGTCATCAACAAAGGAATATATTGGATTAGAAGTAGCAGAAAAGAGATCGTTAATGAAAATTAAAAAGAGTGTCGGTGACAGAACAGAGCCCTGGGACACACCAGCATTTATTTTGTGAATATCAGACTTGAAACCGTCCAAGACAACTTGAATTGAACGTTCCGAAAGGTAATTTCTAATCCATTGAAGAAGAGAGTCGTCGATCCCAAATGCACGCATTTTCAACAAAAGAGCCTGATGCCAAACTCTGTCAAATGCCTTAGAAATATCAAGTGCAACTATCTTGCTTTCGCCAGATTGATGTACACTTTGGTTCCACTTTTCGGTGAGACATGCCATCAAATCACCAGTGGACCTGTTGCTACGAAAACCGTATTTCCGGTCATTGAGAAGTTTTCGTGTTTCGAGATATTTCATGAGCTGACGATTTATCAGTGTTTCCATGACTTTGGAAAGAAGGGACGTAAGTGCAATGGGTCTGTAGGAGGAGAGAGAAGATGATTCGCCTTTTTTAGGGACGGGCTGGACAAATGCTGTTTTCCATCTGCTCGGGAAGAGTCCTAAAGTGTAGGATTGACGAAAAAGCTTACGCAGTGGTTTTGCCAGCGAGGAAGAACACCTCTTCAGAAGAAGGGGAGATATACCATCTGGACCAGCGCATTTATGTATGTTGAGATCTTTAAGTACTCTTGTTACTACACGAGTGCGAAAGTAGATTCGTCCCATTGAAGATTCGACGCACTCAAGTGTAGGCGGAGACAAAGCACAATCTGGGAGTGTTGAGCTGGCCGCAAAGTGTGCAGCAAGCAGATTGGCCTTATCCAAAGAGCTGACAGCTGGAATGTCATTGTAAATGAGCGTTGGGATGGAGGATGAGGCGGAATTTCTAATGTTTTTGACGAACGACCAAAAATTGTTACTACCTTTGGGACATTGCAGTATTTTTTGCCTCAGTTTTTGGTCGTATTAGAATTTCACACGCTTAAGAAAGGCGTTGCAGTCATTTCTGGCTCGTTTGAACTTTTTTCGGTTTTCCTCTGTCGGGTTGGTCTTGTAGGACCGAAAAAACATTTCTCTAACCCTGACGGCCTCTTTACAGCACGAGTCGTACCATGCCTTTTCTTTTGGTTTGATACTCTTCATCCGATGAGGAATAAAGGATCTCATTCCAAAGAGAATGGTGTCTGTAATCATATCAGCAGCGGCATCCACGTCGTTATCGAGGAAGCATAACGACCAGTTAAAATTCCTAAAGAAGCTGTTAAGACCGCTCCAGTTGGCTTTCTCGTATTGCCATACGGTTCTTTAAGGAATTTGTTCTCTAACTGTGTGGTCGGTGTACGAGAAATTAGCTGATATGACACAATGGTCCGACGAGTCTAGAGGGGAGAGCACATCAATGGTGTGCTTATCAGGGTGAGAAGTGAAAAACAAGTCCAGGGTGTTGGCGGTATGACTATCAACGTCTGGTATTCGCGTGGGCTCATTTACAAGCTGCGTTAGGTTGTTTTCCGCAGCGAAAATCTCAACATACCGTCCTTCGGGTGTTGTCTGTCCAGAATGTCGAAGCCACCCAGAATTGTGTATATTGAAATCGCCCGTAATAACGATTTCAGTATGAGGATACAGGGATACAATTCTTTGAATGGAGTCACACAGCGCATCAAACTCGTTAAAGGTCGAATTGCTATCCAATTTGCGGCTTCTGTAAATAAAGCAGTAGTGGATAATTTGCTTACGGAGATGGAATTTTAACCACGTGAAGTTGAATTCCGGATTGGAACATGGATCACATTGTGGTGGAGTTTGGTAAGCTACATCACTACGCACATAAATGGCGAGACCGCGGTGAGAGAAGAATAATGGCACTAGTTCGTAGCCAGGTAGCTTCAGATCAGAATGATCTGAGAGGTGTGGGCGGGGATCTACCTGTGCCGAAACAGCTAAGTGCCAAAACAGCTGGTCTGTACTTACAGACGTGGACGTACGCAGAAAAGTGATTACTTTTTAGCCCGCGTATATTGGCTACGTCTATCCTGAATTCCCTAGTCATAATCACAGACAAACACAGAAAACACAAACACCGACGATACTAAGCAAGGCTGCGAAGTGAAAATTCTTATATTGATTTACCGGATCAAATTGTTGTAGGTGTTATGCCCTTACAACAATATGAAACAGTGCACCAACAAAATTTTCGCTCACAACCCGCTATCCATCAGTTGTTACATACACTCAGCCACTGCCCGTACCGTATGGTAAATACAGTAACGGCAGTGATTGAGTGCAAGTAACAGTACTTCGACTAGGAGCGGGCGAGGTGGGATACCCGCACTGTGTGATATTTTTTTTTTTGTCACTGCACTGCACTTTTTATTGTGCTGCGTGTGCAAACGCGCGGCGTTTTTTTTTGTTTTTTTTTTGCACAGCACACAACAATATTGCGAGTGCACTGGTTGAGTTGTGCACTCGACGGTGGTCGACTCGGTACTCTTAATTATGTTAAGAGCGGCAAGGGGTCTAGTGTCACTAGCCAATATAGTGGTATCATCAGCATAGAGAATAGCACCTGGTTGCATTATCATAGGGTTTGGGAACGGGAAATCATATAGAAAAATGTTGAACAAAAATGGACCGAGTATTGTACCCTGTGCAACACCTGAAAACACTAGCAAAAAATCTGAGTGATCCGTGCCGATAAAAATTGAACAGCTTCTGTTACGGAAGAAACTGTGTAGTATTCGTATTAACCAACCATTTATTAGCTTAAATAAAAGACCTTTGTGCCAAATCGAATCAAAGGCCTTTTCTCAGTCTGTATACAAGCCAACAGTGCATTTTTTATTTTTCAAATTTTGTATCACTTTATTTTGTAAAATAAGTGATGCATGTTCAGTCGAATTACCCTTTCTGAAGCCAAATTGATTATTTGGAACTACATTTGATTCATCGCAGAATGCGTTCAATCTTTCTGCTAGAATTTTTTCAAATAGTTTCCTCATATTGGAAAGCATAGATATAGGGCGGAAATCCTTAACTTCTTTAGTGGTTTTTTTCTTTGCTATTGGTATTAATTTAGCTTTCTTCCATATTGTAGGGAAGTAACCATTGTTTATGCAATTGTTAAATATGCATGACAAAACTGTATCTAGGGACTGAGGGCATTTTCGCAGAATGAAATTAGAAATTTGATCGATACCTGTGGATTTTTTATTATTTAGATTTTGTCTGAAAAGGTTAATGTTGGTTGGAGAAGTAAACGGAGGTAGGTTAGCGCTAGATGCGTTGTTAGAGGGACAAAATGATGTTAAAGGTACATTTAAATTGGCAGCATAGAATTCATTTGTTGTTGCATTGATCTCATTTTGGAGATTCTGGTCAATCAATGGTACTTTTTCAGAGTACACATAAGAGTAGAATACCTTATACGCGTTTAACATAGACTCAATATCCGCTAGCTCTTGACCATTATCAGTAAGGGTTTCTTTAGAAAGATCAGCTCCAAAGAATTTCCGCGCAGTAATCCTATCTATTTCCTTGAACGCATATGGGGAAGGTTTTATTTTTTTTAATCTCGATTTAAATGCATTATTGAAGTCTAATTTGACTCTATCCTTAATAAGTTTGCTCAAACATTGAATTCTGGAGTGCAATTCGCGGTATTCGTTATTAACTTTATTAAGATGATGGTGAAAAATGCGTTTCAGTTGACTAAGCCAAATGTTTCGTAGTTTAATTAATTTTTTCGTCAGATCTGAAATATTATGATACTTCATGTCTTTAATGCTACGAACTATAGAGTTGGTTTCTACACTGGACATAATTAATGCATTTGTCTGATTTATCACAGTGTCTATTTCTGAGTTGGTTAGATTTCTTTCGATTGAATGTTAAGACATGATAGGGAATTGTGAAGCCCGAATCTAAAGGGTTCCCAATTGGTACTTTTAAAACATCTATATGTGACAGGTGGCTGCAAAAGAGGGAAACAATCAATTATGTTTAATTCAAATTGTATTCCATGATGGTCAGATGGTATTGGGAAAGTTGTGCATGTAGAGGAGTTTGATATATTGTTCACTGAATTAAGGGATGAAGAGATCAGAAAAAAATCTATGTATGGAGAAGATCTAGGGAATGTAGGGCTATCAGGAGCTACTAAATCCATACGCATAAAAGGGCCGTTATAAAACTAGTTATGTGTGACAGTTCCGTTCCTATTTTGAGTGTTATCGCCCCATGCTGGGTGACGGGCATTAATGTAAATAAAAAGTAGTAAAGTAACATAAATGAATTTAACATAGTATTTCTATTTTATAGTATTCATAATTTAGTTTTTAATTGATTTATTTATAGTTAACGCTTCCCTGCAATTAAAAATTAAGTCCAAGGTGTTCCATGTGTGTACGATGTTTCGAAGATGTAAGCCCCTTGGTTAGCAAATCTGCAGTCATGTGATCGGTGTCAATATACTTCAAAATTATTTCACCCCTCTGCACAGCTTCGCGGAAGCGGATCGTAACAGAGTGATTGCGTATGCGGATGACGTCGCCATAGCCGTCTCAGGAAAATATCTAAATACTATTAAAGAACTCCTCCAAGTAAATCTCAACAGATTAACCCGCTGGGCAGATCGCTGTGGATTGGGAATAAACCCCCATAAAACTGATCTTGTCCTCTTTTCTAGGAAATATAAAATTCCAATCATAGACCCTCCTTCAATAAACGGTACCAGTTTTTAGTAGCTGCGACTGCAGCTATTCGCCTTAAAGCGACTAAACAGTGGACAAATAATTCATTTGGCCACGCCAATATTCTTAATACATTGGGAATCCTCACAGAGAACATCGATTACACCATACCTGAACTTTGGTTTGACAAAAACTTCCATGTAAGCTTCCCCTCTAGATCATTCTGGGAGGAGGATGCTTTCATGGAGGACAAGTCAATCCATCTCTACACAAATGGATCTAAAACCGATAGCGGAGTTGGTGGCGGTGTTTTCTCAGATAAGCTAAATCTAAGCCTCTCTTTCCGCCTTCCAAATCACTGTAGCGAGTTAAAGGCGGAAATTTTGGCGATTAAAGAAGCTCTGTCCTGGCTGAAGAAAAAATGATATCCGCATATTTTCGGATAGTCAGGCCGCCATCAAGTCCCTGGACTCGGTCTCATTATATTCTAAAACGGCCCTTGAATGCCGATCATCTCTCATGGAGATGGCAGAGCAGTTCAACATTCACCTTTGTTGGGTGCCGGGGCACAGAGACATTCCAGGGAACTGCAGATCCGATGAACTCGCCAAAATTGGAACCACTCTACCTATCCTACCGGAAAAAGGTAGTACAGGTATACCAATCGCTACGTGCAAACTAACACTAAAGCTAGATGCCAATAAAAGAACAGACCTTAGGCGGACTGCTGGACAAACATGTCTATCGACCAAACAGATCTGGCCAAGGCTGGATCTGAGTCGATCTAAGTGTCTGATCCTTTTAGATAGGAAACATCTCAGCGCCATAATAGGTGTCATTACTGGACACTGCCTCATAGGCAAGCACACAAGAAGGCTTGGCGCTTTTAATAATGATTTCTGTAGAAGATGCATGGACGAGGAAGACGAGGAGACAATCCCCCACCTACTCTGCACATGCCAAGCTCTCTCCCAGAGAAGGAAGCTTCATCTAGGAGCTTTCTTCTACAACGACCTAAACGATCTAGAAAAAATAGACGTTAACAGTCTCCTACGCTTTATTATAAGCTCAAACTGGTTCCAGTAGTAAGAAGATCATAGATCCACGTGGCATCACAATGGGCCAATAGGCCTAAGTGGGTTGGTATTTCCAACAGCCACTCTTACCTAACCTAACCTAATAGCTTCGCGGACGAAATGATGCCTGATGTCGTTATGCTTCGTCTTTGAGTGTTGAACTGGATTCTTTGCTATGGATTGAGCGCTCTTGTTATCATTGTATATGGTTACATTGTTTTTACCTGTAAAGAGAATTTTGTGCAAAAACTTTTTAAGATACATTGCCTCCTTCACGGAATCAGCTATTGCCATATACTCCGCTTCTGCGATGGATAAGGCAACTGTTCTCTGCTTTTTCGATTCCCACGAAACAGCTGCACCACCTAGCTTAAAAACATACCCAGTGTAAGATCTCCTATCGTCAACATTTGCACCCCAGTCAGAGTCTGTATATCCAATTACATCTTGCCCGCTCCTTTGATAAGTCAGCTTGTAGTTTTGTGTTCCTTTCAAGTACTTTAGGATCCTTTTGGCTGCAGTCCAATGAGGCTTGCCATAATTGTTGTTGAACTGGCTTAGAAAACTTACAGCGAATGAAATATCAGGCCTGGTCGTTGCAGCCAAATACAGTAACGAACCAATAAGTTTCTGATAAGGTAACTTACTCATATTTTCCTTTTCTACGTCAGTTATAGGACACATGTTCTTTAACCGCTTGCAGTTTAAGTCTAATGGTGTACTCACCGGATTTGAGTCTTCCATATTGAATCGCTTTAAAACTTCAGCTACATATTTTCTTTGACACATTGTGATCTCGCCAGTAGCCTTTTGGTTGAACTCTATTCCTAAAAAGTAGGTGAGTTTGCCTATATCTTTCATTTTAAATTCAGATTTTAGTTTATCCTTATAAAGTTTAATTTGATCTATGCTATTTGATCCTATAATTATATCATCAACGTATATAGCGATCATAACTATGTGTCCATCCTTTCGTGAAATGTAAATGCAAGGATCTGTAGCCAATGGTTTCATCCCCATATTAACAAGTGCTGTATTAAGCTTTATGTACCACTGTCGGCCCGATTGTTTCAACCCATATATAGCTTTTTGTATTTGGCATACCTTACCATTTTTACAATCGTCATTCATAAGAGTCGAATACATCTCAAGCATTTGCATGAATATTGTTTCTTCAATCTGTCCATTTAAGTAAGCGGTGACTACATCTAACTGGTGCAAAATGAGACCCGGCAAGAGCCATTACTAAACGTATGGAACACTGTCGAGCTACTGGTGCGTACGTTTCCTTGAAATCTATGCCCGAACGTTGAGAGCATCCTTTCGCGACCAAACGAGCTTTTCTTTTCGTAATTTCTCCATCACAACCAACTTTTGTTTGGAATACCCATCTACATCCTATGACTTTTTTCCCCTTCGGTCGATCTACTATTGTCCAAGTCTCGTTGGTTTATATGCTAAAAGCTCTTCCTTCATAGCCCTTTTCCAGTCACCAATATTTGGATCTAATAACAATTCGTTAATATTTTGAGGGTCTCCACTTACCATACAAGTGGCATCTAAAAAGACATCACAATCCTCAGAATCACATACATATATCAACTTTGCCATGTTGTTTCAAATTTGCTGTGTTCGCAGATTTCATTTTTGATCTACGAGTAGTTCTCTTCACGCTGTTCAGAAAGATTGTGTCGAACATAGTCTTCATTCGTTTCATGCTTATCATGCGTTCTATGCTCTTCATGCTGTTTATGCTGCTCCTCATGCAAATTTTCCGGTTTTCTATGCTTTTCATGCTCCCTTCTTCCCTCTTCCGCAAAAATCGATCCGAACAGATCATGGGGATGAAACCATTGGCTACAGATCCTTGCATTTACATTTGGTACCTTTCCATTCCATAGTGTGTACGGAATTTCTCCATTGATACTACTGAAAGAACACCTGTTCCGTATATATTTTGCACACGCAATAACTTCTGCCCAATATGATAGTGGTAGTTTCGATTGTAACAACATGCAGCGAGCCGCTTAAACCAACGTCCTATTCATCCTTTCCGAAACGCCATTCTGCTCAGGTGTATACGCGACTGTTAACTGATGCTTAATACCATGTTCGGTCAAAAATGCCTCGAACATGCTACAATAATTATAATTATAATTATAATTTTGGAAAGCCGTAAAAATTTCATTTTTAGTTTTTAGGAAATATACTTCACACCACCTCGTAGCATCATCAATGAAAGTCGCAAAATAACTACACCCACCATTTGATTTTTTACTTATCGGTCCAAAAATGTCGCTATGCACTAGTTCCAAGGGATGTTTACTCCTTGAGTCGCTACTTTTCGGAAATGGTTTTCTGCATAATTTCCCTCTGATGCAGATTTCACACTGAAAATTGTTTGATAGCGTACTTTTGTTACTCATCTTCAATCCCAAAACAGAATTCTTCGCCACCATATTTCGCAATGTCTTTGAGTTGAGATGACCAAAATTTTCATGCCATTTCTGTAAATCGAACTCATTCACAACATTGCTAATATTGGCAATTTCCATGCTTTCAGATATATAATATAATCCACCCATTCTTTCAGCAACTGCGACTGGCATATTATTAGAATTTTTAATGAAAGCATAACTTTTATCAAAAATCACGTTGAGACCATTTTCGGTAATTCTCGGAATTGAAATTAAATTTGTTCTAAGATCAGGCACAAACAATGTTTTCTCTAAATTAATGTCAACACCTTGATTCTAACTGCACTAATGCCTTTTATTTCCGTAGTTTGTTTGTTAGCTAATAATAATTCACGTGTCTCGCGATAAGAACCTATTTTTATCACTGCACATGTGGGATGTTCTTCACTGTCCAAGCACCAATTTCGAGTTCGTTCTCCTCACAGCTTGTTAAAAATGATTCCTCAGTAATTGCAGATCGTTCTTGTGCACTGAATTTCGATTTGCAATTTGATGCTTTGTGACCCAAGCGACCACAACGAAAATATTTTATACGAGATATAAAATGCTTTTTGTCTTCGATTTCCCTGTGTTTCCTTCTGTCATCACTTGTTATATCATTTTGCATGCTTATTATTATTATTATTATAATTTATTACCATGTAATTTAAATTACAATGTTAACAGGAAAAAAACGAGCACAAGCTACTGGGGCTTTCGGCTCTGAGGTAGCTTAATGTAAAAATTAATATTAACTTAACTAAGGTTAAATACTTATGCTATTTTTTTTAACAAAAGAGTGAATTTTAAGTATATTATCATGACTAGTTTTTTTTAAGGCTTCGTAAATGGGCAAGTTGGGTGTTGAGTTTAATTGGTGAGTAGTTCTGGCTGGACAATTGTGTAAGTTTAATAGGTGGTTAATATCGACGCAAGCTCTGCAGGTTGGACATGTGGGTGGACTTTTCTTACGGAGAAGGTGTTGGTGAGTTGTGGTTGTGTGACCAAGCCGCAATCTAATGAAGGTGGTATTCATAGATTTTGTTGTGGTGGTAGGGAAGATTGGGTGCACTTTGTTGGGGTTTATTGTCGAGTAGTGATGACGATAACCGTTCCAGTCCGACAGAAGTTTCGATTTGATTTTTTGATTGATATCGCGCAGCAGATCAAGTTTGGTGTGAACTTTAAAATTGTAGATCGGTGTATTATGGGCTTGCACAGCAGTTACGTCAGCTGATAAGAAAATCACGGATTTTACATATAATTTCAGTATTGTGACCAGGGCTTTGGACTGCTTTTATCACTGAAAGGCTGTCTGTAGCTATAACGAATTTGCCTGCATGCATAGCGTAGGTGTTTATGGTCTTCAGAGTAGCAAAAGCTTCAGCAGTGAATATAGATACTTTGTTATCTAGAAGTCCTACACAAATCAGTGAGCCGTTTTCAGTAACAGATGCACAAGATGTGTTTTGTGTAGTTTTAGAACCATCTGAAAATAAGAATTTCCATCCTTCTTTTTTTAGTTCCGTACAAATGCTTAGGAAAACTTGGCAAAAGATTTGGCTGGTAGTGCTGGTTTTGTTAAAGTTTGCCAGATTCATAATAAAAGATTTAGGTTGTATGTACCATGGAGGATAGCGTGGAGTGTACTTGGCGATTATCTTCGTGCGAAAGCCCGATTCTTTAGTTGAAGTTATTGGAGTGGATATAGCTGATAGTATTCGTTTTCTAGTTTTATACTTCATTGCACGAATAACGTCCTTTACCAGTATAGAACAATTTGAAAAAGCTAGTTTGATAAAGAGTTTGGCTTTTGTTGACGCAACTCTTTCTTCCAAGGTGGGTAGACCGGCTTCAACCAGCATGTTTTTTATAGTGCTTGTTGGAAACGCATTCAGGCTTCTATGTGCACATTGGTGGTAGGGTGGTTTGATGATGTTTAATGTTGATTTTGGTGAATTGCCATAAATAATTAGCCCGTAGTCAATCTTACTTAAAATTAGTGATTTCGTTATATTACATAGTGTATTTACATGAACATTACATTTGTTACTTGCCAAATAATTAATAATATTTGTTCTTTTAGCTAAGTTTTGTTTTAACTCCAAACAATGAGTTTTCCAGTTATATTTACTGTTAAATATTAAACCTAATATACTTAAACTATCAACATTTTTAATATTAACATTCTTTAAAGAAAGAGGAATTGTAGTACAGAATTTCTTACGGCAAATATGAAGAGTCTTACATTTATTTAAAGATAACTTAGCTCCAGACCAAAAAGACCAAGCAAGTATATCATTAAGGAGGTTTGTCAGTAACAGATTTATAGTTGATGTGTCATTGTGCTTACATAAAATGTAAAAGTCATCGGCATAAGACGTGTGATGAAGTTGTTTATGATTTGATATGATTGTGCTTAGATCGTTAAAGGCTATAATAAACAATACCACAGATAGTGGAGAACCTTGTGGAATCCCATTTGCCAATGGATAAAAACGAGAGAAACAATTGTTTATTTTGACTCCGATTTTCCTGTTGGTAAGGAAAGCCTTAACATATTTGAATATTTTTGGACCTATTCCCCACGCTTTCAGCTTATTGAGTATTATATGAATTCCTATCCTGTCGAAAGCTTTTTTCGAAATCTAAGGAGAGAATTGTAACATGGTTGCGTGCAGATAAGGCATTGGATATCTGAAAATCTAGATGGAGTAAGGCATCGGCGCAGCCTTTATTTGATTGGAAAGCCACTTGGTTGGGTTTTATCAGTTTCCTAGATTCCATAAACCAAAGTATTCTTTTGGCTAAGATTTTTTCAAGAATTTTGACCATGCAGGGTATAAGGGATATCGGCCTGAAACCATTTACACTGCTCATGTTTTTCTTTGGATTGGGTAATGGGAATAATGTTGCTTGCTTCCAATTTTGTGGAATAATACCGGTATCAAAAATATTATTGTAAATTTGCGAAAGCCTGAAGGTTGCGCAGGGGGGGAGGTTTTTTAACATAGGGTATGCTATTCTGTCTCTGCTGGGTGTTTTACCTTTAAGTTTGCTTAGACAACTTTCAAGTTCTAAAAGCGAAACTTTTACCTCTATTAATCTTGCGGGAGCCGAAATAAGATTTTCATCTATAGTAGAAAGAAGAGAGAGTTGTTTTTGTGAGATGTAGTTTGAGTTAAAATTTTCGTCTTTCGAGAAGTTGGACCAAGTGAGTGCAAAGTGGTTACTAATTACAGTTGGATCTGAAAGGGGACCTGTGGAGGTTTCAATGACTTTTATTGTTTGTTGTGTATGTTCACCAGTCAAACACCGGATATTATGTCAGATCTTGCTGGGAGATGAATTTGGGTTGATAGACGAGGTGAAATGCATAAGGCTATTTGCTTTTGCAGTTTTAAGTTTTCTGCGGAATTGAGCATTTTTTTTTATACCAAATTAAGTTTATCTGATTAGGGTAATTTTTAAAAACTCTCCATGCTTTGACTTTTTCATTACGTAGACAATTAAGCTCTGGGTTCCACCAAACAACAGTACGTTTAGAAGGTTTTGTTGTGCTTGAGGAATCGACTTGTTGGCGGCAATTCGTATTGCTTTAAGTAGCAGAGCAGCCTCTTTGTTGATATTGGCTGAAGCCTTATTTACTGACAAGTATTCTGATATGTGTTTGCGAAAGCAAACCCAGTCAGCAAGATCAGTTTTAAACTTTTGATTTATTAAAGTTTGAGCGTAAGTTGAACCAATAACAAGAGTACAAATTATTGGGAAATGATCGCTGTTATGGAGATCATCCAAAATTTGCCAAGAGGCCTTACCATACAGCTCGGGGGAGCAGCAGGTTAGGTCGACATGTGTCAGGGTGTTATGAGTAGAGAAGTGTGTTGGGGAACCATCATTTAAGATCATTAGATTAGAGTTAGACTAGAAGTTTTCAACTATCGCACCTCTGCGATTAGTGATTGAGTAGCCCCAAAGTGTACTCCATGAGTTAACGTCGCTTGTAAAAAGAATAGGAGTTTTTATTTGGACAATGATATTAGTAAGGTCGTCTCTTGTAAGCTTCTGTCCAGGTAAAATATAAACCGAGACTAATGTGAATTTAAAAGATAGATGTATTTCAAAACCTAATGTCAATATGTTGGAAACTATAGGAATTATTTTATGTGGAATGTTTTTTTTAAATTAGAATACCAATACCTTGTTTTGAAGTTATGTTTATTGGAAAGTTTTTAAAATACGGGGTAAATGATCTAGGTACGATCGGCGTAAAATTAAACGCGCAATGAGTTTCTTGAATTGATATAATCGAGGGGGAGTATGGTTTTATAAGGATGTTTAGTTCATCGTAGTTATTTATAAATCCTTTGACATTCCATTGTGTAATATTTATCTTATTATCATATAGATTTTGTTGGTCAGTTGTAGGTTGCGGACATCGGTGGCCAAAGTGGGAGTAGGGTGAACTCAAATGAGTTCACCCCTCTCTCGCCCCCGCCAGTGATGTTGGCGACCTGGTGATAGTCGAAATTTTATTATTACTGTGCATTGTCATCTGAATCAGGTGTGTTCATATACTCGTAATATGTATTGTTACAAATAAGATTATTTTTAATTGAAGTAAAGGGAGAGTTGGGCAGTGCATCTGCATTTTTCGAATTAGTTTGGTCTGTATTTGTTGAGTTAGTAGTTGTTGGGGGTGAGGGAAGTGGGCGATTAACTGCTGATGGTATGCTTATACATGTTTGCTTAGTTAGAACTTGAGGGAGAGTTGAAGTAAGTGATTTGGCAGTAGGCTTTGAGATTGAAGATGTTGATGGTTTAATTTTATTTATGCTTGGGGATGGGTTATTGACATTTTGATTGTATGGTGTTGATTTATTTGAGTTGAAGTTGATGGAATTTAGAGAACTGTTTTTGTTGATGGGTACTTGTGTAGTTTTTTTTGGCCTTTTCGGAGTATGCAATAACATTGGAAGTTGGATGAGTTGGGGTTATGAGATTATAAGTGCGTTTGGCGTCGGCTATACTACACTTGTTTCTTGTTTTTATTGTCAGAATTTTTTGCAAGTATTTGGGGCATGACTTTGATGAAGAAGGATGTTGGTCTGCACAGTTAGCGCACATAGTGCGGGTACAGTTATTGGGGTCGTGTGGCGGGAGGTTGCAGTTTTCACACATTTTATTTTTAGTGCACCTTTTAGTCGTGTGTCCGAGGAGTTGGCAGTTCCTGCATCTCATCGGATTGGGAATGTACTCCTGGACTTTAGTTGTATACCATGCTATTTCAATGGTGGAAGGCAACTGATATCGGTCAAACATTAAGAGTACCAAACCTGTTGGACGCTGAATGTTTTCAAATGTTTTTTTAAATTTATACACCTCGGTTACACCTTGTGATTTGAACTCTTTAACTATTTCTTCCTCCTTAATATTAATTAAGCAGGGAGCATAAATAATGCCTTTCGAAGAGTTAAGATTGGCATGTAGTTTGATCGTTACCGGACATTGATTTGCGAGGTTAGTACTCGTAACACGCAAGAATTTATCTGCAACTTTTTGAGATTTGGTGAGGATCAAAATATTACCATCTCTAAGTTGCGAGATATGTTCATACTCCGTACTTATAGAATCTATTGCTTTTTTAAGTACAAAAATGCTTACGGAAGACAGTGGCTGTTTTTCACTTGCAGGTGCAATAAGTACAAATCTCGGGTTTTTAATGTTTGAGATGTTGGGAAGGTTGGGGAATTCTACAGAGGAGGAAAATTTATTTTTCTTTGATCTTGGTTCGAAATCAGGTAGGGACTCCCCAAGGATGTCGAACCTATTCCCGGGTTTTTTTCTTTCTGGCCCCGGGGCCATCTTAACCTCAAATAGTATTAACTGCGCGCAGAAAGAAACACGCGGTACACAAAGGCGAAAACAAATTAATTGATTTGGCTTCTAAGAGGGAGTGAGATGGATATATGTATATCGCACGAAAACACTGTCACTGAGAAGAGAAGTCAACACGAAGTGAACGCTGCGACAGCTAGACGGTGACTGTTGCATGCTTACCTTTGGTTTTTGTTTGCGATATTTTTGTTTTGCAAAAAATGCTCCACTTTCTATGCTCTCTTTAGTCTTTCGTGCCTTATACTCTTCTATTATTTTAATCTTTAATATATTAGGATTCGGAAGTTTATCTCTCGACTCTATTGCAACTCTAAAATTCTCAAATGATTCTGGTAGACTATAAAGTAAGAGTATTGATAGCAAATCCTCATTTACCTCCAATTGCATATCAGCCAGCTTATCTACGGCAGAGACGAAATTTGATAAGTGAGCTTGAATATCGTCACCTTCATTCATTTTATTTAAGACAAGTTGTTTTAGCAAAGTGGCTTTCCTTGCAGGA
This sequence comes from Volucella bombylans, assembly GCA_949129095.1. Classification (NCBI taxonomy): domain Eukaryota; kingdom Metazoa; phylum Arthropoda; class Insecta; order Diptera; family Syrphidae; genus Volucella; species Volucella bombylans. The sequence continues at coordinate 62,630,200 of OX422143.1, read as the reverse complement.
CCTCGTGATTGGTACACGTTATATACAATTTAACCCAGACATCATGCGATGTCTTATAACCTCTTACCTCTTTTAATTCTGATGAGCTTATTGAAAGAATTACGTCCGATTTCGCTTTTCGGTCCTCTCGGTCCCATATCTCTACATTCTCCAGATCCTTTGCCTCTGTACCGGTTGGCCGCTTCTTAAAACCACTTACATAATCCCACGAATCATTCCTTACCAGCAATGCTTCCACATGTAATTTCTATGTGCCGAAGTTATCCCGTGTAAGCGCCTCAATCCGCACTAAATGATTACTTGACATCGTTCAATTTAATCAATGGCAACTTGACAACAACTTAAAATCTTTGTACAAATTATGATGACTCTAATTATTTTGGATTTCTATTGTCTCTTAGTAGGCTGGGCTGGGCCCATAACCTGTTGGAATATCAAAACGCACGAGAGGACGGTTTAATTCAGAGTGAGCATATATTTCGTATTGTATTCTAGTTTAAAGTTATAAATGTAATAGAATAGAATATAAGTGTAATATAAGAACATGATTGTAATGCAATAGTTTTGTGCAATAAAAAGTAGTAAAGTAACATAAATGAATTTAACATAGTATTTCTATTTTATAGTATTCATAATTATTTTAATTTAGTTTTTAATTGATTTATTTATAGTTAACAGCCTCCGATTAAAGCTTCGTCCAATGTGTTGATAAGAGCGTAAAGCCTATCAATTTCATTAGTTAGATTTGGTCCAGCATTTGATGGTACGTATATACTTCCAATTAATAATTGAAATGTTGAGCCCTGAGGGATTACGTGATACTATTGATACGAGACGGATTGAAAAGACATTGCTTTGGAATGAAACTTTCGCGAATCTATATTTTTGGTCCAATAAGATCGCTGTTCCTCTTATTGGGTCTTTTTGTATTATATTAAATCCCTCGAACGACAGCTTATGCCTTCTGCAAAGCCTCGTTTCCGAGAGGAAACATATATCGGGTTTTTTATTTTTCAGGATGTTGAGTAGTGCGAGTCTTCTATCATGTGAAATTATTGAGTTGAAATTCATCGCGATTGTTTTTAATTTTATTTGTGGCATTAGACAACAATTGAGGCGACAAAATCAAGGTAGGCTAACATTTTCTCCTCCTTGGTTTGTAGTTGTTGGTATTCAGGCCAAAACCGCCTAATCTTGTGTAGTAGTTCTGTAAAAGAAATATTGAACAGATTTTTAGCTTCGTTTAAGAAGTTACTTAGATCGCTACTCTGGCTGTTCGTGTTGGTACTTGAAATTGGTGTTCCCGTAATAAGAGGGATAGATGCATGAAAATTACCTACATTTTGTAGATTCTCATAGTTAGAGGAAGTTTTGGCCCTATCCGCGAACGAGAACTTTGCTTTTGTGAAATCATAAATAGAGTCTTCCACTAGTCTTCCACTATCTGGGCAACCCTGATAGCTAGCCGCATGGCCAGAGGCGTTACAATTAACGCACTTGGTTGTGGGAACCTGCTCACTTGATTCTTTAAGCGTTTTGAAATGCTCGATACATGCATCAGAATAGTGGGACTTACCACATAGGATGCAACGACTGTTATAAGCGCAACACTCACCGGAATGCGCAAATCATTGACACCGATAACACTAATTACATTTCGGTTATGCTTTTTTTCCCAATAAACCCGCTGGTGAAGTAGATATCTAATGTTGGTAAGATCTTTAGTGGATTCTCCAATATCTAGCTGTACCGAGAAAATGTTCAATTTTATATCCAAATCTTTAGTTCTGGACGTTGAAAAAGGTGTAATTTTACTTATCTTTACTTCGGGAGCAGCTTCAGTAAGCGCTTTTTTAATTACCTCAACGCCAGTATCACTGTCTAGACCCTTCAGCAAGATGGAAATCTTCCTTGTTTCCTTGGGAGAAAAGGAAATTGCACCAATGCCCGTTCTGCGTAATCGTTCGATGATTAGTTTACATAAACCTTAGTTTTTCGATATCCCATATTTACAAATTTATTCAATAAATCAGAAAATTTGCATTCTACTGATACTACTTTATTAAGCTCACTTATAAGGGTGCAGTTAGCGCCAAAAATAAAGATAGGTGGACAAAATGATGGATTTTTTGCACTACTTGATAAAGAATTATTATTTTTATTAGTTTTATTATTAGATTGCACATCAGATTCACCATATTTACTGCGATTGTTAGTGGGTTTATCTGATGGATATGTTGATATGGAATTAGCCAGAGGTGAGAATCGGTTGTTCGATAAAGCTGTTTGTTTAGGTGAGCTGGGTGATGGATTATTTGCATACTCTTTTCTCCTTTTTCTGGTGTTAGGTTGGAAGCTGCTGGCAGCTCGCTTGAGGTTCCCAATGATGGTTGTCCACTCATTTTGGTTAGAGTATTCAATGTTTTCCTCCATCGAGTTTTCTTTTGACGATGTTGTGCTTTTATCGTGATTAGTTTGTCCCGCTATGCACTTGTTGGTTGTCATTAAAGTATAGTTGGGTGGCAGTACATTATTAATTGAATAGCGGGGCTTTAATTGCACTTGATTTAACGGAGCGCACTTTTTGGTCTCCAGCTTCGAAACTGGGATATTGAGCACTGGTTTTTCACTGATTTCAATATTAAGAGTCATTATCTCAAAACAAATTATTTATGTATATTATTGCGCGGCAAAAGCCGCTGAGAAAAGATCCGAATAACTGGACTTGCTGTCACAAAACGATCACACGTCTTATCGCCACGAAGGTTCAAACACTTCAAAAAATATCGAAGGGTGTCAAATGAAACAGAATGTCTAATGCCGCAGAGGGGGTAGACCGCACGGTTCCGCTTGTGCATAGACATGTTGTTCTTTGGACTCTGCTTAGTTTAATGCAGTTGACTGCATATTCTAAGGCCATCCACCAGACGACCACCAAGTAAGTAAGTATCGGTCTTATGACCGAGATGTATAGCCAGTGGGTTATGCGAGGTTGAAGGCCACATTTATTCCCAATGGCTTTTTTAGAAGAGAATAAAGCTACTGTAGCTTTATTGATTTTGTCTTGAATGTTAGGCTTCCAGTTTAGTTTCCTGTCAAAAATGAGACCCAGATACTATGTCTACGAGTATAATTGGAATTTTGTATTTCCTGGAGAAGAGGACAAGATCGGTTTTATGGGGGTTCATTCCCAATCCAAAGCGATCTGCCCAGCAGCGGGTTAATCTATTGAGATTTACTTGAAGGATTTCTTTAATGGTAATGAGATGCTTACCTGAGACGGATATAGCAACGTCATCCGCATAGGCAATCACCCTGTTACCACCTGCTTCCAGGTATATCAGTAGTTCATTAACTACTAAGTTCCAGAGAAGGGGAGACGGACACCCCGTTGCGGCGTACTTCTGCTGACACATCTTTTAGCAGAAGTCTCACCCAGTTTGGAGTTGATTATCTTGCTTTTTAGCATGAGACTGATAAGCTCCCCAAGTGAGTCGTCTACCTGAATAGTTGTCCAGGAAAGCAACCATTGTGTACTCTTTATATTGTAGGGATCGTTCGATGTGGCTAGTCAGTGAATGCATAGCCGTTTCCACCGACTTTCCTTTACAGTAGGCATGTTGAGCCGTTGGCAGAAGTCTTGGATCAATTTTAACTCGTATATGGATATCAATCAGTCGTTCTAGAGTTTTCAGGAGGAAAGATGATAGACTTATAGGTCTAAGGTCCTTTGGGACAACGTGAGAGCATTTTCCGGCTTTGGGAATGAATACTACATTGACTTCTCTCCATGACAGTGGAATGTGGATAAGTTCTACACAGCTCCTCATAATATTTTCCAGCACAGGCAGAATAATATCTGAGGACTTCTGTAGCTCAGCAGGTATTATACCGTCCGAACCAGCAGACTTGTATGGTTTGAAGTTATGCTGCGCCCAGAGCAGTTTGCCTCTTGTAATCAGACCATAAATTTTGGTCCCGGTTGCAGTAGACCTGTTTGGGCTGCTACTGGAAAGTGGGTGTCCAGTAGCAGGTTGAGTGATTCATCACTTGAGGTTGTCCAGGAGCCTTCGGTTTTTTTCAAACAGCTAGGCATCATATGATTTGTAGAGAAGATTTTTCTTAGCCGCGATGCCTCAGAGGTTTCTGTGATTTTGTCATAGAATGACCTCCAGGATTGTCGCTTTGCCTTCCTCAATTCTTTTTTCTATAATTTGAGGGATTCTTTGTATGAGTCTCAGTCAGTTACTTTTCCTGTGCTTTTTGCTGATTTGAAAAGTTTTCTATAAGTGTTTTTGAGCAGTCCCAGAGCTGATGTCCACCAATGTGGCTTTTTCTTGCCTCTAGATTGAATAAGAGGACAGTAAGCGGCCATAGTCAGAGTAAATTCCTTGACTTTCATGTCAAGTTCATTGGTGTCACGCGGGCGACTTGATAGTTCAGAGGATAGCGTTTCTGACAGTGTTCCTCTGTATTTTGGCCAATCAGTTTTCCGGTAGTTCCGGAATGCTGGTTGGTTGGGAGGAGCATCACTCAGGTTGAATTGGATGTATCTGTGTCTGAAAAGGAGTGTTCAGACGATACCATACAGTTCGTTAGTCTTTGAGTGATGCTGTCGGAGACAAGAGCACTACCTGTTGGTTTCTAGTTATAAAAGTAAGCTCATTGCAAATTAAGAGGTTAGTACTTAAAATTTAGTCAAAAAGTGACTCACCTCTATCATTGATGTCGGTACTGCCCCATACCGTGTGATGTGCGTCGCATCCCATTATGAGGCCAGTTTTTTGCCTTCCACCTTCCAGTACCACCCTTTCTACGTTATCACCAGAGAGAGGGTCCACATGGTCGTGACCAAGATAAGCCGATGCCAGCCAGTAGGAGCCTTTGGCAGTCTCTAGTCTGGCAACATTTAAGTCGGGGTCGCTGAGGTTGGGGAAGTAGAAATACATTAAGGCTACGTTTCACTAATATACAAGTTCTGACCTTACCTTTGTCTCTTGTATGGAGCGGAGCGTATGCGGGTGTCCACGCGTTCTACAAATCATGGTTCCTGGATTAGAATAATGTTTTCTGCGTTTTTAGAAAGACGCAGAATGAGTGCGGCCGAAGCCTTTTTTGAGTGGTGGAGATTAATCTGGAGAAACCGTATCATTGCTACAGTTTTTCAGAATCGCCTCCACCACGGTGTTGTTGAGGTTCTCCGGTTTTGAAGATGTGCCCAAAAGCTCATCTTCTACCTCTGATCGTGTAGAACCTCTAATTGCTTCGTCATCGGTTTCCATTTCCGACAGTGTGTCAGAAGAGGAGACCGACGGCTCGATGGTCACCTCGGATAGATTGGAGTCGTCGCTATCCATTTCTGGAAAGGATATCGATGCTCCCAGATCCAAGGTTGTGTTTGGTGGTGTCTCCGTTAAAAGAGGAGGAGGTTGCTTATCAGCATCCAGCTCATCCTTTTTGTAGACCCTTAAGTGTATAGATTCAAAACAGAACCGAATCATGCCTTTCGTCTGCGCCAGAGGGTTAAGGGATTCTTTATTGATCACTATCAACTCGCATCTATAAGAGCTCAGAGATGTGTTGTTTTGGTACAACGGTTTTGGTACTATGAGTTTTCGGTCTCTTGGAAACCGGCACGATTTCCTCCAACGATCTCTGGTGCTTGGAATAGTCTTTTGAAATTTTGGGAGCAGTGGAAGTAGTGGGTAATCCGTGTTTTAGGATGTTTTTAGCCCACTCAATCTTGCTCTTTACGTCCGCACTTCTCTGAACCTCCGGAATAGACCCGGAGGTTTTGATGATGCGTGAAGCATTTCGGAGTCTTGCGTAGAGCGCCTTAGATGGAACTTGCCGATGCGGCTGAGCTCCAGATTCCTCCTTGGGGAGAGAAGTTTTGGTAGCAGTGACAAGTCCGTGGCCTGCTACAAACTTGCTGCTGCTAGGAGTGGAGGAAATGATAGGACCATGGCTTGCCACAGTCTTAACACTCCCTGAAGATTTCTTTTTAGGCTCGTTGCGCTTGCCTTTAGAGGATGGTGCACCATGGCCTGCCACAGTTTTACCTCCTCTCGACAATGCAGGAGCCTTGTCTGTAGTCGGTGCAGTCACCATTCTACCGCACGGTATTAAAGAAGTACCGACCTCAGGATTTGTTTTATTTGATGTGGTCCCACGAGTAGCGGAGAAAAGGTTGTCCATCTGTACAGAGATCGCGGCTGAGCTATTTTTGGAGATGTTGGGCCCTCAGCCAGGTTGATCTTCGGCACGGGTAGTATGACATCTTGATCCAGCCCAGGGGAAAAGGGAAGTGGTTGGGTGGAAGTATCCTTTGGTTTCAGGAGTTGTCTGGAAAATTTCTTCTCGAGATTCATTGACCCTACTCAGCCTCTACAACTCGACAAGTTCGATGCTCGCGGTAGAAGTGTATATACTATACAACGTTCGAAAACCGTGTGCGATGTTATAGTACCTAAGCATTTTTGGTTTTTAGTTTTCTGGCTCGCCAAATTTGAAGTAAGGCACTTTAATCTAAAAGATCTTTTGTACCATTTAGTCAGAACTGGAGTTAGGCTAGTATGTTTTCTACCTTCCGAATGAAGTTGATAACGCTACTAGCAGAAGTATTCATTAGTTCGTTGGAGCCGAATTGTTCCCTGAAGAAAATCTAATTCCGTTGAGGGCTGAACATTCACAAAAGATGTGTTCAGCTATTTCGTCTTCTTCAAGACAAAGTCGGCACTCCGGAGATTCGACTAGATTAATTTTGTTGAGGTGATTTCTAAAGCTGTGATGGCCTGTGAGGAAACCTACTAAGTTTTTGATATAGTGCCGACTTAGATTTAAACATCTATTGGCATTTTTGTTGAAGGGCAGGATGGCTCGTTTGACCAGTCTTAGACCTGGGCTATTCTCCCAATATGATATGCATCTCGAATGCTCCAAACTATTAATAGCTAAATTGACTGTTGATTTGGGAGTGCAGCAGAAGGGTTCAAGGGTCCATTAAAGCCAGTTTCTGAGCCCTTTTTGGCCAGTTCGTCAGCCTTTTCATTCATTCCCATCAATACCTACATGACCAGGAATTCATGTTCCTAGAGCATAGTTTTTGGAGAGTTTTGAAGCAGTACATGGCTGTTTTGGAGTAAATGGTTGGCGAGCTAAGGACATTTATAGCTGATTGGTTGTCCGTGAATATATGGATGTTTGCGCCTTTGACACCAGAGTTTTAAATATGGTTGGCGCATACTTGAATGAGGTGGAGTTCTGCATGGAATATACTGAGACTTTTGCCCATAGCTATGGTTATATTTGTTATATTTAGGTTAGGTCCGTGTACTCCAGCTCCCACTCCCGATTCTATTTTAGAACCATTCGTATACACTTTTATGCCATTTTTCCTGTTTGGTGGGTTATTTCTAACCCACCTTTGGGGTTTGGGGATTTGCTGGGGATCTCCGTGGAGATTGGATTCAATCAGAATTGCCATATTGAATCATATCAAGTTCCGGTATTTAGGAAAGCAGGGTCCTAGCTACGCGTTATTACTAAGACTTAACTCTTTGTTAATGTATAAGTGTAAGGGCGTTAGACTTATTATTGCTTCTACTATAGCAGCTATGGGGCAGGTCTGGAAGGCTTCGGAAATGCCCAGACAAACAAGACCCTGCACTCTATTGAGCTTTGAAATGGCGGGTTTTTGTGTGACTTTAATCCCCCATACTATAGAAGCATATGATATTATGGGCCTGACCATTATTCTATAGATCCAGTGAGTGATCTGGATCTTTGGAGAGATCCCCCATGCTCGTCGGAGTATTCAACGATTGTGTCTTTAAGTGAAACTATACCTAAGTTTATGTTTCTTCTTTTAGTGAAAGGGACTATGACACCTTCCCCTGTGGTGCTCCCGTCTAGAACCGTCCTAAGGGCGTTTTGCATACGTGCAGTGACTTAATCTCTCTGCCCGTAATGATGATGACTAGGTCACCGGCATAACCAATTGTGTTGTAGCCTAAGTTGCTTAATTTGTTAAGTAGATCATCTATAATCGCTCCTTACGGCTGATACTAATACTGAAGTCGGCCCTGATGAAGTAGTAATCATCCAGCTTTCAAGCATCGCTTTGACCCAGTTGGAGTCATATCCAGTGTTGTCGAAAGCACCCCCTATGTCAAGGAATGCGAAAAGTGCAATTTCTTTAGAGCGGAAGCCGCTTTTGGTTTCAGCTGTCAGCTTCATCAGAGGACATTCCAACAATTTGCCTTTCTGATAGGTGTAACAGACACGGGTGCAGAGGTAAGCTATTTTCTACGCTTTCTCTGATATGGACGTCTATAATTCTTTCCACTGTTTTCATATAAAACGATGTCAAGCTGATAGGACGATACGATTTAGGCAATCACCTGCGCTTCTTACCTGGTTTGGGGATAAACACTACGTCGCCTATACGTCCTACGGCACCCTGTTGAGGAGGACCATCTCTTCGATCCCTCAGACTGTTGATATGTCTAATTGTCAAACCACCCACTCCATTCGCCACCGGATTTGGCCTGAACCGGTTCTGGTTGGTGGAGTTACCAGTTTTGGCCATAGTGCAGTGCTGTGCTGTGGTTTTTGCGGGAGCAGGTATTCCTTTTTCTGGAACTACAGAGTTTACAGTGGCGTTGGCGCTAGCCCTAGGTGGAATGCTATTCGCGCTTACGCCAAATTCTTCTGGCAGCCTACTCGCTGTGTTTAGGTTCACTGATTTCGAGGCTTTTTAGCTCTACGAGCCGCTTCATAGCGCTTTAGTTTATTGCAAAGACCAGGTGGGCGATATCCCTATCGTTCGATCTTTGAAGAACTCTCCACGTTCTTGTGTTGAGTACTCTGTTTTGGACATTAGGAATTGCTAGTATAGCTTTTCACTTTGTGGGAAAAACCCTCTGATGACATGCGGTTTTGGAAGATTTTCCTCCTCGACAAGCATCACCTCTAACCCATATTTCTCTTTAAGTTTAGCGAATTTGTTCTTCTTCCACTCTGCAGTGCAGGCATCCATACAAACGATTAAAAGCCAATTTTCCTCATCACGTAGCTCGATTATTACATCCATAATCCTCTCTTGTATTTGAACTATTTGTTCATTTGTGAGAGGTTTACGATCGAGGTTGACTGGTACGACTCACAGTTTGACATAGCTCGTTATATTGCAATAAGAGACTGTAGACGTTTGTGCTGGTTTCGAAGACGGAGCCGCTAAGTACAGACATGTTCACTTCTAGGTTCTCCATCTCCGAGACGATGCTTGATGGCTCCACCCGATTGGCAGGTGTCAAATAATAAGAACAGCCGCTTAATGAAATATCATTCAAAATTCTTCTTTTTCTTCATCATTATTGTACCCAACTTCTCTGCGTTGCCCACTTTTCAATTGAATTTTGTTTGCGATATTGCGCTGCATGTTTGGATGGACATGACCAAATTTAGACAGAAACTCTACGCAAATGCATTTGTTGAAGTTGGGTACTTAGAATAGGCGAAAGTGGATTCGTCCTATTAAAAATCCGACACGCTCTGGTGTAGGCGGAGACATAGCGTTGAGCTAGCTGCGACGTGCACAGAGAGCAGACTGGCTTTGCGTAAAGAGCTCGCAGATGGGTTGTCATTGTAAATGAACGTTGTTGTGAGTTGCATTTCTAATGTTTTTGACGAACGGTCAAATACTGGAATACGAGTATAACACAAGTGGAGAAGTTTGGTTAGGTACATCACTGCGCAAGTAAACCTGTTACTTGTAGGAATGCCGAACTGCAAAGACGCACGGCGCAAAGGGCGGCAAGCGTTGTCGAAGGTGCGAATGCTTAAAGTCTCAATCACCCAGTGGCAGCGGAGAAGAAGAAACAGGTAAGCGGAAGTGACACCCACTGAAATCAACCAACGAACTGAAACTGCGCCCTCTTCTATTGTCCCGAACAGAAGCAGGGGGAGGAAAGGTTTCCGACAGTTGATGGATCTTCCGGATTCGAATACCCGGTTGAAACCGGTGCTAAAATTAACAAAGGCTGCAGTTGCAGTGGATGGAAATAGCATGAAGCGGTTAAACCGATGGACGAAAACGCACAAGATGTACCAGAGGCTGGTGCTACAACCAGTAGCAATGGACGCAGTTCTGGTCGACGGAGATCTGATAAGATTGTGAAATCCCCGCTTAGCAATAACTCTGGTGGTGGATTCGGCTGCGATCAGTAAATGTTGTGGTTCGGGTAAATGGAACTTGGATACCATCGGAAAGTCAACCTCCACGAAAACCCCGAAACGCCAAAGGGAACGATACTGGCACACATATAAGGAATCTGCTATCGCCAATCTGGCGCTCCGATTTAGGAAGGTTCGTAATACAAAAGTCTGAACGACGCTGGGTACAACTGCAGAAGCTAGTTAAAGCAGAGAATTTTGCAACTGTATATGACGAGCGATCGGAAAGACCGAGAAATTGTCTTTATGTGCCGAACTCACTCTCACTTGTGCAATTTTGCAACGAAGACTTACGAGTAGTTGCTGTAGACATACTCGTAAGCTACGAAACGAACAGAGAATGGCACAAATTCGTCATTAGATTCGGTATTACCACCACCACCGAAGGCTGTAGCCGAACTTTTTAAATACTGTGACTCCGGAAAGATGGGACACAAATGTAAGGTGAGTGCCAATCATATTCACTGCTTTATACTATCGGCTGATCTGATTGTTAACATTTTCCATGAAAATAAGACGGCAAGTAATGGACTAAACACTATCCAAGAGGTACGCTAAGGAGACTACCGGTTCAAAAGTACAGTCAGATACTTCCTGGTTTGACAGGTCATAGCTACAATATACCGAATTCTGAATTGGATGCAAGGTCTTGGCCTTGTGGAGCAGGGGAATCCAAGAGAAACTAACTGAACACACTCTAAGGAGGAGTTAAGGAAATCCGTGAATGCTTCGAATGAAACATAAGCCGAAGGAAGCTTTTCAGAACCTGAACTGTGTTCTCACTAAATATTTTGAAAAGACGTTAAAAACAGATTTGCATCGAATTTATAAGGAAACCCGAAAATTTCTAAACAAGTCCCTAAGGGCTGATTTGGAGTAAGACTGCAATCTTTATAGATCGAGCCAGAAAGAATATAAGAAGCTCATTCGGAAGAGTCCCTCTTACAAACATTTTCGGGAAAAGATCAAAACTGTCGGTGAAACCAGTAGGCTTGTCAAAGTAACTGGTATACCTCATCGGTTGTAGTAGCGGATAAGGCCATTAAATGCACTGATGCATCTTCTGATGGCCCAAGGTCCTCTTATGCTCCTACTTAAGCTTCTGCCAACACTGAAGAAAACCTTAAGATTCTACTGGAGCTGGCGTTCCTAATGAAAAGTAAGAATACATTTCATTCCATTCCAATAGAAAATACTGGTACTGGAGGCACCTTATCACTAAAGAAATATCAGCAAAAGGAACATTCAAAGTGTACAGCGAACTAGTCCGAGTGTTCAGCTTCGACAGCAAAAGAACCAAAAGAGGATCATAGCTCGCAACACACCTTAAACTAATGTTTACAAAACTAGCAGTTTTCATGACGATTTCAGTTCTAAAGCATTTCATTCACGCTTTCCGAAGCACGAATGTGTCATTGCGAAGGGCGTATGACAGTACGGATTGAACGTATAGATTTTTGGAGCTTCTATTTTCTGCTCTTTTCTTGTCAGACTTTAACCTTAAAAGTTATTCACTTTATTAACGAACGATGAAAGCATAAGATATCTCCCTCTTTCTCATAATTATCACACTTTTACTTCAAAGAAAATGACATAGACGTCAGGGTCTAGTGCACATGTCCTTAGCATCAGGAATTCTTCTTTCTCCTAACAATCACGAGCTACCAAGAACTAAGATATGGGTATCTGCATAGTGATTGTTCGGCAAACAATTGAGCTTCGGGAAACTTGAATTTGAGCCAGTATCGCAGCAATCAGGTTCGTGATGCAGTGCTTACTTTACCTCTGGTAACTAAATGCGTAAATCCATGTACAGGGTGGCGCGAAATTAATCATCCAATTTTGTTTTTTAATTAATTTTTTACTATAATAAATAAAAAAATGATTTTGAGAGATGGACATCTTTATTTGGACCTCTACAATTGTTTCTGTTAAGTGGAAAAGATGATATCCACCAAGTGGCTGCCGCCAGTGTTGATACACATTAGTGCTCATTTTACCCCATTTTGCATGACCTTCCGCAAGATTTCCGGTGATAAATGTTCGCATTCCTGTCGAATATTCTATTAAATGGCTGTGATTGTCTGAGGCTTGTTGGCATAAATCCGCAACTTCAAGTAGCCCCAAAGAAAGAAGTGTGAGATGGTTAAATCGGGCGATCTTGCTGGCCATGCCAAAACGGGAGATTACGCGACCAGGAAACGCTTCCTTCACAATACCCATTGTGACTCGTGCTGTATATGCGGTTGCACCGTCTTGTTGAAACCACACGTTCACCAAGCCTCGCTCATCCAATTCCGGCAGTAAGAAGTCGTTTATCATGGCCCTGTAACGTTTGCCAGTAATAGTGATTGTATTGCCGATGGCGTCCTCAAAAAAATACGTCCCAATCGCATCACATAGTGGCCTTGAGTGGATGTAATGGCTCTTCGTACTCCACACGCGGATTTTCAGTGCCCCAGAAACGAAAATTTTGCTTATTGACGTAACCGCTTAAGTGGAAATGCGCCTCGTCGCTCATGATGATTTTCGACACAAAATCGTCCTCTTCGTTCTTGATATTGAGGATGGTTTTACAGTAATTCACACGCGATTGACGGTCAGGAGGCATTGACTCATGCACTGTTTGCACTTTGTACGGGAACATGTGTAAAATGGCCTAGCGTTTCTAGTCCAGGTAACTTGGTTTAGCACATTGCATTATCGCAAAAGGCCCGCTACGAAAACCGACTTTTCGCCGCTAATAAGAAATTATCAAATGATGACGGCTTTTGGTCTTTGTACCCGAGCTAAGATTAGTTTGTGGAATTTGAGAACGCTTTTCGATGCACGGATCGAAGGACCTCAAAATGCCAGACTCCGCCAATTGGAACGAGAGTTACTTCGATACAACTTGGACATATTGGGAGTGAGTGAAGTAAGATGGTCCGACTCGGGAGATTATCAATCATTATCGTGTAACACTGTGCTGCCCTACTCAGGCGTGCCCTCCGGCAGTGCACTCCGCTCTTCCCATAACGGGAGTTGGAAAAGGCAGTATTAGTGTTGCCAGTGCCGTTAAAGCCATTAAAAGGAGGGGGGAGTTTGAAAACCCCTCCTAACATAAGAAAAAAAAGGATAAATACCGTTGAAACAGCAGATGAGGTCCGTTATGAGGGGGGCAATAACAACTTTGCCTCTCTAGCGTCATCCGAATCGGAAGATGAGGAGGAGCAAATAAAGGAAATGAACATCAGCATACAAAAGCTGACAGAGAGAATGCTTGCTATGAAGCAAAGGCAAACTGCACGCAGGCAGAGGGAGCAACTTGAAGCAGAGAGCTCCCAACATCAAAAGCCACAAGAGCAGAAACAACAACTACAGCAACAACAAAACCAGCTGAAGCAGAAACAACAAAAGCTGAAACCACAGCAGCTGAAAAAACAGCAGCAGCAGCAGCAACAACAACAACAACAACATAAGCAGCAGCAGCAGCAGCAGCAACAACAACAACAGAAGCAGCAGCAGCAGCAAAAGAAGAAGAAGGAGAAGGTGCCTCCTATCAACACCTATAAATTAGAGGTAAATGAAACCAAGGACCTGTGTAAGTTGGTCATTGGCAATAATTTTAATATAAAGAGATTGGGGAACGATCGCCATGCCATCCACTGTAATACAGTGGAGGGCTACGCGAAAGTGAAAGAGCTCCTAAGGGAAACGACGACGGAGCACTTCTCATTCACACCGAAGTGTGAAAAGCGGCAATCTATGCTGCTGAAGGGGTTGGAACCGTCTTCTGATCCTGAGGAGATCCTGGCACTGCTCAAAGAGAAGGAGTGCGAAGGACTCAAGTTTGTAGGGGTAAAGCCATTTACCACAGCTAGAGCTAGGCGGGAGAAACGGAGTCTGCCGTTCTTCCTGGTGCAACTCAGTCCCGAAAGCCGTCTGGATGGTCTAAGGAGTATCAATGTCCTAGACTATCAGGTGGTTCACTGGGAAAAACTAAAAAGGAGCGAAGGCGTTATACAATGCGTTCGCTGCCAGAGGTTCGGGCACGCCGCGTCGAACTGCCAAATGCAGCCTCGATGCGTGAAGTGCGCTAAGAACCACAGTTCCGAAGAATGTCCTCTGGGTGTTGACGGAGCATCCGATAGGTCGCGGCTCTCGTGCGTGTTATGTGGAAATGTGGGACACACCGCAAACTATCGGGGTTGTCCTAAGTTCGCTGACATTAAGAAAGCAAAACTGGCGCGGCAGCAGAAGGTGGAGGTCAAACGTTCACCTGTTAGATTCCAAACACCAGCCGTCACGTCCCAAATTTCCTACGCCCAAATGGCGTCAGGTGGGGGGGCTACGGTACAGCAAGCGACTGTTGCTTCTCCGGCACCAACGCCGAGAACAACGGAAGCTGCACCTAACATGCTGGCCATCTTGCTCGCAATCCAAGGGCAGATGGCTCAGCTGCAAAAGCAGGTTCAAGAACAGGCCAAGCGGGTGGACCAGATCTACGCGCTGCTGCCGGGCCTAACGCAACACATGTCGTAATGGGTACGCACATGGTGGAGCAAACTTTGAAGGTCCTTGCGGTGAATGTTAATTCACTGATTAGGATTGAACGAAGAGCCGCAATGTTTAAATTGCTACAAGACCAAACTCATGATGTGCTTTTCGCTAGCGAAACTAAGCTAACCGATAAGCACAAACTGGAGTACAATAATTATATTGTTAGAAGAAGAAATCGGCCCAGATCCAAACGTGGAGGCGGTGTCGCGATCTTCATTAAAGAAGGTATAAAATTTCACAGAGTGTACAAGGGCGTGTTGAGCAGGTTCCGGGTGTTGGAGGCAGTCGTCGTGTACATCCCGCTCCGCAGTGGAAAGCGGCTGTACTTGGCCTCTGTTTATGCACCTGATACTTCACAATCCACCCTATTCATTACAGAGCTCGACACGCTTTTTCGACTTCTGAGGCTGGAATCGGGGGAGAATTATTTTATAATCGGCGGGGATTTCAACTCTAGACACAGCGATTGGGGAAATAATTTGCCAAATACTAGAGGGAACCTACTACTCGATTGGTGGGGTCAGCACGATGTCATGTACAGACTCGGTCTTAAAGCGACGGATAACCCGTCGTTTCCCAGAGGCGGGTCTTATTTGGATCTACTGCTGTACGACGAACGTATACGACTGACAGGTACGAATTTACAAACGCTAAACTGTGTGCGCACATTCGTGTATGACAGCGACCATTGCGGTTTTAGCACCGAAATTACAGTTCCTAACGAAATTGCGGAATTGGAGGAGTTTGTCCAAAAATATTCTTACAACTACAGTAAGACTCGATGGACACGCTTCTCCGCAACCTTGACAAGAGCACTCTCCTCGAACACGCTCCGCCCACCGTCCAATAGGAATTTGTCAAACGAGGAGATCGACAATTACCTAAAACAAATGGACGAGACAATTAAACAAACTATGGACACCACAATACCGCGGTATCGACGTACGACTAACGAAGACCTGTTCCGCAATCCTACTATTGACGCACTGCACCGACAGAAAAGTAGACTTCTGACAAGACTTAAAAACTTGTACAGACAGTTAACTGACCGACGAGACCCGGAGATTAGGACACTGAAGTCGTCAATTAAAAATATTCAAACGCTAATAAAAGAGAATTACAGAATTTCTGTAAGTTTGTATTGGAACAACAAGGTTCGGGCTGTAAACACCAGCAACCCGAATATGTTTCCGCAAATAAATAAACTATTTCGGAGAAAAAATCAAAACGACCTTCAGTGTCTTAAAATAGCCCGGACAACAGACAACGAACGGTTACTGACAATAGCAGGCATTGATCCAAATGAGGCCGCTGATGATGACGACTTTCTTGTGATCGAGGATCCACAGGAGAAGGTTGAGGCCATAGGGGCCACTTTCCAGGAAGTATATAAGGCCATTGATAACATTGGCCCTAATTACGACCTGGACAATCGCGTCTTGGTGCACGACTTCTGCATTCGAAATGAAATAGGGAACTGGCGATCCGAGGGCTCTGGTTTCACTCGGTTCAGCGACGAAAATATGGCAAATAATGTCATGACCAGAGAGAGTGACCTACCCCCGTTCATTTCGAAGGAGGAACTCCGTGAGATCTTCGACACAATCAGGGCTAAGAAATCAGTGGGGACCGATGGTATTCCGAACATCGTGCTTCGACATCTTCCTCTAGAAGCGGTGGACATTTACACCACCCTGTTTAATAATGCAATGAATAATGCACATTATCCAGCGCATTGGAAAACGGCGGTGGTTCAACCTATCCCCAAAAAGGGGAAGGATATATCAAATCCGGCGAATCTCCGGTCGATAAGTCTCCTTCCGAATATCAGTAAGGTTTTTGAAAAGGTAATCAATAGAGCTCTGTCTAGGTGGGCTGAGGACAAACATATAGTTCCGGATAATCAATTCGGTTTTAAGGCGGGACATGATATCTCACATGCCGCGTCTAAACTGGTTTCTGATATCCAATGGAACAAAGGCAAGAAACAGTGCACTGGTGCCGGCCTTGTTGACTTGGAGAAGGCCTTCGACACCATATGGTTAGAGGGTCTTTTCTATAAGCTGACTAGCCTGGGGATCAGTAAACCACTCTTGTACATTCTTTATAATATGCTAACCAACAGACAGTTCATCGTGAAAAATGGCGATGTGACTTCTGTTGGAATATTTCAAATTAAAAATGGTCTTCAGCAAGGCGCGGTCAATTCGCCGATCCTATTCAACATTTATACAAGCGACTTGATAGGTTCACTTCCCCATACTATTGCGTACGCAGACGATTTGGTAGCGTACAGAACAGGTCCAAAAATCGAGGTCATTAATACTCTCTTGCAGCGTGACTTCGATAAGATAAGACGATTTTGCGATGACTGGAAGTTGAAAATCAACTTTCAGAAGTCGGAAACCATTCTCTTTAGGACGCCGTTGTCTAGAGCCTCTAGGGATACCAGAAAAAATTGGAGAAAGTTCTCGATTATTGGACAACACGGACAGCCTCTTGCCTGTCGAAATGTAGTCAGATACCTTGGAATCTGGCTAGATCAGTTTCTGTGTTTTGGCAAAAATGTAGATGCTGCTCTGGCCAGAGCTAAAGGTGCTTTTGCCCTTACAAAGAGACTGTTTTATAACAGCCAACTCGATGCGAGGGTAAAGGTAATCTGCTACATGGCCCTTATCAGGCCCATGCTGGTATTTGGTTGTCCCGTGTGGTTCAATGTACGAGCAAGCTTAATGGAAAAGATTCGGGTGTTTGAGAGGGCTTGCCTTAGGGCTTGTCTTCGCTTGTACAGAACACCAGAATCGGAGTACAAGAAATTTTATCCTAATGAGGTCCTTTATAACAGGGCGAACCTAATACGAGTGGACAACTTCGTAATTAAGCTGACTCGAAGGCACATTGCAAGAGCAATGACCTCGACGAATAACCTGATATCTGGGGCTTACTACCCCAATTACCTTTACCACGAGAGTGTGCGCTTTGACGGCTTCGTTCCACCGGAAGCATTCCTCTACCTTGATCAGATAGGGTTGATCCAGGATAGATCAGCGGTGCCGTTAATCTTCCATGTCGCTCGGACAGCTGGGGACAGGCGACTCAACTACGACAGAGACGTCGCACACGGCAGTGTGGAACGCCTCAGGTTCAGTAGGGCGGTGGGGAATCGCGATAAGAGGGATGTCGTTCGGCAGCACCAGCATTTCTGGTGGTTGAATGATGGAGAAGATGTTTCGTCGTCGTTTCCGTCAATTACGGACCAGCCTCACTAATGAGGCAGGGCTGACCAATGTATTTGCTTTGTAAATAGCGATGGCCAGCTTACATAGGTTTAGGTTAGCATTTAAGAAACATATACATATATCAGTGTATACAAAGGTGTATACTGATATATGTATATGATCGTGTATAATGTCTATGTGTGTTTATGTGTGTATTGTGCATTTAGGTTAGGTAGGCTAAGGTTTATTTTAAGTTAGATACTAAGCTTTTATAAAAAATAATAAAATGTCCATATGCTATGTTTTTTGTTATAAATTTTTTCTTAGCCCTAAGTACACAAAATAAACATTTATAAATAAAATGTAAATGAAGTCGAAAGACATAGATATAAGAATTTAGATTAGCTTAGAGTGCCTGTGTGGGGCCAGTAAGTTAGTATAAGATTGTTAAGTAATTGTAAGCTAGCATTTAAGCATTTTTTGTTAGTATGTAAGAGTTAGTGATTAAGTAAATAAAATGCATTCAAAACTGAAACTGAAACTGAAGGATTTTATCGGCGACATTCTGGTCAGATGGTTCCTTACTTACTGATGAGGATCAACTCAAGCGATGGAAGGTGCATTTTGCTCCGTTCCTTAGCCGTGTATTCGCCAGCGATGGGCACCCAAATCAAACTGAGCTGCTCGAAGGGGAAATTTCCCGAACTCGCACCTCAAGCTCCCTAAAAAGGCAGTCTTGTGGAGTGTGAAAACAGGAGAGGCATTTGCTGTCTTCCCGCAGTTGCAAAGGTAATAGTCGAAGAAGAACTAATAGAGCGAATAAGGGAACATCTGAAAGATACACTCGATGCCAAACACGTAGGTTTCCGCCCTGGATCCTACTGTGTTGACCTGTTGATGCGGATCATTATTGAACATTGCGTCGAATGTCGGTCACAACTTCACCTACTGTTCATTAATTTTAAGAAGACGTTCAACAGTGTTAACAGACAGTTTATCTGGCTTGTCTTGCGTAGGAAACTGATGGCTATTACCAAACCAACCTATGATGGGTCTAAATGCCATGTTCTGCATTAAGGAAAGATGTCAGAGGAATTCGCCGATACTTTTTTAATAATAATAATCTTAAACGAATTGGCAAAGCAAAGTCTGCGCTTGGATTGGAATGATGTCCATGATATGGCGATGTAATGCAATCAGCGTAAACACCAAGCTACCACGATGGCGCGCAGGCGTAGTGGAGGCCATAGGACCCCCAAGGGTCCTGTTTATAAGTAAAAATGTAAGTAAGCGTTATCTGTAAAACAACTTTTCAGGGAGCTTAAGATACCAGTCAACAGGTTGCTGGCAGTCTCTGGACTTACATTCTACAAAAACAATGCAGTACTCGAAATTGTTGCTGCTGCTAAAGATATATTGGTATATTTCATTTACTTAAAACTTAGTGACACATACTTGCGTCCATCTAAATTTAGTCTAGAATATTTGCTTAAAACTAAATTACTCAAACGTAGCGTGGATTCGATATTATAACTGGAGGAATTGGAACAACTGGACGAATAGCCGGGCCATGTGGAGGAATGCCGAGAGCACCGCGCGCATGACGAAGACCAGCTCCACCAAGGCCAGCATTAAGACCAGGAAGGACAGCTTGAGCCACAGGCTTGACGACTACCACCGCTGGCTTTATTTGGATACCGCCCGCTGGAGCATATCCACCAGCTGAGACCGCGACCACGCAGAGAGCCAAGAATACGAGGAACTACAACAAAACGAAAATGATATTTAGATTTATTTAATTCAAATACGATAAGCACTCATAGGTACGAGTAGGTGACTGCAATATTTGGAAACTTACTTTCATTTTAACTGGATTTTTGTGTTCAGGTGACTTCTAAGATTGAAGAATAATATCTGATAGTGAAGCACATAGCAAGAGCACCTTTTATATCAAAATTTGTCAACAAAATTTGATGGCAAAGAACTAGAAATGCAGCAAAAATGTACAAATAAAATTGTACTTTATTGAATCAATTAACAACTCGAAATTGAATATGTACTTGTGGGTACTTCTTTTGAAAACGTGTTTCCAAATAAGCGATGCAGATGAGCAAGCCTCCTTTTGGTGCAGTGCTAAAAACCTGTCGACGAATTTCGCAAAATCCAAATCAGGTTAAGAAGGTGGCATGACAACTCTGGACATTGCACGAGTGACTGCAAATGAGATATACTATACACACAAGTGCAAGTAGTTTCAGAAAGGCTTCGGCTTTGAGACCTGGATCATAGAAACCGATAGAAATTGTACTTTTGGTCGAAATATAAACAACTCATCCATTGCCCCTTGTGCAATCGCTTCAGTGCTAAAATGTTAAAAGTATAAATGACGCGTAGGTTTGAAGCATTCTTATCATTGAGGTGATGGATGATACAAAAAAGATAAGACACAGTAGTCAGCTTATATGTTCTCATTAATAGGATAATATCAGCTTTGAAAAGGTTGACCGAAATCTCATTTCTATTACACCCATCGTCAATCGCTGTTTCTTTTAAATAAACCCAGAAGAGTATTGAAGCATCGATCTGGTGTCCAACAAGTTTTAGCTTAAAGTTTCCAGTGCTGCTTGACTGTCCGTGAATATAGTATATATGGGGGCGTTTCTGATTCCTATCCCTAGAATGTTTTTGTTGTTTTTTTTTTCTGTCAGAACAGAGAATTTAGACAGAAAACTAGTCCATTGTACTATTTGTATATTCGTGTTACTGAATTTTCTCAGTATCTCGTTGAAACACTTCTCGAGTAATAACTTCAGCGACAAAGTGCAAACAGTAGCAGCACCAACAATAACAGTGCTGCTGAGTCCCTGGAGCCTGATGCGAGCCTATGCCGTGGATGTTGTGTCGCCCAGCACACTTAGGTTCTAAGCAAAAGCTGACGGTGGAAATGACGACAGAAAGCTGTCAACAGTCTTCCCTATTGAGGATAGCAGGAAAGACCTGACTTCTTAGAAACGTCGGCAAGCATTCGCTTGGTCTGACTGCAATTTGGAGAATCATACCATTATGCTGATATGAAACCTAACTGTAAATAGAAGAACCGAGGACGCAAGTAGTGCTAATGAAGGTTTGGGTCCCAAACCATGATCTATTGTGTCCTCAGATTCAAACAAGACTCAGTGAATTCAGCATTCCGATCAGGTTCAGTGAAGTCTTGAATTGGTTCAGCTAGAAGGTCGTGTGACCGTTCAGTAAGGCTGTAAACGCATCTACAGATGCAAATGCCCTTCACCGATTCTCAACAATATAGTTTGTTGGCATTGCGTATATCTCCGCTTGGAAGACAGAGGAACGTTTATCTTCACGCGGAGTGAAATTTAATGTTGTCGTGTTCGAGAAAGACACGACAAACGCCGCGTTCTAAAACGGTTTTGTAGCCATATGTGAAGACCCTGTTGAGTTGTTCACACTTCTAATGTCAAAACAAGAAAAAAAAACTTACTGTACATCTCAACGAGTGCATCTAGACCAGAACCAAGCATGGTAGGAAAAGCCCCATGCATCTGAGCCGCTCTTTGGAGTCTCGTAAAAGCAGTAGTGAGGTATTTTCGTGGAAACTTGTTCCATCTCCATCGCATATTGACGGCATTTAGCATCCACAATCAGAGTCCCAAAACTAGAACTACGCCATGTTATCTGGCCGTGTGACATATGCCGTCTAATGAATGGTATTGAATCATTTAGCTAGACAAGCGCTCGTACTTTTTCCATCGATACGAGTACCTGCAACTTTTCCAGTGTTCATTTTTTATCCATCGGTATACTAGTTGTTACCTTCAAGGTTTGATATTGAGTTTATTGGAGGTCCCATACTTGTCGATTTGGAATCACTATGTTGAACTTCCTGTCCCAGCATAAAATATTGTATTTAGTATGTGATCATTTATCGCGCATGTCGAGTTCTGGAATCTCGAAAATTAAGCTTGCGTAGTACGATTGTACTTCGAGTTTCATCTCTCCTGTTTGTATAACCTGACTGCTCTGAACATTGGTTAGAGTTGAGCTGGACTGTACCAAAATTTTGTCACTGCTGAGGCTTAATTTTGCATAAGCAATCCCTTGAGCCGAGTTTGGACTGCGAATGATAGGGTATGTTTCCGTATGTTGGGAACCGCTATTGGCTCCATCGAGAGGACAAGTATCTAAAGCATTTTAGTCTTATTTGTCAGGCCTTCAAAGAGGTACATGACGTCAATGAGTTTAGCCAACCCTGGACTGTTTATTTGTACTTTTGATCATACGAGTGAAAGCTTTAAGTAGCGTCTCATCCTAGACTATAAAAAAGAACCAGCCTTTTATGTTCTGGCTCTAGGTATGGTGAACAGTATGCGGCTATTACCCCCTGAGCAGAATTGTTTGCATCTTTTCACTCTTCGGTGTGACGAAGAAGAACGCCGTCGCCATGTCGTTTAATAATTTTTTAACCTTATTGTAGTGCTCCACTGATTTGCAGTCCAACCTTTATGAACATCGAGCATGGTTTAATAACACTGGAACTCTGGTTGCTGCTGGGAAACGAGGTCGAATTTCCACGTGTTCAAGACTGGCTATGACCTGAATCTGAGTAAAGAAAGGAATGTAGTCAGATCTTGATGGATGGATCCATGTCCGCGGATTTTTTTTTGCTACGTTCTCGCCATAACCCACGACTCTTTAAGAAATCATCCGCATCATACTTTGAATTTGTCTGCGCCAGAGTTGCTGTCTCAAAGCTTAACCTTCACATCTTTTGCTGTCACAAACGTCCTTCCCAACCAATCTATGGATACTTAGACTGACAAGCCCCTATTTACTGCCATTAATGCCACCTCTGAAAAAGAAATGCTCTTCATCGACCGCCTTACCGATTGTGCTGCTACATATCAATCTACATGACGATTTACCGGGAAACTGCTGATTGTCCTATTAGTTGGAGTGAGCCAGCAGCAATTCAAGTTCGTAGCGTAGTGCTTGCCTTTCCTCCTAGGCTAAAATCGCATAAAACTGGCCTATGCCGTCATGGGGCTCACAACCATATACGGAAGAGATAAAAAAAATGTGATGAACCAGCTTATAGCCTCGGAAAATAACGGATCCACTGTTGACAACCCTGGCAAACGATTAAAGGGCAACGATCTTCGGATCTGCACATGGAGGGTTCGGACTCTTAACAGGCCACGTGCCATCAGATAAATTTCACCGCCAGCCAGGAAGTGCAATGGGATGGGCCGAGCATAAGAAAAACGAAGAACTGTGATATCAACTGCAGCCTTGCTATAGGGAGAAGAAACGGCCCTTATTCGGGTGGAGATTTGCCACACGCCACAGATTCAGGCAAGAGGTCTACGAGATAATGTCGTATGACAATCCGCATCAAGGCTAAATTCGCTGGTATAAGCCTCATATGCGCCCATGTCCCTGCGGAATACAAGGACCGCGCCACCATAGAATGATTCTACGAGCTCCTCGACAAGGCATCAGATCAATGTACGAAGTAGAATCGTTTGAATCATATAAATTCGTATTAGGCGATTTTAACGCCAGTAAGAAACTTCGCTGACCGCGTATTCCGAAATCTCTCTACAACTTCTATGCCGCCAGCGGTAAGTACCGAAGACCGAAGTACCGAAGTGGCAACGCTGCCAACGTGCTATCAGAGATGTCGCAACTGATTTTTTTAGTAGCGTGCGCTCAAGGGATTAAAGTACCCTTAAAACGTTTGCACACAGCGCAGGCGAAGGAAAATTAGGAAGGAAACAAATATAGGTACCGAACCACGTTGGTTTTAAATGTTTGAATGTTACAATGACTAGGAGATAGAGAGCTCGGTAGGGCATGCCACAAGCGAGTTGTTCGGCTTAGGAGCGAATCACGATATTTCAGAGTACGTCCGAAAGTGGGCTTGAGGGAACACTGATGAGCATTCACAGCTAGACGAGTGTTACGGTCGAAGGTTTGAAGAGGTAAAATGCTACTGGCGATTTCCATGGAGCACTGGTGGCGGAAGTGGCGATGGAACAAGGTGAGACACGAGACATTTCGTCGGTACTCAAGGGTATCCATTGACTGAGTGGTATTAGCCTCACCTATGAGTTTTATGGCACGGTTTAGAAACCCATCTAGCAGGTGCAGAGATGTTTTAGGCATACCTATTGAGGCCAGATCAGAAGGGGAAAAGTATTTCTTACATCGCTTGACGAAACCTAGACATTTCGCAGCATTTTTGGCGACATAGAATTTGTGGACATTCCAGCGTAAGTTGTCATACAGAGAATGGAAAAATTGTCGGTTTCGACGATGCAAGTGCCATTCATGGATAATGGCTGGGTAATTAAATTTCGCTTTAACGACAGCAGACAGCATTGTGTTTTGGAAGCACTAAATTCCACTCTGTTGATAGTATCCCAATTGGTTATGCTGTCAATATCAACATACGCTGCCGTTCCCGTTCTACATCCGAAGAGCGTGGACGTGAGTCTGGAAACGAATATGAAAAGCAGAGAGTACTGTCGTCAGTAAAGAAATACTTTGGATTAGAAGTGGCAGACAAGAGATCATTGATAAAAATTAAAAAAAGAGTGTCGGAGATAGAACGGAGCCCTGGGGCACACCAGCATTTATTTTTGAATACCAGACTTGAAACCATCCAAGACAACTTGAATTGAACGCTCCGAAATGTAATTTCTAATCCATTGAAGAAGAGAGTGGTCGATCCCAAATGCACGAATTTTTGATAAAAGAGCCTGGTACCAAACTCTGTCAAATGCCTTAGAAATATCAAGTGCAAATATCCTGCTTTCGCCAGATTGATGTATGCTTTGGTTCCACTTTTCGATGAGACATGCCATCTAATCACCAGAGGACCTGTTGCTACAAAAACCGTACTGCCGGTCTTTGAGAAGTGTTCGTGTTTCGAGAAATTTCATGAGCTGACGATAGGATTGATGAAAAAGCTTAAGCAGTAGTTTTGCCAGAGGAACACCTATTCAGAAGAAAGGGAGATATACTAGTGCGAGATCTGGCATAAGAAATATACACCCTCATCTGTTATTCAATGACGAAAGAGATTATCTGATAGATAATACTTAAAAAAACAAAATAAAAAGGAGTTGCCTAGCTAAATCGCATGCCAATGTTGTTAAATAAAATAAATTATAATTAATTTTTCTTGATCAACTTCTCCCATTTGTTATTCATAAGAAACGAGCATTAGCTGAGAGAATATGACACAAGGAATTGGAAAAATATAGGGTGCCTACGTGTTTTTCAACTATTAAGTTGCCAAGTGTAAACAGGTGAGCAATCGTTGTTAATATACCCTCATCTGTTATTTGATATTTTTTTTATTCAACTAAAATGTTATTTGTTTACCTACTCAACGGTATAAGGTTGCCTTAAGAAGAGTTTGTCCCATCCATGGTTGCCTAGATTTTAGATGTTAGGTTTTCAGCGAAGAAATCATCGGTAGGTAATAATAAAGTAATGTACTCGTACGTCACGTAACTATTCTCCCTGTATAAGGGTCTGTTTTTGGAGTTCGCAGAGGACAAGAAACTCTCTGAGAATGTTGCACTTTATAGGGGTGAATACCTTTTTGCGATGGAAATAATTTTGGTCCTCATGCTGTCACTAAGTGCCCATTTTTGTCGTGCTGATATGGAGTCTGCGGCAAGATTAAACGTTAATTGATTAGAGGCATCATGAATAGTCTGATTTAATGTGAAGTCAACAGGTGATCTGGAGAAAACAGATTTAATACGGCGAATACCAAATGCTCCTCGGCTGAATGTAGATACCACAAGCGGATTGCTACTCCGCGTCTTCATAAGATTGCTTACGTACATAATGGACCACCTGGCATAATTAGGCTGGTTCAATGAGAAGAACAAATCGGTGATGTTGTAAATAGAGTCTATGTACAACTGAAAATCTCTGCTACTTGAAAACCGAATAAACAAATTGATGAACTGGGATGGAGGATGAGGCGGAATTTCTGATGTTACTGAAATTTCACACGCTTAAGCTTGAGTAAATAAATAATAATAATAAAATAAATTGATAAAGGATCTCATTCCAAAGAGAATAGAGTCTGTGATCATATCAGCAGCGGCATCCACCTCGTTATCGATGAAACATAACGAACGACCAGTTAAAATTCTAAAGAAGGTATTAAGCCCGCTCCAATTGGCTTTCTCGTATTGACATACGTTTCTTTTAGGAATTTTTTCTCTAACTGTGTGGTCGGTGTACGAGAAATTAGCTGATATGACACAATGGTCCGACGAGCCTAGAGGGGAGAGCACGTCAACGGTGTACTTATCAGGGTGAGAAGTTAAAAAGAAGCCTAGGGTGTTGGCGGTATGACTATCAAGGTCTGGTATTCGCGTGGGCTCATTTACAAGCTGCGTTAAATTGTTTTCCGCAGCAAAAATCTCAACACACTGTCCTTCGGGTGCTGTCTGTCCAGAATGTCGAAGCCACCAAGAATTGTGTATATTGAAATCGCCCGTAATTACGATTTCAGTATAAGGATACAGGGATACAATTCTTTGAATGGAGTCAGAAGACGCATCCAACTCGTTCAAAGTCGAATTGCTGTCAAATTTTAATAGTGGATAATTTGCTTACGGAGATTTAATTTTAACCACCTGAAGTTGAATTCCGGATTGGAACAGCGGTTACATTGTGGTGGAGTTTGGTAAGCTACATCACTTCTCACATAAATGGCGAGACCGCGGTGAAAAAGAATAATGCCACTAGTTCGTAGCCAGGTAGCTTAAGATCAGAGTGATTTCAGTGGTGTGGGCAGGGATCTACCTGTATTTAATTAAGTGCAAAAGCAGCTGGAGAGATAAATACAAATCTGGTTCAGATGCAAAGGTATGACATTTTTCGTGCTGATAGAGTTCGGCGGACTGGAGGAGGAGTTGCAATTTACGTTCGTAAGGGTATCTTTAGAAATATAAAAATTGTATGCAAATCGCTGTTGCATACAATTATGCACAATTATCATGGACTACCTGTTCATAGAGTGGCCGGCTTACATAGTTTTAGGTAGGTTTAAGTTAGATTTTAAGAAAAAAAAAAATATATAAAAACCAAAAAAAAAAAAAAATATATATATGCATGTATTTATATATTATGTATATACATATAATGTATATATATATTTATGTATGTCTATGTTTGTGTTAGATGTAAGTAGGTTAAGTAGATTAAGATTTATTTTTAGGTAGTTTGTAGGCTTTTAGTTTTAAGTTTTATAAAAAATTAAAAAAGGTCCATATACTAAGTTTTTGATTAAAATTTATTTTCTTAGTTTTAGTATTAATTAATGTTAAAATAGAAATAAAAGTAGACTGTAAGATTCATCGAAAGACATAGTTTAAGTGTTAGGTTTAACTTAGAGTGCCCGCATGGGGCCATTAAGTTAGAATAAGATTATTTGTAAGTAATTTAAGCTAATTTTTAAGCGTTTTTTGTTTAGCATATAAGAGTAATTTAAGGTAAAAAATAAAAATGCATAAAAACTGAAAAAAAACTGAACTGACCTGTTCATAGAGTTATCTACTGCTCACGACTCAATTCTGCTTGGTGTAGTTTACAGGCCTAATAAAAATATTAATCTGTGCCAGCTTACATCGATACCCGAAGACATTTCACTGACCGCCCCAAATTTTATCTTGTGTGGTGACTTAACCAATGACCTCCTTACAGAGTCTAACCTAATAGACGATCTGGGATCACTAAACCTATTTCCCGTAAACTCAGTCACCTCAACCCATTTTGGTGCTACATCTAGCACCCTACTGGATGTTATATTCATTTGTGATCTCAATAAGGCGCTCTTCTACGACCAGTTGTCAGTTCCCGGTTTTTCTAAACATGATCTCCTTTACTTAACGTTCGATTTCAATTTCAATATTTCATCCAGCCCAATACAGTTCAGGGACTTTAATAGCATTGGCTTCGCTATGATCGAAAGAGACATGCGTGATATTAACTGGGAACAAATTTATTACATGTCTTCAATAAATCTACAAGTCGAGTTCTTACAGTTGAAAATGGTTGAACTATTTGAGAGACACGTACCCATACGAACGAAAACTTTTAAGCCCAACCACAATTCCTGGTTGAACTCAAATAATCGCCACCTAATGCAAAAACGCGACGAAGCTTACAAAAAATGGAAGCGTTTCAGAGTGGAAGAGTTTCATAGAACTTATCGTTCACTTCGTAATATAGTTGTTTGCAATATACGGGCGGCCAAAATTCGATTTTACTCAAAACGGTTGAATCCTTCGTCAACCGCGAAACAGTTATGGAGAATCTCAAGGAGATTAGGGTGCGAAAACAGAGCAGCAGACATGCAACTAACGCCGACGGAAATAAGCTAAACCGGAATTTCGTATCCCATACCCCCTCTAGTAACGGTTCCCTCGCTTCTAATTATACAGCAATTTCACATGTTCTATCTCCTCCAAACGAATCTTTTGCTTTTTCTCGTATCCAACAGGTTGACGTAGTTGAGAGCTTGCTTTCAATTAAATCCAACGCTGTTGGAGTGGACATGGTCCATCCCAAGTTCCTAAAAATCATCTTTCCCACACATTACTCATATTTTCAACCAAATCCTCACAACTGTTCGACACTGTTAATCACGCCATTCTAGGCGATAAATTATATAGGATGTACAACTTTTCCAATTCCGCAGTCTGTCTAATATCATCATATTTGGATGAACGCCAACAAGCGGTTCTTACTGAAAATTCCTTGTCGGATTTTCTTCCCAATCCGTGTGGCGTACCTCAGGGATTTATTCTAGGCCCTCTTCTATTTTCCCTGTATGTTAATGAATTACCATCCACTCTTTCGCACTGCTCAGTGGAAATGTACGCCGATGACACCCAATTACACCTTAGCTGATCTCCTGAATCTGCAGGCCAGTGCATTAAACTCATAAACTCAACCCTAACCTGGAATGATCACATAAAAAGTTGCGTTGCCAAGGCACATGGGGTCCTCCGATCCCTGTGGGCTCTACAACACCTTATACCCTTACCAACCCGATATCTGTTAGTCAAGACCCTCATTTCACCTATTCTTACTTATGGATGTGAAGTCTACGGAAGATGTGATGAAGTTAGTAGACGTAAGCTAAATGTCGCCTATAATAATACTGCTCGCTATATTTTTAGTCGCCGTCGATATGACCATATTTCCCACTTCTCCAAACGTATCAATAGTCTCTCATTTGATAACATCCTAAAGTTCCGTTCCATCACAATGTTGCATAACATCATACACACACGTCAACTTCGAAACCTATTTAATCGAATTACGTTTTTTGCATCCAATAGGACTAAGCAAATACTTTTACCGCGTTTTTCTCACCTTACCTCTGAACGCCAAGTCTTTGTTAACACCACTCGGCTCTGGAATGCCCTCCCACGCAACATCAGTGAAATAAAAAATAAGATACGATTTAAAAATCGATTAAAAATACATTTATCTACCTTGAATTAATTTTTGAATTACGTTATCACAAATTTTGTAAAAGATATTATATCTTAATGTATAAGCTCTCTATATTTTATACATTTTAAAGTTTTCTGATGTGGGGTGACACTCAGTGACTAAAGATTAAAACATCTAAAAATAAAATAAATTTAATTCAAAAGTTATACAATCCAAATTTTATGAAGAAAGAGTTCAAAGATATTTCTGCTACGCAACCGTTTAGAAATACATATCTCTTTACAATGATTCAATGCTAGCATTATCAATAGTAAATAACCATTCTTTAATTTTTTTGTTGTATACATTATAGAAATTAGTTTTTCGGATGAAATATGGAAGTTTGTTAAAATAAGTTGGGGCAGTAAACGTGTAAAAATGTGTAAAACGAGTTGTACGTGCAACTGGTATGTTGACAAGAGCCATGCTATTTATTAGTAAGTTATAAATTTGATTGTTTCTATTTGGGATGTTACCACTGCTCTTGAAAAATTCTTTAAGTATCTTGAAAATATACAGGTGTCTCAACGGTAAAATTGCAAGTCTTTTAAATATGGGCCAACTATGAGTACGACCATTAACACTAGAAAGAAGACGAACTATATGCTTCTGTGCCGTCAAGACTGGTCTAAGTGCATTAAAGTACGATCCACCCCAACTAGTAATGCCGTATTGCAACTTCGAGTGTGCAAGACCATAATAGATTTTATGTGAAACGGTTTTGTAGCAGTATGACTTAATAAGATAGAGTTTACGAGCTACTAGATTCATATGCGATTTAAATGCTTGAAAGTGATCCTTCCAATTCAAGTTATGATCTATTAGAACGCCTAGGTATTTAATATTTCTTATTAAAATTTGAATGCCGCAAGTATGAAGCAGAACTTCTTACAGTCGTGTACGTGAAAATAAAGATTGTAGTTATTTAACTAATTGCCGCATATTTTAAAGTTTAACAATTTAGTTTTTTCACTGATAATTAACTTGTGAGCAGTAAACCACAGCCTTAGCTTCTCGAAATCTTCGCTAATCTTCGCAATACATTCAAATTGGTTTTCAAATATGTATGTGAAAGTTATATCATCAGCGAATGCTGTAGCTAAACCATGAAATTGCTGCTTGAAAATCGAATTGATGTAAAAGGTCCGCCATCTAACGTTTTTTTTTTCAACTAGTGCTTATTTCGTGAATGGTAACACTATGTTTGATTTGACAGATAATTAGTTTTATCCTTCCGGTTAATAATGGAAAATAATTTCATTCAAATGGCTGCCTCCGCTGGCCAGGCAGTAGCCTACACGATCGGTCCAATTTTTAAGCACATTATCGATTGTGTGCAGCTGTATTTCACCAATGGCTTCATGAATATTGTCCTTTAAAGCGTCAATTGTCTCTGGCTTGTCGGCGTAACACTTATCTTTTACGGCACCCCACAAATAATAGTCCAACGGTGTCAAATCGCAGCTCCGAGGTGGCCAAACGACATCAGCTCTGCGGCTGATAATGCGATCTTCAAAAACAGGGCGCAAAACATCGAGTGTAGCTTCGGCTGTGTGGCACGTAGCGCCGTCCTGTTGCCAAATGTTGCCAATATCCTCCTCTTCAATTTTTGTGAACAAAAATTCGTTCAACATGGCCCGATAACGATCGCCATTGACTGTAACGGCCACTCCTTGCTCATTTTCGAAGAAAAATGGCCCAATTATGCCTCTGGACCAAAATCCGCACCAAACAGTGACTCGTTTTGGGTGTATCGGCTTTTCAATGTATGCGTGCGGGTTTTCTGTGCCCCAAATGCGACAATAATGCTTGTTTACATACCCGCCAAGATCAAAATGAGCTTCATCTGAAAATATGATTTTTTTGGCAAAATCGGCATCTTCTCTAAGTCGATCGCAGGCCCACTTAGCGAAGCGAAAACGCATTGGATGGTCAGTTGGCTTCAACTCCTGAACCAATTGGTCTTTGTATGGCGTCATACCAAGGTCTTTATGCAAAATTCGTCTCAATGATGTCTCCGAAATGTTCAATTGTTGAGAACGACGGTGAATTGATGTTGATGGCGCTTCACGCACACTTTCTGCCACAGCAGCAATATTCTCGGGTGTACGCACTATTTTTGGCTTTTCACGCTTTAGTTTATCGATGAGGATGCCAGTTTCTTTCACTTTTTTCACAAGATAACGAACGTACGGAGCTGACGGTGCTTCTCTTCTTCCAAAATCCGTACGCAATTTTCGCACACATTCTGCAACATTACCATGATTTT
Source organism: Volucella bombylans (assembly GCA_949129095.1). NCBI lineage: Eukaryota > Metazoa > Arthropoda > Insecta > Diptera > Syrphidae > Volucella > Volucella bombylans. Next base: position 62,598,382 of record OX422143.1, on the reverse strand, counting down.
CAAAGTAATGTCGCAATATTTCCCAGCGTTGTTCAAGCATATACACAACCACATTCGTTCAGCGGAAGGATAAAACTAATTATCTGTCAAATCAGGCATGAGCTAAGTGTTATCATTCACGAAATAAGCACTAGTTGAAAAAAAAATGGCGGACCCTTTAGATTAAAAAGAAGAGAGGCCCGAGCACAGAACCTTGGGGAACGCCATTTTTCAAAACACGAGGTTTACTAAAGATTCCATTTAGCTTTACTTTTTGCTCTCTGTCATTAAGGTACGTCTTCAACCAGGTAGGCATTGAGCATCTAAATCCAACAACATACAATTTACTCAGCAGTAATTGGTGGTGAACCATGTCAAAGGCTATGAACAAAGCTATTGTAGATTGATTATAGTTTAACCCCTCATATAACTGACTGCACACTCTGTTGACAATCCAAATTGGTAAATGCAGAAGAAAGCATTTTCATCCAAAAAACTTAACATTCTAACTTTAATAAGTTTCTCAAAAAGTTTCGCGACAGTCGGTAGAAGAGATATAGGTCTATAGTTCGATACATATCTTCTATCTCCTTTTTTGAATAATGGTATTACTTCAGCACATTTGAGCGACTTTGGGAAACAACCATTTGCAACACTTAGGTTAAACAAGTAATTACAATTACATAACATCAACTACTTGCCAAGAAATTTTTTTTAATATTATGCTTGTACGAGTAATACCATCACTTATGCATGAAGTTTTGTTTTTTAACGACATTACGAGTTTCAAAAGCTCACCACTATTAATATTATCAAAAACAAAACTATTTGCTTTCACATTGTCCCCGATTATATTTGTTGACAAGCTACAATTACATAAGCTGTAGGATTCAAAGGATGGCTTTAGTTGTTCTGAAATTTCTGTAAAGTGAACGTTGAATACGTTAGAGATACTAACGGGATCAGATATGTGGACTTCATCAACTTTTAGTTCACTTATTTCTACAATGTGTTTTTGTCTACCTACTCGTAAGATGTTATCAACAATTCTCCATTCATTTTTGCTGTTACCATTTGCTCTATCGAACATAGTTAAGTAACAATTATTACGAGTAATTTTGATGTTCTTGTTTACCTTTTTGCACAATTTATGATAGTACCTCAGTAACCTTCCGTTATGAGGATGTTTAGCGACCTTTACTGCAAAGCGTTTTTTCCTATTTATTTGGTTAAGAAGATCGTTTGTCACCCAAGGCTTTAAATGTTTTGCTCTATTTGAAATATGTACTGACGTACTAGTGCAGGATAGGATATGCTTATGTAAGATCTCAAAGAACCTGTCAAAGGCAAAAATATGATGGTCTATAACTCTATAGTCGTAAACTCTATAAGAATACTTTTAAAGTTTTTACGCACCCTAATACACCCTAAAAAATATATTTATCGATGCAACTAGAAGTAGAATCGGTAACTTGAGTTGGAACGTTCACAATACTCTTAAGTCCATTTGACTACATAAGAAATATATAGCTTTCTGTGGAGTTATTTGAGTGATCTTATATATCTGTGTTGATATCACTCAAGCCAATCAAATTTTTATCCTATGTAGCACATAAAATATCATTTAAATCATTTATAAAAATTGCTTTGTGAACTTCCTGTAATCTGTATATGCACAACATAGTGAAGAATTCATTTTGGTATTCAAATGACAACTTCACAACATCAGCACTTGAAATATCAATTTTTGTAAAATTACACGCACAACCCTCTCTTACATACACCATTACACCCCCAGCTGGGTAAGACTCATTACATTTGCAAAAGGGCGACATATACCCTGATATATTATATAGACTTAGTTCATTTTCATAAATCCATACTTCACTTAAAACAATAACAACATGTAATTTTTTGAACGTGTTGACATGTGCTAACAGTGATGAAAAACTGCCTCTAACGCTACGAACATTTTGATGAAGACAGATATCATAGGTAACATCGGGATATTCACATGTAATAGGAAATAAACGAGGGACGGGATTAACAGAATTCATATTTTATTTAAGTCAGCAATAGAATTAATACGTATCGATTTGTCACCCTCCTTCCTACGCATGTACACTATCCCGTTCTTGGTCCAGACAAATTTGTATTTCTTTGTTGTCTTCATTGTTGTTGCAGTTTTAAACAGCTGACGAGTTTGATAAGTCAAGCAGTCATTGATGCACATCTGATGAGGATTCACCGTAGAGATGAGTAGAGATGTTGTTAGCTGTCCTTTCTTCTCTTTCTTTGGTCTCATTATTATCTCCTTGCAGTGACGAGTCGTTAGTTTGACGTGGAGAATATTTGTAGAGCTTTTTGGGTCATTATTCTCCGTGTTATGATTGTGTTTCATAATTTTTTTTTACATAACAATAATCAATGTCTTTCTCTGTTACATCTACGTTCATTCCATCACGAAAAACTTGTAGCGCCAAATCGTTGGTGGAGGTCTTGGTGGGTTGGGAGGGAACATTATAAATTTCAACTGTGTTTGCAAGCAGCTGTTGTTCAAGGTTATTAACCTTATGTTCCAACATGTTGATTTTTTGTTCATTTTCCTTGTTTTTCGCCTGCAGTTCTTCTATCTGAACTCTTTGAATGTTCTTGACTTCAAGAATTTCAGAGTAGATCATGTCTAGTGTTATATGTGAGGGGTGATGAGGAGATGCATTTTGAGTAATTTGCGCAATTTGGTTTCTATTTACTTTTTTTGTCTGTTGTTTGTTTACATCACTTTTTACAGAAATAGAAGCCTCTCCAGAGATAGAATCGCGGCGTTTAGATGATACACAATTGACACATCTCCATAGGTTAGGTTAGGTTAGGTAAGAGTGGCTGTTGGAAATACCAACCCACTTAGGCCTATTGGCCCATTGTGATGCCACGTGGATCTGTGATCTTCTTACTACTGGAACCAGTTTGAGCTTTTAATAAAGCGTAGGAGACTGTTAACGTCTATTTTTTCTAGATCGTTTAGGTCGTTGTAGAAGAAAGCTCCTAGGTGAAGCTTCCTTCTCTGAGAGAGAGCTGGGCATGTGCAGAGTAAGTGGGGGATTGTCTCCTCCTCTTCCTCGTCCATGCAGCTTCTACAGAAATCGTTAGTAAAAGCGCCAAGCCTTCTTGCGTGCTTGCCTATGAGGCAGTGTCCGGTAATGACACCTATTATGGCGCTGAGATGTTTCCTATCTAAAAGGATCAGACACTTAGATCGACTCAGATCCAGCCTTGGCCAGATCTGTTTGGTTGCTAGACATGTTTGTCCAGCAGTCCATCTAAGGTCCGTTCTTTTATTGGCATCTAGCTTTAATGTTAGTTTGCACGTAGCGATTGGTATACCTATACTACCTTTGTCCGGTAGGATAGGTAGAGTGGTTCCAATTTTGGCGAGTTCATCGGCTCTGCAGTTCCCTGGAATGTCTCTGTGGCCCGGCACCCAACAAAGGTGAATGTTGAACTGCTCTGCCATCTCCATGAGAGATGATCGGCATTCAAGGGCAGTTTTAGAACACAATGAGACCGAGTCCAGGGACTTGATGGCGGCCTGACTATCCGAAAATATGCGGATATCCTTTGCAGATATCACGTTTTTCTTCAGCCAGGACAGAGCTTCTTTAATCGCCAAAATTTCCGCCTGGAACACGCTACAGTGATTTGGAAGGCGGAAAGAGAGGCTTAGATTTAGCTTATCTGAGAAAACACCGCCACCAACTCCGCTGTCGGTTTTAGATCCATCTGTGTAGAGATGGATTGACTTGTCCTCCATGAAAGCATCCTCCTCCCAGAATGATCTAGAGGGGAAGCTTACATGGAAGTTTTTGTCAAACCAAAGTTCAGGTATGGTGTAATCGGTGTTCTCTGTGAGGATTCCTAATGTATTAAGAATGTTGGCGTGGCCAAATGAATTATTTGTCCACTGTTTAGTCGCTTTAAGGCGAATAGCTGCAGTCGCAGCTACTTGCTTGCTAAAAATGTCGAGGGGTGTCAAGTGAAGCAGAATATCTAATGCCGCAGAGGGGGTAGACCGCAAAGCTCCGCTTGTGCATAGACATGCTGTTCTTTGGACTCTGCTTAATTTAATGCGGTTGACTGCATTTTCCAAGGCCGTCCACCAGACAACCACCCCGTAAGTAAGTATCGGTCTTATGACCGAGATGTATAGCCAGTGGGTTATGCGAGGTTGAAGGCCCCATTTGTTCCCAATGGCTTTCTTGCAAGAGAATAAAGCTATTGTAGCTTTATTGACTCTTTCTTGAATGTTAGGTTTCCAGTTTAGTTTCCTGTCAAAAATGAGACCCAGATATTTTGCTGTATCGGAGAAAGCTAAACTGGTACCGTTTATTGAAGGAGGGTCTATGATTGGAATTTTATATTTCCTAGAAAAGAGGACAAGATCAGTTTTATGGGGGTTTATTCCCAATCCACAGCGATCTGCCCAGCAGGTTAATCTGTTAAGATTTACTTGGAGGAGTTCTTTAATGGTATTTAAATGTTTTCCTGAGACGGCTATGGCAACGTCATCCGCATAGGCAATCACTCTGCTACCACCCGCTTCCAGGTATATCAGTAGTTCGTTAACCACTAAGTTCCAGAGAAGGGGGGAGAGGACACCGCCTTGCGGCGTACCCCTGCTGACATATCTTTTAGCAGAAGTCTCACCCAGTTTGGAGTTGATTATCCTGCTTGTCAGCATTAGATTAATCAGCTCCCCAAGTGAGCCGTCTACCTGCAGAGTTGACAGCGCAGTCGTGATTGCGGATGTGTTGACGTTGTTAAAGGCGCCCTCTATGTCTAGGAAAGCAACCATTGTGTACTCCTTATATCGTAGGGATCGTTCGATGTGGCTAGTCAGAGAGTGCAAAGCCGTTTCCACCGACTTCCCTTTACAGTAGGCATGTTGAGCCGCAGACAGAAGTCTTGGATCAACTTTAGCTCGAATATGGATATCAATCAGTCGTTCTAAAGTTTTCAGAAGGAATGATGATAGACTTATAGGTCTGAGGTCCTTTGGGACCACATGAGAACATTTTCCAGCTTTGGGAATGAATACTACATTGACTTCTCTCCATAACAGTGGAATGTGGATAAGTTCTACACAGCTCCTCATAATATTTTCCAACACTGGTAGAATAATATCTGAGGATCTCTGTAGCTCGGCAGGTATAATACCGTCCGGACCAGCAGACTTGTATGGTTTGAAGCTATGCAGCGCCCAGAGCAGTTTGTCTCTCGTAATCAGACTATGAATTTTGGTCACGGTTGCAGTAGGCTTGTTTGGGCTGCTACTGGCCGCGAGATGGGAGCTACCTGGAAAGTGGGTGTCCAGAAGCAGGTTGAGTGATTCATCACTTGAGGTTGTCCAAGAGCCATCGGTTTTTTTCAAACAGCTGGGCATCATAGGATTTGTGGAGAGGATTTTTCTTAGCCGCGAAGCCTCAGAGGTTTCTGTGATTTTGTCGCAGAATGACCTCCAGGATTGTCGCTTTGCCTTCCTCAGTTCTTTTTTGTATAATTTGAGGGATTCTTTATATGAGTCCCAGTCGGTCACTTTTCTTGTGCTTTTTGCTGCGTTGAAAAGTTTTCTGCAGGTGTTTCTGAGCAGTCCTAGTGCCGATGACCACCAATGTGGCTTTTTCTTGCCTCTTGATTGAATAAGAGGGCAGGAAGCGGCCATAGCCTTATTGAGAGTCAGAGTAAATTCCCTGACTTTCATGTCGAGCTCATTGGTGTCACGCGGGGGACTTGATAGTTTAGAGGATATCGTTTCCGACAGTATTCCTCTATATTTTGTCCAATCAGTTTTCCGATAGTTCCGGAAAGCTGGTTGGCTGGGGGGAGCATCACTCAGACTGAATTGGATGTATCTATGGTCTGAAAAGGAGTGTTCAGACGATACCATCCAGTTTGTTAGCCTTTGGGTGATGCTGTCGGAGACAAGAGTAATATCTAATACTTCTTGTCGGTTTTTTGTTATGAAAGTGGGCTCATTGCCAATATTGCAAATTAAGAGGTTAGTACTTAAGATATAGTCTAAAAGTGACTCACCTCTATCATTGATGTCGGTACTGCCCCATACCGTATGATGTGCGTTAGCGTCACATCCGATTATGAGGCCAGTTTTTTGCCTTCCCGCTTCCAGTACCACCCTTTCTAGGTTATCACCAGGGAGAGGGCCCACTTGGTCGTGGCCAAGGTAAGCCGATGCCAGCCAGTAAGAGCCTTTGGCAGTCTCTAATCTGGCAACGGTTAGATCGGGGTCACTGAGGTTGGGAAGTAGAAATACATTAAGGCTACGTTTCACTAATATACAAGTTCTAATCTTACCTTTGTCTCTTGTATAGAGCGGAACGTATGAGGGTGTCCTAAGTCCACGAACCACGCCTTCTGCAATCCATGGTTCCTGGATTAGAATTATGTCTTCTGCGCTTTTGGAAAGACGCAGAATGAGTGCGGCCGAAGCCTTTTTTGAGTGGTGGAGATTAATCTGGAGAAACCGTATCATTGCTACAGTCTTCCAGAGTCGCCTCCACCACGGTGTTGTTGAGGTCCTCCGATTCTGAAGATGTGCCCAAGAGCTCATCTTCTATCTCTGATCGTGTAGAACCTCTAATTGTTTCGTCATCGGTTTCCATTTCCGACAATGTGTCAGAAGAGGAGACCGACGGCTTGGTAGTCACCTCGGACAGATTGGAGTCGTCGCTATCCAATTCTGGAAAGGATATCGACGCTCCAAGATCCAAGGTTGTGATATCGGGTGTTAAAGGAGGAGGAGGTTGCTTATCAGCATCCAGCTCATCCTTTTTGTACACCCTTAAGTGAATTGACTCGAATCCGAACCGAATCATGCCTTTCGTCTGCGCCAGAGGATTAAGGGATTCCTTATTGATCACAATTAACGCGCATCTATAAGAACCCCTTAGTTCCTCCAGTTTCGCGACTTTCCAGTCATGAGTCGGAAGAGTCGGGTTGCTGAGCCGGATGATTTCCAGGATACTTCCTGGAGAGGAGGGTTCGGCTGGAATCCAGGTACGAGTTCGAGGTCTACTAGGAATGTCTTCCTTAGATACGACCTCGAGTTTTGCACCTGGCCAAACCTCTCCTAAACCATCGATGGCCTTGGTGAAGAGATCGAGAGATCTCTGGTTGGAGCAAGCGATGAGCTTGACATGGCCTTGGTGCCAGCCAGCGTCGCTTGTGATAGGAGGTGGTCCTGGGTTCTCCCGCATGATGGCCAAGAAGTTGCTCGAGAGCTTCAACTTGACCAATTGCCACCGTTCCGGTGTAATGGAACCGTCGGTATCGCTTCTGTCGATCACCGCGATCACCAATGCGTCCTTTAGGACTTCATTATAAGACCTCAGAGATCTGCTGTTGGATGGCCCAGGGGTTGTGGAACTGAGTGTTTTGGGCCTCTTGGAAACCGGTACGGTTTCCTCCAACGATCTCTGACGCTTAGAGGAGTCTTTTGACGTTTTGTGAGCAGTGGAAGCAGTGGGAAATCCGTCTTTTAGGACGTTTTTAGCCCACTCAACCTTGCTCTTTATTTCCGCACTTCTCTCCACCTCCGGAATGGATCCGAAGGTTTTGATGATGCGTGAAGCATTTCGGCGTCTTATGTAGAGCGCCTTAGATGGAGCTTGCCGATGCGGCTGAGCTCCAGATTCCTCTTTGGGGGGAGGAGTTTTGGTAGCAGCAACAAGTCCGTGGCCTGCCACAAACTTGCTGCTGCTGGGGGCGGGGGAAGTGATAGGACCATGGCTTGCCACAGTCTTTACACTCCCCGAAGGAGTTTTGGTAGCAGCAACAAGTCCGTGGCCTGCCACAAACTTGCTGCTGCTAGGGGCGGAGGAAGTGATAGGACCATGGCTTGCCACAGTCTTAACACTCCCTGAAGGAGTTTTGGTAGCTGCGACAAGTCCGTGGCCTGCCACAAACTTGCTGCTGCTAGGGGTGGAGGAGGTGATAGGACCATGGCCTGCCACAGTCTTAACACTTCCTGAATTCTTATTATTAGGCTTATTCCTTTTGCCTTTAGAGGATGGCGCACCATGGCCTGCCACAGTTTTGCCTCCTCTCGGCAATGCAGGAGCCTTGCCGGTAGTCGGTGTAGTCACCGTTCCACCGCCCGGTAATAAAGGAGTACCGGCCTCGGTTTTTGTTTTATGGTTATTATCCATTGATAGTCCCACGAGTAGCGGAGAAAGGGTTGTCCATCTGTACAGAGATCCGCCATATACAGATAAGGCTAGCTAATCCGGAGGTCGCCAGGTATCCGGATACTCCGTTTGCGACTGAGCTATTTTTGGAGATACTGGGCCCTCAGCCAGGTTGATCTTCGGCACGGGTCGTATGACACCTTGATCCAGCCCAGGGGAATGATGGAGTAATTTGGGAGTTGGGGAGGGGGGGAGCATCCTTTGGTTTCAGGACTCGTCTGGAGAATTTCTTCTCGAGATTCATTGACCCTACTCAGCCTCTACAACTCGACAAGTTCGATGCTCGAGACACATCTCCATACTTTGTTACTCTTTTTTAGAAATTCTAAATCCACCGGTAACACATTAACACACGAAGCATAATAAATGTTATTGGAGTGATAGCAGACTACTTTTAGATCTGTGTGATCAACTTTATTTTTGCACGATTTACACGACATTATTAGATTTAATTTTTTACTTTTATTTATTGAAAACACTGCTAATATGCTCCCGACACATGCGTACCCCACGACAGTTCGATCGGTAAGAAACACAAAACCGAAAAACTTACGTAGCTACCCATCATGGGTAAAAATTACTCAAAACCAAATTTAACTCACCCGTATTCTCTGGTTTGCAAACAACCGCACCCAATAACACAGATATAGTCCGTTTCAAATCACCGTGCTGCACAAAGAGAGCCTGGAACCGCATTCTACTTATCTGCTTACTGGAAAATGATATTTACGAAATGGCTGAACTTTCTCCACTTCCTTTCATATTCAACATATCTTCTTTTCGTTATTTCTTCTTTTCAACACAATAATTGTGAAGAGAGTGCTTTCCGTAAAATCGTCATTGCCAATTCCACTGATAAAATATGCAATGGACACGCCTTCTACGTCTATGCATTCTCTCTACACTCTGGTTTCGCATCTGTCAATACCGGCTTCTTATCTTTTCCTAATGTATTGTGGAATGCAATGCCATTCAAACAGATAATCAATAGCCTCAGTCATACGAGGGGCGTTCAATATATTCTCGGTATCGATATGAACGAAAATGCGAATTCAATTTAAATTGTTTTTATTTTTCAATATAATCTCCCCTAACATCAATGCATTTGTTACATCTTGAGATAAGCTTTTTTAAACCCTCACAAAAAAAAATTTCCTCTTTCTCTGCAAAATACCCATTTATTGCCGACTTGAGTTCTTCATCATCCGAAAATCTTTTTCCACGAAGACATTTTTTCAAATCCGGAAACAGGAAATAATCACTAGGGGCAAGGTCTGGACTATAGGGTGGGTGTTGGATTTCTTCGAAACCACAATCTCGCGCAGCAGCCTTGGAAACTCGCGCCGTGTGAACAGGAGCGTTGTCACACACCCGCTGCAAGTTTACCCCGTCTTTTCTTTTTAATTTCCTCCCGCAAATTATGCAAAGTGGAAGCGTAGGATGTGGCGTTGATGGTTTCACCTTGTTTTTTGAACTCAATGAGCAAGATTCCCTTTGAGTCCCAAAAAACTGTGGCCATGAGCTTCCCGGCAGACGGAGTGACTTTGAACTTCTTCGGGGGGCCTGTTCTTTTTTTATGCCACTGCATGGACTCTTGTTTGCTTTCAGGGTCATAGTGGTGGACCCATGTTTCGTCCCCAGTAACAATTCGATCCATAACACCGTCCGCGTTCTCACTACACATCTCCAAAAGCTCTCTACAGCGTGCGATTCTCACTTTTTTCTGAGGCGCTGTGAGCATTCGTGGCACCCACCTTGCACTGACCTTTGAAAGGTTAAGATGGTCATGAAGAATGGTGTGAATGGTACCAATTGAAAGCTTGGTGATCTCTGCCATCATTTTCACCTTTATTCGGGCATCCTCAAGAACAAGTTTTTCGACTTCTTTGATGCTTTCTCCCGTACAAGCAGTAGCCGGGGCGCCGGAGCGGGGGTCGTCTTCAATGCTCTCTCTGCCTCTCTTGAACTCACTTGACCGCTTTTGCACAGTTGATAATGAAGGTGCGGAACCCTGGTAAACAGCCACCATCTCTTCATGAATAGTTTTTTGACTTTTTCCTTGCTTAGTGAGAAATTTAATTACAGCGCGATGCTCAATTTTCACCATCATCGTCTCAGTTGCCATTATGATTCTGTTTAACTAAAGATAAAACGCGAATTAATAATCACATTTATATGAAATTTATCGTAGATAAACTAACCTAGAAGGCAAACTTTCCAGATATTGGAAAATCAAAACCGGTTTTCTACTGATCGCCCCTATCCGTGTGACTCTGTCTGTGAATACGTGTAATTGTCATCAATGGCAATTTCCCTCCCATTTTACACAAAATCCGCTCATTTTACGCAACAAACGTCATCCACATTACACACAGTCGTGCAAATCGCTCTCATTCTAGAAATTGTAGTTGTAAATTGCTCTCATTCTAGCAAATTTTGACAAAGTTATAGAGATGTTAAAGTGCTGAAATTCACTTACAGTGTGTATGTGCATTAGTAGAGTTTGACATCTAGGTTAGTTTAGTCTATGGACTCAGTGCAATCAACACCAAAGTATGGTTACGCCCGAATTTCGTCTAGATCACTTCCAGGATTACTGGAAAAGAAGGCACATGCGCAAAAAATTGCACGGTGATTTGAAACAGACTTTAAGGTTTAAAAATAAATTTTGTCAACATTTAAGCATTTATATCTACGAGTATTTCACGACGGCTGCCCCGGTCAAAATAAAAATAATACTTTGTTAAGATTTACTATATTGTAATATGTTTGTGTGGGTACAAATGATAGAACTTATTCTTTTCAATACAAATCCCTTTATTCAGTACAGTTACGATTCACTATTTAATTCTTTCTCTCAGTACAATTCAATTTCTCAACCACATATACTTTTCTTATCTTTTACTTAAACCACTTAATCACTTCTTCTAATTAACACTTCAAATTCAACTTTGGAACTGATTTGCATACCTTTGGGATGCTGGTATTTATACTCGAATGACATACTTCGAGAACAATCCTCGCCATCCAGCATCCCATACAATTTCCAATTTGCTAGAAAATTCGATTCTACTCTCCAGTTGCTAATCCAGTATCGAAACCTTCTAGTCTTCGAGTTTCCTGCTAGATGTCGCTGCTCACATTTGAGTGGTTATCACATTGCTCCCTCCCTACAGTTGTTCGTCCCGAACAACTTCGTCATTCAGCATCCCGTTGAAATGACACATTCTATCCAAATGGACCACTTTCATTTTTCCTCGATCCCCACGCTGGATCCGGTAGACAACGTCATTAATGCGGGTTATCACCTTGTATGGACCTTCCCAGTCCTGTTGCAATTTTGGTGATTTGCCTTTCTTACGCTGAGGATTATACAGCCAAACCAGATCTCCTTCGTTGAAACCGGAAGATTTCGCCTTGATATCGTACCTAGTTTTCATGCGGCTGCTTGCTAGCTTCATCTTTTCTCTGGTGTCTTCATGCAATTTACGAATCCTGCTGCGTAAGTCATTCACGTACTCGTTCACCTCTTTGGGCTCCGTCGGTGGGGATCCGAATTTTGCTTCACTTGGCAACCGAATTGTTTGACCAAATAAGATCTCGGATGGTGTGTGCCCTGTTGAGCTATGGACCGCGTTTCGGTAGGCCATTAAGAAGAGGGGTATGTGTCGATCCCAATCCCGCTGGCAGTTGCTGACAACCTTAGATAGATGCTCATTCAAGGTCCGATTGAATCGCTCGACCATTCCATCAGATTGAGGGTGTAGTGGCGTTGTCCTTGTCTTTCTTATTCCCAAATATTGGCATATTTCCTGGAAGACTTTTGATTCAAAGTTTCGCCCTTGATTAGAGTGCAGCTCCATTGGTACCCCAAATCTGCTCACCCAGTTGTTGACTATCTGTTCGGCTACGGTCTTAGCCTCTTGATTTGGGATGGCAAACACTTCCGGCCACTTACTGAAGTAATCCATGACTACGAGAGTATATCGGTTTCCATTAAAGGTTTCGGGAAACGGCCCAGCGATGTCGATGGCTATTCGTTCGAAAGGTGCTCCGACATTGTATTGTTGCATTTGTCCATGTGGCTTTACTTTTGGACCCTTGGTAGCCGCACACCTTATGCACTTTTTGCACCACTTCTCGACATCTTGTTTAGCGCTTAGCCAATAGAAACGTTCCCTTACCTTTTCCAACGTCTTGTTTATTCCCAAATGGCCTCCTGAGATTCCGTCATGTATTTCATGGAGCACTTGGTTGACTCTGGACCGTGGCACAATTAGCTGCATACGGGATGTTGTCCCATCTGCACTTTCCCATTTTCTCTTCAGCAATCCATCTTGCACAAAAAGCGAGTCCCACTGTGCCCAGTATGCCTTCAGAGTTTGGCTCCGATCTGATATCTGCTGCCAGCTTGGTCTTTCCTCGTGTTCCTTCCAGGCCAATATTGGTTCGATGTCATTGTCTGCCTGTTGGGAGGAACGGATTTCGTCTATACTCCAACCCTCTATTGGCTCATTCCTGATCGTTTGGATAGTTGCCTGTTCTTTCGCTTCTTTACCACTGACTACTTCTGCTGGGAGGCTTTCGTTGCATTGTTTTACCTGTGAGACTGGGATAATTACCCTGGAGTCAACTTCTGCTACAGACTTCTGCCCCGCGAAGTAAACATTTCCTAACTGATGGCTTCTGGAAATTTGACCGGTTTCTTGGTAGCCGTTTCTGCCGGTTTTTCTTTCTATTTGCCTGTAACCCCAGTGCTGACAGCCTTCTCGTCGTACCGGTTCTTTACAATGCCCTTGCAAATGTCCTACTTTATCGCAGTTCCAGCAGCGCATTCTTCGGCTCTCCCGCGGGATATTTCGTTGCATAGTAGTTGGTAATTAATTTAATTTTAAACGCATTTTATTTTCTAATCAATAACTCTTACATACTAACAAAAAATGCTTAAATGCTAGCTTAAAATTACTTAACAAACTTATACTAACTTACTGGCCCCACACAGGCACTCTAAGCTACTCTAAATTCTTATACTATGTCTTTCGACTTTATTAACATTTTCTTTATGGATATTTATTTACTATACTTAAAGCTAAGAAAAAATATTGTTAACAAATTGCCAGCAAAATCCTTTACGAACCTTCTTTAATACGTGGCGAGTCCCAAAAAGCTTCTCAGTTGGTGTTTATCTTTTGGAGAAGGCCAACTTTTCACGGCTTCGATTTTGTCAGGATCCGTTCTTACTCCTTCCGCTGATATAATGTGACCCAGATATTTTACTTCCGAACGGAACAAGGCTCACTTTTCTGGGTTGAGTTTTAAATGAGCACTTCGCAGCCTCTCAAACACTTCTTTTAGGTTTTCGCGGTGCTCCTCGAACGTCTTACCTATGACGATAACGTCGTCCAAATATACTAGACAGGTTTTCCAGGTGAGTCCTTGCAATGTTCGTTCCATTAGTCGCTCGAAGTTGGCCGGGGCGTTGCACAGTCCAAACGGCATCACTGCAAATTGCCAAAGACCGCTTCCTGTAGTGAAGGCAGTTTTCTCACGATCCGTACGATTTATCTCTACCTGCCAGTAACCGCTCTTCAAGTCAAGTGTTGAAAACCATTTCGCTCCAGAAAGCATATCCAAAGTGTCATCGATTCTCGGAAATGGGTAGCTGTCCTTTTTAGTGACATCATTCAGACGTCGGTAGTCTACACAAAATCTCGTGCTGCCATCTTTCTTCTTCACGAGGACCACTGGAGATGCCCACGGACTTTGCGATTCTTCAATCACTCCCTCAGCTTCCATCTTCGACATCATTTCGGCAACTTCTGTTTGCTTTGCCAATGGAAGACGCCTTGCAGGTTGACGGATTGGTCGAGCGTCTCCGGTGTCAATGTGGTGTTGAACAATATGCGTACGTCCATATTCTCCGTCTTGTGCAGCAAATATATCAGCGTACTCACCGATTAGTTTTTCTGCCAGGATTCGCTGATCTTCGTCCAGATTACAGAGGCTGAGAATTTTGTTCTTGATTTTTATGCTCTGAACTGTTGTGACCGGTTTTGCACCCTTTTTTTCCGTTGTGGTCGATATAGCCTCAACAGGTACGTATTTTCCCACTACTTCCCCCTTTTTCACCTTTACACTGAATGTCTTTGGATTTAGAATCCTTACAGGGACCATGTTGTTCTTTGGCTCCACTAAGGTCTTTCCCACCATGAAGTCTCTTTTCTTTTCTGGCTCCATCAAATAGAATCGGTGGCTACCAGGACCACCTTCCACTTTTGCCCACAAAATTGCTTCTGACGAAGGCTCTAGACTCTGATTGCTGCAGATGACGACATTTGAGACTGAGGTATTGGCGTTTCCGTATATCATTGGTATCTCCATGTTTCCGTATTTCAGGGTTTGTGCCCCCAAGTCGACTACAAGTCCATGTTCTCTCATGAAGTCTGTACCAATGATGCACTCGTCACATATGTCAGCTACCAGAAACGCGTGAGTGAATGTTATTCCGGCCAATTGGATTTTTATGCGGACTTCACCATATACCTTAATCGTTGCTCCTGTAGCTGTTCGCAAGCTGCAACTGCTAGTGTTATGCAGCCAAGACTTCTGCACAAGATTCCTCCTGATGATTGAGGCCGTGGCACCGGTGTCTATTGTTGCCATCCATTTTTCTTTTCCACTGACTACTTCTACTAGAAGGCTTTCGTTGCATCGTTTTGCCAGCGAGACTTGGATGATGGTCCTGGGGCCGTCGACTCCTGCTACCAACTTCTGCCCCGCGAAGTTGGTGCTTAAGCATTTCCCGACTGATGGCTTCGGGAAGGTTGACCGGCTTCTTGATAGCTGTTTCTGCTGGTTTCTTCCTCTATTTGCTTGCCACCACAGTGAGGGCAGTCTTTTCGTCGCACCGGTTCTTTACACTGCCTTTGAAGGTGTCCTATTTTATTGCAATTCCAGCAGCGCATTATTCGTCTATCCCGTCGAGTATCTCGTTCCTCGGCACTAATTCTTGTGCAGGAGCATTCGATAGATGTTACTTCCCTGACGAAATGTGTTCCCCTGGAAGCCTGATTGGCTGCTTCCATCGCCAGAGCGAAGGCAAGTGCTTCAGCAAGGGTTCTTTTCCCGGCCATCCTTACTGCTGACTGTAGCTTCGAATCTGCAATTCCCCTGATAAATGCATCTTTTGCCATTTCGTCGATAATTTCCTGGCCTGCGGTGGGGTATGACAGATGTGCAAGTCTACTCACGTCTGCTTGGAGCTGCTGCAGTGTTTCTCCTCTTTGCTGCGTTCGGCTTTGCAATTGGACCTTGTAGACCTCCTGCATGTGGCTATCCCCAAACCGTTTCTCGATAGCCTGTACTAACGTCACATAATCTTTATGCTTTTCGATGTCTACTGTTTGCAACAATTCTGCTGCACGACCATGCAAGGCCATTGTTAGGGCAAAGCACTTTTCCTCATTGTCCCAGTCGTTTGCACAGGCAGCCATTTCAAACTGCTTCTTATAAGTAGACCATGAGGTCTGGCCATCGAATGAGAGAGGCTTCAACTCTTTTCTCCTTGGACCGCTTAAAGAACATTCTCGCAGTTTCTGTTTTCGCACTGTGTCGAGCTCTTTTGCCAGTTGCTGAACTTTGCTGTCCATTTCTTCGAATTTTTCGCCAACATTCTTCTCTATTCTTTCAAATTTGTTATCTATTTCTTCGAACTTTTGGTGTAGAACGTTATTTTGTTCTTCCAGTTTTTGTTGTAGACTATTCTTTTGGTCGTCGAATTTTTGTTCAATGCTGCTCTTCTGTTCGTCCATTTTTTGTTCCAGACTGTTCTTCTGTTCTTCCAGATTTTTCTTTTGTTGGTCGAGACTGTTCTTCTGTTCGTCCATTTTTTGTTCCAGACTGTTCTTCTGTTCGTCCAGATTTTTCTTTTGTTGGTCGAGACTGTTCTTCTGTTCGTCCATTTTTTTGTTTTGTTCGTCCATTTTTAATAAGAGGAGTTGCATCATTGCAGCCATGTCATTGCCGGTACTTGTCTGTTCATCCTCGTCAACATCAAAGGAGTATACATCAGGATCATGTCCCTCGTTGTTCAAAGCCTCCCGAAGTCGGAGCACCAGGTCACTTTTTCCTCCACTGGCGCTGAGGCTTCTCTTGTTCAACTCGGATTTGAGTTGGACGAGGGTCAACTGCAATAGTTTTCGACCCATTCTAGCTTTTTCAAATAGTCAGAAAACACAATTTTTTTTTTTTTTTTTTTTTTTTTTTTTTTTTTTTTTTTTTTTTTTTTTTACACACAATAAGTCCTATCCCACTTCTGACACCAATGTAATATGTTTGTGTGGGTACAAATGATAGAACTTATTCTTTTCAATACAAATCCCTTTATTCAGTACAGTTACAATTCACTATTTAATTCTTTCTCTCAGTACAATTCAATTTCTCAACCACATATACTTTTCTTATCTTTTACTTAAACCACTTAATCACTTCTTCTAATTAACACTTCAAATTCAACTTTGGAACTGATTTGCATACCTTTGGGATGCTGGTATTTATACTCGAATGACATACTTCGAGAACAATCCTCGCCATCCAGCGTCCCATACAATTTCCAATTTGCTAGAAAATTCGATTCTACTCTCCAGTTGCTAATCCAGTATCGAAACCTTCTAGTCTTCGAGTTTAATGCTAGATGTCGCTGCTCACATTTGAGTGGTTATCACAATATGTTGGCTTTGACTGACAACAAATAAGTTGCGATTTTAAGTGCTAATTACTATAAGTATTCGGTTAGTATAGTTAACAAAAAAATTATTATGAGAGAAAATACCGTTACGAGTGATTTTCTTCGCGGAGTCATATAGCCTATTTTTCTCAAATTTCCATTTATTTAATTTTGATTTTCTTCAGAGATGGTGAATAATTTAAGCTTTTATGGACGAATTTCAAATGTTAACTGTATCTCTGGAGATGGATCTAAAAGTGATGATGATGAAGTAGCAGACTCTAAAGTGGAATTTGAGACCGCTCTAAACAACAGACATCGAATCTGAACCTTTAATCGAACTAGTTGCATCGACTTCATTGGAGAAAAGAACAATTGGATCCGTACGATGAAAATAATTCGGTGATTGGTCTGAAGGGCATTATTTTTCGTTCTTTTTTTAAGAGGAATCAATTCACTTTATCGTCGATCAGTCAAACTTAAAAGTTCTTCAATACAACATAACTAAGCCAGAAAACATAATAACAACCGAAATGGAGCAGTTCGTTGACATGGTGATTTATATGTATGTTTTGTGTTCAACTGCTATCTTCGCGACGTTATTGGATCAAATCCGTTGGCCAGTAAAATCTTTTTGACACAATTACATGCAGCAGGTGGGAAACAATAAAAAGGTTTTTATTGTACTATTCAGTGATAACACCCATTTGAAGCCATTTAGATTCATTTTTTTAAAAATAAGTAAACGGATTCTACAATACTTATTCTAAAAGTAGAGGTTCATGCGGTGGGTGAGCAAGTAATACCGATTAACTGCCGTCACGAACTGAAGCAGTGTAGCCTAGCTAAGCTTCACAAGTGGAGTTTCCGGATTCATTTACGACTTCAAAATTTTTGCTCGAGAGTAGAGTAACACCTTCTCCGAAAATGCAACTGATTTAGGAGACACTGGAAAGTTAGTGGCGAGGCTTATATCTACTGTGGTTCACCTGTGCAAAAATGGATTACTACAATATCTTTGGACACAGTCAGACTAAACCGAGTCCCTAATTCTAAACTGCCAACAGAGAAAGAACTCCAAAAGCAAGGTTGTGGAAGCATGATTGAAAAATTGACTACACGCGATGAATTGAAATCGGGACTGGTATCCTAGTTTGATAACATGCTGTCACAGTGTGTTGGAAGCAAGCCAATCATCACCAAGCAGCGAAAAGAAAAACAGTACAGAGATATTCCTGCTCCACAAGCTGTTAAGGTATATAACATATACATATATGGGTTATACATACGTACATACATACGCTTGGGTTATACAGAGTCCCTTTGCGGTTAAAAAAGTGCTAAAAGAAAATATACATATTTTCGCATGATGGATTTATGGTCAGTAAACGTATGGCTCCGTCAGAATGACTACCGCCTGCCGTTATATGATTTCAAAACTAGCCGTTTTTGAGAATATATGCAAAATCACTTTTGAAAAAATGTGGTTGGCCTTGCAGCAGGTCAGCTGGAATCAGATTTGATAAATGTATAACATTACACCGTTCTCGTAACCCTCAACGCATACGACGCATATTATTTTTTAAACAAATACAATTTTTAATTTATTTTAATAAAAGTTGGTTAAGAATCCTTAAACAAAACCATTTTAAGAGACTTTAATTTTCTTCCTGCTCAGGATTGAATTCATGCAGTAGAGGGTTAACCTGGAATGTACGAGTATCCAAATTGTTTAATTCTGGTGCTGCCTTATGCCCCTCTCTGGGGCATAGGTTATAGTTGGCATACAATTTTGTTGGCTTTCTTGTAACGTACTTCTACTCTGCCCATCTCATCCCAAGTCTCTACGGTTCGTTCTCAACTTGACTGCTCCACATCTTCTTTTGCCTGTCTGCGAACCAATTCCATTGCATAGAATACTTCTTAATGGAATTTTATAGCTTTTAAGAACCTGAATGGTGTGCCTACCCAAATATTTCGAAAAGACGTGTCTGGCCGAGAAATGCAGTTTTGAATCGAGTTTATAACGAAACCCAACAACTTGGGGTAAGAAGTGTAAGAAGACTGCAGTCGATCGATCAGATGGTCAAAGTCGTCATAAGACGAAGATCAACCTGGTTGGAATCACTCAGAAAATCTTATGGTACCTACACTGAATCGAAAGCAGAGACTATCGCCCTCATGCTTGGGGCTCACTTACCAGGTAATGTAATCAGAACCAGCTCACAGCCAGATAGTTAGTTGAATAATACAACACACCATAACTGGTATACCTCATCGGTTGTAGTAGCGGATAAGGCCATTAAATGCACTGATGCATCTTCTGATGGCCCAAGGTCCACATATGCTCCTACTTAAGCTTCTGCCAACACTGAAGAAAACCTTAAGATTCTACTGGAGCTGGCGTTCCTAATGAAAAGTAAGAATACATTTCATTCCATTCCAATAGAAAATACTGGTACTGGAGGCACCTTATCACTAAAGAAATATCAGCAAAAGGAACATTCAAAGTGTACAGCGAACTAGTCCGAGTGTTCAGCTTCGACAGCAAAAGAACCAAAAGAGGATCATAGCTCGCAACACACCTTAAACTAATGTTTACAAAACTAGCAGTTTTCATGACGATTTCAGTTCTAAAGCATTTCATTCACGCTTTCCGAAGCACGAATATGTGCACAATACTCGTAGTTTTTTTTGTCAATTAATCCTTTCTTATGGAATGTGTTATTGCGAAGGGCGTATGACAGTACGGGTTGAACGTATAGATTTTTGGAGCTTCTGTTTTCTGCTCTTTTCTTGCCAGACTTTAACCTTAAAAGTTATTCACTTTATTAACGAACGATGAAAGCATAAGATATCTCCCTCTTTCTCATAATTATCACACTTTTACTTCAAAGAAAATGACATAGACGTCAGGGTCTAGTGTACATGTCCTTAGCATCAGGAATTCTTCTTGCTCCTAACAATCACGAGCTACCAAGAACTAAGATATGGGTATCTGCATAGTGATTGTTCGGGAAACTTGAATTTGAGCCAGTATCGCAGCAATCAGGTTCGTGATGCAGTGCTTGCTTTACCTCTGGTAACTAAATGCGTAAATCCATGTACAGAGTGGCGCGAAATTAATCATCCAATTTTGTTTACTATAATAAATAAAAAAATGATTTTGAGTGATGGACATCTTTATTTGGACCTCTACAATTGTTTCTGTTAAGTGGGAAAGATGATATCCACCAAGTGGCTGCCGCCAGTGTTGATACACATTAGTGCTCATTTTATCCCATTTTGCATGACCTTCCGCAAGATTTCCGGTGATAAATGTTCGCATTCCTGTCGAATATTCTATTTAATGGCTGTGATTGTCTGAGGCTTGTTGGCATAAATCCGCAACTTCAAGTAGCCCCAAAGAAAGAAGTGTGGGATGGTTAAATCGGGCGATCTTGCTGGCCATGCCAAAACGGGAGATTACGCGACCAGGAAACGCTTCCTTCACAAGACCCATTGTGACTCGTGCTGTGTATGCGGTTGCACCGTCTTGTTGAAACCACACGTTCACCAAGCCTCGCTCATCCAATTCCGGCAGTAAGAAGTCGTTTATCATGGCCCTGTAACGTTTGCCAGTAATAGTGATCGTATTGCCGATGGCGTCCTCAAAAAAATACGTCCCAATCGCATCACATAGTGGCCTTGAGTGGATGTAATGGTTCTTCGTACTTCACATGCGGATTTTCAGTGCCCCAGAAACGAAGATTTTGCTATTGACGTAACCGCTTAAGTGGAAATGCGCCTCGTCGCTCATGACGATTTTCGACACAAAATCGTCCTCTTCGTACTTGATATTGAGGATGGTTTTACAGTAATTCACACGCGATTGACGGTCAGGAGGCATTGACTCATGCACTGTTTGCACTTTGTACGGGAACATGTGTAAAATGGCCTAGCGTTTCTAGTCTAGGTAACTTGGGTTAGCACCTTGCATTATCTCAAAAGACCCGCCAGGGAAATGATCAAATGATGAGGACTTTCGGCCATTGCACCCGGACTAAGGTTGGTTTCTGGAATATGAGAACGCTCCTCGACTCAGGGAGCGAAGGACCTCAAAATACTAGACTCCACCAATTGGAACGAGAGTTACTTCGATACAACTTGGACATATTGGGAGTGAGTGAAGTAAGATGGTCCGACTTGGGAGATTATCAATCCCTATCGTGTAACACAGCAAGCAGAAGCTTAACTTCCTAGCACCCCTATGGTGATAGGATTTTATTGGCGACATTCAGGTCAGATGGTGCTTTACTTACTGATGAGGATCAACTCAAGCGATGGAAGGTGCATTTTGCTCCGTTCCTTAGCCGTGTATTCGCCAGCGATGTGCACCCAAATCAAACTGAGCTGCTCGAAGGTGCAATTTCCCGAACTCGCACCTCAAGCTCCCTAAAAAGGGCGGTCTTTTGGAGTGTGAGAACAGGAGAGGCATTTGCTGACTTCCCGCGGTTGCAAAGGTAATAGTCGAAGAAGAACTAATTGAACATTGCGTCGAATGTCGGTCACAACTTCACCTACTGTTCATTAATTTTAAGAAGACGTTCAACAGTGTTAACAGACAGTTTATCTGGCTTGTCTTGCGTAGGAAACTGATGGCTATTACCAAACCAACCTATGATGGGTCTAAATGCCATGTTCTGCATTAAGGAAAGATGTCAGAGGAATTCGAGATTCAAAGTGGTGTTCAACAAGGTTGCGTTCTATCGCCGATACTTTTTTAATAATAATAATCTTAAACGAATTGGCAAAGCAAAGTCTGCGCTTGGATTGTAATGATGTCCATGATATGACGATTAAATGCAATCAGCGTAAACACCAAGCTACCACGATGACGCGTAGGCGTAGTGGAGGCCATAGGACCCCTAAGGGTCCTGTTTATAAGTAAAAATGTAAGTAAGCGTTCTCTGTAAAATAACTTTTCAGGGAGCTTAAGATACCAGTCAACAGGTTGTTGGCAGTCTCTGGACTTATATTCTACAAAAACAATGCAGTACTCGAAATTGTTGCTGCTGCTAAAGATATATTGGTATATTTCATTTACTTAAAACTTAGTGACACATACTTGCGTCCATCTAAATTTAGTCTGGAATATTTGCTTAAAACTAAATTACTCAAACGTAGCGTGGATTCGATATTATAACTGGAGGAATTTCAAGGATTGGACGAATAGCCGGGCCATGTGGAGGAATGCCGATAGCACCGCGCGCATGACGAAGACCAGCTCCACCAAGGCCAGCATTAAGACCAGGAAGGACAGCTTGAGCCACAGGCTTGACGACTACCACCGCTGGCTTTATTTGGATACCGCCCGCTGGAGCATATCCACCAGCTGAGACCGCGACCACGCAGAGAGCCAAGAATACGAGGAACTACAACAAAACGAAAAGGATATGTAGATTTATTTAATTCAAATACGATAAGCACTCATAGGTACGAGTAGGTGACTGCAATATTTGGAAATTTACTCGTACTTTCATTTTGACTGGATTTTTGTGTTCAGGTGACTTCTAAGATTGAAGAATAATATCTGATAGTGAAGCACATAGCGAGAGCACCTTTTATATCAAAATGTGTCAACAAAATTTGATGGCGAAGAACTGGAAATGCAGCAAAAATGTATACTTGTACTTTATTGAATCAATTAACAACTCGAAATTGAATATGTACTTGTGGGTACTTCTTTTGAAAACGTGTTTCCAAATAAGCGATGCAGATGAGCAAGCCTCCTTTTGGTGCAGTGCTAAAAACCTGTCGACCAATTTCGCAAAATCCAAATCAGGTTAAGAAGGTGGCATGACAACTCTGGATATTGCACGAGTGACTGCAAATGAGATATACTATACACACAAGTGCAAGTAGTTTCAGAAAGGCTTCGGCTTTGAGACCTGGATCATAGAAACTGATAGAAATTTTACTTTTTGGTCGAAATAGAGCACGCAGATAAACAACTCATCCATTGCCCCTTGTGCAATCGCTTCAGTGCTAAAATATTAAAAGTATAAATGACGCGTAGGTTTGAAGCATTCTTATCATTGAGGTGATGGATGATACAAAAAAGATAAGACACAGTAGTCAGCTTATATGTTCTCATTAATAGGATAATATCAGCTTTGAAAAGGTTGACCGAAATCTCATTTCTATTACACCCATCGTCAATCGCTGTTTCTTTTAAATAAACCCAGAAGAGTATTGAAGCATCGATCTGGTGTCCAACAAGTTTTAGCTTAAAGTTTCCAGTGCTGCTTGACTGTCCGTGAATATAGTATATATGGGGGCGTTTCTGATTCCTATCCCTAGAATGTTTTTGTTGTTTTTTTTTTCTGTCAGAACAGAGAATTTAGACAGAAAACTAGTCCATTGTAATATTTGTATATTCGTGTTACTGAATTTTCTCAGTATCTCGTTGAAACACTTCTCGAGTAATAACTTCAGCGACAAAGTGCAAACAGTAGCAGCACCAACAATAACAGTGCTGCTGAGTCCCTGGAGCCTGATGCGAGCCTATGCCGTGGATGTTGTGTCGCCCAGCACACTTAGGTTCTAAGCAAAAGCTGACGGTGGAAATGACGACAGAAAGCTGTCAACAGTCTTCCCTATTGAGGATAGCAGGAAAGACCTGACTTCTTAGAAACGTCGGCAAGCATTCGCTTGGTCTGACTGCAATTTGGAGAATCATACCATTATGCTGATATGAAACCTAACTGTAAATAGAAGAACCGAGGACGCAAGTAGTGCTAATGAAGGTTTGGGTCCCAAACCATGATCTATTGTGTCCTCAGATTCAAACAAGACTCAGTGAATTCAGCATTCCGATCAGGTTCAGTGAAGTCTTGAATTGGTTCAGCTAGAAGGTCGTGTGACCGTTCAGTAAGGCTGTAAACGCATCTACAGATGCAAATGCCCTTCACCGATTCTCAACAATATAGTTTGTTGGCATTGCGTATATCTCCGCTTGGAAGACAGAGGAACGTTTATCTTCACGCGGAGTGAAATTTAATGTTGTCGTGTTCGAGAAAGACACGACAAGCGCCGCGTTCTAAAACGGTTTTGTAGCCATATGTGAAGACCCTGTTGAGTTGTTCACACTTCTAATGTCAAAACAAGAAAAAAAAACTTACTGTACATCTCAACGAGTGCATCTAGACCAGAGCCAAGCATGGTAGGAAAAGCCCCATGCATCTGAGCCGCTCTTTGGAGGCTGGTAAAAGCAGTAGTGAGGTATTTTCGTGGAAACTTGTTCCATCTCCATCGCATATTGTCCGCATTTAGCATCCACAATCAGAGTCCCAAAACTAGAACTACGCCATGTTATCTGGCCGTGTGACATATGCCGTCTAATGAATGGTATTGAATCATTTAGCTAGACAAGCGCTCGTACTTTTTCCATCGATACGAGTACCTGCAACTTTTCCGGTGTTCATTTTTAATCCATCGGTATACTAGTTGTTACCTTCAAGGTTTGATATTGAGTTTATTGGGGGTCCCATACTTGTCGATTTGGAATCACTATGTTGAACTTCCTGTCCCAGCATAAAGTATTGTATTTAGTATGCGATCATTTATCGCGCATGTCGAGTTCTGGAATCTCGAAAATTAAGCTTGCGTAGTACGATTGTACTGCTAGTTTCATCTCTCCTGTTTGTATAACCTGACTGCTCTGAACATTGGTTAGAGTTGAGCTGGACTGTACCAAAATTTTGTCACTGCTGAGGCTTAATTTTGCATAAGCAATCCCTTGAGCCGAGTTTGGACTGCAAATGATAGGGTATGTTTCCGTATGTTGGGAACCGCTATTGGCTCCATCGAGAGGACAAGTATCTAAAGCATTTTAGTCTTATTTGTCAGGCCTTCAAAGAGGTACATGACGTCAATGAGTTTAGCCAACCCTGGACTGTTTATTTGTACTTTTGATCATACGAGTGAAAGCTTTAAGTAGCGTCTCATCCTAGACTATAAAAAAGAACCAGCCTTTTATGTTCTGGCTCTAGGTATGGTGAACAGTATGCGGCTATTACCCCCTGAGCAGAATTGTTTGCATTTTTTCACTCTTCGGTGTGACGAAGAAGAACGCCGTCGCCATGTCGTTTAATAATTTTTTAACCTTATTGTAGTGCTCCACTGATTTGCAGTCCAACCTTTATGAACATCGAGCATGGTTTAATAACACTGGAACTCTGGTTGCTGCTGGGAAACGAGGTCGAATTTCCACGTGTTCAAGACTGGCTATGACCTGAATCTGAGTAAAGAAAGGAATGTAGTCAGATCTTGATGGATGGATCCATGTCCGCGGATTTTTTTTTGCTACGTTCTCGCCATAACCCACGACTCTTTAAGAAATCATCCGCATCATACTTTGAATTTGTCTGCGCCAGAGTTGCTGTCTCAAAGCTTAACCTTCACATCTTTTGCTGTCACAAACGTCCTTCCCAACCAATCTATGGATACTTAGACTGACAAGCCCCTATTTACTGCCATTAATGCCACCTCTGAAAAAGAAATGCTCTTCATCGACCGCCTTACCGATTGTGCTGCTACATATCAATCTACATGACGATTTACCGGGAAACTGCTGATTGTCCTATTAGTTGGAGTGAGCCAGCAGCAATTCAAGTTCGTAGCGTAGTGCTTGCCTTTCCTCCTAGGCTAAAATCGCATAAAACTGGCCTATGCCGTCATGGGGCTCACAACCATATACGGAAGAGATAAAAAAAATGTGATGAACCAGCTTATAGCCTCGGAAAATAACGGATCCACTGTTGACAACCCTGGCAAACGATTAAAGGGCAACGATCTTCGGATCTGCACATGGAGGGTTCGGACTCTTAACAGGCCACGTGCCATCAGATAAATTTCACCGCCAGCCAGGAAGTGCAATGGGATGGGCCGAGCATAAGAAAAACGAAGAACTGTGATATCAACTGCAGCCTTGCTATAGGGAGAAGAAACGGCCCTTATTCGGGTGGAGATTTGCCACACGCCACAGATTCAGGCAAGAGGTCTACGAGATAATGTCGTATGACAATCCGCATCAAGGCTAAATTCGCTGGTATAAGCCTCATATGCGCCCATGTCCCTGCGAAATACAAGGACCGCGCCACCATAGAATGATTCTACGAGCTCCTCGACAAGGCATCAGATCAATGTACGAAGTAGAATCGTTTGAATCATATAAATTCGTATTAGGCGATTTTAACGCCAGTAAGAAACTTCGCTGACCGCGTATTCCGAAATCTCTCTACAACTTCTATGCCGCCAGCGGTAAGTACCGAAGACCGAAGTACCGAAGTGGCAACGCTGCCAACGTGCTATCAGAGATGTCGCAACTGATTTTTTTTAGTAGCGTGCGCTCAAGGGATTAAAGTACCCTTAAAACGTTTGCACACAGCGCAGGCGAAGGAAAATTAGGAAGGAAACAAATATAGGTACCGAACCACGTTGGTTTTAAATGTTTGAATGTTACAATGACTAGGAGATAGAGAGCTCGGTAGGGCATGCCACAAGCGAGTTGTTCGGCTTAGGAGCGAATCACGATATTTCAGAGTACGTCCGAAAGTGGGCTTGAGGGAACACTGATGAGCATTCACAGCTAGACGAGTGTTACGGTCGAAGGTTTGAAGAGGTAAAATGCTACTGGCGATTTCCATGGAGCACTGGTGGCGGAAGTGGCGATGGAACAAGGTGAGACACGAGACATTTCGTCGGTACTCAAGGGTATCCATTGACTGAGTGGTATTAGCCTCACCTATGAGTTTTATGGCACGGTTTAGAAACCCATCTAGCAGGTGCAGAGATGTTTTAGGCATACCTATTGAGGCCAGATCAGAAGGGGAAAAGTATTTCTTACATCGCTTGACGAAACCTAGACATTTCGCAGCATTTTTGGCGACATAGAATTTGTGGAATAGAATTCCAGCGTAAGTTGTCATACAGAGAATGGAAAAATTGTCGGTTTCGACGATGCAAGTGCCATTCATGGATAATGGCTGGGTAATTAAATTTCGCTTTAACGACAGCAGACAGCATTGTGTTTTGGAAGCACTAAATTCCACTCTGTTGATAGTATCCCAATTGGTTATGCTGTCAATATCAACATACGCTGCCGTTCCCGTTCTACATCCGAAGAGCGTGGACGTGAGTCTGGAAACGAATATGAAAAGCAGAGAGTACTGTCGTCAGTAAAGAAATACTTTGGATTAGAAGTGGCAGACAAGAGATCATTGATAAAAATTAAAAAAAGAGTGTCGGAGATAGAACGGAGCCCTGGGGCACACCAGCATTTATTTTTGAATACCAGACTTGAAACCATCCAAGACAACTTGAATTGAACGCTCCGAAATGTAATTTCTAATCCATTGAAGAAGAGAGTGGTCGATCCCAAATGCACGAATTTTTGATAAAAGAGCCTGGTACCAAACTCTGTCAAATGCCTTAGAAATATCAAGTGCAAATATCCTGCTTTCGCCAGATTGATGTATGCTTTGGTTCCACTTTTCGATGAGACATGCCATCTAATCACCAGAGGACCTGTTGCTACAAAAACCGTACTGCCGGTCTTTGAGAAGTGTTCGTGTTTCGAGAAATTTCATGAGCTGACGATAGGATTGATGAAAAAGCTTAAGCAGTAGTTTTGCCAGAGGAACACCTGTTCAGAAGAAAGGGAGATATACTAGTGCGAGATCTGGCATAAGAAATATATACCCTCATCTGTTATTCAATGACGAAAGAGATTATCTGATAGATAATACTTAAAAAAACAAAATAAAAAGGAGTTGCCTAGCTAAATCGCATGCCAATGTTGTTAAATAAAATAAATTATAATTAATTTTTCTTGATCAACTTCTCCCATTTGTTATTCATAAGAAACGAGCATTAGCTGAGAGAATATGACACAAGGAATTGGAAAAATATAGGGTGCCTACGTGTTTTTCAACTATGAAGTTGCCAAGTGTAAACAGGTGAGCAATCGTTGTTAATATACCCTCATCTGTTATTTGATATTTTTTTTATTCAACTAAAATGTTATTTGTTTACCTACTCAACGGTATAAGGTTGCCTTAAGAAGAGTTTGTCCCATCCATGGTTGCCTAGATTTTAGATGTTAGGTTTTCAGCGAAGAAATCATCGGTAGGTAATAATAAAGTAATGTACTCGTACGTCACGTAACTATTCTCCCGGTATAAGGGTCTGTTTTTGGATTCGCAGAGGACAAGAAACTCTCTGAGAATGTTGCATTTTATAGGGGTGAATACCTTTTTGCGATGGAAATAATTTTGGTCCTCATGCTGTGACTAAGTGCCCATTTTTGTCGTGCTGATATGGAGTCTGCGGCAAGATTAAACGTTAATTGATTAGAGGCATCATGAATAGTCTGATTTAATGTGAAGTCAACAGGTGATCTGGAGAAAACAGATTTAATACGGCGAATACCAAATGCTCCTCGGCTGAATGTAGATACCACAAGCGGATTGCTACTCCGCGTCTTCATAAGATTGCTTACGTACATAATGGACCACCTGGCATAATTAGGCTGGTTCAATGAGAAGAACAAATCGGTGATGTTGTAAATAGAGTCTATGTACAACTGAAAATCTCTGCTACTTGAAAACCGAATAAACAAATTGATGAACTGGGATGGAGGATGAGGCGGAATTTCTGATGTTTTTGACGACCAAAACCTTTTACTACCTTTGGGACATTGTAGTATTTTTGCCTCAACTTTTGGTCGTACCGAAATTTCACACGCTTAAGCTTGAATCGTACTATGCCTTTTGTTTTGCTTTGATACTCCTCGTCCGATGAGGGATAAAGGATGTCGTTCCAAAGAGAATGGTGTCTGTGATCATATCAGCAGCAGCATCCACGTCGTTATCGATGAAACATAACGAACGACCAGTTAAAATCCCTAAAGAAGGTATTAAGCCCGCTCCAATTGGTTTTCTCGTATTGCCATACGGTTTTTTTATGACACAATGGTCCGACGAGCCTAGAGGGGAGAGCACGTCAACGGTGTACTTATCAGGGTGAGAAGTTAAAAAGAAGCCTAGGGTGTTGGCGGTATGACTATCATCGTCTGGTATTCGCGTGGGCTCATTTACAAGCTGCGTTAAGTTATTTTCCGCAGCGAAGATCTCATCACACCGTCCTTCGGGTGTTGTCTGTCCAGAATGTCGAAGCCACCAAGAATTGTGTATATTGAAATCACCCGTAATAACGATTTCAGTACGAGGATACAGGGATACAATTCTTTGAATGGAGTCAGAAAACGCATCAAACTCGTTAAAAGTCGAATTGCTATCTAGTTTGGGGCTTCTGTAAAAATAGCAGCAGTGGATAATTTGCTTACGGAGATGGAATTTTAACCACCTGAAGTTGAATTCCGGATTGGAACAGGGAATACATTGTGGTGGAGTTTGGTAAGCTACATGACTACGCACGTAAATGGCGAGACCGCTATGATAGAAGAATAATTGCACTATTTCGTAGCCAGGTAGCTTCAGATCAGAGTGATCTGAGAGGTATGGGCGGGGATCTACCTGTGTTTCACTAAGTGCCAAAACAGCTAATCTGTATTTACAGACGTGGACGTACGCAGAAAAGTGGTTGCTTTTAAGCCCGCGAATATTGGCTATATCCACTCTAAATTACTGCATTATAAAAAGGTCAAACACAAACACCGACGATACTAAGCGCGTTTGTGAGGTAGAAATTGAGCTGCGTTTCACCCGACCAACACCAAGAAATCCTTGGTTTGATTAAGAATGCCGGCAAGTACATGCAGCTGAACAAGAAGCCTACAAAGCGGTACTGCAACGAAGGGCGAGAGCTCTACTAGCAGAAGAGACGGGAAGCCTGTAATGTATTTAAACAAAATCAAACAAGTAATGTAATGTATTTAAACAAAATCAAACAGATCTTAACACAAGCTTAAAGAGTTGTCACTTGGACATTGGGTTCGGTTAGCTCTCTTGTTTCCGGCAGCTGACGAGAAAGGATGTCTTTCCCACGACACTCAATTTTAACACAACTTAAAATAAATCTTTATGTAATTAAGACATCTTGTGAAACTATTTTGAATTCCAAATAAATTGAAATATATTACAAATTGGCGACGAGGATGGGATATGAGTAGCACAGAAGAGGAAAGCTCATATAAAAGTGTAAAAAAACAATTCTTAAAGTCAAAAATTAGTGTTGTGGAAAAAAAAAACTATGGCGTATATTGGAAATATAAGTGAATATTCACCAGGAGAAGATTTTACGGCATACAGAGACCGCGTGGAGCAATTCTTTTGTGCAAATGAAGTCCCCGAAAACAAGAAAATAGCTACATTTATCGCATGTATGGGAGAAGAACTTTATAAAGTATGTAAGTCTCTAACAGCGCCCGAAAAACCTAGTAAAAAGACGTTCTTAGAGCTTATGACTTTGCTTGAAGGTCACTACGCACCCAAACTAAACAAAAGAGCTGAAAGATTTAAATTTAGCAAGGCAAAGCAGGAGCCAGGAGAATGTATAAGCGATTTTATTCTTAAACTGAGATCGCTTGCTGAAACATGCAAATTTGGGGACTACATTAAGGATTCAGTGGAAAATTGTGCTGTGTTACGGAGTCAAGCGCTTGAAGATGCGCTTATTGATAAGTTTATTGTTGGACTTTCAAATGAGAAAATCCAGCAGTCGCTCTTGAGTGATGACAGAGGAAATTTTGAGAAATGCTGTGAAGCCGCTCTTAACATAGAAATGTCACGCCGAGAACAACTATCCATACACCCTAGTGAAGTCAACAGAGTAAAATCCGCACCGAGTACCAGTATACACACAAGTAAACTAGATCGTCAGAATCAAAACAACAGAAGTAAAACAAACAAGTTCCATTCAGAGCATCAAAAGACAAATCGCTGCAGACGGTGTGGCAAACCATCACCCCCCCACGATCAAAGTCGGTGTCCAGCAGCTAGTTGGAAGTGCTTTATCTGCGAGAAGGTGGGACATACTAGTGCAGTTTGTAGGCAGCGCAGTCTAAAGAGTAAAAGTCTAGTACATCAAATAATAAGTGTAAACAATTTGGAAACAAGTAAGAAGTTAGAGTGGCAGGGAAAAGTAAACAATATTCACATGGTTTTTGAAGTGGATAGTGGGAGTGGAGCTTCTTTAATTGCAGAAAAGGATTGTAAAGATAAGTTAAAAATAAGTAATTTTAAGGCATGCAATTTACGTTTAGTAACTATTACAGATCAAGAACTTAAAGTATGTGGAAGAATTATTGTAACACTGGAACATGCAGGGAATTTGCACGAGTTGGATTTAATTATCGTATCAACAAATAGAAAGTTTCAACCATTGCTTGGCAGAAACGCATTGGATGTTTTACAACCAAGTTGGCGTTCAAATATTTTATCGTCTGAAGTCAGCGTTCAGGTAATTCAGGAAAAAGAACAATTTGATATCATTTCTGAAATTAAAAACAAGTTTGCATGTGTTCATAATATCGATTTATCTGAACCAATAAGAGGGTTTACAGCTGATATTGTTTTAAAAGCGTGTGTTCCGATATTTCATAAAGCCTATTCAGTTCCTTTTCGCCTCCAAGACAAAGTAGCTTCCGAGTTAGAGAACCTTGTTAAAAACAAAATAATAGTGCCTGTAAAACACAGTAATTGGGCTTCACCCATTGTTATTGTTCCCAAACCAGATTGTTCAGTGCGCATTTGCATTGATTGCAAAGTAACCATAAATAAGTTCATTGAAATGGAACATTATCCTTTGGGAAATAGTGAGGAAATTTTTAGCAGTTTGAGTAACTGTCAATACTTTTGTGTAGTCGACTTGAAGGGAGCCTACCAACAGTTGGAAGTTTCTAAAGAGTCTCAAGAATTTTTGACGATTAACACACACAAGGGTCTTTTTCGATATTTACGCTTGCCATTTGGCGTAGCGAGTGCACCTGCTATTTTTCAAGCTGTAGTTGATCAAATTATAAACGGTATTGACAAAACTTTTAGTTATCTAGACGATATCATCGTAGGTGGTGATACTAAAGATATCTGTAAAAGCCGTCTTATGCAGATATTAACACTGTTGGAAAATTATAACATTAAAGCAAATCTCGGAAAATGTAAATTTCTTCAGAACTCTGTTGAGTATCTAGGGCATATTATTTCTTACAACAAAATTCAGCCAAACCCAGAGAAAATAGAAGCGATTCAGAGTGCGCCGTGTCCTAAAACGAAATTGGAGTTACAAGCATATTTAGGGTTGATAAATTTTTATCGTCGTTTTGTGCCAGGGTTATCGGGTCACTTAAATGAATTGTACAAATTGTTGAAGGCCAATACAAAATTCGAATGGACTTCAATATGTAACCAAGTTTTTGAAAAATCGAAGCAGCTTTTTCTAAAACATAATAAGTTGGAGTTGTTTGACCCCAATAAACCCATTATAGTGGCCACTGACGCAAGTCCTTATGGGGTTGCTGGAGTGATGTCCCATTTAGTAAATGGAGAAGAGCGTCCAATAATGTTTGTGAGTTCAACTTTGTCTCCTGCTGAGCGAAATTATTCGCAACTTCATCGGGAGGGTTTAGCTGTCATTTTCAGTCTCAAGAAGTTTTTTAAATACTTGTATGGTAAAGAATTTATTCTCTATACCGATAACAAAGGCATAAAAGAAATATTTAGTCCCTGTAAGGGCACATCTGCGGTAGCGGCAGCCAGACTACAACGTTGGTCAATTTATTTGTCTCTTTTCCAGTATAAAATTGTGTATCGTTCAAGTAAAAACATGGCAAATGACGACGCTCTCTCACGATTACCACTAAATTTAAGTACTAAAGTAAAAACACTTTCTATCAATTCAATTAATTTTTTCGATGATTTACCTTTGAAGTTATCTCAAATAAAAGAGGCTCAGAAAGAAAATGTTGATCTTCGACAAGTCAAAAAGTTTCTAAAATACGGCTGGCCTAAGGAAGTCAAGTCAACACTAAATCCATATAAAATGAAAGAAAATCTTCTGACAATTGAAGATGATGTTCTTTTTTATGGCAGTAGAGTGATAATTCCAAAAAAACCTGATAGGGGAAGTACTAAGTGTGCTGCAGAATAATCACAATGGGATGGTGTTAATGAAAAAAGCGGCTCGATCATATGTATGGTGGCCGAGGATCGATGAAGACATCGAAGATTTTGTAAACAATTGTATGACATGCATGCAAACCTCAAACATACCCAAAGAAAAAGTAGAAACTAAGTGGCCAAAATCTACAATCCCTTTTGAACGTATCCATCTTGACTTTTTTCACTTCCAGGCAAAAAATTACCTTATAAACGTAGATGCTTTTAGCAAATTTATTGAAATAGAACACATGAATAGTATGACCACGAAAGCTTTAATAAATGTCTTAACAAGTTTTATTTATAAGTACGGATTGCCCGGTGAAATAGTTGTTGATAATGGCACTCCCTTTGCGTCGTATGAATTTAAAAAATTTTGCATGAATAATGATATCAAATTGTCCTTTAGTCCAGCTTACCATCCCCAAAGCAATGGTCAGGCTGAAAGATCAGTACAGATCATTAAAAAAGTGTTGAAAAAGTTTTTACTATCAAAAGAATCAAAATTGACTATTGAAAATCGAATTAAATTGTTTTTAGCGAACTACAGAAATACACCCAACTCGTCAAATTCCTTAAGTTCTAGCGAACTCATATTTAGATATAAGCCAAAAACTTCTTTAGATTTTATAAATCCAAAAAGACAAATGAATTTTAATAAAGAAAGAAAAGAATTATTCAAAAGAAAATCTAAAGAAAAAATCAACCAAAATCATTCAAAAAATTATGTTTGTAATAATTCATTTAGAGAAAAGGATTTTGCATTATATAAAAATCCATTCAAAAGTATAGTAAAATGGTTAAAGTGTCAAATAATGAAAATAATAATAAATAAGTAACTTAAGATACCTAATCAAGGTAAATAATGTTGTAAAAATTGCTCATATGAACCAGCTTAAGAAAATTACAAATTCCAAACATAACTTCTTTAGCTCTAGAATTCCTAGACCGAAAATATCTGAAAACATAAAAATGGAAACAAAATTCTTACCAAGACGTTCGGATAGATTAAAAAAGAAATTTGAAGATATTAAAAATAATCTGACTTCTGTTAAAGAATAAAATATATATATCTAAGTTAAGTTCATGTATCTAAGTTAAGTTGGGGAAAGTAATGTAATGTATTTAAACAAAATCAAACAAGTAATGTAATGTATTTAAACAAAATCAAACAGATCTTAACACAAGCTTAAAGAGTTGTCACTTGGACATTGGGTTCGGTTAGCTCTCTTGTTTCCGGCAGCTGACGAGAAAGGATGTCTTTCCCACGACACTCAATTTTAACACAACTTAAAATAAATCTTTATGTAATTAAGACATCTTGTGAAACTATTTTGAATTCCAAATAAATTGAAATATATTACAAAGCCCATTAACTTCAGCAGAAAAAAAAAACGAGCACGAGAATAGCGTAATCGAAGATATTGAGAGGGTGTACTCCAGGAATAACGTACGGAAGTTTTACCAACATGTAAAAAGAACGTATCACGGCAAGAAGACCCGTACAGAAACCTGTAGATTTGTAGAAGGGGCCTTTTACTGGAGTCAGAGTCGGTACTGAGAATATGGAACAACTTCTTCTGGAGACTGTATAACGGTGAAGACACCCAAAATCCCGCGTTCAGACAGAATAGAACGTTCAATTTAGACGATGATAGCCAAAACATCCGTCCGCCTAACTAAAACGAAGTAAAGATAGCAATATCTAAACTAATAAATCAGCTGAACCTAACGGCTTACCGTTCAATATATTTAAAGCTGCTGGAAATGATTTTGTGGAGAGCATGCACCAACACATTCCTTAGATTCGGTTTTAAGTCTGATATTCACAAAATAAATGCTTGTGTGCCTCAGGGCTCGGTTCTGTCTCCGGCACCCTTTTTAATTTTCATCAACCATCTCTTGTTTTTCACTTCTAATCTAATCTTCCTTTGCTGACGACAGTACTCTCTGCTTTTCGTATGCGTTTCCCGACTCACGTCCCTGCTCTTCGGCTATAAAACAGGAACGGCAGCGTATGTTAAGCTCACTAAATGCCGAATATGTATGAGTGCCAGTCAATCACTTTTCTTGTGCTAGGGTGAAAAGTTTTGTGCAAGCGTTTCTAAACGGTTCCTTGAGAGTTCAGAAGGTAGTGTTTCTGACAGTATTCATCTGTATTTTTACCAATCAGTTCTCCGATAATTTCGGAATGCTAGTTGGCGAGGAGGAGCATCATTCAGACTGAATTGGATATATCTGTGATCTGAAAAAGAGTGTTCAGGCGATACCAATTAGTTCGTTACCATTTGAGTGATGTTGTCGGAGACTAGAGTGTATCTAGCACTTCTTGTCGGTTTCTGGTTATGAAAGTGACTCACCTCGTTAGTGTCGCTACTGCCTTACATCGTGTGATGTGCGTTCGCGTCGCACCCGACGATGGGGTCAATTTTTTGCCATTCAGCTTTCAAAACCACCCTTTCTAGGTTGCCACCAGGGAGAGGGCCCACATAGTCGTGGCCAAAGTAGGAGAACGAAGTAGGTAGTAAGAGTACATTAAGGCTACGTTTCACTAACACACCAATTCTGATCTTACCTTTGTCTTTTGTATAGAGAGGAACGTATTCAAGTGTCCCAAGTCCACGAACCAAGCCTTTTACAATCCATGGTTCCTGGATTAGAATTTTCCGCGTGCGGTCGAGGCTTTTTTCCAGTGTGAAAGTTAAATGACTGTATCATTACACTCAATCGGGGAAGCCTCAACCACGGTTTCATTTGAGTACTCCAATTTGCAAATGTGTCCAAAAGCTCATCTCCAGAAAGATATGAGTCATCGCTATCGATTTCAGGGAAGGATATCGACGCTTTTGTAAACCATTGGAGTTAGTGATACGAATTCGAACGCAACCGTGCCCTTAGTCTGCGCCAGAAGGCTAGGCACATCTATAAAAGCTCCTTAATTCCTTCAGTTTCGCTACTTTCCAGCCATAAGTCAGAAGGGTGGGGTTACTGAGCGTAATGTTAATCTCCAGAATGTCTTCTGGGGAGGAGGGTTCAGCTGGGATGCAGATGCGAGTTCTAGGTGTACTAGGGATATACTTCTTAGCCCCAACTTCGAGTTTTGCACCCAACCAAAGGTCTCCTAATCCACCTACGGCTTTAGTATTGTATAAAGATTGTGATAAGCTTGACATAGCCATGGTACTAGCCAGCATCGTTTGTAACAGGAGGTGGTCCGCGATTTTCAGGCATGATTGCCAATAAGCCGCCCGTAAGCTGTGACTTGACCAACTGCCACCATTCAAGTAAAATTGATCCAACGGCGTCGCTTTTTTTAGATCACCGCGATCGTTATTTCGTCTTTCTTACGCCATAAAGTTTATTGAAAATTAGTATCAGACTTATAAACCAGTACTTGCCGATACATATGTTGTATATCCGCTGTTACGGAATCTTAAAAGAATTATGATCAAGTCGTCTTGTAACTTTGGGCTTGAATATATTGTAGTTCATTGAATATTGAATATATTGTATTCAGTGAAACGCCGGTTGATGTCTTACTCATACATGATGCATCAAACACCGCTCTAATTTTTGTGATTGAGCTACACGTCTTGAAGACAGGATGCTGTGGCATAAAAAAATGCGACGTGGATGAATCAACATTTTCAACTATTCAATATAGTCTGAATACGTTTGCTTTATAACTCGAATTTGCGTGCCAGGCTCAACCGGCGTGTAGCAACGGTTAATGAGTATCCGAGAGTTGATGAATCAGCATAGAATGGTAAGCACACTACATAGCACCCGGAATCAACCTAGGCAATAACCTTGTCTTTAGTATTAAGAAGTGAGTTGTCGTTATATATATATATAACTTATTTCAGGATTCCAATTTCTCTGAGATAGACTTCGACATATAAAATGTTTTGCGACGGGACGATGGAGATGAAGTGACAGGTTAAGCGATAACATAACCAAACTTGGGATTGCATAAGTAAGAGAGTCTGGGCCCAAGGAGTATTGCTCACCGGTTAACAAATCCCAAAATAAATCGCCACCAATCGAGAGACCCACGCGCTTGGGCCTATTAAAATCAGAGTCTGCAAATCTAATATCTGATGGTATGGAATATACCATTTGAAGCGTCGACAGAATTCGGAGTATAAGAATCTGTTATTTTTGGTAAAATAGTTCCATGAATATCGAAGCTTTCAGAATCATAAATGAAGGAGCAATAACTTAATTTGCAATGGCCACGGGATTTAATGCTTACTATAGCTCCTATAAAGGTATCGCTTCTGATTCAGTGTGCTATTATCATCTTGGTAAACTTTTCCGAAATATAATAATCTGTGGATCCACAATCCAATAGGGAATGGCTGAGCCGTTAGCAACGTATACATTGATAGTCACGGAAGCTAATAAAACTTGTTCATTTTCAAGGAATTGTGAAGATAAAAGTGCCTTTTCACCACTACCACTACCACTACTCAATATCTGAACAATGGGTTGGATACCTTCAAAATGCAGTAGGATGTAGTGATTCCATGAGTATGTATCACACACAACCTCGACGAATTGGACAGAGTATCACAGTTGACAACGATAACTTTGGGATCTTAAGGAGCTCTGCCTCCCTTGGTTCAGCTATCAATTCAACGATACACCACCTTACTTAATTACTTAGGGTGGCGCTACAGTCCGGGTGAAACTGGGCCTCAACCAACAAGCTCCTCCATCCAGCTCGATCTTTAGCTGGCTGCCTGCAGTTTCGCACGCTAGGTTTATTGAGGTCCCCTTCTACTTGCATGCGCCACCTGAGTCGCGGTCTTCTTTTACTGGGCTGTAACTCGGGGCCGAAAGACTTCGGACCGGAGCATTGATGTCCATCGGTTCTACATGACTCAGCCATCTCAGTCGTTGGACCTTCACACTTCTGGCTATGTCGATGTCAGTTCACCCTTGTATTTCATCCAATCCCGGACATGATTGGGATTATTAGGAATTATAGGGTTACTTTTGTTGTTCGACAGAGGGCTTTGCTAGTCTATTGCCTTCTTAGCTCAAAGAAGCTGCGATTGGCTAGGGTTATTCCTCGCATGATCCCAGCGCTGGTGGAAGTCTATGTAGACATAGTCCATAACTATCTCAAAGTAATATCTGCCGAGGGTGACGTTCTGTCCTTGACGTCAGTGTTTGGTGTCCTTCCTTGCTGATAGTATTGACCGTTAAACCCACCTTCGCTGTTTCCGTCTCAATACTCGCGAAAGTGCCACTGGCATCACTCTGCTTTCTTCCGTTTATGTCAATTTCATAGGCATATGCGAGTAATGGGACAGACTTTTTAAAGATGTTGCCTTTTCTTTGAAGAATGATGTTAAAGAAATCGCGTCACAGCGCGTCGCCTTATCTAAATGCTTTTCTGACATCAAAGGTCTCGGTGAGTTCTTTATCGACCTTAACGGAGCATCGACCTTAACAAACGGACGATTTTAGCAGGGATGCCAAAACTAGACTTTGCTCTGCATAGCTTGTCTCCTTCAAATCGATGAATAGCTGGTGTGATTTGGAGTTTTTCCAAGATCTGCAGTGGTGTGAATATTTTGTCAATGGTAGGTTTTCCTGGCGTAAAGTCACACTGATATGGACCAATCAGATTGTTGACGAATGGCTTCAGGCGTTCACACAATACGGTCGAGAGGTTAAGAAGGCTGAGGATCTCTTTTCGTGAAGATCGGACAAACAATGCTGAGGTTCTATTCATCGGGGATACTTTCGTCAGCTGCCGCTTTGAAGAGTTCGCTAGTCAAGCCGTCTGCTCCAGCAGCTTTGTTGGACTTAAGCCCAGATATGGCCACTTTCAGCGGTTTCGTTATGGTGGACGAGTGAAACCCACCACAGAACAGATGGCTTTTTGGAAATGTTACCACTGGTCTGCAATACTTTATGCTGGTGGCATAGGATCTTTTAAGAGATTAAGGGAGACTCGATTGGAAAATATCTCATGCGTATAAGCTTGTATTTGCAATGTTCGGGATATACGCAACCGTACCTTGGATCCAACTAGGTAATGGCCCGTGTCGATGTTGGCCGCTCGGAATGATCGGACATCCATAATACTGGAATTGCAATGTGGCCAATCTGGTTGACGGCTGATTGATCAGGAATTCATTATCGGCGGTGGTACCGTACAGGCTATACTTTCCGACAGTACAATTTAGTGTCATAGTTGAGGCACTGCTCGCAGGTCTTGTCCACGAGCTCGTAGAAGCTATCTTTGGTGCCGTCATCTTCTACCTGTGTGGGGGCGTTGTTACGAGGCGCCCTTTAATATTCAGGAAATACAAGACTTCTTGCCATTAACTACAATTGATGTGTAGAAAGAGTTGCAACACTGGGCATCGCCAGGTTGATACTCCTCAATGCCTTATCATTTCAACAGCACCCAGCCACTTATAATCGGAAGACGGTATAATTTTTGCAAATGGCGCCGCTCGTCAATCATATTTGAAATTTGTGAACTAGACAGCTGCAGTATACAAACAGACAAACAATGGAGCGCTATACCGTGTCGATGTTTTTGACCAATAATCGGTCGGTGGTGTTAGTGCAGCGTGAATTTCGACGTCGATTTCCTAATCGTGTCGCGCCAACTGGGCAATCATTCCGGCGTTTAGCTATTCGACTCGAACAGAGTGGAGCCACAGGAGACCATGCAGGGCGTGGCCGGCATCGGACTGGTCATTCGGCCGAAAATATCGCGGCTATGGCTGCTGATGTCGCTGAGAACGAAGAAATATCAACAAGGCGACGGGCCATGTAATTGGGCATCACCAGACAGCGAATTTTAATGAAAGACTTACACATGTTGCCGTACAAAGTGCAAACAGTGCATCAGTTAATGCCTCCTGACCGTCAGTCGCGTGTGAATTACTGTAAAGCCATCCTCAATCTCAACAACGAAGAGGACGATTTTGTGTGGAAAATCATCATGAGCGACGAGGCGCATTTCCACTTAAGCGGCTACGTCAATAAACAAAATCTTCATTTCTGGGGCACTGAAAATCTGCGTGTGATGCACGAAGACCCATTACATCTACTCAAAGCCAATGTGTGGTGCGGCGTTCACGCGGGAGGAGTGAGTGGGCCGTATTTCTTTGAGGGCGCCATCGGCAATACGGTCACTGTTACTGGCGAACGCTACAGGGCCATTATAAACGACTTCTTACTGCCGGAATTGGATGAGCGGGGCTTGGTGAACATGTGGTTTCAACAAGCACGAGCCACAATGGATATTGTGAAGGATGCGTTTCCTGGTCGCGTAATCTCCCGGTTTGGCGATTTGGCATAACCAGCCAAATCGTCCGATTTAACCATCCCAGACTTCTTTCTTTGGCGCTACTTGATGTCGGGGGTTTATGCTTCAGATAATCGGAGCCCTTAAGGAAAATATTCGAGAGGAATGCCAAAGTTATAACAGATCAGTAGAAATAAAACGAAGAAAAACTCTTATCAATCTCTGGTTCTTCGGGTTAAGAAGGCAGTAAAACCGTAGTTTCCCGAAGAACTAAGCAGGCTCTACATATAGAAGACCTTGATCATCCAAGTCCCACTTTATGGAGCTGAAAAGCATGGATTCTATCGAAAGGTGAATCCACCTTCGTAAAGAATTCTTCGTAAAATATTCAGTCCCGTTCGCGTTGACGGGCTTTGGAGGAGCAGATTCAAAGACGAACTAACCAAACTGTACAGCGATAAAGATGTAATCAGAAAACTACGCATCAATCTCCGGAGATGATGTGTAAAGAAATCACTGCTCCTAACCGCAGACACTTCAAATCAAACCGGGAGGAACAACGCAGTAGAGGGAGACTTAGGTGGCGCGCACAAGTAGAAGGAGACTTCAACCGACTTAGAGTACACAACTGGAAGTAGTTAGCTAAGGATCGAGTTAACTGGAGGGGCTGTGTTTGACACCGAAATTTAGCGCCACCAAGTAAGTAAGTAATAAGCCTTAATAAATTAGTTCGGAGTTTACTCGGGCCTCAAATCAAATTAAATCAATTTTGTTGATTGAGACGCAGATTCTGTTCAAAGCTTAGCGCCACATAAATCGTCGACAATACAAATAAGCATTCCTAATTCCTTTTTATATTGTTGTACTTAAGCAGAACTCTTGGGTTAGGCATCAGACTAATAATATTGTACCTAAAGTATCTACGTAAATCCGTTTGAGTTAATTGTATCTAAACTGGTTTTCCCAGTTAGTTAAGTTCCAGTTTGTATACATATGTGTATCTGATGCTACCCCGTTGGGTGATCGTGACTCAACAGCTGTACTTTCAAAGCAGTGAAGGGTAAGAAAGTCGGATTAAGAGCTAACTTGTTGAGCTTGC
Source organism: Volucella bombylans (assembly GCA_949129095.1). Lineage (NCBI taxonomy): Eukaryota > Metazoa > Arthropoda > Insecta > Diptera > Syrphidae > Volucella > Volucella bombylans. The sequence continues at coordinate 62,556,882 of OX422143.1, read as the reverse complement.
GGCTTGTTTAATGCAACCACAGAGAATAGTAACTCACTAACGATTTTAGTGTCAGCACCATCTTCTACATTTAGGATCAATTGCTTCGCTGCCGAAATTTAAAGTCCATAGATACTCGTAGATACGTAGTGGGCATGAACTTCAAATTCACGTACGCTAGTCGCTAGATTTCAAGGAATGCCTTAATAGTACGACTACTAGTGCATACAATCACAAATTTAAATTGATTTTAACTAATTCTCGTTTCTCACTAAAGATCAACACCAATTACTATGGGGGCGACTTTATTTTTGTGTCGATGGCGTGTTTTTGTTTTTTTTCAAAATCGGGGCTAAGAAACAAAAACAAAACAAAATCAAAACAAAAAGCAAATAATCCCCAAAAAATTTCTCTAAAACTGATCGAAGTTTCTCAATGAAACAATAAATTAGAAATATGCAAATGCAAGACCATTTGCTCTTCAGGTACATAAACACTCAATAGATCAAATTGGCTGTTCAACATTTTCAAGACTAGGCAAAGCCTCTGCAGCCGGTTTTTGTTTCGTTTTTTTAAAATATGCGTACATGTGGTGTGACTTCAAAATCACAACCCAGTCTTAACTTGACTCGAGTTCAATGACCTCTGATTGATAAACGTGTTCCTCTTGAACTAATGACTCAATTACCATTTGATTAATGTAATTTGTTTGAAATACAAGTCTGAGACTTGGCTTTTTGGTTAACGAAAGACGACCGATATTGTTACTACGCCGTATTGTGGGTATAAAAAGGTTTGGCGACGTTTCGAAGTAAAGCAGAAATAAGTCTTAAAGTCAAGGTTGTCATTAAAGTGTTACTACGCGTGCAAAATGAAAGTGAGAAAACGAAAGTTAGAATATATTTAAAAATCGAATCAATCATTTGAAAACATTTTCAGTTTACTGGACCTCTTGTTGTGGTATTGATTGGATTTACAATACAAGCAACTGTGAAAGCCATAGAGAATATACCCTACCCTGGACCAGTTCATGAAGCTAGAATGATGAACATACCGGTTCATCTTATCAATTATATTGAATTTGAGCCACTTGAGCCACAAAATCCAGTTCCGTTGGAAACTGTCAACGCCAAATATCTGATTGATCCTATTCCGTAGGATCAATACGTATTGACATCGTTCGAGCATGTCGATATCAATCTAAATTTAATTTAAGTTTTAAGAATCTGGTAAATTGGCCAACCGGGAGGTATGTAGCAACTGACATTTATCGAAATATATTCAACAACAGCTTGTGACTTTGATTTGGTAAACATACCGTCGTTAGATAATGTTTTATTAGTTTCAACTCTATAAACAGAGCGCCTTCAAGGCCCATCATACTCGTATTTAATAGGCTTTGTTTTTAGGCAAGACTCGAGGCCCGCGAATTTTAAGAATAACGTATAACTACATAGTATTGCTCAGCTACTGGCGACTGTAAAGAGGATCTTCAATTCAAAACAATGAGAAAGACTTGAATAATTGGAACAGGCTGAGCTTTTCCTCAAAAATAACGCTCACAAAACAATTCGAAGACATGTCGCGGTGATCTCCCTTTATTTTGGATCGGACAAACAATGCTGAGATCCCATTCGTCGGGCATACTTTCGTCGACCCATATTTTAGAGATGAGTATCGTATCATCACCTGCTGCCTTAAAAATTTGGTCGGGTCCAGCAATTTTGTTAAACTTAAGCTCGAAAATAGGTGGAAGTAAATGTTGTCTGTTTTCGTCCAGGTGGAATGTTCGATTTTCTGCAGAAATAATTTTTCCAAATCCTGAGGTTTCCTTCTCCATTCTTGCAGATTTCTGTTCGGACTTTACACATTTGGCATGTTTACTTTATTTTTGTGTGAAACTTCCGAATTTCATTCTTCCGGTAACATCTCTCTAAGGGCTCAATCGAGCTCGATACATCTTTTTTTCTCCCAAAGTTTGCCATTCTTCATCATCGAACCAGGGATTTCTTTGTTTGGGCTATGATGTCAATATTCTTCTACGTTCAATGCTTGCGGCATCGGACACTTCAACAGGTTAAAGGAAACTCGGTTGGAAAAGACCCTGTCGGTCTCTTGCGATTGTAGCCATTCGTTGAACTTCTTCCTAGTCGTTCGTTGGTTGGCTATAACGAGATAATGGTCGGAGTCAATGTTAGCAGCCCGGAACATTCGGTTAAAGTACTCTTAAAATGTTTGCACACAGCTCAGGTGAAGGAAAATTAGGGAAGAAACAAAGATAGGTACCGAACCACGTTGGTTTTAAATGTTTGAATGTTACAATGACTGGGAGATAGAGAGCTCGGCAGGGCATGCCACAAGCGAGTTGTTCGGCTTTGGAGCGAATCACGATATTTCAGAGTACGTCCGAAAGTGGGCTTGAGGGAACACTGATGAGCATTCACAGCTAGACGAGTGTTACGGTTGAAGGTTTGAAGAGGTGGAATGCTACTGGCGATTTCTATGGAGCACTGGTGGCGGAAACAGCGATGGAACAAGGTGAGACACGAGACATTTCGTCGGTGTTCAAGGGTATCCATTGACTGAGTGGTATTAGCTCACCTATGAGTTTTATGGCACGGTTTAGAAACCTATCTAGCAGGTGCAGAGATGTTTTAGGCATACCTATTAAGGTCAGATCAGAAGGGGAAAAGTATTTCTTACATCGCCTGAGGAAACCTAGACATTTCGCAGCATTTTTGGCGACATAGAATTTGTGGACATTCCAACGTAAGTTGTCATACAGAGATTATAAAGTTTTTCGGTTTCAACGATGCAAGTGCTATTCATGGATAATGGCTATGTGTCTAAATTTCGCTTTAACGACAGCAGACAGCATTGTGTTTTGGAAGCACTAAATTCCACTCTGTTGATAGTACCCCAATTGGTTATGCTGTCAATATCAACATACGCTGCCGTTCCCGTTCTACATCCGAAGAGCAGGGACGTGAGTCCGAGAAGGAATATGAAAAGCAGAGAGTACTGTCGTCAGTAAAGAAATACTTTGGATTAGAAGTGGCAGACAAGAGATCATTGATAAAAATTAAAAAAAGAGTGTCGGAGACAGAACGGAGTCCTGGGGCACACCAGCATTTATTTTGTGAATACCAGACTTGAAACCATCCAAGACAACTTGAATTGAACGCTCCGAAATGTAATTTCTAATCCATTGAAGAAGAGAGTGGTCGATCCCAAATGCACGCATTTTTGATAAAAGAGCCAGGTGCCAAACTCTGTCAAATGCCTTAGAAATATCAAGTGCAAATATTCTGCTTTCGCCAGATTGATGTATGCTTTGGTTCCACTTTTCGATGAGACATGCCATCTAATCACCAGTGGACCTGTTGCTACAAAAACCGTACTGCCGGTCTTTGCGAAGTTTTCGTGTTTCGAGAAATTTCATGAGCTGACAATTTATCAGCGTTTCCATAACCTTGGAAAGAAGGAATGTAAGTGCAATGGGTTTGAATAAGATTCGCATTTTTTAGGGACGGGCTGGACAAATGCTTAATATCCATCTGTTCGGAAAGAGTACTAAAGAGTATGATTAATGAAAAAGCTTAAGCAGTAGTTTTGCCAGAGGAACACCTCTTCAGAAGAAGGGGAGATATACTAGTGCGAGATCTGGCATAAGAAATATATACCCTCATCTGTTATTCAATGATGAAAGAGATTATCTGATAGATAATACTTAAAAAAACAAAGCTAAATCGCATGCCAATGTTGCTAAATAAAATAAATTATAATTAATTTTTCTTGATCAACTTCCCCCATTTGTTATTTATAAGAAACGAGCATTAGCTGAGAGAATATGACACAAGGAATTGGAAAAATATAGGTTGCCTACGTGTTTTTCAAATATGAAGTTGCCAAGTGCAAACAGGTGAACAATCGTTGTTAATATACCCTCATCTGTTATTTGATTTTTATTTTATTCAACTAAAATGTTATTTGTTTACCTACTCAACGGTATAAGGTTGCCTTAAGAAGAGTTTGTCCCATCCATGGTTGCCTAGATTTTAGATGTTAAGTTTTCAGCGAAAAAATCATCGGTAAAGGCAACTATTTTCCTGTTATAAGGCTCTGTTGTTGGAGCTCGCAGAGGACAAGAAACTCTTTATAGGGGTGAATACCTTTTCGCGATGGAAATAATTTTGGTCCTTATGCTGTGACTAAGTGCCCATTTTTGTCGTGCTGATATGGAGTCTGCGGCAAGATTAAACGTTAATTGATTAGAGGCATCATGAATAGTCTGCTTTAATGTGAAGTCAACAGGTGATCTGGAGAAAACAGATTTAGTACGGCGAATACCAAATGCTCCTCGGTTAAATTTAGATACCACAAGCGGATTGCTACTCCGCGCCTTCATAAGATTGCTTACGTACATACTGGACCACCTGGCATAACTAGGCTGGTTCAATGAGAAGGACAAATCGGACATGTTGCAAATAGAGTCTATGTACCACTGAAAATCACTGCTATGGATGCTTCTTGAAAACCAAAGAAACAAATTGATGAACTGAGATGGAGGAAGAGGCGGAATCTCTGATGTTTTTGAAGACCAAAAGCTTTTACTGCCTTTGGGGCATTGTAGTATTTTTTGCCTCAACTTTTGGTCGTACTGAAATTTCACACGCTTAAGCTTGAGTCGTACCATGCCTTTTCTTTTGGTTTGATACTCTTCATCCGATGAGGGATAAAGCATCTCATTCCAAAGAGAATAGAGTCTGTGATCATATCAGCAGCAGCATCCACGTCGTTATCGATGAAACATAACGAACGACCAGTTAAAATTCTAAAGAAGGTATTAAGCCCGCTCCAATTGGCTTTCTCGTATTGCCATACGTTTCTTTTAGGAATTTTTTCTTTAACTGTGTGGTCGGTGTACGAGAAGTTAGCTGATATGACACAATGGTCCGACGAGCCTAGAGGGGAGAGCATGTCAACGGTGTACTTATCAGGGTGAGAAGTTAAAAAGAAGCCTAGGGTGTTGGCGGTATGACTATCAACGTCTGGTATTCTCGTGGGCTCATTTAGAAGCTGCGTTAAGTTGTTTTCCGCAGCAAAGATCTCAGCACACCGTCCTTCGGGTGTTGTCTGTCCAGAATGTCGAAGCCACCCAGAATTGTGTATATCGAAATCGCCCATAATACCGATTTCAGTATGAGGATACAGGGATACAATTCTTTGAATGGATTCAGACAGCGCATAAAACTCGTTAAAAGTCGAATTGCTATCTAGTTTGGAGCTTCTGTAAAAATAGCAGCAGTGGATAATTTGCTTACGGAGATCTAATTTTAACCACCTGAAGTTGAATTCCGGATTGGAACAGCGGTTACATTGTGGTGGAGTTTGGTAAGCTACATCACTTCTCACATAAATGGCGAGACCGCGGTGAAAAAGAATAATGCCAGTAGTTCGTAGCCAGGTAGCTTAAGATCAGAGTGATTTTAGTGGTGTGGGCAGGGATCTACCTGTATTTAATTAAGTGCAAAAGCAGCTGGAGAGATAAATACAAATCTGGTTCAGATGGAAAGGTATGACATTTTTCGTGCTGATAGAGTTCGGCGGACTGGAGGAGGAGTTGCAATCTATGTTCGTAAGGGTATCTTTAGAAATATAAAAATTGTATGCAAATCCCAGGGCGCGTGTCCTATGGACTACCTGTTCATAGAGTTATCTACTGCTCACGACTCAATTCTGCTTGGTGTAGTTTACAGGCCTAATAAAAATATTAATCTGTGCCAGCTTACATCGATACTCGAAGACATTTCACTGACCGCCCCGAATTTTATCTTGTGTGGTGACTTAACCAATGACCTCCTTACAGAGTCTGACCTAATAGACGATCTGGGATCACTAAACCTATTTCCCGTAAGCTCAGTCACCCCAACCCATTTTGGTGCTACATCTAGCACCCTACTGGATGTTATATTCATTTGTGATCTCAATAAGGCGCTCTTCTACGACCAGTTGTCAGTTCCCGGTTTTTCTAAACATGATATCCTTTACTTAACGTTCGATTTCAATTTCAATATTTCATCCAGCCCAATACAGTTCAGGGACTTTAATAGCATTGGCTTCGCTATGATCGAAAGAGACATGCGTGATATTAACTGGGAACAAATTTATTACATGTCTTCAATAAATCTACAAGTCGAGTTCTTACAGTTGAAAATGGTTGAACTATTTGAGAGACACGTACCCATACGAACGAAAACTTTTAAGCCCAACCACAATTCCTGGTTGACCTCAAATAATCGCCACCTAATGCAAAAACGCGACGAAGCTTACAAAAAATGGAAGCGTTTCAGAGTGGAAGAGTTTCATAGAACTTATCGTTCACTTCGTAATATAGTTGTTTGCAATATACGGGCGGCCAAAATTCGATTTTACTCAAAACGGTTGAATCCTTCGTCAACCGCGAAACAGTTATGGAGAATCTCAAGGAGATTAGGGTGCGAAAACAGAGCAGCAGACATGCAACTAACGCCGACGGAAATAAGCTAAACCGGAATTTCGTATCCCATACCCCCTCTAGTAACGGTTCCCTCGCTTCTAATTATACAGCAATTTCACATGTTCTATCTCCTCCAAACGAATCTTTTGCTTTTTCTCGTATCCAACAGGTTGACGTAGTTGAGAGCTTGCTTTCAATTAAATCCAACGCTGTTGGAGTGGACATGGTCCATCCCAAGTTCCTAAAAATCATCTTTCCCACACATTACTCATATTTTCAACCAAATCCTCACAACTGTTCGACACTGTTAATCACGCCATTCTAGGCGATAAATTATATAGGATGTACAACTTTTCCAATTCCGCAGTCTGTCTAATATCATCATATTTGGATGAACGCCAACAAGCGGTTCTTACTGAAAATTCCTTGTCGGATTTTCTTCCCAATCCGTGTGGCGTACCTCAGGGATTTATTCTAGGCCCTCTTCTATTTTCCCTGTATGTTAATGAATTACCATCCACTCTTTCGCACTGCTCAGTGGAAATGTACGCCGATGACACCCAATTACACCTTAGCTGATCTCCTGAATCTGCAGGCCAGTGCATTAAACTCATAAACTCAACCCTAACCTGGAATGATCACATAAAAAGTTGCGTTGCCAAGGCACATGGGGTCCTCCGATCCCTGTGGGCTCTACAACACCTTATACCCTTACCAACCCGATATCTGTTAGTCAAGACCCTCATTTCACCTATTCTTACTTATGGATGTGAAGTCTACGGAAGATGTGATGAATTTAGTAGACGTAAGCTAAATGTCGCCTATAATAATACTGCTCGCTATATTTTTAGTCGCCGTCGATATGACCATATTTCCCACTTCTCCAAACGTATCAATAGTCTCTCATTTGATAACATCCTAAAGTTCCGTTCCATCACAATGTTGCATAACATCATACACACACGTCAACTTCGAAACCTATTTAATCGAATTACGTTTTTTGCATCCAATAGGACTAAGCAAATACTTTTACCGCGTTTTTCTCACCTTACCTCTGAACGCCAAGTCTTTGTTAACACCACTCGGCTCTGGAATGCCCTCCCACGCAACATCAGTGAAATAAAAAATAAGATACGATTTAAAAATCGATTAAAAATACATTTATCTACCTTGAATTAATTTTTGAATTACGTTATCACAAATTTTGTAAAAGATATTATATCTTAATGTATAAGCTCTCTATATTTTATACATTTTAAAGTTTTCTGATGTGGGGTGACACTCAGTGACTAAAGATTAAAACATCTAAAAATAAAATAAATTTAATTCAAAAGTTATACAATCCAAATTTTATGAAGAAAGAGTTCAAAGATATTTCTGCTACGCAACCGTTTAGAAATACATATCTCTTTACAATGATTCAATGCTAGCATTATCAATAGTAAATAACCATTCTTTAATTTTTTTGTTGTATACATTATAGAAATTAGTTTTTCGGATGAAATATGGAAGTTTGTTAAAATAAGTTGGGGCAGTAAACGTGTAAAAATTTGTAAAACGAGTTGTACGTGCAACTGGTATGTTGACAAGAGCCATGCTATTTATTCGTAAGTTATAAATTTGATTGTTTCTACTTGTGATGTTACCACTGCTCTTGAAAAATTCTTTAAGTACCTTGAAAATATACAGGTGTCTCAACGGTAAAATTGCAAGTCTTTTAAATATGGGCCAACTATGAGTACGACCATTAACACTAGAAAGAAGACGAACTATATACTTCTGTGCCGTCAAGACTGGTCTAAGTGCATTAAAGTACGATCCACCCCAACTAGTAATGCCGTATTGCAACTTCGAGTGTGCAAGACCATAATAGATTTTATGTGAAACGGTTTTGTAGCAGTATGACTTAATTAGATAGAGTTTACGAGCTACTAGATTCATATGCGATTTCAATGCTTGAAGGGATCCTTCCAATTCAAGTTATGATCTATTAGAACGCCTAGGTATTTAATATTTGTTATTAAAATTTGAATGCCGCAAGTATGAAGCGGTAAGCAGAACTTCTTACAGTCGTGTGCGTGAAAATAGAGATTGTAGTTATTTAACGAATTGCCGCATATTTATATAGTTTAACAATTTAGTTTTTTCACTGATAATTAACTTGTGAGCAGTAAACCACAGTCTTAACTTCTCCAAATCTTCGCTAATCTTCGCAATACATTCAAATTGGTTTTCAAACATGTATGTGAAAGTTATATCATCAGCGAATGCTGTAGCTAAACCATGAAATTGCTGCTTGAAAATCAAATTGATGTAGATTAAAAAGAAGAGAGGCCCGAGCACAGAACCTTGGGGAACGCCATTTTTCAAAACACGAAGTTTACTAAAGATTCCATTTAGCTTTACTTTTTGCTCTCTGTCATTAAGGTACGTCTTGAACCAGGTATGCATTGAGCCTCTAAATCCAAGAACATACAATTTACTCAGCAGTAACTGGTGGTGAACCATGTCAAAGGCTTTTGTCATATCTATGAACAAAGCTATTGTAGATTGATTATTGTTTAACCCCTCATATAACTGACTGCACACTCTGAGGATGGCATCCTCTGTTGACAATCCAATTCTAAAACCAAATTAATAAATGCAGAAGAAAGCGTTTTTATCCAAAAAACTTAACATTTTAACTTTGATAAGTTTCTCAAAAAGTTTCGCGACAGTCGGTAGAAGAGATATAGGTCTATAGTTCGATACAAGTTAAACTATTTAAAGTTTGTTTTAAATAAAAAAAATAATTTTTTTCATTTAGGAGGAGGAGAAGCCTCTTTATTCAATGAAATACAAAATACAACTCAACTACTGATCTGACAAAGTTATACTTAACACCTAACTTAACTAATGCGGCGATGAATGGGATTTTGGGACGTGATGGAATGCAGGTGGTGTCCGCTTGTCTTCATTTGCAACGTCGGCAACATGAGTCTGGAGCATGATTGGGATGTGCAAGTGATCTGTGGGAAGATTCTGAGATGTGGAATGTGTGTGGGTGTGCATGTGCAAAATGTAAATGATGAAGTGAACCGTGTGGCGGAAGTTTGGTATCAGGTGCAATTGAAGAATTTATTGTGTTGTGGTTAACTTACATATCTTCTATCTCCTTTTTTGAATAATGGTATTACTTCAGCACATTTGAGCGACTTTGGGAAACAACCATTTGCAACACTTAGGTTAAACAAGTAACTCATTACATCAACTACTTGCCAAGCAATTTTTTTTAATATTATGCTTGTAATACCATCACTTGTGCATGAAGTTTTATTTTTTAACGACATTACGAGTTTCAGAAGCTCACCACTATTAATATTATTAAACACAAAACTATTTGTTTGCACATTGTCCCCGATCATATTTGTTGACAAGGTACAATTACATAAGCTGTAGGCACAGATAATAAATCTTATATAATTATAATTATATATCTTATATACACGTATTATAAATAATAAGATTTATTATCTGTGCTAAGATGTTATCAACAACTCTCCATTCATTTTTGCTGTTACCATTTGCTCTATCAAACATAGTTAAGTAACAGTTATTACGAGTAATTTTGATGTTCTTGTTTACCTTTTTGCACAATTTATTATAGTAAATCAGTAACCTTCCGTTATGAGGATATTTAGCGACTGCAAAGCGTTTTTTTCCTATTTATTTGGTTAAGAAGATCGTTTGTCACCCAAGGCTTTAAATGTTTTGCTCTATTTGAAATATGTACTGACGTACTAGTGCAGGATAGGATATACTTATGTAAGATCTCAAAGAATCTGTCAAAGGCACACAGACTAATCATATATCATTATAAAAAAAAAAAAAAAAAAAAAAATATGATGGTCTGTAACTCTATAGTCGTAAACTCTATAAGAATACTTTTAAAGTTTTTACGCACCCTAATAAATATATGGTCGATGCAACTAGAAGTAGAATCGGTAACTTGAGTTGGAACGTTCACAATACTCTTAAGTCCATTTGACGACATCAGTCGTTCGCCAATCTCCGGTGAGAACAGACGTTTTTCGGATTCTCGTAGAGTAAAAAAAGGAAAAACTAATAACTCAGTTATAGATATAATCAGTTGCAGTGTTGCTAATTGACTCGGTAGTCAATAAACCGTGGAACACCGGTTCGAATCCCGGTTGAAACTCAGAAGTTTTTTTTTTTTTTTTTTTTCTTCAAACTGTGTGCACATATCAAAACCAACAAGCAATAGGAAAACAAAAAAAAATCACGTGATGGATGGTGGAGAGCACCCCGCTCTTCCCATAACCGTGGCGAAAGCCAGCAAAAGGAGGAAGAGGCTGAATACCCCTCCTAATCTGTCAACAAAAAAAAAAAGTGCTGTTTCCACAGCTGAAGAAGATAAAGAGGAGGGGGCTCCAACAGCTTCGCCTCTCTGGCGTCATCTGAGTCGGAAGACGAAGATGACGAAATTAACATCATAAAAAGCAGCATACAAAAGCTGGAGCAAGACATGCTTGCTATTAAACAGAGGCAAACAGGCAAACTGCACGAAGGCAGAGGGAGCAATCAGAAGTAGAGAGCTCCCTAAAACAACAACAACAAGAGCAGAAACAGCAACTGCAGCAACAACAAACACATCAGCAGCCGAAGCAACAACTGCAGCGAAAGCAACAGCGGCAAGAACACCAACAACAACAAAATCAACAACAGCAGCAGCAGCAACACCAACAACAACAACAACAGCAGCAGCAGCAGAAGAAGAAGAAAGAGAAGGTGCCTCCGATCAACACCTACAAACTGGAGGTAAGTGCAACCAAGGAACTGTGTAAGTTGGTCATTGGTAATAATTTTAATATCAAGAGATTGGGGAACGATCGCCATGTCATCCACTGTAATACAGTGGAGGGCTACGCGAAAGTGAAAGAGCTCCTAAAAAAAACGACGACGGAGCACTACTCATACACACCGAAGTGTGAAAAGCGGCAATCGATGCTGCTGAAGGGGTTGGAACCGTCTTCTGAACCTGAGGAGATCCTGGCACTGCTCAAAGAGAAGGAGTGCGAAGGACTCAAGTTTGTGGGGGTAAAGCCATTTACCACAGCTAGAGCCAGACGGGAGAAACGGAGTCTGCCGTTCTTCCTGGTGCAGCTCAGTCCCGAAAGCCGTCTGGATAGTCTAAGGAGTATCAATGTCCTAGACTACCAGGTGGTTCACTGGGAAAAACTAAAAAGGAGCGAAGGCGTTATACAATGCGTTCGCTGCCAGAGGTTCGGGCACGCCGCGTCGAACCGCCAAATGCAGCCTCGATGCGTGAAGTGCGCTAAGAACCACAGTTCCGAGGAGTGTCCTCTGGGTGTTGACGGAGCATCCGATAGATCGAAGCTCTCGTGCGTGTTATGTGGAAACGTGGGACACACCGCAAACTATCGGGGTTGTCCTAAGTTCGCGGACATTAAGAAAGCAAAACTGGCTCGGCAGCAGAAGGTGGAGGTCAAATGTTCACCTCTTAGATTTCAAACACCAGCCGTCACGTCCCAAATTTCCTACGCCCAAATGGCGTCAGGTAGGGGGGCTACGGTACAGCAAACGACTGTTGCTTCTCCGGCGCCAATGCCGAGAACAACGGAAGCTGCACCTAACATGCTAGCCATCTTGCTCGCAATCCAAGGGCAGATGGCTCAGCTGCAAAAACAGGTACAAGAACAGGCCAAGCGGGTGGACCAGATCTACTCGCTGCTGCCGGGCCTAACGCAACACATGTCGTAATGGGTACGCACATGGTGGAGCAAACTTTGAAGGTCCTTGCGGTGAATGTTAATTCTCTGATTAGGATCGAACGAAGAGCCGCGATGTTTAAATTGCTACAAGATCAAACTCCTGACGTGCTTTTCGCTAGCGAAACCAAGCTAACCGATAAGCACAAACTGGAGTACAATAATTATATTGTTAGAAGAAGAAATCGGCCCAGATCCAAACGTGGAGGCGGTGTCGCGATCTTCATTAAAGAAGGTATAAAATTTCACAGAGTGTACAAGGGCGTGTTGCGCAGGTTCCGGGTGTTGGAGGCAGTCGTCATTTACATCCCGCTCCGCAGTGGAAAGCGGCTGTACTTGGCATCTGTTTATGCACCTGAGGCTTCACAATCCACCCTATTCACTACAGAGCTCGACACGCTTTTTCGACTTCTGAGGTTGGAATCGGGGGAGAATTATTTTATAATCGGCGGGGATTTCAACGCTAGACACAGAGATTGGGGAAATAATTTGCCAAATACTAGAGGGAACCTACTACTCGATTGGTGGGGTCAGCACGATGTCATGTACAGACTCGGTCTTAAAGCGACGGATAACCCGTCGTTTCCCAGAGGCGGGTCTTATTTGGATCTACTGCTGTACGACGAACGTATACGACTGACAGGTACGAATTTACAAACATTAAACTGTCTGCGCACATTCGTGTATGACAGCGACCATTGCGGTTTTAGCACCGAAATTACGGTTCTCAACGAAATTGCGGAATTGGAGGAGTTTGTCCAAAGATATACTTACAACTACAGTAAGACTCGATGGACACGCTTTGTCAAACGAGGAGATTGACAATTACCTAAAGCAAATGGACGAGACAATTAAACAAACTATGGACACTACAATACCGCGGTATCGACGTACGACTAACGAAGACCTGTTCCACAATCCTACTATTGACGCACTGCACCGACAGAAAAGTAGACTTCTGACAAGACTTAAAAACTTGTACAGACAGTTAACTGACCGACGAGACCCGGAGATTAGGACACTGAAGTCGTCGATTAAAAATATTCAAACGCTAATAAAAGAAAATTACAGAATTTCTGTAAGTTTGTATTGGAACAACAAGGTTCGGGCTGTAAACACCAGCAACCCGAATATGTTTCCGCAAATAAATAAACTATTTTGGAGAAAAAATCAAAACGACCTTCAGTGTCTTAAAATAGTCCGGACAACAGACAACGAACGGTTACTGACAATAGCAGGCATTGATCCAAATGAGGCCGCTGATGATGACGACTTTCTTGTGATCGAGGATCCACAGGAGAAGGTTGAGGCCATAGGGGCGACTTTCCAGGAAGTATACAAGGCCATTGATACCATTGGCCCTAATTGCGACCTAGACGGTCGCGTCTTTGTGCACGACTTCTGCGTTCGAAATGAAATAGAGAACTGGCGATTCGAGGGCTCTGGTTTCACCCGGTTTAGCGACGAAAATATGGCAAATAACGTCATTGCCAGAGAGGGTGGCCTACCCCCATTCATTTCGAAGGAAGGACTCCATGAGATCTTCGACACAATCAGAGCAAAGAAATCAGTGGGGACCGATGGTATTCCGAATATCGTGCTTCGACATCTTCCTCTAGAAGCGGTGGACATTTACACCATCCTGTTTAATAATGCAATGAATAATGCACATTATCCAGCGCATTGGAAAACGGCGGTGGTTCAACCTATCCCCAAAAAGGGAAAGGATATATCCAATCCGGCGAATCTCCGGTCGATAAGTCTCCTTCCGAATATCAGTAAGGTTTTTGAGAAAGTAATCAATAGAGCTCTGTCTAGGTGGGTTGAGGACAAACATATAGTTCCGGATAATCAATTCGGTTTTAAAGCGGGACATGATATCTCACATGCCGCGTCTAAACTGGTTTCTGATATCCAATGGAACAAAGGCAAGAAACAGTGCACTGGTGCCTGCCTTGTTGACTTGGAGAAGGCCTTCGACACCGTATGGTTAGAGGGTCTTTTCTATAAGCTGACTAGGCTGGGGATCAGCAAACCTCTCTTGTACATTCTTTATAATATGCTAACCAACATTTATACAAGCGACTTGATAGGTTCACTTCCCCATACTATTGCGTACGCAGACGATTTAGTAGCGTACAGAACAGGTCCAAAAATCGATGTCATTAATACTCTCTTGCAGCGTGACTTCGATAAGATAAGACGATTTTGCGATGACTGGAAGTTGAAAATCAACTTTCAGAAGTCGGAAACCATTCTCTTTAGGACGCCGTTGTCTGGAGCCTCTAGGGATACCAGAAAAAATTGGCTAAAGTTCTCAATCATTGGACAGCACGGACAGCCTCTTGCCTGTCGAAATGTAGTCAGATACCTTGGGATCTGGCTAGATCAGTTTCTGTATTTTGGCAAAAATGTAGATGCTGCTCTGGCCAGAGCTAAAGGTGCTTTTGCCCTTACAAAGAGACTGTTTTATAACAGCCAACTCGATGTGAGGGTAAAGGTAATCTGCTACATGGCCCTTATTAGGCCCATGCTGGTATTTGGTTGTCCCGTGTGGTTCAATGTACGAGCAAGCTTAATGGAAAAGATTCGGGTGTTTGAGAGGGCTTGTCTTCGCTTGTACAGAACACCAGATTCGGAGTACAAGAAATTTTATTCTAATGAGGTCCTTTACAACAGGGCGAACCTAATACGAGTGGACAACTTCGTAATTAAGCTGACTCGAAGGCACATTGCAAGAGCAATGACCTCGACGAATAACCTGATATCTGGGGCTTACTACCCCAATTACCTTTACCACGAGAGTGTGCGCTCTGGCGGCTTCGTTCCACCGGAAGCATTCCTCTACCTAGATCAGATAGGGTTGATCCAGGATAGATCAGCGGTGCCGTTAATCTTCCATGTCGCTCGGACAGCTGGGGACAGGCGACTCAACTACGAGTACAACAGAGACGTCGCACACGGCAGTGTGGATCGCCTCAGGTTCAGTAGGGCGGTGGGGAATCGCGATAAGAGGGATGTCGTTCGGCAGCACCAGCATTTCTGGTGGTTGAATGATGGGGAAGATGTTTCGTCGTCGTTTCCGTCAATTACGGACCACCCTCACTAATGAGGCAGAGCTGACCAATCTGTTTTCTCTGTGAATAGCGATGGCCAGCTTGCATAGGTTTAGGTTAGCATTTAAGAAACATATACATATATCAGTGTATACAAAGGTGTATACTGATATATGTATATGATTGTGTATAACGTCTATGTGTGTTTATGTGTGTATTGTACATTTAGTTTAGGTAGGCTAAGGTTTATTTTAAGTTAGATACTAAGTTTTTATTAAAAAAAAAAGAAGTCCATATGCTAAGTTTTGTTAACAATTTTTTTTCTTAGCTTTAAGTATAGAAAATAAATATCCGTAAAGAAAATGTAAATGAGGTTGAAAGACATAGTTATAAGAATTTAGAGTAGCTTAGAGTGCCTGTGTGGGGCCAGTAAGTTAGTATAAGTTTGTTAAGTAATTTTAAGCTAGCATTTAAGCATTTTTTGTTAGTATGTAAGAGTTATTGATTAGAAAATAAAATGCGTTTAAAACTAGTGTTGATACACATTAGTGCTCATTTTATCCCATTTTGCATGACCTTCCGCAAGATTTCCGGTGATAAATGTTCGCATTCCTGTCGAATATTCTATTTAATGGCTGTGATTGTCTGAGGCTTGTTGGCATAAATCCGCAACTTCAAGTAGCCCCAAAGAAAGAAGTGTGGGATGGTTAAATCGGGCGATCTTGCTGGCCATGCCAAAACGGGAGATTACGCGACCAGGAAACGCTTCCTTCACAAGACCCATTGTGACTCGTGCTGTGTATGCGGTTGCACCGTCTTGTTGAAACCACACGTTCACCAAGCCTCGCTCATCCAATTCCGGCAGTAAGAAGTCGTTTATCATGGCCCTGTAACGTTTGCCAGTAATAGTGATCGTATTGCCGATGGCGTCCTCAAAAAAATACGTCCCAATCGCATCACATAGTGGCCTTGAGTGGATGTAATGGTTCTTCGTACTTCACATGCGGATTTTCAGTGCCCCAGAAACGAAGATTTTGCTATTGACGTAACCGCTTAAGTGGAAATGCGCCTCGTCGCTCATGACGATTTTCGACACAAAATCGTCCTCTTCGTACTTGATATTGAGGATGGTTTTACAGTAATTCACACGCGATTGACGGTCAGGAGGCATTGACTCATGCACTGTTTGCACTTTGTACGGGAACATGTGTAAAATGGCCTAGCGTTTCTAGTCTAGGTAACTTGGGTTAGCACCTTGCATTATCTCAAAAGACCCGCCAGGGAAACCGTCGTTTCGCCGCGGATAGGAAATGATCAAATGATGAGGACTTTCGGCCATTGCACCCGGACTAAGGTTGGTTTCTGGAATATGAGAACGCTCCTCGACTCAGGGAGCGAAGGACCTCAAAATACTAGACTCCACCAATTGGAACGAGAGTTACTTCGATACAACTTGGACATATTGGGAGTGAGTGAAGTAAGATGGTCCGACTTGGGAGATTATCAATCCCTATCGTGTAACACAGCAAGCAGAAGCTTAACTTCCTAGCACCCCTATGGTGATAGGATTTTATTGGCGACATTCAGGTCAGATGGTGCTTTACTTACTGATGAGGATCAACTCAAGCGATGGAAGGTGCATTTTGCTCCGTTCCTTAGCCGTGTATTCGCCAGCGATGTGCACCCAAATCAAACTGAGCTGCTCGAAGGTGCAATTTCCCGAACTCGCACCTCAAGCTCCCTAAAAAGGGCGGTCTTTTGGAGTGTGAGAACAGGAGAGGCATTTTCTGACTTCCCGCGGTTGCAAAGGTAATAGTCGAAGAAGAACTAATTGAACATTGCGTCGAATGCCGGTCACCACTTCACCTACTGTTCATTAATTTTAAGAAGATGTCCGACAGTGTCAACAGACAGTTTATCTGGCTTGCCTTGCGTATGAAACTGATGGCTATTACCAAACCAACCTATGATGGGTCTAAATGTCATGTTCTGCATTAAGGAAAGATGTCAGAGGAATTCGAGATTCAAAGTGGTGTTCGACAAGGTTGCGTTCTATCACCGATACTTTTTTTTTGATAATTGGCGATGTACTTCTCGCAGCCTCATCTACTGGAAACGGAGGAATTCGTTACATTTCAACTGGAAAATCTGTACTACGCTGACGAGTGGAGAGAGAGACAAATGTTGTGGGTTTAACACTGCCAAAACCAAAATCATCAACCTTGGTATTAACGCATTAATCCAACTCAAGTTAGCATTGCTGGACAACCCCTAGATGGAGTAAAAAGTTTCCAATATCTTGCGAGTATTGTCTCTACTGACGGAGGAACCGAACAGGATAATCTTAAACGAATTAGCAATGCAAAGTCTGCGCTTGGATTGGAATAATGTCCATGATATGGCGATGCAATGCAATCAGCTTAAACACCAAGTTACCACGATGGCGCGTAGGCGTAGGGGAGGCCATAGATCCCACAATGAGAAA
Organism: Volucella bombylans; assembly: GCA_949129095.1. Classification (NCBI taxonomy): domain Eukaryota; kingdom Metazoa; phylum Arthropoda; class Insecta; order Diptera; family Syrphidae; genus Volucella; species Volucella bombylans. The sequence continues at coordinate 62,539,074 of OX422143.1, read as the reverse complement.
TAGGACGTAAGTAAAAATGGAAGTAAGCGTTCTCTGTAAAACGACTTTTGAGGGAGCTTAAGATACCACTCAACAGGTTGCTGGTAGTCTCTGGACTTATATTCTACAAAAACAATGCAGTACTCGAAATTGTTGCTGCTGCTAAATATATATTGGTATATTTCATTTACTTAAAACTTAGTGACACATACTAGCGTCCATCTAAATTTAGTCTGGAATATTTGCTTAAAACTAAATTACTCAACCGTAGTGTGGATTCGGCTTTACAATTGGAACAATTGGAGCAATTGGAACAATTGGAGCAATTGGAAGGACTGGACGAATAGCCGGACCATGTGCAGGAAGGATGACAGCGCCGCGCGCATGACGAATAACAGCACCACCAAGGCCAGCATTAAGAGCTGGAAGGACACCATGAGCCACAGGCTTGACGACTACCACCGCTGGCTTTATTTGGATACCGCCCGCTGGAGCATATCCAGCAGCTGAGACCGCGACCACGCAGAGAGCCAAGAATACGAGGAACTACAACAAAACGAAAAGGATATTTAGATTTGTTTAATTCAATTATGATAAGCACTCATAGGTACGAGTAGGTGATTGCAATATTTGGAAACTTACTTTCATCTTGATTAGATTTTTGTGTTCAGGTGACTTCTAAGATTGAAGAATAATATCTGATAGTGAAGCACATAGCGAGAGCACCTTTTATATCAAAATTTGTCAACAAAATTTGATGGAGAAGAACTAGAAATGCAGCAAAAATGAATACTTGTACTTTATTGAATCAATTAACAACTCGAAATTGAATATGTACTTGTGGGTACTTCTTTTGAAAACGTGTTTCCAAATAAGCGATGCAGATGAGCAAGCCTCCATCTTTCGGTGCAGTGCTAAAAACCTGTCGACCAATTTCGCAAAATCCAAATCAGGTTAAGAAGGTGGCATGACAACTCTGGATATTGCATGTGTGACTGCAAATGAGATATACTACTCGTATACACACAAGTGCAAGTAGTTTCAGAAAGGCTTGGGCTTTGAGATCATAGGAACCGATCGAAATAGAGCACACTGATAAACAACTGATCCATTGTTCCTTGTGCAATCGCTTCAGTGCTAAAATGTTAAAAGTACAACTGACGTATTTAAGTGATGGATGATCATTTAGATGATGATGCAATTGTAGGGCCATCTCTGGTTTGTCCAAAATGAAAGACTTAATCCATCGTTCAAACATATTTATTAATTAATTTTTAAAACTCTAATTCTAATTTTACATTTAAGATGTCTTTGAAATTTACTGATTATTTATTGCTTAATCCCGACTGCCACTTTCCTACGCAAACCCTCACCAATTTCTCCTCCTATCAAAAACTCTTCTTTTCTGTCAATCGTTAGTTCAGTTCTGTTTGTTCGAATGTTGGTTCGTTGGTAAAGTTTAGGTTGCGCCCACAGCATACCCTCCTTAGTGAGCCACTTGCAATGGTTCACGAAACCGCTGCGGTTTTACGATCGCTCTGCCCGACCGAATCCTACGTGTGACTGGTGAGGGTTGCTCCGGAACTGAAAATTGGACTTTTGCTGTTTTCGTCTGTTTTACTGGTGTTTCGGCTGGATGTTTATAATCTTCTGTGAACGCCGGCTTGATTCTGTCTATACTGATAGCTAATGGTTTACCCCGTATACTTACTGTAAAGATTTTCTTATCTCTCTTCAAGACTTTGTAAGGCCCTTGGAAAGGTTGCTGTAGTGATGCCTTAACAGAATCTTTTCTGATAAATACATATTCACACGAATGCAAATCCTTGAAGACGAATGGTTTTTGCCTGGAATGATTTGAAGCTGTTACGGGACGAACGTACTGAAAGTACTGTGTTAAGTAACCCATGAATTTAATAAATTACCTGGAATAATTTTAATGATAATTTGTAATTAAAATGAAGAACACATTTTGAAATGTAATCGAAGATTTAATTTGTTATATTTTTGCTTTTCCTTTCTTTGTAGTAATCTAGTACATGCATATTTTCTTTCCTTTCAATATCTCTTTCGCTTCAATCTTCGAACTATATAAGAAAGTGAACAAAATTGTAATCTCTCTCTTGCTGCTCATCACTCAATAAAACAAGTCGCAAGCCTAAACTACCGCTTTTCATTATCTTTATTCTGTAAAACGCTACATACTGCTTAAGACGATTTGCCAAAATATCTGATTGATACGTCTGCTTAAACTGTTGTATAAACTCACATGGAATCCTTAAGTTTTGTCCGTACATTAGATTAGCTGATTTAGTTTACAGCTCATCCCGCAGTGTCTGAGTCCATTGTCTATTTTCGTGGCACATAATTGCACCTTCCAATGTACGATGCCAACGTTCAATGATGCCGTTCGATTGGAGATGGTATGAAGTCGTTCTAATTCTTTCAACGCCTATCAGCTTGTTCATTTCGTTAAACAGTTCTGACTCAAATTATGGACCTTGATGAGTGACGATTGTGACAGGTACCTCAAAGCGCGGAATCCATTCTCTGCATATGACTTTTGCTACTGTATCTGCTGTAAATTACTAACTGGAATGGCTTATGGCCAGCGAGTAAATCGGTCCATTAAGGTTACACAGTACGGAAAGTTTTCAGAAGTTGGCAGTGGTCCTATGATGTCGAGGTGAATGTTTTCAAATCTATCACTTGGATTTTCAAATTTTTCAATTGGGCTTGAGACACGAATTGTAATTTTCGATCGCTGATAGGGGATGCAACACTGCGCCCATCTTCGTGTATCCTTGTTGATTGATGACCAGAAAAATCGCTTCCTCATCTCTTTTGCACTAGCTCGAATAACTGGATGTAATAGTTTATGAACCTCATCGAAAATTATTTTTCTGAATCTCGAAGGAATATATGGTCGAATTTGTCCTGTCGATATATCGCAGTACACAAGCCTATTAGAACGAAGCAACGGAAAGTGTTTAAGCTCTAAGGATCCTTTTGTACGCAACAATTGATGCTCTCTATCGAGCTTTTGTTCTTCTGCGATTGCCTCATAGTCCACAATTTCTGTTAGTGTAATATCATTGAGAGATGTATCGTATATCACAAGTGTACTGCGAGATGAGGACCAAGTATCTGCGTTGGCGCGGTGAAGCTTTATCTGTTTTTTTTTTTGAAGGGCATATGTTATGTGTTTATGGTCCGAAAATGGCGTATTGACATGTAAGCTGCCAGGAGTTCTCTGTTGTAAGCGCTATACTTTTGTTGAGCATTGTTAAGTTTGGATGAGCAGAAACTCAAAGGTTGCCAACTGGCATCTATTCTTTGTTGGACGACTGTTCCGATCGCTGTGTTTGACGCATCCACTGTTAGTGATAATTCCGCGTTAGGCTTCGGGAAAGCCAGTGTAGCCGCGTTAAAGAGTATCATCTTGCACTCGCTAAAAGCTTCGAGAGTCTCACCTGTTCATACGATTTTGCTCTCATCATACTTCCTATTGCGTCCTTTTAGTAGGTTGAGAGAGAGCTGGTGCTGTGCGGCTTTGTGTATGAATCGCCTATAAAAGTTCATCATTTCGAGGAATCGTCGGAGGCCGTTCACAGTCTCTGGTTGCTTATAGTTTAGGATTGCTTCAACTTTTGCTGGGAGTGGGCGAATACCTTCCAGAAAATTAACTTCGGGCTGTGCGAATACGCTTTTGGAAAGATTGATCACTAAGCCTACTTCCTGCAACCTCTTAAGAACAGCTTCTAGGTGTCCTCCGACGCAATGACGAGGTCATCGATGTATGAGAAAACGAAGTCAAAATCTCTGAGAACTTCATCGATGAACTCCTTCCATCATTTGCGTGAATTCAAACAATCCGAAAGGCGCGGCGTGCAGACTGCAGTTTTCTCAACGTCCCTTGGCTGCACTGGAATTTGATGGTATGCTCTTAGTATATCAAGTGTTGTGAAAATCTTACAGTTGTGCATCTTGTATGTGCTAAATAGTATACCTGTCTGGCAATTTTTCTGCGTTTAATGTGCGGTAATCTCCACAGAGTCTCCATTGTCCATTTTTTCTTCGACCATGTGCAGTGCTTTTCGATGTTCTACATGCGCCTTGCTTCAGAAGGTAGCGAATTTATTTTTTAGCAGGTGTTAATTTTTTCGGTGAAAGTCTTCGGGCATTTGTGTGAACGGGTTGTCCTTTTGTTATAATATGAGGCGTTACTTTATGTTGAAGCCTTTACTGGAAAGGTTTGGTTCTTTCCTAATGCAGTACTTCCTTAGCATGTCACGCACTCTATTATGTTTCCGGATACAATTGAGATTGAGGCTTTACAGTTTACTATTTGCCCTTGGGTATAGAGGGTGGTCAACAGATCAATACGTTTTCTTTTTTTAAGGTCAACTAGGAGTCCGTAGGTTTTGAGAAAGTCAGCTCCTATTATTGGTTTGTCTACATCATTTAAAAATGCGCCTAAGCCCTAAGTCAAGTTTCAGCAGTTTTTTTCCGTATGTTTTGACACGAGACGAATTTGCGGCATAAAGGGAAAAGTTAGGGTCAGCTGAATTTTGTTTTTCGTATTTGGACGCTGGAAGTACCGATACGACCGCTCCTGTGTCTACGAGGTATTGCTTGTGACTCGACTCATCATACATAAAAAGTCGGCTCTGATGTGTATTGCCAGAGTCAACGGTTGCCAGGCTTGACTCTTTTTTTTATTTTTCTTAATATTCAATGAATGAGCAGGGTTTAGTGCATTTCGTTGCCTTTGTACCAAATCGTTACAGTGATACCAACACTGGCCTAACTGGTAATGTGACCTATCTCTTCTTTTTGGTGTTTTGAGTAGCTGAGAAATTAGTGCGTTAATTCGTTTCTCTAGTTGGGCAAGGGATAGGGTTTTTGCACTATCTGCAGCTGCTGCCGATTGTCGATAAAATGAAGAATGCTGATCGACTTGGTTGATCTCGAAATTGTGAAAGTTTTTGGTAGCTTCAATAATTTTGTCAGCTGTGAGAGCCATGTGCTCTGTATCTTCTGTATTGCCTGCTAAAAAGTTTTTGCCATGTCTGGTAATTTCTGCAACCAAAGTTTTTTAATTATTAAGGGCGAAAATTGTGTGCCAGCCAATGCAGTCATGTCACGAAGCAGATGACTGGATCTTTTGTCTCCTAGCTCTAAACCACTAAGTAATTCTTGTAAACGGGCACCTTCAGAGTCCATCAACGATGAAGTAGCTGGTGCAATGTTTGTTGGAGCAGTATTTTTCGGGTCGTTAAAGGAGGAAAAGGAAAAGAGATAAAAATAGCAAATACCCTTTGTGTGAGATACATATATGGCTTTCCTGTGGGATAGGGATTCGTTGTCCCACAATGCCATTCCCCGAGAAAATGCGATTGTCCCACGTTGTCCACGCTGTGCGACTTGCTACAGGCACTGTCGTTTTCGTTTTTCTTATTGTTCGCAGTGGATATGGGACGAGTATTTTTTCCTTTCACGCAAACTCTTCTTTTCTGTCAATCGTTAGTTCAGTTCTGTTTGTTCGAATGTCGGTTCGTTGGTAAAGTTTAGAATGTAAATATCAATTTAGATTCCCACGAGTGAGTGGGATAATATACTCGTCTAACCACAGGAAGTCTATCTTTAAGTCGGAGGTCGCCGGGTATCCGAAGTTCGCAAGCTAGCGACTAAGCACCCCCCTAGCCATCCCACTGTCCCCACTGGGACGCCCATCCTCCTTTACCCGGCCTTGGGACCGGCAGAATGCTTGTGTGCCACTTCAGCATTTTTTATAATTGCTTAAAGCATATATGCAACATATGTGTTTAATAAAAATATTCCTCTTAATAATAAAGTCCTTTAGAATACAAATTTATTCAAATTTATGCTTTTTTGACCCGAAGAATGAGAACAGCCCCTTAACGAAATATTATTCAAAATTCTTCTTTTCTTCTTTATTGTAAAAGGCACAACCACTGCGTAAGGTTATTCATCAATCCTACTCTTTAGGATTCTTCCCGAGCAGATGGAAAACAGCATTTGTCCAGCCCGTCTCTAAAAAAGGCAAATCATCTTCTCTCTCCTCCTGCAGACCCATTGCACTTACGTCCCTTCTTTCCAAGGTCATGGAAACACTGATAAATCGTCAGCTCATGAAATATCTCGAAACACGAAAACTTCTCAATGACCGGCAGTACGGTTTTCTTAGCAACAGGTCCACTGTTGATTTGATGGCATGTTTCACCGAAAAGTAGAACCAAAGCGTACATCAATCTGGTGAAAGCAAAATAGTTGCACTTGATATTTCTAAGGCATTTCACAGAGTTTGGCATCAGGCTCTCTTCTTCAATGGATTAGAACACACCTTTCGGAACGTTCAATTCAAGTTGTTTTGGACGGTTTCAAGTCTGATATTCACAAAATAAATGCTGGTGTGCCCCAGGGCTCTGTTCTGTCTCCGACACTCTTTTTAATTTTCATTAATGATCCAATATATTCCTTTGCTGATGACAGTACTCTCTGCTTTTCATATTCGTTCCCGGACTCACGGCCCTGCTCTTCGGCTGTAGAACGAGGACGGCAGCGTATGCTAAGCTCATTAAATTCCGATATCAACAGCATAACCAATTGGGGAACTATCAACAGAGTGGAATTTAATGCTTCCAAAACACAATGCTGTCTGCTGTCGTTAAAGCGAAATTTAAACACCCAGCCATTATTCATGAATAGCACTTGCATCGTCAAAACCGAAAAACTTTCTATTCCCGAATGACCACATATTTGATGTCGCCAAAAATGCTGCTAAATGTCTAGGTTTCCTCAAGCGATGTAAGAAATATTTTACCCCCTCTGATCTGGCCTCAATATATAAGGCATTCATCCGCCCAAAATTGGAGTACAACTCCCACATCTGGTCAAGTGCTCCTAAAACATCTCTGCACCTGCTAGAGAGGATTCAAAACCGTGCGATAAAACTTATTGATGATGCTAATATCAGTCAATCAGTGGACACCCTCGAATACCGACGAAATGTCTCGTGTCTCACTTTGTTTTATCGCTATTTCCACCACCAGTGCTCCACTGAAATCGCCAGTAGCATTCCGCCCATTCAAACTTTCAACCGTAACACCCGTCTCGATATGAATGCTCACCAGTATACCCTTAAGCTAAATTTTGAACGTACTCTAAAATATCGTGATTCGTTCCTAAGCCGTAGAACTCGCTTATGAAATGTCCTGCCGATCTCTGTATTTCCTGGTCGTTATAACTTGCAATCATTTAAAAACAATGTACATCGGTACCTCTCTTTTCTTCCTCCCTAAATTTGCTTTGCCCGTGCTGTGTACAATCACCTTAAGGGTACTCAAACCCCATGAGCGCGCGCGCTGATTATAAAAAAAAAAAAAAATTGTACCCAACTTCACTTCGTTGCGCACTTTTAAATTCAAAATTGAATTTGTTTGGATGGCCATGACCAAATTTTGACAGAAACGTGCATTTCTTTAAGTTGGGAATATTCAGGCGAAAGTGGATTTGTCCTATTGAAGATTCGATACGCTCTGGTGTAGGCGGAGACATAGCGTTAGGCTAGCTGTGAAGTGCGCAGGAAGCAGACTGACATTGCTCGAAGACCTCACAGACAGGTTGTTATTGTAAATGAGCAGCATTTCTAATGTTTTTGACGAACGGCCATAGAATTATACTAGAATATTTGCCACAGGTGGATAAGTTTGGTTAGCTCTGATTAGCAGAGTGATCCGAGGGAAGCAGGCTGCTATCTACCCGTGCTAAATGCCAAAATAGCTCCCATGCACTTACAGCCCAACTACGACACGTTCCCTGAAATGTGCGGAAATGTCGAAGAAAATTGCAAATGATATTAGGCTTTTACGACTTCTCATCGTCCAAACAAACTGGGCTGATCAAGATGCAATTGATATGAAAATCGTCTACACTGCTACAAACTACCTGTTACTTGTAGGAATGCCGAACTGCAAAGAGGCGGCAAGCGTTGTCGAAGGCGCAAATGCTTAAAGTCTCAATCACCCAGAGGCAGCGGAGAAGAGGAACAGGTAAGCGGAAGTGACACCCGAACAGAAGCAGGGGGAAGAAAGTTTCCGACAGTTGATGGATCTTTCGGATTCGAATACCCGGATGAAACCGGTGCTAAAATTAACAAAGGCTGCAGTTGCAGTGGACGGAAATTGCATGAAGCGGTTAACCCATGGATGAAAACGCACAAGATGTACGGATAAGGCTGGTGCTACAACCAGCAGCAATGGACGCAGTTCAGGTCGCCGGAGATGTGAAAAAATTGTGAAATTCCCGCTTAGAAATAACTTTGGAGGTGGCTTCGGCTGCGATCAGTAAATGTTGCGGTTCGGGTAAATGGAACTTGGATACCATCGGAAAATAAACCTGCACGAAAACCCCGAAACGCCAAAGAGAACGATACTGGCACACATATAAGGAATCTGCTATCGCCTCTCTGGCGCTCCGATTTAGGAAGGTTTGTAATACAACAGTCTGAACTACGCTGGTTACAGCTGCAGAAGCTAGTTAAAGCAGAGAATTTTGTAACTGTATATGACGAGCGATCGGAAAGACCGAGAAATTGTCTTTATGTCCCGAACTCACTCTCACTTCTGCAATTTTGCAACGAAGACTTAGTTGCTGTAGACATACTCGTAAGCTACGAAACGAACAGAGAATGCACAAATTCGTCATTGAGTTAGATTCGGTATTACCACCACCGCCGAAGGCTGTAGCCGAACTTTTTAAATACTGTGGCTCCGGTAAGATGGGACAGCAAATGCAAAGTGAGTGTGAATCATATTCAGCACTTTATACTATCGGCTGATCTGATTGTTAACATTTTCCATGAAAATAAGACGGCAAGTAATGGACTTGACACTATCCAAGAGAAAGATACTACTACTAATAACTGAACTAAGCTCTAAGAATGAGCTGAGGAAATCCGTGAATGCTTTGAATGAAACACAAGACAAATGAAGCTTTCAGAACGGTGTCCTCACCAATCATTTTGAAGAAACGTGTAAACAGATTTGCATCGAATTTATAAGGAAACCCGAAAACTTCTAAACAACAACAATCGAAAATTCGATTATTTAAAGTACCTGTTCTCCAGTTCAGGTATGGATGTTATTTGTGTAAGTGAAACTTGATTTAATCCGAATATAACTGACTTGATACTCGTATATAAAATTCCCAGTTCTGAAATATTCAGGAATGTTCGAGTTACGGATACTATGGGCGGAGGGGTGGCTATTTATTGCAAATCAAATATTAAATGAGACATTATTACTAAATCCAAGTGGTAGCGAAGTTTAATACATACTAGTTGAATTACGCGACGGTAATACCCAATGCATTATTGCATATGCGTATGATAATAATACAAGTTGTTCTTTCATTACCTTCTTTCCAATTATTTCTAAATATTGCGCACTCTACGAACACATAATCATTTGCGGTGATTCCAATGCTAATCTATTGAAAAATGATTCCCTTTCCTTTCAATTGAAGGATTCAACTTCTTCAGTAGGAATGGAAATAATAAATACTACATGTAAGTCTGACATCATTAAGAAGGCAAAGGCCAAACTCAACAAACCTACTCGTATAACAGAAATTATCAAAAATACAAGCAATGACCTGGCTGCAACAACAAACAAAAGAAACGATTGTGTTTAGGGAAACATTCATCTTACACAAACAAATAAGCATCTTCTTTGGTCAGCCAAAACTAAAGCGAGGGAATACAATTGGAAATTCGTGTGGGAGAGCAACGGCAAGATACTCGTAAAAAGACATAACGTAAAAAGATAACGGTGAAATTATACAAATTGTTACTTGCAACGATATACATGTATGTATGTTATATACTGTTGTATGTTGGCAAAGAAGAATAAATAGCCAAACGAATATAGTGAAGCTGATGTCAACTTTAGGGTAATACGGGTACATGGAGTTACTGGCATCGAAAATGAATTTTTGTTGCATTTGTTTTAACATAAGATCTATTACGAAAACTTGGGATAATTATATAGCCGAAATTGGAAATGTTTTAAGCTATGTCGACATCTTAGTATTAAATAAAATTAACATACCTAAATACGAGTAATACCACATTGATCAAAATGTTCCCGGAATTTATTCAGAAATTTAAAACATACAATTTTAGTCACCTAAACCTATATTGCCCCCTTCAAAGTAATTCCCATCGACTGCAAACCACTTATGCCAGCGCTTGATCCAATCCTCGAAACATTTTTTTATATTCGGTTTTCGGTATGTCCATCAGTGGCTTCCTGCGATTTTTCCATTACTTCCTCTCGGCTGCTGAAACGTATTCCCCGTAGTGGTTTTTTAACTCGATTGAACAGAAAGAAGTCACAGGGAGCCAAATCAGGTGAATTCAGTGGCTGTTGGATGGTATTTGTTGCATTTTTCGTCAAAAAATTACGAATAATGATGGCACTGTGCGACGGTGCGTTATCTTGTTGCAAAATCCACGAGTATTTTGCCCACAATTCTGGTCTCTTTCCGCGAATTGCTTCACGAAAACGTCTCATAACGCCTAAATAATACTCTTTGTTTACTGTCTGGCCTTCTGTCAAAAATTTATGATTGAAAACGACGTGTTTTTGTTTTGTCTCGGCTCATTTGGTGAACACCATTCACTTGCCTAATGTCTGGATTGCGTGTCGTACTTATAAACCCACGTCTCGTCTCCAGTAATGATCCTTTTGATGAATGTGGGATCGGATTCAGCCTCGCAAATCATCTCTTTTGCCACGTCAACACGGTCTCTTTTTTGCATGAAATTGAGGTATTTTGGCACCAACTTTGCTGCTACACGACGGAAACCCAAATCATTAGCCAAAATGTCTTGGACGGATCCATAGGCAATGTTCAAGTTCTCTGATGGTTAATTTGCGGTTATTGACCAACATTTCTTTTACTCCATCAATGTTTTCGTCGGTTTTCGATGTCGATGGTCTGCCACTGCGTTCATCATCTTCGATTGACTCACGATCACTTTTGAACCGCTCGTGCCCCTGGTAAACGAACGTTTTCTTTAGAGAATCGTTGCCGAAACATTTTTCCAACATTTCCAACGTTTTTTACGCTAAAATTTATACAAGCTTCTTGTTGCAAATTTAAATCCATTTCTAAAATTGTAAAAAATCGCCAACACACACAGAGATAGATGTACTTTTGGCTACGTAACTTTTGCAAATGTCAAGCTATGACGCTAAGATTTAGAGGGAATGTCAAGAACAGATTTACCAACTGAACAAAAAAAAAAACAGAACTCAAATCGGAACAATGGGAGCGCCATACGGTGGAACTTTTTGATCAAGGTGGTATACCACATAGATGGATTCAACTCAAAATTTCTCAGTCGTTCATAGACCTCCGTGAGGAATAAACGTGTGTTTCGACTTTTGGCAGAGTGAAAAATATATTAATTTAACAATAAAGATAATTGGTTGCAGTTTCGCTAACTCCGGCGGTAGTCAAGCGGTTAGCGGCGTCGACCGTCCAATTGTGAGACGCGGGTTCGATCCCAGTCTAAGTTTGGGACTATTTTTTTTGTTTTTTTTTTGTTTCTGTTTTTCTTAAATTCTGTGTTATCAGAAAAAACAAATCACGTGATGGATGGTGGAGAGCGTTCCGCTCTTCCCATAACGGGTGTTATAAAAGGCAACAATAATAATGCCGGTTCCGTGGCGAAAGCCATCATAAGGAGAAGGAGGGTAAAAACCACTCCTAATCTAACAAAAATAAAAATAAGTGCTGCTTTAGCAGGTGGAACAACAAAGACAACAGAACAAAACAAAAAACAAATATATGATGCGCTGATGCACATCGGTGACGAGGTCCAGTATGAGGGGGGCAACAACAACTTTGCCTCTCTAGCGGCATCTGAGTCGGAAGACGAGGATGATATGATAAAAGACATTAGCAGCAGTATACAAAAGCTGCAAGAAAAAATGCTTGCTGTCAAGCAAAAGCAAACTGCACGCAGGCAGAGGGAGCAATTAGAGGTTGAAAGCGCCCAAAAAAAACAACAAGAGCAGAAACAACAACTGCAGCAACAACAAAACCACCAGCAGCAGAAACAACCACTGCATCAGAAAAAAACAACAGCAGAAACAACATCAGCCGCAGAAACAACAGCAGCAGCAGAAACAGCAACAGCCGCAAAAACAACAACAACTGAAAACACAGCAGCTGAAAAAACAGCAACAGCAGCAAGAACAACAGCAGCAGCAGCAACAACAGCAGCAGAAGAAGAAGAGGAGGTGAGTGCAACCAAGGACCTGTGTAGGCTGGTCATTGGTAATAATTTTAACATTAAGCGATTGGGGAACGATCGCCATGCCATCCACTGTAATACAGTGGAGGGCTACGCGAAAGTGAAAGAGCTCCTAAAGGAAACGACGACGGAGCACTACTCATTTACACCAAAGTGTGAAAAGCGGCAATCGATGCTGCTGAAGGGGTTGGAACCGTCTTCTGATCCTGAGGAGATCCTGGCACTGCTCAAAGAGAAGGAGTGCGAAGGACTCAAGTTTGTAGGGGTAAAGCAATTTACCACAGCTAGAGCCAGGCGGGAGAAACGGAGTCTGCCGTTCTTCCTGGTGCAGCTCAGTCCCGAAAGCCGCCTGGATAGTCTAAGGAGTATCAATGTCATAGACTAACTATAACTAGATATCAAACTCTACTAATACTTTTGCAAACGTTTAACTTTCGCACAGACACACTGTAAGTGAATCACCAACACATTCTCAATCTCTATAACCTGTCAGAATGGCTAAAATGACAACAAATTTCACGTAATGTTCGCTAAGTATATATAATAAAGGCAAAAATAAAAGGAAAAATATTTTTCGCTGGTGAATATTTAATTCAACGTGGTGAAAAAGTGAAGATAATAGAATATATTTAAAAAAAAAAACCCTTTTTTTTTTCAATTGAACAAAAAGGGGATCGTTTCAGAATAAAATTAAAAAAGGACCTAAGGATTATATTTTGAAAGTTTCATTTGAAGATATAAATGAATTGAAACTATTACAATTCTGAAATCAAGCTTAAGCTTGTATTGAGAGTCAATTGTATAAGCATTTTTTATGTTTAGGCACAAACTCTGTACTCTGGACATCAATGAAAAGGATTATTAATTAATGGCAACTTTTAAAATCAATTTCCTTGCTGTTCTTTTAGTTTGAATGTGTTGAGTAAATAAATTAATCAAATAATACTGATAAGTAAAATTATCATTTTTGATAATTTTTTGGTTTTTTTAAGGAAAATATTTGTTTTTCTATTTGAATTTAAAGCTTTTCCAAAATATTTCGAGAATATTTTTTTTACACATTATAAAGTACAAAAGCGGTGGTATTTTAATTGTTTATTTTTTAAAAATAATTTCCAGAATTTTACAAATAATGTGAAATGATATCCCAACTTAATTTGGTTTTGTCGAAGGGAATTTTTGTTTATAATTGTTTTCAACAGATTTTGCTACTACTTTGTTGAGTATTCTTTAATGCTGTTAACATCTTTAAGCCGGTCTGGCATAGAATGCGTCAACTTTTCCATATATTCACATATTATTTCTTGCCATTCCGCTAAAAATTAAAATTTTTAACTGAGGCTTCGATGTGATGACATGTTTTCGTAACCTCATCATTTAATGATTCCAAAGGCGTTCCAAAGAGAACGGGTTAAGATCGGGGCTATGTGGTGGCGTTTCTAGCAAGTGAGGGACTTTATGTGGATATGGACTTATGCTTGAAATCGTTGTCCTGTTGGGAGTAAAAAATGTTTCGCAATAAGCATTGTTTGTGTCCTTTGAAGCAAATTTTCGCTCTAAATATTTTAGTATACTTCTTTTTCTGAATTACTGTGACTAAATTACCGATCTCAACAGTGGATATTTAGCTCCATATTACACAACAACCATTTCCGTAATACAAAAGCATTAAATATGAGCTAAATTGTCCAGTCGCATCCATATTTTTTCAAAAAATAATTGGTCAATTCGCTGTCGTACTAAATGGACCTATAAAGCACTAATTTTCTATTTATTGTTCTATTTTCACAAATAAAAACAAATAATCATTAATTATTATTTATTACTTCGTATGAAAAGTTAATACAATATTTTCCATTTAATCGAATAGTCCAATTTATTCATGAATTATAATTTACATTTTTTCGGAACATGCTCTCCTGATGAAAACATTCATGGTGAAGCGAAAAACTTACCCACACCGTGGTGAAATGAACAAATGTCATTGCACTTCAAATGTTGTATCTGCAAAAGGAAAAAGGCACTATATGTATAGCTATACGAAAATGTATTCTTTTTACTCACATTTATTTGATCAGCTCACGATGGTTCCACACTGGGAACGCTTTTCTTGAAACCATTGCACTTCAAATGTTGTATCTGCAAGGAAAAAGGCACTATATGTATAGCTATACGAAAATGTATTCTTTTTACTCACATTTATTTGATCAGCTCACGATGGTTCCACACTGGGAACGCTTTTCTTGAAACCATTGCACTTCAAATGTTGTATCTGCAAGGAAAAAGGCACTATATGTATAGCTATACGAAAATGTATTCTTTTTACTCACATTTATTTGATCAGCTCACGATGGTTCCACACTGGGAACGCTTTTCTTGAAACCATTGCACTTCAAATGTTGTATCTGCAAGGAAAAAGGCACTATATGTATAGCTATACGAAAATGTATTCTTTTTACTCACATTTATTTGATCAGCTCACGATGGTTCCACACTGGGAACGCTTTTCTTGAAACCATTGCACTTCAAATGTTGGATCTGCAAGGAAAAAGGCATTACATGTATAGCTATACGAAAATGTATTCTTTTTACTCACATTTATTTGATCAGCTCACGATGGTTCCACACTGGGAACGCTTTTCTTGAAACCATTGCACTTCAAATGTTGGATCTGCAAGGAAAAAGGCATTACATGTATAGCTATACGAAAATGTATTCTTTTTACTCACATTTATTTGATCAGCTCACGATGGTTCCACACTGGGAACGCTTTTCTTGAAACCATTGCACTTCAAATGTTGGATCTGCAAGGAAAAAGGCATTATATGTATTGCTATACGAAAATGTATTCTTTTTACTTACATGTAATTAGTTAGATCACTCATCCACATTTCTTAAAGCTCTTGAATGGTGCATTTAGATTCATTGTTCTTACTGTAAAAAAGAAGTAAAATAAATTATTTTGAAATTAAAATGTTTGTAGTTACTCACAAGAAAATGTAAACAAACTTTTCCAACTGCTTTTGCCACCTCCAATCCAAGGCAATCTGTTCGTAGCCGCAGTATTCTGTGGAAAATGTTTTCTACTTGCTCCAAATGTGTAAATTTTTCTTCTTTTGTTGTCCTAGAAAATATAATAAACAAAATTATTGTTCAACATAAAATTTTTTTGCAACTTACACGAAATTAGATTTGTAAATATGAGAAATGTCAAAATCGAAATTCACCGCGTCATTTTTATATGGGTGACGTCACTCGTAAAACTTTTCGAATTTTGACATTGTTGACAATTCTCACGTATTCACGGACAGGTTCACACGGATAGGGACTTTCAGAAGAAAACCGGTTTTGATTTTCCAATATCTGGAAAGTTTGATATCTAGTTATAGTTAGTCTATGATCAATGTCCTAGACTACCAGGTGGTCCACTGGGAAAAACTAAAAAGGAGCGAAGGCGTTATACAATGCGTTCGCTGCCAGAGGTTCGGGCACGCCGCGTAGAACTGCCAAATGCAGCCTCGATGAGTGAAGTGCGCAAAGAACCACAGTTCCGAGGAGTGTGCTCTGGGTAGGGACGGAGCATCCGATAGGACGCAGCTCTAGTGCGTGTTATGTGGGAACGTAGGACACACCGCAAACTATCGGGGTTGTCCTAAGTTCACCGACATTAAAAAAGCAAAATTGGCGCGGCAGCAGAAGGTGGAGGTCAAACGTTCACCTGTGAGGTTTCAAACACCAGCCGTCACGCCCCAAATTTCCTACGCCCAAATGGCGTCAGGTAGGGGGGCTACGGTACAGCAAGCGACTGTTGCTTCTCCAGCTCCAATGCCGAGAACAACGGAAGCTGCACCTAACATGCTAGCCATCTTGCTCGCAATCCAAGGGCAGATGGCTCAGCTGCAAAAACAGGTACAAGAACAGGCCAAGCGGGTGGACCAGATCTACTCGCTGCTGCCGGGCCTAACGCAACACATGTCGTAATGGGTACGCACATGGTGGAGCAAACTTTGAAGGTCCTTGCGGTGAATGTTAATTCTCTGATTAGGATCGAACGAAGAGCCGCGATGTTTAAATTGCTACAAGATCAAACTCCTGACGTGCTTTTCGCTAGCGAAACCAAGCTAACCGATAAGCACAAACTGGAGTACAATAATTATATTGTTAGAAGAAGAAATCGGCCCAGATCCAAACGTGGAGGCGGTGTCGCGATCTTCATTAAAGAAGGTATAAAATTTCACAGAGTGTACAAGGGCGTGTTGCGCAGGTTCCGGGTGTTGGAGGCAGTCGTCATTTACATCCCGCTCCGCAGTGGAAAGCGGCTGTACTTGGCATCTGTTTATGCACCTGAGGCTTCACAATCCACCCTATTCACTACAGAGCTCGACACGCTTTTTCGACTTCTGAGGTTGGAATCGGGGGAGAATTATTTTATAATCGGCGGGGATTTCAACGCTAGACACAGAGATTGGGGAAATAATTTGCCAAATACTAGAGGGAACCTACTACTCGATTGGTGGGGTCAGCACGATGTCATGTACAGACTCGGTCTTAAAGCGACGGATAACCCGTCGTTTCCCAGAGGCGGGTCTTATTTGGATCTACTGCTGTACGACGAACGTATACGACTGACAGGTACGAATTTACAAACATTAAACTGTCTGCGCACATTCGTGTATGACAGCGACCATTGCGGTTTTAGCACCGAAATTACGGTTCTCAACGAAATTGCGGAATTGGAGGAGTTTGTTCAAAGATATACTTACAACTACAGTAAGACTCGATGGACACGCTTTGTCAAACGAGGAGATTGACAATTACCTAAAGCAAATGGACGAGACAATTAAACAAACTATGGACACTACAATACCGCGGTATCGACGTACGACTAACGAAGACCTGTTCCACAATCCTACTATTGACGCACTGCACCGACAGAAAAGTAGACTTCTGACAAGACTTAAAAACTTGTACAGACAGTTAACTGACCGACGAGACCCGGAGATTAGGACACTGAAGTCGTCGATTAAAAATATTCAAACGCTAATAAAAGAAAATTACAGAATTTCTGTAAGTTTGTATTGGAACAACAAGGTTCGGGCTGTAAACACCAGCAACCCGAATATGTTTCCGCAAATAAATAAACTATTTTGGAGAAAAAATCAAAACGACCTTCAGTGTCTTAAAATAGCCCGGACAACAGACAACGAACGATTACTGACAATAGCAGGCATTGATCCAAATGAGGCCGCTGATAATGACAACTTCTTTGTGATCGAGGAGAAGGTTGAGGCCATAGGGGCGACTTTCCAGGAAGTATACAAGGCCATTAATATCATTGGCCCTAATTACGACCTGGACAATCGCGTCTTGGTGCACGACTTCTGCATTCGAAATGAAATAGGGAACTGGCGATCCGAGGGCTCTGGTTTCACCCGGTTTAGCGACGAAAATATGGCAAATAACGTCATTGCCAGAGAGGGTGACCTACCCCCGTTCATTCGGAGGGAAGAACTCCATGAGATCTTCGACACAATCAGGGCTAAGAAATCGGTCGGGACCGATGGTGTTCCGAATATTGTGCTTCGACATCTTCCTCTAGAAGCGGTGGACATTTACACCACCCTGTTTAATAATGCAATGAATAATGCACATTATCCAGCGCATTGGAAAACGGCGGTGGTTCAACCTATCCCCAAAAAGGGGAAGGATATATCCAATCCGTCGAATCTCCGGTCGATAAGTCTCCTTCCGAATATCAGTAAGGTTTTTGAAAAGGTAATCAATAGAGCTCTGTCTAGGTGGGTTGAAGACAAACATATAGTTCCGGATAATCAATTCGGTTTTAAGGCGGGACATGATATCTCACATGCCGCGTCTAAACTGGTTTCTGATATCCAATGGAACAAAGGCAAGAAACAGTGCACTGGTGCCTGCCTTGTTGACTTGGAGAAGGCCTTCGACACCGTATGGTTAGAGGGTCTTTTCTATAAGCTGACTAGGCTGGGGATCAGCAAACCTCTCTTGTACATTCTTTATAATATGCTAACCAACAGACAGTTCATCGTGAAAAATGGCGATGTGACTTCTGTTGGAATATTTCAAATTAAAAATGGTCTTCAGCAAGGCGCGGTCAATTCGCCGATCCTATTTAACATTTATACAAGCGACTTGATAGGTTCACTTCCCCATACTATTGCGTACGCAGACGATTTGGTAGCGTACAGAACAGGTCCAAAAATCGAGGTTATTAATACTCTCTTACAGCATGACTTCGATAAGATAAGACGATTTTGCGATGACTGGAAGTTGAAAATCAACTTTCAGAAGTCGGAAACCATTCTCTTTAGGACGCCGTTGTCTGGAGCCTCTAGGGATACCAGAAAAAATTGGCGAAAGTTCTCAATCATTGGACAGCACGGACAGCCTCTTGCCTGTCGAAATGTAGTCAGATACCTTGGGATCTGGCTAGATCAGTTTCTGTATTTTGGCAAAAATGTAGATGCTGCTCTGGCCAGAGCTAAAGGTGCTTTTGCCCTTACAAAGAGACTGTTTTATAACAGCCAACTCGATGTGAGGGTAAAGGTAATCTGCTACATGGCCCTTATTAGGCCCATGCTGGTATTTGGTTGTCCCGTGTGGTTCAATGTACGAGCAAGCTTAATGGAAAAGATTCGGGTGTTTGAGAGGGCTTGTCTTCGCTTGTACAGAACACCAGATTCGGAGTACAAGAAATTTTATTCTAATGAGGTCCTTTACAACAGGGCGAACCTAATACGAGTGGACAACTTCGTAATTAAGCTGACTCGAAGGCACATTGCAAGAGCAATGACCTCGACGAATAACCTGATATCTGGGGCTTACTACCCCAATTACCTTTACCACGAGAGTGTGCGCTCTGGCGGCTTCGTTCCACCGGAAGCATTCCTCTACCTAGATCAGATAGGGTTGATCCAGGATATATCAGCGGTGCCGTTAATCTTCCATGTCGCTCGGACAGCTGGGGACAGGCGACTCAACTACGAGTACAACAGAGACGTCGCACACGGCAGTGTGGATCGCCTCAGGTTCAGAAGGGCGGTGGGGAATCGCGATAAGAGGGATGTCGTTCGGCAGCACCAGCATTTCTGGTGGTTGAATGATGGGGAAGATGTTTCGTCGTCGTTTCCGTCAATTACGGACCACCCTCACTAATGAGGCAGAGCTGACCAATCTGTTTTCTCTGTGAATAGCGATGGCCAGCTTGCATAGGTTTAGGTTAGCATTTAAGAAACATATACATATATCAGTGTATACAAAGGTGTATACTGATATATGTATATGATTGTGTATAACGTCTATGTGTGTTTATGTGTGTATTGTACATTTAGTTTAGGTAGGCTAAGGTTTATTTTAAGTTAGATACTAAGTTTTTATTAAAAAAAAAAGAAGTCCATATGCTAAGTTTTGTTAACAATTTTTTTTCTTAGCTTTAAGTATAGAAAATAAATATCCGTAAAGAAAATGTAAATGAGGTCGAAAGACATAGTTATAAGAATTTAGAGTAGCTTAGAGTGCCTGTGTGGGGCCAGTAAGTTAGTATAAGATTGTTAAGTAATTGTAAGCTAGCATTTAAGCATTTTTTGTTAGTATGTAAGAGTTAGTGATTAAGAAAATAAAATGCATATAAAACTAACTAACGTCTCATAACGTCCAAATAATACTCTTTGTTTATTGTCTGGCCTTCTGGCAAAAATTTATGATGCACTACACCGTTGTAATCCATGATAACCATGAGCATTTTCTTATTTTTTGACTGAAAACGACGTGTTTTTTTTTTGTCTCGGCTCATTTGGTCTCGTCTCGTCTCGTCTCGTCTCCAGTAATAATCCTTTTGATGAATGTGGGATCGGATTCAGCCTCGCAAATCATCTCTTTTGCCACGTCAACACGGTCTCTTTTTTGCATGAAATTGAGTTATTTTGGCACCAACTTTGCTGCTACACGACGGAAACCCAAATCATTAGCCAAAATGTCTTGGACGGATCCATAGGCAATGTTAAAGCCCTCAGCTATCTCTCTGATGGTTAATTTGCGGTTATTGACCAACATTTCTTTTACTCCATCAATGTTTTCGTCGGTTTTCGATGTCGATGGTCTGCCACTGCGTTCATCATCTTCGATTGACTCACGATCACTTTTGAACCGCTCGTGCCCCTGGTAAACGAACGTTTTCTTTAGAGAATCGTTGCCGAAACATTTTTCCAACATTTCCAACGTTTTTTACGCTAAATTTATACAAGCTTCTTGTTGCAAATTTAAATCAATTTCTAAAATTGTAAAAAATCGCCAACACACACAGAGATAGATGTACTTTTGGCTACGTAACTTTTGCAAATGTCAAGCTATGACGCTAAGATTTAGAGGGAATGTCAAGAACAGATTTACCAACTTAACAAAAAAAAAACAGAACTCAAATCGGAACAATGGGAGCGCCATACGGTGGAACTTTTTGATCAAGGTGGTATACCACATAAATGGATTCAACTCAAAATTTCTTAATCTTAATAATTTCTTAAAAATTAATGTTGCAATTTTTATAATAAATAATATAACATATGTACCTATGAAGCCCATAAACTATGAAGGAATTCATTTGGAAACATTTGGAGATGATGGCATCAAAAGGACTTACAGTAGACGAAATACATCCATCCTTATAGATCACATATACGTAAGCATCACGAGGCAATAAATATTTTCAACAGTTGTGGAAACGGATCTTGCCGATCATTATGCCATACTTTATGCTACAAAAGGTCTACAGGATGATAGATTGATCGAAGAAATCAATGCTGTACATATTAATCAACAGAAAGTTAAAACAAATTGGGAACATATGATTCCAGAAAACAACATCGAAACTCTATATGACAGCTTCCTATTGAAGATAAACAACATATATACGGAATCAAGTAAATATAAGAAAACAAAAGGAAAAGGAATACAAAAGCCGGGGATCAATAGTGAAGCAATAACAATGTGTAAGAAAAGAGATGTGTTCTATAGGAGATGGAAAATTAATTCAAGAAGCCAAAATTGTGAGCGTAAATACAAAAAACTTCCGAAACATTGTAAACAAAAATATACAAATCATAAAGGCCAACTATTGTTACCAACAAAAATTCTTAAATGCACAACATGACCCCAGAAAAACATGTATCGTTATAAATGAAATTTTGGGAAGAAAAAAAATTATACAAACGAACTTTTCAACAAATGTCAACGGTGAATGCGATATTGTGGAAGAATTTTCGGATCAATTTGGAAACCAAGGACCAAACATTATGCATATGTGCAATACTAAAATACAAACTTTAAGCCATGAGAACTTGCAAATACAAGAGAGTATATACGTCGAAGAAGCTAGCGAGGCAGAGATATTTAAAATCCTGAACAACATAAACATCAATAAAGGACCTGGAGCAGATAATTTTCGACCAGTTGATCTCAAAACGAATGCTGAAATTCTTACTCCTGTGGTACAAACCATAATTAATCGCAGCCTGAAACCTCATGAAAACATCTATTATTCGTCCTATTTATAGAGGTGGAATCAAAAGCAAAGCCGAAAACTATAGACCAATTGCAATCATGTCAGTCGTAGAAAAGTTTTTGGACGAAATAACGCCTTAATACATTTATTAGCAAACACCAAATTTAACACCCAAATCAGTACGGATTCCAAAAAAGTAAAAATACAGAAAAACTTTTAGAAGAGTTCACAAATACAGTTCTTGTGCTATTCATCGACTTCCGTAGAGCCGTCGACACTCTCAGTTAGGAAAAGCTTTTAGAGAAACCTTAAATAGAATTGGTGTAAGAGGATACTTGTCAAACTGGCTCAAAAACTACTTAACTGATAGAACAATTAAGCCATCATAGTAAAACACAAACAACTAAACTCAGCAATAGGAATACTTCAAGAGCAATTTGATGATGTACATATCTAAGTGGTGTCATGATCATGGACTAATTATCAATGCTACCAAAACAAAAGTGGTGCGTATACGCCACCCATTTAAGCGAGAAGATATATTCAATATACATATATCACCGAAACGACCAGTGTCCATTGTCAGCCAACAACAATGTCAGCCAAAGTCAATCGAAATTGTCAAAAAGATAAAGTATCTCGGAGTCACCATAGACGAACATTTTCTTTGGCGTGAACATATAAACACTTTACGTTGTAAGAGTAAAGGTTGTAAATTCAAGAGTTTTTAGTATTTGTCTATTTAATTCACTTTGATTTAATTTAATCAGGATAATTTGATTATAATATTTATTACTTAAATTTTGTTTGCCCGTGGCACCCACTGCTCTACGAAGACCCCAGAAGAAGAAAGAAACAAAGAAAATAATATCCACAGCTAGTGGATGCGTTCATAGTAGTAAGTGCATTCGCAGCAGCGGGTGCGTTCGTAGTACATTGACTGCATTCAGCTGTGACTTTGTAGTGTTTTAAAGGTGTTCTGCCTACAACGACTTCAACTCAAAAGCACCCTGTTTGCCTTGGTTTATCTAAAAAGATTTTCAAACTTCGAAGTTCTTAAACAAGTATACTACTCGTTAGCAGAATCACGAATGCAATATGGAATCCTGGCATTTGGTAACGCCTCAAAAACACATCTAGGCAAGATACTGAACCTATAACATCGTCTAATTAAACTGATTAAACAACATTATATAGATGATCAAAAGCTCCTACAGCCAATAAGTGTTGAGATCTTTATACGAGTATTGTAATATTACATGGGTAATACTAAAATAGTACTACTACATTGACATTGGTAACTCCAATGTTTTTATTATTGTAAACCAATCATTAGATTTAGGTCGTTTAGCAAAGCAGTTTGAATTACACCATGAACTAGGCAACATCTTTCTCTCTAAGATATAACATCTGGCGACGAGGTTTGAACCATAGCGGATTTTTGTTGTTGTTGTTTTTCTTCTTGTTTTCTCTCGTGGTTACATTTTTTTTCTTCTGATAAGTCTTGGTTAAATTGGATATGGAAGCGCAGTTAATTAAAGCTCTGATTAATAATCAGCAGGAATTCATGGAGAAAATGTTAAGAAACCAAGAAGAGTGCTTAGAAAAAATTTCTAGAAATTCAAGCAGTACCAGCAGCACACCACGTTCACATGCAGTTGCAGTTTTTCGCGCATTTAACAAAGTTATCGAGAACTGGAAAACTTATTTGTCTCAGCTTAATCAACACTTGGAAGCGCATCAAGTAGAAGAAGATGAGCAAAAACGGGCATGTTTTTTTTTTTTTTTTATCGTGGATAGGTACAGACACTTACGAAGTACTGCAGAAATTATATGATTTCGGGGATTTTTCATCTAAAACGTTTAAGGAACTAGCGGAAAAATTAAGTGAACATTTTTTCTCTAAAACACATGTACTCGCGACGCGGTTCGAGTTTCACAAGACCGCGATGAAGGAAAACCAAACTCATAAAGAATGGGTGGCCGATTTACATGGAATCGCGCGAAATTGTGGGTTTACTTGTGGTGCATGGAACATATCTTTTTTAGACTTTATAATTCGGGATGTGATTGTGTTCAACACACCACATGAGTCAGTGAGGGAAAAGGCATTACAAAAATCAAACCCGACCTTAGAGCAAGTTCTAGAACTAGGAATGGCGTACGAAACAACAAAGAAAACGTGTTCGGTAATAAATGGTCATCTTTCGGTGGATGTAAATAAAACGCGCGCACAAAACGGGAATTCAAGTTCAATGTCAAACGGTAAATCCAGTGGATCGTACGGCCAGTCATGTCCGGGGTGTAGTAATTCACTTCCACGTAAAAAATGCCGTTTCATAAAATCGTCATGCATTTATTGCTGTAAAAAAGGTCGCATCGAAAGTGTGTGCTTATCTAAACGAAATTCCAATCAGGGAGAACGCAAACATTACAAAAAGAATCCAAAGTTCGATAATACTCGTACTAAACAAAAATTATTTGCTAAGTCTAAATTTAAAAGACAAAATGTGAACTCGATCGTGATAAATAATTTAATTTCTTCAAAAAAAGGAGAACATGGAGTGTTTCGAGAAGGAAATAAATTGATGCTTAGTTTATTAATTAATGGATGTATTATTAAATTCCAGATTGACACAGGTACCACACGGACTATCATCGGCAAATCAGGATACAGTGACTTGGGTTCTCTTCAGTGCAACCCTGCTTCTGACGCATAGACCAACTATACCTAGATATCAAACTCTACTAATACTTTTGCAAACGTTTAACTTTCGCACAGACACACTGTAAGTGAATCACCAACACATTCTCAATCTCTATA
The DNA here is from genome assembly GCA_949129095.1 of Volucella bombylans. NCBI lineage: Eukaryota > Metazoa > Arthropoda > Insecta > Diptera > Syrphidae > Volucella > Volucella bombylans. The sequence continues at coordinate 62,514,390 of OX422143.1, read as the reverse complement.
ACCTGTCAGAATGGCTAAAATGACAACAAATTTCACGTAATGTTCGCTAAGTATATATAATAAAGGCAAAAATAAAAGGAAAAATATTTTTCGCTGGTGAATATTTAATTCAACGTGGTGAAAAAGTGAAGATAATAGAATATATTTAAAAAAAACCCTTTTTTTTGTTTCAATTGGACAAAAAGGGGATCGTTTCAGAATAAAATTAAAAAAGGACCTAAGAATCATATTTTGGAAGTTTCCTTTGAAGATATAAATGAATTGAAACTATTACAATTTTGAAATCAAGCTTAAGCTTCTATTGAGAGTCAATTGTATAAGCATTTTTTATGTTTAGGCACAAACTCTGTATTCTGGAAATCAATGAAAAGGATTATAAATTAATGGCAACTTTTAAAATCAATTTCCTTGCTGTTCTTTTAGTTTGAACGTGTTGAGTAAATAAATTAATTAAATAATACTGATAAGTACAATTAACATTTTTGATAATTTTTTAGTTTTTTAAGGAAAATATTTGTTTTTCTATTTGAATTTAAAGCGTTTCCAAAATATTTCGAGAATCTTTTTTTCACACATTATAAAGTACAAAAGCGGTGGTATTTTAATTGTTTATTTTTTAAAAATAATTTCCAGAATTTAACAAACAATGTGAAATGATATCCCAACTTAATTTGGTTTTGTCGAAGGGAATTTTTGTTTATAATTGTTTTCAACAGATTTTGCTACTACTTTGTTGAGTATTCTTTAATGCTGTTAACATCTTTAAGCCGGTCTGGCATAGAATGCGTCAACTTTTCCATATATTCACATATTATTTCTTGCCATTCCGCTAAAAATTAAAATTTTTAACTGAGGCTTCGATGTGATGACATGTTTTCGTAACCTCATCATTTAATGATTCCAAAGGCGTTCCAAAGAGAACGGGTTAAGATCGGGGCTATGTGGTGGCGTTACTAGCAAGTGAGGGACTTTATGTGGATATGGACTTATGCTTGAAATCGTTGTCCTGTTGGGAGTAAAAAATGTTTCGCAATAAGCATTGTTTGTGTCCTTTGAAGCAAATTTTCGCTCTAAATATTTTAGTATACTTCTTTTTCTGAATTACTGTGACTAAATTACCGATCTCAACAGTGGATATTTAGCTCCATATTACACAACCACCATTTCCGTGCTTTACTTTTTGCCTTGTGTATTTGGACTATAAGTTTCATTTGGTTGTCTTCATGCTTTCGAAGTCCTATTTGATTCATAAATGCTAAATTTTGACTCTTCTGAAAAAATCCTAGAAGACAAATCCTTTGTTTTTTTATTTATTAGCAAAGTCCTTTTGTTTTTTTTTATTTGCTTCGCTGACGAAAGGTTTCTTTCTAACGGTATAGGATTTATACGTCGATTTAATGTCATTGACATTCACGAAAATCCAGCCAAATTTTAGAATTACAACGTGATATTTGTGAAACGTACAGCGTTGTGTTTACATCGATTTTCTTCTTCTCGGAAATTTTTTGATGCAAAAATTGAGCAATGAATATGGAAATGTTGCGTTAGTAATGGAATTAGTAATACAAAAGCATTAAATATGAGCTAAATTGTCCAGTCACATCCATACTTTTTCAAAAAATAATTGGTCAATTCGCTGTCGTACTAAATAGACCTATAAAGCACTAATTTTATATTTATTATTTTGTTTGTTGCTATTACCAATATTTTAAATTCAATGTTGCAAAAAGGCTTGTGTAAAGTTCTATTTTCACAAATAAAAACAGTCAAAATAATCATTAATTATTATTTATTACTTCGTATGAAAAGTTAATACAATATTTTGCATTTAATCTAATAATCCAATTTATTAGTGAATTGTAATTTACATTTTTTCGGAACATGCTCTCCTGATGAAAACATTCATGGTGAAGCGAAAAACTTACGCACACCGTGGTGAAATGAACAAATGTCAATATTTTATTGACGAAGCAGCAAATATGTAAGTGACAAAAATTTTTATTGTTTTAATTTAATAAAACTAATTACTTTTTATCTTATAGAGCGATAAAATGGAAAAAACTAAGAAGTGTCTCTTAGGATGCAAGGATTACATCCACTTGTACCTGCCAGGATGCGAGGAAGCCAGGTAAGTTTGTATTATGCATGGAGAAAATATTTTTTTTTGCATGCCATTGTATTACGGGGGTGGATTACAAAGTTAAACAACATAAAAAGTTAAATAGCTTTTTAATCTACTTGCGTAGTATAATAAAGTATGCACTTATTAATTATTTCCTCTCATTGATAGAAGCTAGATGATCAACACGCTTCTATCGCCTTTTTTTATTTTTTTTTTTTGGCGGGAACCTGAACAACTCGAATGGTTGCGGAATGGGTGCAATAGGCCTACAGGGGAAACCGAATACCCAGTAAAAAAAAATCGGTTAACGCACCATTATGCATACCTCAAAGGTGGTGTTGAATTGCATAATCCAAGAAAGAAAAAACAAATTTCTTTAAATTTATTTTATTTATTGGATAAGAAATTAAAACAAAAATCTAAAAAAGGCTTTAAGTAGTATTTAGTTTTATATGACTTTTATTTTCATTTTAAATTCATTACATTAACGCTTTTCTTCAAACCATTGCAATAAAATAAACGACTAAACAAACATGTATACTTTTTACTTACATGTAATTAGTTAGCATCACTTATCCACATTTCTTAAAGCTATTGAATGGTGCATTTAGATTCATTGTTCTTATTGTAAAAAAGAAGTAAAATAAATTATTTTGAAATTAAAATGTTTGTAGTTACTCACAAGAAAATGTAAACAAACCTTTCCAAATGCTTTTGCCACCTCCAATCCAAGGCAATCTGTTCGTGGCCGCAGTATTCTGTGGAAAATGTTTTCCTCTTGCTCCAAATGTGTAGATTTTTCTTCTTTTGTTGTCCTAGAAAATATAATAAAGAAAATTATTGTTCAACATAAAATTTGTTTGCAACTTACACGAAATTAGATTTGTAAATATGAGAAATGTCAAAATCGAAATTCACCGCGTCATTTTTATATGGGTGACGTCACTCGTAAAACTTTTCGAAATTTGACATTGTTGACAATTCTCACGTATTCACGGACAGGTTCACACGATATGGGAGGATCAGTAGAAAACCGGTTTTGATTTTCCAATATCTGGAAAGTTTGATATCTAGGTATAGTTAGTCTATGTTCTGACGTACTGAAACTTGAACTAGTCGCAGAATTAGAAGTGGAATTCGAGTGGGCTAGTAAGGTAATTAACGAAAAGATATTAGTAGTTAATAGTGACTTTGGCAGTAATCTCATTAATAGATTAAAGCTATCGAAAACAATTTAGTACTATCTAGCCTCATTAACGACCTCTGCGCGAGATATCCAAAGCTTTTTGAACCTTCATTAGGTTGTCTTGTCAATTATTAAGCTTGTTTAGAATTATTGCCTAATGCCAAGCCAAAATTTTTCAGACCATGAATAATCCCCTTTGCATTACAAAAAGCTACTAATCAGGAATTAGATCGTTTAGTTCGTACAGGAATACTTAAGCCAGTTCAGCGGACACAATGGGCTACGCCTATTGTCATTGTGCCAAAAAAATCAGATACAGTGCGCATATGCGGTGACTTTAAGGTCACAATAAATTCGCAAATTGTAGTCAATAGACACTCCATCCCACGAATTCGAGATATATTTCACAAACTACAAGGGGGTAAACGTTTTACAAAAATCTATTTGTCTGACGCGTACCTGCAGATCGAATTGGATTCAGAATCAAAAAAAAAATGGCTGTTATAAGTACTCCATTTGGCCTGTTCGAATACCAAAATTATTAGCCGATTTGCCCGTGTTGGTGTACTTAGACGATTTAGTGGTAACAGGAAAAACTGATGAAGAACATATTGCGAATCTCTCCGCGGTATTTGAGAGACTCGAATCAAGCGGCTTTCGCTGCAATAAGAATAAGTGCTATTTCGCTCAAACAGAGATAGCATATCTAGGGCACTCCATTTCAACACAAGGCATTCACCCCCTGGAAGACCGATTGCTAGCAATTAAAAATTTACCCACCCCTTCAAACATCAAGGAGTTAGAAGCAGCTCTTGGAAAATTTAATTACTACCATCAATTTATTCCAAATTTTTCTCACATTGCTGGACTCTTAACTTTTAACGTCGTAAAGGTATTGCTTTTCGGTGGTCAGCAAAAGAACAAAGTGCTTTTGACAATCTTAAGCAAGGAATAGTTGATGCATCAAGACTTGTGCATTTTAATGAAGATCTACCGCTTATCGTAGCGACGGATGCTTCCAATTACGGAATCGGCGCAGTTATCTCGCATCGTTTCCCAGATGGCCCTGAAAAGCCTATAGCTTTCGCTTCACTTAACATCCACCAAAAGGCGTACAGCCAAATAGAAAAGGAAGCACTTTCCATTGTGTACGGCATTATGAAATTTCACCAGTATATTTATGGCAGATCATTTGAACTGCTAACGTATCACAAACCATTGACGACGATTTTTAATCCAAGTATGTAAAAAATTGCCGGAAATGATTCTTCAGAGATTGCAGAGATCGGCGATTTTACTCATGGGTTATGACTATACTATTAGATATCGACCAACCGCAAAGCATGCGAATGCGGATGCACTCTCACGTCTTCCAATTGGACCTGACAATGATTTTGATGAGCAAGAAGAATCCTGTTGCGAATTAGAATCAATATGCGACGAGGTATTGGATACCCATCCCCTTGATATTAATTTGCTGCGGCGTCACGCTGCTAAAGACCCAACGCTTTCTAAAGTAATGCAATTTATACAGTTAGGATTGCCAACGCATTTAAACGCAAATGAGCTATATTTGCAACCCTATTTCGTTAGGAAACACTTTCTAAATATACATGGATTCGTGATATTACTTCAAACTAATCATCCGCGTGTTGTGATTCCAGCTACGTTACAGCAAAAAACGTTGAAGATTTTGCATAAAGGCCAATGGGGCTCGACAAAAGCTTAACAATTAGCGCGTCGTTTTATTTGGTTCCCGAAAATTGATCAACAAATTGAGACATTTGTTGCTGATTGCAGAAGCTGTCAAGTAATCCTCAAAAAGAATTTATCAGTTGGCCTAAGGAGATAGAACCTTGGAGTCGAATACATATAGACCTTCGCGGGTCCATTTCGTGGACACATGTGGCTGATTTGTGTCGATTCTTTCTCGAAATTCCCGTACATTGTGTCCTTGACAACAGCAACCTCAGAAACTACAGTTAAAGCGTTGAGGAATATATTTTCTATTGAAGGGCTTCCCAAAACAATAGTGAGTGACAACGGAACACAATTTACATCTCAACACTTTGCAGAGTTTTGTTGTGAAAATGCTATTCAGCACATACGTACCGTTCCTTTTCACCCGGCTTCGAATGGTGAAGCGGAAAGATTTGTCCGTACTTTCAAGATGGCTCTGAAGAAGATGGAACTGACTTGGATCGAGCAGTCACAATGTTACTCTCCCATTTCCGCACTACGCCGAACCCTGTCACTCAAAAATCTCCATCGGAGTTGGTACATGGGTGTCAGCAACGCTGCGTGCTTTCAAGGCTGTCCCGATAACGGTTCCTTCAATGTATGCTGTCCGAGAACCCCAGTACACGCTTAGTAGGCATCTAAGCGGAGGCAAAACGTGTAAGCAAAAAATGAAAATTTCAAAATAAAAAGAATGTTTTCAAAAAATTTTATATAAACGCTTTATTATAATTTTCAAATGCTATCAAATGCAATTTCAAATGGTATCCTCAAGTCTCAAGTGTGGTATTTTTCCGTGGACGCTCGTAGAACTTCGCAAGGCGAAATAAAAAACTTAAGTGCCTACCATTGTTTGGGCGGCTCCTTTTATACACTTCACTTCATCGTGGGGTTTTTCCGTTAAAGTTGTTTACAACTACAAGTGGTGCATTTAAGGGTTGACATACCACCGGAAATAGTATAAATTACATATAATTAATAATTTTTAGTTAAGTCAAATGAACAATGATAATAATTTTATATGTACCAGTATATTGCAAGAATCACAACGCTACAAGCATAAATAATGTGAGATTGATATCTTTATTTTTTTTAAAATTTACATGACACTAACATAGACTTTCTTACTTTATATAGGATGTTTCCTGTAATACGACATACATATCGTGCTGTTAAACGTGAAGCAGCACCCTTGCAAACATCCTTTAAGAAAACTAGAAGAAAAGATGCAAATAAGAACAACGTAAAAAAACAATACGAAGTTTAAGTTTGCATTGAAAACTTACATATAACTATGTTAATTCTATTTCAGTCAAATTATGCAGTAGATATAGCTGCAGACGGAGACCGAGTGCAGGAAAAGTTGCACTAAATCATGTATTCGTTAATATAAGTTAACGCGAATAACATCCAAATGACACCAAATCTCCAAACTGCACATCCATCTCAACTGCACTTAACAACAACAACAAATCCCCAGACTGCAAGTGCATGCCCACGCCAAAGGAGCATCTAATTTCTATAACGAACAACACATTCCATTCCCACAGACATCAAGTGCTACAATTACACTTGTGTCGCTGGACGTACTCGTACGTGAAGGAATCCGCTGATGCGACAATCTTATCATCGCACCATTAGTATTTAAGCTTATGAAAATTTTGTTAGTTTGTTCAGTCTTAAGTTTATATTCGCGTGTAAGGGTAACCTCTGCCCAAACAAATAAAGAATAAAGTTTTTTTTTAATATTAAATTGTAAATGTAATTTTAATTGGCGCCCGAGCAGGGACCCGAAGTGCATAAGTTACGGTTACGAACAGTCATAGTGCGGTATAGTGCGTTCTGTTCACGTCGGTGGAAAATATAAAATCCGGTCGAAAAAAAATAAAGTAATTTAGTGCAAATTTCGGGTCCCGTGAACCAAAAAAAGTGTAACCCCGCTAAAAGGCCCTAGAAACGCCTCAGTGGACCTCGTAGATATTAAAGTGTGTCAGCCGGATCCTGAGTCACCGGACAACAACGGAGAAAAGGGAGTCATCTGGAACACCAGCGAGGGATGTTACCAATACTTACCCTGTAAGTTAGCATTAAGTTAGAGTTAAGAAGAAAAAGTGAAAACATTTTTTAATTAAAGTAAAGAATAAAAGAAAAATATATATATAAAAAAGAATTTCCTCTACAAGAATAATATTAAGAAAAAAATTAGTTATTAGTTGTAAACAAAAAAATATATCAAATAAATTAAATAAAAAAAAAAATATAAAAAAAACGGAGTTAAGAAAAGTTAAAACCTACGGGAATACTACAATTTAACAGTGACAAATTTATAACCTTATTTAGTTAAAAAGGGAAAATTATTATTTTATTTTTTCCTCAACAACTTAGTTATAAAATATTAGTAAAAGTGAAACCTATTATTATTGTTTTTAGGAATAACCCATTTAATAATATTTAATATCTTTTTAACAATATTCTTTTTACATATAAATCCGTGTGTATTACTTTAAAAAGTTTGTCAGGACCGTGCGTAAATACCTACCCATAATATATCTAAGATCCTTGTATTACTGTCTCTTTATCCTTTCTCTATATATAAGCTTAGATCGAAATCAAACTGCCTACAACAAGATCTAGAGTTAATAACGATACCCATACCCCAAGTGTACTACCAACCATGGCCCCGACTACTATACCACAACCAACAACCCAAGACCCTAATACCTCTTACCAATCGACCTCTTCTAGTGTCGATGTTCAGGAAGTTAGAGCACACCCCGAATTAGACATGCTTGTTACATCAATAGTTAGTCGCATCCTCGAGCAACGAGGTAAGCAGCTAGTCGAAAGCGTGCTAAACCCTAACGCCCACCGTTTTTCTGGTACTGATCAGACAATTGCCCCAGAGCATAGGAACCAACTCGAAGATCTAGAAAGAATTCCGGACATCGTTCGATGCCTTAGGAATTTCTCAGGCGACGCTAGCGAGTTCTCGTCATGGAGAAAAAGCGTCGAGCGCGTTCTCAAAATTTATGAGCACATCAAAGGTTCTCCTAAATACTATGGAATCCTGAATGTAGTGCGAAATAAAATAATAGGTCCGGCTGATGCTGCACTTGAATCCTATAATACCCCGCTCAATTGGGATAGTATCATAAATTGCCTCACTCTGCATTACGCGGACAAGCGAGACGTGACCACACTGGAATACCAGTTGTCAAACCTCGTCCAGGGTAATAGCAGCATCCAACAATTTTACCAGAGAGTCTGTGCACAGCTTACTCTAATTATAAATAGATTATCCTGTATGGATGTAGGACCTGAAGCACTGCAATTACTAACGCAGACATATAGGGATAAAGCGTTGGATACGTTTATCCGAGGGTTGAGAGGTAACTTGTCAGATTTGTTAGGCATGAGAGAACCAGTAGACCTGCCGCAAGCTCTGCACCTGTGTTTGAAATATGAAAACCAAAGTTACCGAGCTCAGTATGTTCGAGCTAATCAAGGAGGATTTAAGAAGCCTGTTCCAACACAGCCTCCGCAGCGTTTTCAAATACCAAATCATTCCCAAAATCCACACCATACACAGCATGTGCAACGGCCTCAGCACTCGCAAGGCCAACGTCCCCAAACACCGTTGCATCACGTAGCCCACAAACCACCGCAAGGCGGTACTTACCCGAACTACTCCCAACCGCAACAGTTTCAATCATTCGGTCAACAACCGAATCGTAATATTCAACCCTTTCAAAACTTTAATCCCAATTACCATCAGAATTCCCAACCTAGAAACCAGTTCTCTAACCAAGCTCCTATGAAAACAGAAGCTATGACCCAAGGACACAGCCACCAGTTTAAGCCAACTGAGATGATGAAACCGAAACCCTTTAATCAACAATCTTCTCTGAAAACGAGGCAGCCTAATTTTCATATTAATCCGGAAACGAACAATACCACAGCCTCTGATCAACTCCCCGTAACCGAGCAAATGAATGAAGAGCAATACGCACAATTTTATGAAGAACAAATTCAGAACAGCTTTACGGAATTCAACTATCAATATCCAGGCGAATGTCAATCGAATGATGCCGTATGCGAACAACCAACCGAGCAGTTACTGGAACACAGTGACATTCATTTTTTAGGCTAGCGGATTCTTCGCTACCCTATTTTGAATGCAAGAAGGAAAGCGGAGAAATATTAAAATTTTTGATAGACACGGGTTCTAGCAAAAATTATATTAAACCTGAATTAGTAAAACGAAAAATACCTAATGAGCAAATATTTTATGCCAAATCCATAGCTGGCGATATCGAAATCAGCCACCACACGATAATAAATCTTTTCGGCCTTAAAAATATAAATTTGAAATTTTTTATCTTACCTACGCTAAAAACCTTTGACGGAATTCTAGGCAATGACAGCCTGAAACAGTTATCAGCTGTTATCCACGCTAAAGATAGTTACTTGACCATATTAGACAATATTCGAATAAATGTTAAACAGCTAAAGTCACAATACGTAAATTCAATAACATTAAAAACTGATCACCTCACGCCAAATCAAAAAACTATTCTAAATTCAATAATAAGTAATTACCAAAAACTATTCTCCGAGCCAGAAGAAAAATTGACTTACACTACAAAAGTCGTAGCAGAAATTAGAACCTCTACCGATGATCCTGTGTACACACGCTATTACCTTTCCCAGCATCCCTTAAGTCAGAAGTCGAAAAACAGATACAAAAACTCCTTGAAGATGGTATCATAAGACCATCACGGTCCCCGTACAATTCACCAATGTGGATTGTACCAAAAAAACCAGACTCGACTGGAGCCAAGCAATACAGGATGGTAATTGATTATCGAAAACTAAATTCAGTTACCATAGCCGATCGTTATCCCATTCCCGATATTGGTGAAGTCATTGCACAATTGGGAAGAAACAAATTTTTCACAGTCTTGGATTTAAAGAGTGGCTTCCACCAAATCCCCTTAAAGGAAGCAGACATAGAAAAAACAGCTTTTTCCATTAATCATGGAAAATACGAATTCACAAGATTGCCATTTGGGTTGAAGAATGCACCATCAATCTTCCAACGAGCCCTTGATGACATCCTTCGTGAATACATTGGGAAATCGTGCTATGTCTATATCGATGATATTATCATCTTCAGCCACGATGAAAGACAGCACGCTATTCACATAGAGCAAATTTTCAATACACTAATCAACGCAAATATGAAGGCACAATTAGACAAATGTAACTTCTTCAGTTCTCAAGTTGAATTTCTTGGCTTCCTCATTTCGTCTGAAGGCGTTAGAACTAATCCTGCCAAAGTTGAGTCAATTCTAAATTTTCCATTCCCAAAAACCCTTAAGGAATTAAGATCATTCCTTGGTCTTTCAGGATATTACAGACGTTTTGTGAAGGATTACGCCAAACTGGCTAAACCTTTAACAACCTTATTAAGAGGAGATGAAGGTCGAATTTCTAAAACCATGTCCTCCAGAATAACATTAGAACTCACCTCAGAAGCCTTCGAATCGTTTAATAAAATAAAAAAATCCCTCGTATCCAAAGATATAATTCTTGCTTATCCCGATTATAGCAAACCATTTGACCTCACCACAGATGCATCTAACTATGCACTGGGTGCCGTTCTAGAACAGGACAATAAACCAATAACTTTTATTTCTCGTACGCTGAGTAAAACAGAAGAAAATTACGCAGCAAATGAGAAAGAAATGTTGGCTATCGTATGGGCACTAGGCTCATTACGGAACTACCTTTACGGTACAGCTAGAGTTCGAATTTACTCAGATCACCAACCCCTAACTTTTGCGTTAAGTAACAAGAACAATAATAGTAAAATGAAAAGATGGAAAGCTGCGCTTGAGGAGTATAACCACGAGCTAAAATACAAACCCGGAAGAACAAACGTGGTCGCAGATGCGCTTTCCAGATATCCGCAATCCTCTGACGTAAACACCCTTACAACAACTCAACATAGTGATGAAAGTTCGTCGCAAAATTTAATACCAACTATAGAAACCCCAATAAATGTATTTAAGAACCAAATCTTTCTCCAGGTTGATAGAAATCCGTCCCAGGACTTCAAAATCATTTTCCCCACATTCCATAGACACACAATAAAAGAAATAGGATTTAATGAAGAAAATTTAACGCGAATTCTAAAAAAATTCCTCAATCCCTCAGTTATAAATGGCATTAAAGCAGAAGAACACATAATGGGAATAATTCCAAAAATTTACCCTTTACATTTCTCAAACTACAAGATTCGATTTACCCAAATACAAGTACAGGACGTTACAAACGACACAGAACAAGACGAAATAGTCATCAAAACTCATAAACGTGCACATAGAAATGAGCGCGAAAATAGGGCTCAAATACTACAGAACTTTTACTTCCCTTTAATGTCCCAAAAAATTAAGAGGATTATAAAGCAATGCACAGTGTGTCAAGAAAGCAAATACGACAGATACCCGAATAAACCTATCATACAGCCGACACCAATACCGCAATACCCAGGACAAATTGTTCACCTGGACATCTTCTCGACAGAAGGTAAACTTGTGCTTACTTCTGTAGATAAATTCTCCAAATATGCACAAGCAAAGATCATAAGATCCAAGGCGGTAGAGGACATAAGACAACCTTTAAGGGACATTCTTTTCGCATTTGGCCTTCCCGAAACGGTCGTAATAGATAATGAGAAGTCTTTTAACTCAGTGGCAATTAGTTTTATGATAGAGGAGGAACTTAAAATAAAAATGTTTACTACTCCCCCATATTCCAGTACGGTAAACGGTCAAGTAGAACGTTTTCATTCAACTCTTATTGAGATAATGAGATGTTTGAAGACAGATGGACTACACCGTTCCTTCACGGAACTTATAGAGCGAGCCGTTTACGAGTATAACCTTTCAATTCATTCCACTATTGGAAAAAAGCCGATAGAAGCGTTTTTCGGACGAAGAGTCACTTCAGATCCAAACTTACTTGAAAAGGCACGAAAGGAAACCATTAAAAAAATCCAATCTAAACAAGAAGCCGACATAAGATTTCATAACAAAAAGCGACATCCAATTAAAGAATATTCTCCTGGTCAGATAATCTACGTTAAGCAAAATAGGCGAGTAGGCTCAAAGCTAACTTCGAGGTACAAAAAGGAAATAGTAGCCCTTAATCAATCGACCACCGTGTTAACACAATCCGGCAAAACTGTGCATAAATCTCACATTAAAAATTAAAACTATTCCTTTTCAGATTACTTGTCCCAGCCCACGCTGCTGGCGTTCAAATCCTAGACTATTCAAATGCCCAACTACTAACGACGGAGACCGGAACAACTAGACTACAAGACGGAAACTTTAAGATAATACACATAATAGACCTAGACATTTATCAAAATTTTATAAACGAAACGCGTTCGTACTTAGCGAAAACCTACAAACCCCAAGACCAATTATATGCCTTCCTAATCCATGATTTAGATCAGATACAAGGCACTATAAATAGACTCACACCTCAAAGAAGAAAGCGCTCATTGAACTTCATTGGAAGTGCTTGGAAGTGGGTGGCCGGTTCACCTGACCACGATGATTTTAAAATTATTTCAAGTAAAATTAACAACGTTCTTAAAAACAATAATAAGCAATTAGTAATAAATAGAGATATAATAAATAAGATAAACCAAATAGTAGAATCCACAAACGGAATCAGTAAAGCACTTAAGAAAAGTGAAATCACTAAAAATGAAGAATTGTTAGTAATAAGAAATAAAATAAATATTATAAAAGAGGAAATAAACAATGTAAACCATGCCATTCAATGGGCAAAAACAAATGTTATAAACTCCTTTATTCTGTCTGAAACAGAGATTGAAACTATAAAAGATGTATTAGAAAAAGATAACATGTTAAATGTAAGTATAGAAGAAATGTTAGAATTTAGCGAAGTAAGGATAGCGTTGAATAAAAAAACAATTATATACGTTATAAATGTTCCACTTACACATTACGAAGAATGTACTAAAATCTTATTAAGACCAATAAAAAGAGGAATACTTATAAATAAAATAGATTATAAGGAAATAGTTAAATGTAAGAATAATATTTTTGGAATTATAAAAGAATGTAAGTCATTCAATAAGTTGTCAATATGCACAGACAAAGATGTAATAGATATTAGTAATTCTCTATGTATCCCTAAGCTACTTATAAGTCAACCTTCATCATGCAGAGAAATTAACAATCAACACATAGCATCAGTGGAAGAGATCGCAAGCGGAATCCTTTTTTTTAATCAATATAATGGCACAATCAGCATAAATGACGAAAAGATGAGTCTACTTGAAACTTACGTCATACGGTTCCAAAATACAACGATAACAGCAGAGGGGAAGAAATATCTATCCATGCAGAAAGTGAGGTGAAACCATTACCAGCGTTGTTGCAGCCCTATTATAACAAGTCCGAATACGAAGAAATCCTGTCACTGAAAATGATAAAGGAGCTTCATACAAATACAACAAATTTTATTCAATTGCTTGAGTCGGAAAATAACATTAAGCATATTTAAGCTTATGAAAATTTTGTTAGTTTGTTCAGTCTTAAGTTTATATTCGCGTGTAAGGGTAACCTCTGCCCAAATAAATAAAGAATAAAGTTTTTTTTTAATATTAAATTGTAAATGTAATTTTAATTTATAGCAAGCGATAACAATTCTTTGCTGCTGGGCACTGTTTACAGACCTAATAATGATGTAGACTTAACACTCTTCTACGCTTTAATGGAGTCCATATCAGTAGATTCTAAAAATAAAATAAGGGATGAAATCTTTTGACCTACATCCAGTAAATATTACCATTCCCACTCATCACGTTAGTACTACAAGCACTTTAATTGATGTTTTTTTCGTTAGTCGCACTGATAGCGCTCTTTTTTATGATTAACTTTATATGTGTCCCAAAAACGAAAATGAAAAACAACAAATGAAGGATGTGGCTTATATCTAGGCAATAGGCTGTTTACTCTTTGCTGCTGAAATCACGCATCCCGACATCTCCTACGCCGTGAATCTGCTTAGTAGATTTGGTACGAATCCAGGTATGGCGCACTGGACAGCTGTCAAACGTGTGATGAGGTACCTAAAGGGCACGATTGACAAGGGCATTGTCTATCAGAAGGAAGAATGTGATATGGCTGGATTCTGTGATGCAGACTGGGCTGGCGATATGGATGCCAGACGTTCTACATCTGGCTATGTGTTTACGTTTCAATCGGGTGCTATATCGTGGACTACAAAACGTCGAAGAACTGTAGCGCTTTCTTCAAAAGAAGCTGAGATAATGTCTGTCATTGCTGCTATCCAAGAGTCTGTTTGGCTTAAACGCTTGGAAGGTGAGCTGTCTCCGGATGCACCAAAAACAATGATACTTCATTGCGACAATAAAAGTGCTATTCACATCGCTACAAATAACTCTTATTCGCCAAGAACAAAGCATGTCGACATCAAGGCAAAATTTATTCGTGAAAAATTAGAGAGTTCAGAAATCAAGCTGCAATACCTTTCAACTGACCAGATGTTGGCAGATATCCTCACAAAAGGCGTACCTGCTGCCAAACAAACTTTTTTTGTAGAAGGTTTTGGATTAAAATAATATGTAAAGTTGTTTTTTTCTAATGAATTCCATATATTTACATACATAATGTACATATCATAATTATTTTTTTAACTTTTGATATTTTGGTTCATATGAATAATAGTATAAAAATGGATAACACAAACGGAAATGATAACTTGTTAGACAACGTAGATTATAGGGTAATACGTGGTTTTAGTGATAGCAGATTATATGAACTAAAAAAACTGAACTTTAGTTGCTTATGTTTCAATATAAGGTCAATGCGGAAAAACTGGGATATTTTTTGCGCAAGCATAAACCCACTATTGACAAGCCTTAAAATTATTGTTGTAATGGAAATAAATATTAAGAAGGAAAATAACAAACATTATACAATAGACGGCTACAAACCAGAATATATAAACAGAAGTAAAAAAAGAGGAATAGCCATATATATAAAAAATGATATAGAATATGATTTTCAGGAATTAAATAGTACATCTTGTGAGTCTCCCAGAATAAAAATTAGAAGCGGAGCTAAAGTGGAGTATTTGTATGCAGTTTACAGGCCACCAGCATTAAGTATAAAAGACTTCGTTGAGGAATTTGGAAACCTACTCCGACAAACACCAAGGCAAAAAAATAGAGATATGGTATTAATGGGTGACATGAACATTAATATTCAAGATCATGACAAAATTCACGCGAGGAACTACTTAGAAATGTTGGCACTCAATGGTTTAATTAATATTATAAAAGAAGATACAAGGGTTGATCTCACTCGAGGATCATCAACACTGATTGACCATATAGCTGTCAACTTAACAGATAAGCAAATAGTTTCAGCAGTCATCGAGAGCGACGTTTCTGACCACTACCCGGTGGTTTACGGGACACTCGACCCATGCAGCAGTGAGTTCCCAGCTGATAGAGCACCTCATTTAAAAAACAGCTTGATGGACGAAAAGATACACCAAACAAACTGGGAGACGCTATTGGTAGACGAAAACGTAGAGGTAACATACAACAAATTATCAACGACTATGCAGAACATATACAAAAACTCCATGATCCTTGAAAAACCAAAGCGTAAAAGCCGACTAAACCCTTGGATCACGCCCTGCATTCGCGAAAAATGTAAACAAAGAGATGAGCTCTACAAAAGGTGGAAGAACAACAGACTAAATAAAACTTATGAAGCAGAGTACAAGAAATTACGAAACAAAGTTAATAAAATCATTTTCTGGCAAAAGTCCAGCTTCTATAAAGAAGAATTTAACGAAGTTAGAAATGATCCCCGTAAAACATGGAGCCTTGTCAACGAAATAATGGGAAGAAAAAAACAGAGCTTGGACGAGGTACTTGCGAAAAACTTCCCATCAGAAAAATGTTTTACAGCACTTTCAAACAAATGTGCAAAACACTTCTCGGAACAAACGATTCACATTATCCACAATTGTGATAACATAACGTCAACACACATCAATAAAACCCTTCACAACTCCATCTTCATAGACGAAACGTGCGTTGAAGAGGTATATACTATATAGAATATTAACATTGCTGGATAAAAACAAATCAGCAGGGATCGATGGCATTAGAACGAGAGACATTAAAATGCATGCGGATGTATTTGCTCCAATTATAACGAGGATCATTAACCAGAGTCTAAATGAATGCAAGATACCAAATATACTAAAAACATCTATTGTAAGACCGATCTACAAAGGCGCTGCTAAAAACACTGTACAAAATTATAGGCTGATTTCAATTTTGCCAGTGATAGAAAAATGTTAAGAGGAAGTGGTAGTCAAGCGACTTCTAAATTTTGTTAATAACCACAAGATAATCCATGAAAAACAATACGGGTTCCAAAAAAGAAAAAGTACAGGGCAACTACTTGGTGAGTTTGCGAACACCATCAACGCAAGCCTCAACAAAAATCATCACGTCTTTGTCATGTTTATAGACTTTAGCAAAGCATTTGATACCCTGAATCATGCGAAACTGATAGAAGCCTTAAACCGACTTGGAATCAGAGGTACCTTAGCCGACTGGTTTCAAGACTATTTAAGTGGAAGAACTTTTAAAGTTAGAATTAAAAACGCCCTTAGTAAAGAGACTAATGCCCCATTTGGAGTCCCGCAAGGTTCAAAGCTTGGACCTCTGCTATTCATACATTTCACAAACGAGTTAATGCGAGTCTTTACAAATGGCATTCCATTCGCGTTCGCTGATGATACAGCTATAGTCGTTAGACATAAGTGTCCTGACACTGGTTTACAAGTAATGCAGGCGGAACTCGATAAAGCTGTTAACTGGTGTCATGATAATGGCCTGATTTTAAATGCGGCGAAGACGAAAATGATGCACATCCGGGGACCACACAACAAAGCCACTGACCGAAGAGTAACACTCAAAAGGCACTCATGTCAAAAGTCCTATCGGACCAAGAAATCGAATTAGTCGAGACATACAAATACCTTGGGGTAACCATCGACAGCCATCTTCTATGGAATGTGCACATAGAGAAACTCCGCTCCAACCTCAGGCAAGCACGTTATGCAGTAGTTTACCTTGGATACTACTCCACGTTTGAAGTACAAAAACAGGTATACTATGCTCTTGTGGAGTCAAAACTGAGATACGGCATACTAGCATGGGGTAACGCATCAGCTACGCACATTAATAGCTGCAAGACCTTCAAAACTCCATCGTGAAGAAAATGCAAACTAGACATCCCAACAACGACACAGGATATAGAAGCTTCAAGGTGTTAAGTGTCCAAAAAATATTCCAAATGACACTTGCTCTTGAATATTACGATGACACCCGCTTCAAAGACCCAATAGATCATCAGCAGAATACAAGAAGAAGAGCCCAAGGAATGTTAAAAGTCCCAATGACATACAACGCGTACGGCAAGAGACAACTGCAGTATAGCGTCCCAACGGTATTCAACCAGATACCAAACTCCCTGAAGAACATCCAAAACCCGAATTTGCGAAAAAAAAATTAAAAGAATTTTTCTGTTCATAAAAAAAAAAACATATATATGTATCTGTAACTTATTGAATTTATAATTTTTCTTTTTTGATTTCCAAAACCTTGAATTGTATTGTATATTGATTAATCTTTCTTTTATTTTGAATTCCAAAAACTTTATTTTTAATTTAAACCATAACACAAAAAGCTTAACTTAAAGTAAATATCTGCTCTCGAAAAATAATCTTCTGCAGATAAGCCAGAAGGCTTCGCAGGAACAAATGTAAATATGTTTAAATTTCGGAAATAATAATAATAATAAAAAAAAAAAAAAAGTTAAATAACTTTCAGATACTATTTAAATTGTTCAATTCGGATTTAATTATTTACTTTCTTATAAAAAAAAATTAATTTCTTAAATATATTGAATAGTTTTTCAGGGAAGGTGTTGAGAATGAAAGAATGATGGTTTCACCTTTTTTTTTGTACTCAATGAGCAAGATTCCCTTTGAGTCCCAAAAAACTGTGGCCATGAGCTTCCCGGCAGACGGAGTGACTTTGAACTTCTTCTGGGGGTCTGTTCCTTTTTTATGCCACTGCATGGACTCTTGTTTGCTTTCAGGGTCATAGTGGCGGACCCATGTTTCGTCCCCAGTAACAATTCGATCCATAACACCGTCCGCGTTCTCACTGCACATCTCCAAAAGCTCTCTACAGCATGCGATTCTCACTTTTTTCTGAGGCGCTGTGAGCATTCGTGGCACCCACCTTGCACTGACCTTTGAAAGGTTAAGATCTTCATGAAGAATGGTGTGAATGGTACCAATTGGAAGCTTGGTGATCTCTGCCATCATTTTCACCTTTATTCGGGCATCCTCAAGAACAAGTTTTTCGACTTCTTTGATGCTTTCTCCCGTACAAGCAGTAGCCGGGGCGCCGGAGCGGGAGTCGTCTTCAATGCTCTCTCTGCCTCTCTTGAACTCACTTGACTACTTTTGCACAGTTAATAATGAAGGTGCGGAACCCTGGTAAACAGCCACCATCTCTTCATGAATAGTTTTTTGACTTTCTTCTTGCTTAGTGAGAAATTTAATTACAGCGCGATGCTCAATTTTCACCATCATCGTCTCAGTTGCCATTATGATTCTGTTTAACTAGAGATAAAACGCGAATTAATAATCACATTTATATGAAATTTTACATGAATGCACTAAAATAATAGTATTACTTGATAAATAAGTCAATTTATATATACAACCACAGCTTCACCCCGATACCGAGAATATGTTGAACGCCCCTCGTACATTCATCAATTATGTACTCGTAAACATTGTAATACTTCTTCTTATGAATTATGTCAAATAAACTTATTCTAATTTATAACCTACTCTGTTGCACCTTTTTCCTAACACATCCGAACGATCGTCACCAGGTTGCTGTCCTAAATAAAGTTTTTCACGCAGAGGATAATTGGTTTCGGCATCTACAACCCAAAATATTTTCAAACCATATCTACCAGGTTTATTAGGCATATATGTATTGCCGAAATGAACATCTGCCTCTGGTAGCTACTTGTTATTCATCTATAGTAAGCTATTTTGATGGATGATAGAGTGCAGTGAGATTTGATTGAAATACGTCCCAAGTACTCGTATATCTAAAAGCTGCCAACTTATCATTTTGCATGCGGAATGCTGTAGTTCTTGAATCGTGGAACCGAACAAAACGGGATATTTGTTCAAATCGTTCTAAAGATATGGCAGCTCTATAAAAAGGCATTTTGTGTTGATCAAAAAGTCCTTTGCTTCTTGTTTTGACAATTTTTTGGCACCTGCATACAGTAATACTACAATATATGCATACATCTACGAGTATCATACCACCGACGAAGTATCTTTGGTGTTGCTGACAAACGATTGTCTTCATAGGCCATCTTCGCTTTCCTGTTTGTGTCCAGAACCGTAATACCAATAATTTCTGGGCTTATCAAACATTTAAACACATCCGCTTTTTTTGAAAATATTTGTTTGCATCTTGGCTCATGTCTCTTTCTTTCTCTTTCCAAAAACAATAGATAATACTTTCACTAATAGGTACTTGCAGTAACACTTCAAAAAAACAAGTAATCACTAAATCGTTTCCGCTGGTAAAATCTCCCATTTACGAGTACAACAAAATTTTGTTCAACGCAACAAGTAAAATCTCTGAGAATGCTAAAAAGCTAAGCTCAATAAAGATGTATAGCGCTATTCAAAACAATTGGCCTGCCTCCACATGCGAAGTAAGAGTTAGGTAATAAAAGTGAATGGGTGTGCAGGTCCTTTTTAATTTTTTTCTATTTCAGCGATTATTTTCACATATATTTGTTGTTGTATATATCCTTTTTTTCAAAAATTTAAATTTCTGTGCGAGCAAATCTCGAAAACCACTGTTTCTTGTGATTAATTAAAAAAAAAACAATGATGCTGTTGGAAAGGCGCGATTTAAAAAATCAAAGCTAGAAGCTGACGTGATCGCCAAGATAAGCGAGAGAGTTTCATTGCGAATGAAAAAGAAAGATTAACATTTTGAGGATACATATGTATGTCTAAGAAAAAACTTGTTTCCCCTTAGCAATTGGTAAAAGGCATTGCCAGAAGGGCTTACAATTAAATAACCAAGTTTGAGAATATAAGAGAATTGCCTGATGGGCATTTTATATATAGGGCGTGGCCGTGGTGTAGTGTACTAGCAATCGCTTCTCAGTCGTTCATAGACCTCGACAGAGGATAGACGTGTGTCGGCTTCTTTTCATGTGAAAAAAAAGTTACAAAAAAACAAATAGAATCGTTTAAGCCAAGTGCTTCGGTGGCGCAATGTGTAGTGGTGCCGGCCGAGGAACCAAGGGTCGTAGGTTCGATTCCCGGAAAAGGACGGACTTTTTTATTAATTAAAAATCAAAGAAAATAATTATAACACAAATTAAAACAAGTTCAGTGAAACCAGAAGATGAGTGGTGGTGAACGGTCCGCTATCCAAATAGCGGGTCCAGGAGATGGCACGATGTCATCTGATGACCAGGCCGTAATTTCGGCCCGTTCGGAAATTACGACTAAGAGGAGGAGGAAGCTGAAGCCAACTCCAAACCTCGTGAAGCGCCCTTCCCTATCAGCATCTACTGACAAGCTGCCCGGTGGAGCAAGGGAAGAGGCGCCAACGACTTCTAGAAAAGCAGCAAGACAACAACAACAGCGAAAGAGGACAGACGAATACCCATATGTTTCTGACGGTGGGGAAGGCCACTACATGGGTGGAAACAATAGTTTCTCATACCTAGCTGCCTCTGAGTCAGATGAAGAAGAGGACGAGGTCAAAACCATTAATAGTAGTATAATGCAGCTACAGCAACAAGTGCTTGCTATAAGAGCGAAGCAAGTTGCAAGGAGGGAGAAGGAGTTACAGCAACAACTTCAGATCCCTCAGAAGCAACAAAACACCAACGCGGAGCTACCACAACAAGGAAAACATAAACAGCCACTAAAACAACAAAAACTACAAAAACCAGTACAAGAACTAATAAAGAAAGATCCTAAACAACAACCCAAAGATAAACAACAAAAACAACAACAGCAACAAAAATCGCAGCTGCAGCAATAACAGCAGCAGCAGAAACAACAGCAACAACAACAACAACAAACGAAATCAACAAAGCAACGAGTTCCACCTATAAACACATATAAGATGGAACTAAAGGAAACTATTGAACTATGTAAGTCGGCCATAGGCAATAATTTTTTTGTTAAAAGACTTAGTTTAGATAGGCATGCGATCCATTGCAATACAGTGGAGTGCTATCATAAAATTAAAAACCTGTTAAGAGATTCGACGACGGAGTTCTTCTCCTTCACACCGAAAGATGAAAAGCTGCAGACAATGCTGCTGAGGGGATTAGAACCGTCGACTGATCCGGAGGAGCTCCTCGCACTGCTCAAAGAGAAGGAGTGCGAAGAGCTCAAATTCGTAGGGGTTAAGCCATTCGTCATGGCTAGAGCCAAAAGGGAGAAGCGGAAACTACCGTTCTTCCTGGTTCAGCTGAGTCCCAACAGCAAACTGGATGGTCTAAGGAGCATCAAAGTCCTAGACTACCAGGTTGTACACTGGGAAAAATTAAAGAGGAGCGAAAACATTTTACAATGTGTTCTGCCAAAGGTTCGGGCACGCCGCGTCGAACTGCGAAATGCAGCCTCGATGCGAGAAGTGCGGAAGGAACGACAAGTCCGAGGAATGCGCTCTGGGTAAGGACGGAGCGTCTGAAAAAAGCCAACTCTCTTGTGCTTTATGTAGGAACACGGGGCACACAGCAAATTATCGGGGTTGTCCCAAATTCCAATACATCAAAAGAGTAAATCTGGCTCGGCAGCAGAAAGTGGATATTAAACACTCGTGCAGACACAAACACCAGCCGTTACTCCCACGCTACCTACGCCCAAATGGCGGTGGGTAGGGGAAATACGGTACAACAACCAAAGGTAGCTTCTCAGGCCCCAGCGCCTAGAGCACCGGAACCTGTACCTGACATGCTGGCTATCTTGCTCTCTATTCAGGGGCAGATGGCTCAGCTTCAGCGTCAAATACAGGAACAGACTAAGCGGGTAGATCAAATATACGCGCTGCTGCCGGGCCTAACGCATCTCCAGTCGTAATGGGTACGTACATGGCGGAGCAAACCCTGAAGGTCCTTGTAGTGAATTTTAATTCACTGATTAGGTTCGAACGAAGAGCCACACTGTTTAAGTTGCTTAAAGACCAAGCCCCTGATGTGCTCTTGGTTAGCGAAACTAAGCTTACCAAGAGACACAAAATGAGGCACAGAAGATACAAAATAGTACGGAGAAACCGACCCAACTCCATTCAGGGAGGTGGCGTTGCGATTTTCGTACGAAAAGGTATACGTTTTAAAAGAGTATACAGTCGTGTAGTACGTAGGTTCCAGGTGCTGGAAGCATGCATCGTGTATATCCCCCTCCGTAGTGGAAAGCGGTTGTACATGGTGTCTGTCTATGCGCCTAAGGCTACTCAATCCTCCTTATTTATCTCAGAGCTCGGGACACTTTTTCGATTTCTGAGGCTGGAATTAGAAGACAACTATTTTATTATCGCCGGAGATTTCAACGCCAAACATAGTGATTGGGGAAATAATACACCAAATACTAGAGGGAACCTACTATTCAATTGGTGGGGTCAGCACAGTGTGATGTATCGACTCGGGTTTAAGGCGACGGATAGTCCGTCGTTTCCCAGACACGGGTTCTATTTGGATCTTCTGCTGTTCGACTCACGAATACAACTGACATGCACTAAGCAAGAAACTACAAACGGTCTACGCACTTTCGTGTATGACAGTGACCATTGCGGTCTCAGCACCGAAATAACTGTTCCCAACGAAATTGCGGAATTGGATGAGTTTGTTCAAAGGCATTCCTACAATTATAGTAGGGTACGCTGGACACACTTCACCAGAACACTGACTAGAGCACTCTCCTTGAATTCGCTCTACCCACCGTCCAACAGAAATCTGTCAAACGAGGAGATTGACAGGTATCTAAGACTTATGGACGAGACAATCAAACGAACAATGGACAAAACGATACCTCGGTACCAACACACTGACGACGAAGACTTATTCCGCAACGCAACTATTGACGCACTGCACCGACATAAAAGTAGACTGCTGTCAAGACTAAAAACCTTGTACAGACAGTTTACTGACAGACATAACCCGGAGATTATGACGCTAAAGTCGTCGATCAAAAACCTCCAAGTATTAATAAAAGAAAATTACAGAGCATCTGTAAGTTTGTATTGGAACAAAAAAATTCGAGCTGTAAACACCAGCAACCCGAATATGTTTCCGCAAATAAATAAAATATTTCGGAGAAAAGATCAAAACGACCTTTCGTGTCTTAAAATCGCCCGAACGACGAACAACGAGAACATACTTACAGCAGCAGGCATAGATCCAAATGAGGCTGTTGATGATGAAAACTTCTTTGAGATCGAGGATCCGCAGGAGAAGGTTAAGGCTATAGGAGCGACTTTCCAGGAAGTATATAAAGCGAATGACATCATTGGCCCGAACCACGACCTGGAAAGTCGAGTCCTTGTGCACAATTTCTGCCTTCGAAATGAAATAGTGAATTGGCGATTCGAGAGCTCGGGTTTCACCCAGTTCAGTGACGAGAATATGGCAAATAATGTCATCACCAACGATAGGGTACTACCCCCGTCATCTCCCACCAGAAGCGGTGAACATTTATGCCATCCTGTTTAATAATGTAATGAATAATGCACATTATCCAGCGCATTGGAAAACTGCGGTGGTACATCCGATCCCCAAAAGAGATAAAGATACTTCCAATCCGGCGAATCTCCGCTCGATCAGTCTTCTTCCAAATATCAGTAAGGTTTTCGAGAAGGTGATCAATAGAGTCCTGACTAAGTGGGTTGAGGACAAACATATAGTTCCGGATAATCAGTTCGGTTTCAAGGCGGGGCATGATATCACTCATGCTGCGTCGAAACTGGTTTCTGATATCCAATGGAACAAAGGCAAGAAACAGTGCACTGGTGCCTGCCTGATTGACTTGGAGAAGGCCTTCGATACCGTATGGTTAGAAGGACTCTTTTTCAAGCTGGACAGGTTGGGCATTAGTAAACCACTGCTGTATATTCTTTTTGATATGCTTTCCAGTAGACAGTTCATCGTGAAAAATGGCGATGTGACTTCTGCTGGAACATTTAACATTAAAAACGGTCTGCAACAAGGTGCGGTAAATTCGCCGATCCTATTCAACATTTACACGAGTGATCTGATAGGTTCACTTCACCATGCCATAGCGTACGCAGACGACTTAATCGCGTACAGATCAGGTCCAAAGATTGAGGTTATTAATATACTCTTGCAACGTGATTTCGAAAAAATTAAACGATATTGCGATGACTGGAAGTTGAAAATCAATTTTCAGAAGTCGGAAACCATTTTGTTTAGGACGCCTTTGTCTGGGGCCTCTAGGGATACCAGAAAGAATTGGCGAAAGTTCTCGATCGTGGGGCAGCACGGGCAGCCACTTGCTTGTCGAAATGTAGTCGATACCTTGGGATCTGGCTGGATCAATATCTGTATTTTAACAAACATATAGATGTTGCTCTGGTCAGAGCCAAAGGTGCTTTTGCCCTTACAAAGAGACTGTTTTATAACAGCCAACTCGATGCGAGGGTGAAGGTTATCTGCTACATGGCCCTTATCAGGCCTATGCTTGTATTTGGATGTCCCGTGTGGTTCAACGTGAAAGCAAGTTTATTGGAAAAGATTCGGGTGTTTGAAAGGGCTTGTCTTAGGACTTGTCTTCGCTTATACAGAACACCTGAGTCTGAGTACATAAAATTCTATCCTAATGAGGTCTTATTATAGGGCGAACCTAATAAGAGTGGACAATTTCGTCATTAAGTTGACTCGAAGGCACATTGCAAGAGCAATGACCTCATCGAACAACCTGATCTCCGGGGCTTACTACCCTAACTATATGTATCATGAGAGAGTTCGCTTTGACGGCTTTGTTCCTCCAGAAGCGTTCCTCTTCCTTGATAGCAAAGGTTTGATCCAGGACAGATTGGCGGTGCCGCTAATCTTCGTCGCCCGAACAGCTGCGGACAGGCTACTCAACTACGACAGAGACGTCGCGCATGGCAGTGCGGAGCGTCTCCGGTTCAGTAGGTCGGTAGGGATGAGGGATGTTGCTCGGCAGCACCAACAATTTTGGTGACTTGTTGACGGGGAGGATACTTCGTCGGCGAGCTCCTCCAGTAATAGGTACCTTCATGTGAAGCAATTTGGGCCAGCCTAATTTTTTATTCAGCCACGGCCGGCTTACATAGTTTTAGGTAGGATTAAGTTAGTTTTAAGAAAAAAATATAATAAATAAAAACACAAAAAAAAAATTACAAAAAAATATATATATACATACGAGTATATTTATATGTTATGTGTACATATATTATGTATATATATATTTCTGTATGCCTCTATTTGTGTTAGATGTAAGTAGGTTAAGTAGATTAAGATTTATTTTTAGGTAGTTTGTAAGCTTTTAGTTGTAAGTTTTATAAAAAATTAAAAAATGTCAATTTACTAAGTTTTTGCTTAAAATTTATTTTCTTGGTTTTAGTCTGAATTAATGTAAAAATAAAAATAAAATTAGACTGTAAGATTCGTCGAAAGACATAGTTTAAGCGTTAGGTTTAACTTAGAGTGCCCGCATGGGGCCAGTAAGTTAGCATAAGATAATTTTAAGTTTCTGAAGCTCATTTTTAAGCGTTTTTTTGCCTATCAAGTAAGAGTAATTTAAGTGATATAAATAAAAATGCATAGAAACTGACTGGAGCTGAAGAAATAGCTCTTTTAGCTGACGCTAGTTGACATGCGAAATGTTTTTTCATGCTGAGGTTAGATGTAATTAACATTCCTAAATATTTATACTGTTTCACTATTTCAACACTTTCACCCCGATAGGACCACTTTTTGCTGCGAGAGTATCTTCCTCCGCCATTTCTAAAAATCGTCATCTTTGATTTAGATAAATTCATCGTCAAATTCCATTGGTTGCAGTAGTTTTCAAGACGGTTCATCACAAGCTGCATCCCTTCAATTGTCTCAGACAAAAACACTATATCGTCCGCAAACTTTAGCGCTGGTATCCTCACACCACCAAGCTCGATCCCACCTCCTACTTCCTCAACTATATCATTTATACTCGTAAATAAAATGAATAGTAAGGTTCTTAAGATGCATCCTTGCTTAACTCCCATTTGCGTTCCAAATTCTTCCTTCAATAATTCTTTCAATACGTTTGTTACTTTGCTTGACAAACCCAAATTGTAAAGCTTATAGAAGAGAGCTTCACGCTCTATGGAATCAAAAGCTGTACGAAGGTCAACAAAGAATACATATAGCTGTTTTACGATTTTGCTTGAAAATCTCCGCCGTGTTGGTAAGGGTAAAAATGTGATCCCGTGTTGAATAATGTTTTCTGAACTCCGCCTGGTATTCATTTAAAATATTATTTTTGATATCCATTGCGTAAGCCTATTAAAGATGATAACACTGAATAGTTTTGCCGAGGTATTTAAAAAAAGAAATGCCTCAATATCGATCACCTGGAGCTTTCCTTGCTTTAGAAGAATAAACTATACTTCTTACTTCGGAAAGAGTAAATGGCGTATCTAAGAGCTCGTCCGCAAAGAATGGCGCTGCATATTGCGGTAATGGAGAAAACTGTTGAGTAGATTTCTAAAATACTCCCTCAGCTCTGACACTTGCAAAGTCGAAGAGATCATATTAGTTTTTCCCGATACAAATTTAGCTGCCTTCCAAAATTCACCTGCAGATTTTGAAGAGTTGAGAACTGCTATGATTTGCTGGTTAAATTGTTTCCTTTTTTCAATACAAAGGCGTTTGAAATATTTGTTTGCTTCTGCATAGAGTTCCTTGGAATCGTTGGAATTTGCTTTCCTTAGGCGTCTTAGAAGTGTCATTGACCTTTTTCTTACCTTCATATTGTCATTATCGAACCACTTCTGCTTTCCTACCACTATACGTCTTGTATTACCGCTAAGCGGCACAGAACTTTTTACAATTTGTGTTAGAGCGTCGATTTTGAGAGTTGTATTGTGTTCCATCAGATTCAAAAGCTGATAAGAGGAACGAAAACGGTCATTCCAAGCCAACTTCGGAAGAAGAGTCAGTTGCCTTGAGTTTGCCGTAACTCCTGCCTTCAAAGTAGTGCATGCAATTTCTAAGGGCATATGATCGGAGAATGTTTGAGCAGCTATTGAAAAATCGCTGACTATTGAGCACCAATTTCCGGTCATCAATCAATAATCTATAACGGAGCACGATATTCCACGGATGAAAGTATGTTCACCATCTACTTCGCCTTTGCAACTACCATTGCAGTCATACGCATCAGCAATGTCCATAATTTTAGAGCCGTTAGTATCGCAAAATGCATCTTTAGAATTTCGAGCTGCATTTATAATCGATGGCACAGGTCCACCTCTAAAATTATTTTGCGATAATCCTATCATCGCGTTGAAGTAACCAGCTAGGAGAAGGTCCGTCGATCCTAAGAGCTGAAGCAGATTCGAGAGCTTGTCGTAGTCTTGCCTCCAGCGACTGCAGTTCAAATAAATCGGTACTACACAAAGGGTTCCGCCATTAATTTTTACATTGAGAACACAGGCACTTTCCACCATCTTAAAATTTAAATCAACTTCTTTCAGAGATTTACGATGTACTATCACCACACCACCGCTTCCTCTTCCAAATATCTTAGTGTTGACTGCTGGAATCCATTTCTATTGTAATCCATAAAAACACAACTAAATCTAGTTTCTTCACTGGCTAAGACATGACTTTCAAAAAGCATAAAAATATCAAAACTCTTAATATAATTAAAAAAATTCGAAAAAAGTAATTTGTTCTTTAGACCTGCAACGTTATAGCTTAAAATATTAAATGACAAAACTTTATGGTTATCAAATTCATTTGTAATATAACTATCATTTTCCTTGTTAAAATTTTTATTTCGGCAGACGGCAATGCTATCAAATAAAGGGTTTTCCAATAGGGACTTGATAATTTTGAATTTAATTTGTGAACGCACTCTTTCACTAATCATCAAACTGTCACAGTTAATTTATTCTGTAAACTCAACATTTTCATCATGGTAAAGTACACGAACGAGCAAGGTCTGCAAATTGTAAAAATTTTCTACCGAAATTCGGAGTCGGTGACTGCAACTTTAAGAGCGTTAACTCCAATTTTCGGTCGTAATTCTCGCCCTAGTAGACAGGCAATAACAAGTTTAGTGCAAAAATTTGAGCCTATATATTCGTTGTGTGATGCTGCCGTGTCAGTGAGATAACGGGTTGGTCGAAGTGTCGAAAATATCGCTGCCGTTCAGGCGTCCGTAGCAAACGATCCAAATCAGTCAATTCCAAGGCCATCTCAAGAATTGGGCATCGCTCAGACCACATTATGGCGTATTTTGCGTAAGGATCTTGGTTTACACCCATACAAGATCAAGCTGGCTCAAGAATTGAAGCCGATGGACCATTTAAAGCGACGTACGTTCTCCGATTGGGTTCTGGAGAAGATGCGCCAAGATGATGAATTTCATCGCAAATTATTTTCTTCAGTGACGAAACTCATTTTTGGCTCAATGGGTAGATAGATAGATAGATAGATAAATACCTTTATTTAATAGCTTTTTATAGCTAATTATAACATTTAACATATATGAAGAACAATTTACATTTAATTTAAAAAAATATAATAATAATAACATTGGTTAATAAGGAGTGATTTTTTGTCTAGCAAATTTGATAGCTTCTTTTCTAAAAGCAAAAATGTTTGGATTATTTTTAGCAACATCGTCCATTTCATTAAATAACTTGAATCCTTTATAAATTAAAGAATTTTGAGTGTTTCTAGTTATTAGGTTAGGCAGTCTAAAATTATTATTATTTCGAAGATAATATGGCTGGGCATCTCTAATATATTGTACATATTTGAACAAATAGTTAGGCATTAAGTTATTTTTAATTTTATATACAAAAATGACAACATTCATTACTAGTCTTTGTTTAACAGAAAGCCAATTTAAAGCACCTAACATAAAATTTACTGACACATATCTATTGCACTTTAAAATACTTCGCATAGCCTTATTTTGTAATAATTGCAGTCTCTGAATTAAACTATCATTACACAAAAACAAAATTGATGAACAATACTCAAAATGGGGTTTTACAATTACATTAAAAATATTTATTGATAGATATTTCATTCCTTATTCTTTTTAGAAAACCAATTTTTTTAGCTATCTTTTTACAAATATAGTCTATATGTTTAGAGAAATTAAGTTCATTGTCAATTATAACGCCTAAGTACTTAATCTCGTCAATTTGTTCAATAATCTCACCATCAATTAATATTCTTAAATTATAATCTTGCCTGCTGTTGATCACCATCTGCTTCGTTTTGTCAATGTTAAGTTTTAATCTGTTTTGTTTAAGCCATGTATTAACTAGTTCCAAGTCATTCTGCAGCAACCTATGACTCTCATCGATACTTTTACTAGTCACATATATTACAGCATCATCGGCGAAAAGAGCTAGATTTGCATTTTGTAAAACAATTTGCAAGTCGTTTATGTATATAATGAATAATAAGGTACCTAAAATAGTTCCTTGCGGTACACTTAGGTTCACTATAATAGAGTCCGATTCAATTTCATTTATTTTTACTATTTGGGTTCTATTTGAAAGGTATGAAGAAAACCACTTTAACTCTTTGTTTTTTACACCATAGCATTTAAGTTTCTCCAATAAAATATTTCTGTCGATCATTTCAAATGCCCTTTTGAGGTCCAAAAATACACAGTTTACCACCTTTTTCTTAGCTAACTCGTCTTTCCAACCCGTTACCACTAAATTAATTGCACTTTCACATGAATGATTTTTTCTAAATCCCGATTGAATGTCAGTTATTAAATTGTTTTCTTCGAAATAGCTATTGAGTTGTTTAAATACTATTTTTTCAAAAACT
This sequence comes from Volucella bombylans, assembly GCA_949129095.1. Lineage (NCBI taxonomy): Eukaryota > Metazoa > Arthropoda > Insecta > Diptera > Syrphidae > Volucella > Volucella bombylans. The sequence goes on along the minus strand of OX422143.1, from coordinate 62,484,062 downwards.
TTTTCAAAGACGGGCATCGCGTTGACCGGTCTAAATTCTTCGCACAATCTTGTGTTAGTTACTTTCGCAATCGGTGTAATGACTGCCTTTTTCCACGAGTCGGGAAAAATGCTAGTTTCAAAAGAATGATTGATTACTTTTTGTAACGATGGTCCTATAATTTCGAAGTTATCAAGGTATTTTCGAGTGCACATGAAATATATGTCTTTTTTGTTATTCATCTCTTTAAGAGTTAGGCGGATATCTTCAATAGTAACATATTGAAATTGGAAAGTAACATAAGATTGGCTTACATAACTAGTAAAGGGCACCTGTTGAATAGAGTTTGTTATTTCATTGACACTTTCAATAAAGAACTTATTAAATTTATTGGCAATTAATTTTTTATCACTATAAATTTGGTTACCGAACTGAATGGCTATGATATCACCTGATTTTTGATTTTTAAGAATATATTTTTTTAGATTTCTCCACATAGATTTTTGGTCTGTAGAGTTTTCGATTTTATTTTTTAAAAATTTTCGTTTTGATTTCACTAGTTCCGATTTATATTTGTTCCTTGCATTTTTGTGAGCTGTCCAATCTTCCTCTGTATTTGTAACCGTCGCTGTACCGTACTTTATAATTTTCGCTTTTCTTAGTTTTATATGAAGATTATTGAACCATTCTTTTCGGCTATTTATAACGCACTTTTTTTTCAAAAACACTGAAACTGTTTCTTTTATCCCTTCTAAAAAAAGGTCTCCCATGCGACATACTCGTACGTGTAAGCTACCATTAATGTATTTTATTTTACTATTTCTCAATGTATTTATAAACATGTTTTTTTTATACACCATCTGCGTTATCAATTTACTCTGCTTTGATGATTCATTCCTTTCCTTATTACCAATAAAGATTGGTGATCACTGATCATTAATTCACTCACTGTGGTAGCTTCGACGTACTTACTATTGGTAATAACGTAATCAACCAACGTTCTTGATGTTCGTGTTATCCTTGTTGCTTGTTTCATTATTTGTTTACATGCATTATCCCTAATAATTTTATCAAGACACTTTCTATACGTATCATTAGTTCTAAACCAATCCACATTAAAATCACCCAAGATTATTAAATCATCCTTTGATCCACAGGTTTCTTCCATAAATATTGCAAATTCATCACAAAATATTAATTCAGGTGAACTAGGCGATCTATACACACCTGCCACTAGGCATGAGTAATTATTTACAGTAACGCGGTTAAGTAGCCACCAGAAGTTCATGCCATTAGCAAAAGTTTTAATATTATTAACGGTCATGTCTTGTTTTATATACATTATAACACCGCCCGTTCGACTTGACATGCTGTTACACCTAGATATGTTATAATTTGCTAACTCAATTTCTTGGTTATGTACGTTCTCAGTAATATGTGTTTCAGTTACAATTATAATATCAAATTTATTTTCTATTGATAATGTCTCGAGCTCATCAAAATTATTGACTAGACCTTGAATGTTCAAGCACAACACGCTGATTGACTTTGGTTGCTCGTAGCCAATTTTTTTCTTCTTTTCTCCTAGTTTCCTTAAGTAGACAGGACACATTTTGTCATGCGTTTGGTGGTCTTCGTCAAGCCTAAGGTTTAGTCTTTTGTTGATATTTGCACAATTTATACATTTAGCTATTGATTCTTTTACGCATTCAATACTTTTATGATTTCCAAGGCATTTCAGGCATATTTCTTCATTCTTGCATTCACTTGCTTTATGATTGTACCCATTACATTTAAAACACCTCAAAAGATTAATCCCATCAAATACTCTACACTGCTCCCAACCAATGTTGATTTTACCTATTTCAATGGCTCTTGGAAATGATTCTTCATCTGTTTCAATAATTGCATAATAGAATTTTTTATTATTTATTGTTATTTCGTAGTACTTAATTAGCTTAATCTCTGTATTTTCAAAAACTTTACTTTGTTTCTTTAACTTTTCGATAATTTCTTTTTCATTGTTCTTAAACTTCATTTTATATATTTTAATTCTTGGTTTTATTTTATTTGGCACTCTAACTTCATACTTTTCTCCCATTTGTTCCTCTATAGCATTTTTTATTTTGTTTCTTTCACTTAAGTTCTCACTTTTGTAACACGAGACTTTTGCTCTCGCAGGGATCGTAGGAGAGGGCAACGTAGGAACTCTCACTCAAGAAAACGCCGCTTTGTTGGATTCTCTGCCGCGAGTTGTGCTGTTCGAAAACCGCAGCAATACGCTGAACCGGCAACCCAACAAAGGTAGTTGTATAAAAAAAAAAATAGGGAATAAAAAACCCACTTTTTACAAAAGTTAATATTATATATTTGCTTAAAATTTTATATTTATTCAGTACAAGTTAAGTAGTATATTTAGTTCCAAAAATTTGTTCCGATTTACTGTAGACGGTAGAAAAAAGACCTGACCGTCGTACTAAAATCAGCTCAGGTGTGATATTTTTCCTTTCAGTGGATTACCCGACTGTGACAGCGAAATACCAAACCTGAGTGACTTTGGCTTTGATCGTGCTCGGCTTTTATACCCTTCTTCGAAGTGAAGAGGTGAGCTTTTTCGAGAAAAGCTTTTTTGTGTTAAAGCTCTCTGGCTGTTTATTATTTAAGGGTTGCCAATACAATAGGAAATATATATTATATTACAAATATTTTTATAAAAGTTCATTATTGATAAATAAAGATAAATTTTTCATTTTATAACAAAATTCATTACAATTAGGTTAAGGGTTACAATATTCTTTTTATAACAAAATTTTATGAAGTTATGTTTTGTTACAATCTCCCCCTCTGGCGCTGAGATCGTCTCGATGATGCGGCAGGACTGGATGTTGGCTCTGTCGTCTTCGGGCGTCCGCGTCTTCGTAATGGTTGAACTGGTTCTTCATTTAATTTGGATATTGATGATCGATATTTGGTTATAGAGGAGACATGGTATGTCCCCAAAGGCCTTGTGAGGTCATCTTTTGATGCTACTTGATAAGTTGAACCTCCGATCTGTTTTATGATAACGTAAGGACCGTCTCGTCTGGGCATGAATTTAGAAGTGATTCTCTTAGAGGCCTTACTAAGAGTATGAGTGGTAACCAAAACCTGGTCTCCTATCCTTAAAGGAGTCTGCTTCCTACGCCTTTTGTCTACATGGCGTTTGTTGCGGTCTTGTGTTTTTTCGGTCTTTGTTTGAGCATCTTTTACGGTTTTTGATATCTTTTCCAATCTCGGAATGATTTGCGGAGCGAAGTTATTGTTTTGTTGTATTGGGCGAAGATCATGTGTGACGTCGTCAATTGTTCTAGGTTCTCGCCCGAATGTAAGATATGAAGCTGTATAGCCGGTGCTCTGGCATTTGGTCGTGTTCATCGCGAACCTAATTGCAGGAAGATTTTCGGCCCAAGTTGTGTGGTTGTTGCCTACTATAATTCCTAGTTGGGTCTTCAAATCTCTGTTCTTCCTTTCCACGGGATTGGCTTCTGGGTGGTAGACAGGAGTCAAGGTTTGCTGGATGCCGAGATAATCAGCTAATTCTTGCATTAACGCTGATATAAACTGGGGTCCATTATCTGTTAATAGGCGCCTTGGTATACCATAGCGTAGGAAAACTTCTTGTAGTAACGTCATGGCACAGTTTTCAGCGGTTGCTTCTTTTAGCGGAAAAATTTCTACCCATCTGCTTGCTAGGTCTTCGGCTATCAAGATCCATTGGTAGCCATCTTCTGTTATCGGTAATGGTCCAAATAAGTCAGCTGCTATTACTTCAAAACGTTGGTTACTTGATACCGTTTGGAGTAGGCCACAAGGTTTCATGTTGCTTGGTTTATAGCGTTGACAAGCGAGGCAATTTGCTATATGTTTTGTTACGCTATCTCGCATACCAGGCCAATAATATCGAGCGGCAATTCGAGCTAGGGTTCGATCAACGCCATAGTGACCTGAAGTCTTTTCATCGTGATGATGTTTTAAGATAGATTCCCGCTCTAGGGCCGGGATTACTAGCTGCGCAGATTCAGCATCAGATTCTGGTGAGTACCTGTATAAGATGCCATCGTTTAATAGGTATCCGCGGGAAGTCCACCTTACTAGATTTTCGTCGCTTTGTTCGAAAGATTCGATGATAACTTTAAGTTGTTCATCTTTCAGTTGAGCTTCGCGAATTTCTTCTGCATTCCTTGCAGGTAAATCGATTTGGAAGTTGCAAATGTCGCATCCGGGATCAGTATGATCTATGTCAGCACACTGTGGCCTAGATAACATATCCGCCACGCAGTTAATCCTACCGGGTGTATAAACCACGTCAAAATTATAAGGCTGCAGTTGTAGTGCCCATCGTGCAAGTCTTCCAGACGGTGATTTTAAGCTCATCAGCCATTTCAGAGGTTGATGGTCCGTTTTAAGAGTTATTTCGCCGCCTTCAATGTATCCTCGAAATTTATTGACAGCCCACACAATAGCAAGGGCTTCACGTTCTGTTGTCGAGTAATTACGTTCAGCAGCTGTGAGGAGCCTCGAAGCGTATTCGATGGGATGTTCATTCTCTTTCTCCCCCTGGACAAGAACTGCCCCGAGAGCGTAGTTGCTAGCATCTGTTTTTAATGCAAAGGGTTGATTTTCTTGCGCTTGTCGTAGTATGGGTGCAGAAGTTAATAATTTCTTTAGCGTTTCAAATGCGTCTTTTTCTTCCTTGCCCCAATTCCATACGACAGTTTTCTTTGTCAGGTTACTTAAGGGCTTTGATACATCCGCAAAATTTTTTATAAATCGTCGGTACCAAGAGCAAGCTTGCAGAAATGAAAGTACTTGTTTAACATTTTTTGGTTCTGGTCGGTTTGTAATTGCTGAAACCTTTTCTGGGTTAACTTGGAAACCTTGATCTGTGATAATGTGTCCTAAGTATTTGACCTCGGAACAGCAGATATGTGACTTAGTTCGGTTAACTTTTAGTTTGAATTCTTTAAGATGATGGAATAGATTCTTAAGGTCACTGTAATGTTCTTCAAAACTATCTGAGCAAAGTATTATGTCGTCAAGATAAATTAATATAAAGGCACTAGGAATTCCTTTCCGGAATTTATCCATAAGCCTTTGGAATGTAGCCGGAGCATTTCGGAGGCCAAAAGGCATTCGTTTAAATTGGAATAGGCCAAATGGTGTTATAAACGCGGTCTTTTCCACATCCCTTTCATAAATTTGTATCTGATAGTATCCAGTTTGAAGATCCAAAGTACTCTTAAATTTGGTTTTTATAGTTGAATGCAGTAAATCGTCTATCCTAGGTAGCGGATATTTATCCGGTACTGTTATGCTATTAAGCTTTCTGTAATCTATACAGACACGTATGTTTTGATCTTTCTTGGGTATTAATACCACTGGAGCAGCCCATGGAGATTCACTCTCTTCGATTATGTCCATTTCAAGCATCCTTCTTAGCTCTTCTTTTAATTGGTCCTTTCTGATAGGCGATAGCCTGTAAGGTGTTGTTGCTATTGGCTCGTGATCACCTGTGTTTATTTTGTGTTCGGCAAATGGGGTGGCTTCTGTTGGTGCTTCAAACAAGGATTTTTCTTGCAACAACAACTCATTTAATTTATTTCTGTCGTTTTCATCTAAAGTCTTCGCTTCGTCGCAACGTAGTTGAACATCTAACGCTAATATTTCGGTGAAGTAAGGTTCAAGATATACCTCCTCTTCTGCACGCACTAATGCAGGGAACAAGCTAGATTTTTCTCGTTTTCGCTCTGGTGTTATTTCATTTCTTAGTGCGTCGTTGAAAATGCTCTGAATCGAATGGGGTGAATAGTCATTAGTTGTTGCAACTTTTCGTTTAGCTGGCGAATGAATCTTAGTATTCACTTTTGACTTTGGGGTAGCGGCGATGGGAGACATCACTTCGATTGCCTTAAACCATTCTAAGAAAGCATTGGCTTGCCTTATAGGAGTTTGTCCGTTTGGAGATGTTTTCGGCGATGTGATATCTGTGGTCAAAGTTTTTAAACCAGGAAGTAAGTTGATCGGGACCTTGGATTTTACCAGCTTAGTGTGTGTGGTGTCGTAGAAATCGAATTTCTTTGTTGGCTGATCAGCGAAATACCACAGTCTTTGTCCTAGGTCAAGAACCATTCCATTTTGTTCCAGGAAATCAATCCCAATAAGTGTCCGATTTCCGGTAGCTTTTGGTAAGGCGATAAATTTAATGGGTCTTAATCGATTACCAATTATGATATTTGTTTCACATATATATATCTCGTGTTCATTTGTGTCACCATCCGCGAGTGTTACGTTGGCTTCAACTTTTAAAAATTTGGTGCCATTTTTTAAAAGGTGGATGAAAAGTTCTCTTCCAGCTACGCTCGTACGTGCAGCGGTGTCTAAATAAGCAATTCCTGATTCACCGTGTGCGGATATTGGAATTGTGGGTAACTCGGTGCCAATTGTTGATTGGATGCAGTTGAAAGAAACCGTTGAAGGTCCTTTTGGCAGTTCTTTGCAGTTAGGACAATTAGATCGAACTACCCCAGGTAATTTGCATTTGTAGCAGTAAAGACTTGTCTTTGGTGGATCCGTAGCGTCATTATTGGCATCGTACTTTGCTTTTTTCTTACACTCATAGGTATTGTGGCCAATGTGTTTGCAAAAATTGCATCTATTCTTTGCTGTAGTTGATGCAACTTTCTGATCTCTAAGACTATTCTTTTCTTCTATTAGCATTTCCACCGTCCGAGCCTTTGTAAGAAGCTCTTGGAATGATTTGAAGCTTTCCCTTGGAACGCCATCCCTTATGCGAATATGTAGGAGTCCGTAGACCATGTCTAGCATCATTTTTTCCTCTGGCTTGGGGTCCACGAGTTTTGCCAGTAGCGCGCGCTTTTCGCAAATAAAATCATCAGTCATTTCGTTAGGTTTTTGCTTTTTTGCGAAAATTTCTACATATATTTGATAGGCTGGCTTAGCTGGAGAGTAGGCATTTCGTAGTAAAGAGACTACATCATACCAAGTTTTAGCCTCCGCTTTAACTCCTTGCCACCAGTAGCTAGCGTTTTCTTCCAGCAGTAGAGGAAAACCCCTTATCGCATCTTCGTCATTTATTCGTTCTACGTCTTTGTAGACGTTTATTGTTGCGATGAAACCTTCTACAGTAGCAGCATCTCTCTCTCCTTTAAAGCGTGCTGTGCAGTGGCTGAAACTCCCTTTAATATTGCTTTGCATCTGCATCGCGTCGATGAATTTTTTCAGCTGCTCATCTGTGAACTGCGCCATTTCGGTGCCTTCTTTTTGTTTTGCGGCAATGCGCTTACTCTTTCTTGCGTCCGTATTGGTGATTTTAGCAGACTTGGCTGATTAGTTGAGTGCTAGTTGTAATGCGTGACCTGGCCGACTAGTTGGGCGCCAATTGTAACACGAGACTTTTGCTCTCGCAGGGATCGTAGGAGAGGGCAACGTAGGAACTCTCACTCAAGAAAACGCCGCTTTGTTGGATTCTCTGCCGCGAGTTGTGCTGTTCGAAAACCGCAGCAATACGCTGAACCGGCAACCCAACAAAGGTAGTTGTATAAAAAAAAAATAGGGAATAAAAAACCCACTTTTTACAAAAGTTAATATTATATATTTGCTTAAAATTTTATATTTATTCAGTACAAGTTAAGTAGTATATTTAGTTCCAAAAATTTGTTCCGATTTACTGTAGACGGTAGAAAAAAGACCTGACCGTCGTACTAAAATCAGCTCAGGTGTGATATTTTTCCTTTCAGTGGATTACCCGACTGTGACAGCGAAATACCAAACCTGAGTGACTTTGGCTTTGATCGTGCTCGGCTTTTATACCCTTCTTCGAAGTGAAGAGGTGAGCTTTTTCGAGAAAAGCTTTTTTGTGTTAAAGCTCTCTGGCTGTTTATTATTTAAGGGTTGCCAATACAATAGGAAATATATATTATATTACAAATATTTTTATAAAAGTTCATTATTGATAAATAAAGATAAATTTTTCATTTTATAACAAAATTCATTACAATTAGGTTAAGGGTTACAATATTCTTTTTATAACAAAATTTTATGAAGTTATGTTTTGTTACACTTTCAATTAAAATTATTCCACTAGGTCTGCTTTCAATATTCGTGATTTAAAAATTTTTTGGATCCACTTTTTTATTTAACTCTTCTTTTGTTTTATCACAATGCTGTTATTCTTTTGGTTTCACAATAAGTGGCAACTCTTTTCTTAACTCATAAACCTTTTCACCACAAACGCTATAATTCATTTTTGTGACATCAACGAATGACAGTTTGTCCACAGTTGGTATTTGTTTACTTACGGTTGCGGCAATTTTTTTCATTTCATTTCGCAAGCTAACATTACTGTTTCTTAACTCCGTTCGTATCTTCTCACTTTCGTTGCCGAAACCTTCCGATGCTTGACATAACAATTTTATGTGGTTAAAACTTTTTTCGCATACTTCCTGTGCAGTTTTCATTTCTTGTATTCTTTCAGAGTATCTGGATTCGATTGCTTCCAGCAGATCGTCAATATTCGGTTCGTCAATAAGCAAAATATGCTTTATTGGTCGGAAGAAAATCCACATGTGCTTCATGAATCACCACTTCATCCACAAAAAATAACTATTTGGTGTGGTTTGCATGCCGGCGGCGTTATTGGGCCATATTTTTTCGTCGACGATAACGATCGTCACGTTACTGTGAATGGTCAGCGTTATAGCGCCATGATCACCGATTATTTTTGGCCCGAATTGGAAGATATGGACTTGGACGACATGTGGTTTCAACAGGATGGTGCACACGCTACAATCGATTTGTTGAAGAGTAAGTATGGTGAACGTGTTATCTCAAGACATGGGGCAGTCGATTGGCCGTCTCGTTCGTGCGATTTAACGGAGCTTGACTATTTTCTGTGGGGCTACGTTAAGTCATTGGTTTATGCCAACACGCCGACGATGTTGGAAGATCTCAGAGTCAACATTGAACGCGAAATAGGGGCCGTCTCGGCCGAAATGTGTGGCCGAGTCGTTGAAAATTGGGTCCAACGAATCGAACGCTGCAAACGTGCCCGCGGTGGTCATATGAACGAAGTCGGGTTCCATTCATCAATGTTTTGATTGTACTTCAAGCCGATAATAATTTTTTTGAAATATCTCAAACGGTTTGCGTTTTATTTAAAAAAAAAAATTTGTCAAGTCCTTATTGGAAAACCCTATACTTGGGGTTCATTGTCGATCAACACGGAAAAAATCGATTTTGTTATTGCATCAATAAAATTCGAGAGTAGCGTGAATCGTATGCTACCGGACTTAGTACAAAACTTGCCAGTAACAGATAAGATGATATCTGATGAAACGGCCAAGGATTTTTTTTTTAACAAGTGAATTCAATACCTGAAATCGTCGTTTCCAAAAGATATCACCAATCGAATACTCAAGCAACTGTTTCACAGAAAGGATGCACTTAGCGAAACTCAAGGTTGTATTATGCTTCAAAATAAAGTACTAATCCCTCTTTCCTTACAGAAAGTGGTCCTAAAACAATTGCATACAGGGCATCCTGGCATTGTTAGAATGAAGTTTTGTCTATTGGCCATACATAGAAAAAGACATCACTCAGATTGTTCAAAATTGTAAAGCGTGTGCAGCAGTTTCATCAGCTCCAATGAAAAATTCATTGGCGTCATGGACGATGCCATCTACGACTTGGTGTCGAGTGCTTATCGATTTTGTTGGGTCGTTCCATGGTCACATGTTCCTCATTACAGTGGACGCTTTCTCCAAGTGGCCAGAAATTTTCTGCATGACCTCGACAACTTCCAGATCAACAATTTCTGTTTTATGAGAGATATTTGTCAGATTTGGAATTCCGCATATAATCGTCTCTGATAATGGGACACAATTTACGTCACACGATTGGCCACGTTCGAACGGCGCCTTTTCATCCACAATCTAATGGCCAAGCAGAAAGATTTGTGAACATTTTAAAACACGGTATCAACAAACTGGAGGGGAGAGAGCAGATACCTTCCACACTTCAAACATTTTTACAGTGCTACAGAACAACACCCAATGCACAACGACCAAAGAACATGAATCCAGCAGAGGCTATGCTGGGGAGAAAAGTGAAAACATATTTGGATTTGTTACGTCCGTCGTCATTATCTAAAGCAGCACTTCAAAGAAATCAAAACATGCAACAATAATACAATATCAAACACGGGGTTAGAAAAAGGAATTTTTATAATGGTGATCTTATATTGGCTAGAAATTACAACAACAATCAGAAGCCTTGGTTGCCTGGTCAAATACTAAAAAAGATTGGCTCTGTTATGTATGAAGATAAAGTGGGAGACACAAATTGGCGACGACACATAAACCAACTTCATTTGACACACTGTGCATCTAGCGATCCTATTATCATTCACTTGTTCGATCTCGAAGATCCAGTTCAACAAGAGAGTGTTGATAAGGCTGCACATTCACCACCGTCAGCTTTTTAAGAAGCTCAGCTTGAGGACAGTGGACTAAGCAGCAAAACCTTGACCAGCTCCACTCAACAAGAAGATAACTTACCTAAAGATGTGCGATCTCGGAAACCAACACAACACTTGGACATGCGAACCTGGACTGATGGCCGATATATGTATCGTTAATCTTAAAAGAACAAAATTCTCAGCCTCTGTAATGTGGATCAAGAGCAGCGAATCCTGGCAGAAAAACTAATCGGTGAGTTCGCTGATATATTTGCTATACAAGACGGAGAATATGGACGTACGCAACTTGTCCAACACCACATTGATACCGGAGACGCCCGACCAATCCGTCAATCCGCAAGGCGTCTTCCATTGGCAAAGCAAACAGAAGTTGCCGAAATGGTGTCGAAGATAAAAATTGAGGAATTGATTGAAGAATCGCAGAGTCCGTGCGCAACTCCAGTTGTCCTTGTCAAGACGAAAGATGGCAGCACGAGGTTTTTTGTAGAATACCGACGTATCAACGACGTCAATAAAAATGACAGTGAAAAGTTGACCTGTCCCAAAAGATAAACACCAACTGAAAAGGATTTGCCACATACTACAGAAGGTTCGTAGAGGATTTTGCTGGTATTGCAAAGAGCTTGTATCAACGTACGGAAAAGGGCCAACAGTTCAGGTGGTCTGGATAGTGTGAAAAAGCATTGCAAGAACTGAAGCAACAGCTGTGAAGTGAACCAATCTTGGGTTACCCCACACCCGGAAAAATGTTCATAGTGGACGGGGACGCTAGCAATGTTGGGGTCGGAGCTATGATGCCCCAAGTTCATGATGTTCATGAAAGGAACTACAAAAGTTCATTCTGACTGACCACGCAGCTCAGAAATGGCTACTCCAATTTAAGAACCCTGAAAGCCAAGTTGCAAGATGGACCGAGCAGTTGCAGGGCTACGACTTTGAAGTGCAACACAGCAAGGGAAAACTACACTCAAACGCTGATGCTCTCTCTCGAGCGTCGGCCGTGCGGAGTTAAATGTGAACACTGCAACCGTAAAGCGAAAGAACAGGCCATCATCCAGATCTGGACTGAGCCAATAGAGGGTTGGAGTATAGACGAAATCCGTTCCTCCCAACAGGCAGATAATGACATCGGACCAATATTGGCCTGGAAGGAACACGAACTGACAAGAGATATCGTACCGGAGCCGAACTCTGAAGGCATAATGGGCACGGAAGTGTTCGAAATCCCAAATCAAGAGACTAAGACCGTAGCCGAACAGATAGTCAACAACTGGGTGAGCAGATTTGGTGTCCCAATGGAGCTACACTTCGATCAAGGGCGGAACTTTGAATCAAAAATCTTCCAGGAAGTGTACAAATATCTGGGTATAAGGAAGACAAGGACAACGATACTACACCCTCAATCTGATCGGATGGTCGAGCGATTCAATAGGACCTTAAATGAGTATCTGTCTAAGGTTGTCGGCAACTGCAAACGGCTACGTGGATGACTTGCGCAGCAGGATTCGTAAATTGCATGAAAAGACCAGAGAAAAGATGAAGCTAGCGAGCAACTGCATGCAACCGCAGGTGCGACATCAAAGCGAAATCTTTCAACTTCAACGAAGGACATCTGGTGTGGCTGTATAGTGTATAATCTTCTGCGTAAGAAAGGAAAATCTCCAAAATTGCAACAGGATTGGGAAGGTCCATAAAAGGTGGTAACCCGCCTTAATGACGTTGTCTACCGGAATCAGCGCGGAGATCGAGGAAAATTGAAGGTGGTCCATTTGGAGAGAACGTGTCGTTTCAACGGAGCGAAGAATGACGAAGTTGTTCGGGACAAAAAAAGATAAAGAAAAGTAAAAGTGGTTGAGATAACCGATTGGATTGTGAACTTGGATTTGAACCTGAAGCGCAACAATCAAGTTCGTGATGCAGTGCTTGCTTTACCTCCTAGTGGTAGTCCCCGGGCAACTACATATGCAAATCCTTATACATGTACGCTAAAATCGCATGCGCAAATGGTTTAGCGTTTCTAGTCTAGATAACTTGAGTTAGCACCCTGCGTTATCGCAAAAGGCCCGCTACGAAAACCGACGTTACGCTGTGGATAAGAAATGATCAAATGATAACGGCTTGGGCCATTGTACCTGAGCTAAGATTAGTTTCTGGAATATGAGAACGCTCTTCGATTCAGGGAGCGAAGGACCTCAAAATACCAGACTCCACCAATTGGAATGAGAGTTACTTCGATACAACTTGGACATATTGGGAGTGAGTGAAGTAAGATGGTCCGACTCGGGAGATTATCAATCATTATCGTGTAACACTGTGCTGCCCTACTCAGGCGAGCCCTCCGGCACTCCCCGTGAGTTCGGAGTGGGTCTGCTGCTAACCCCAACAGCAAGCAGAACCTTAATTTCCTGTCACCCACATGATGATAGGATCTTATCGGCTACATTCTGGTCAGATGGCTCCTTACTCAAGCGATGGAAGGTGCATTTTGCTCCGTTCAAATCAAACTGAGCTGCTTGAAGGATAAATTTCCCGAACTCGCACTTTAAGCTCCCTACAAAGGGCAGTCTTGTGGATTGTGAAAACAGGAGAGTCATTTACTGTCTTCCCGCAGTTGCAAAGGTAATAGTCAAAGAAGAACTAATAGAGCGAATAAGGAAACATCTGAACGATACACTGGATGCCAAACAAGTAGATTTCCGCCCTGGATCCTACCTCACCATTTCATCTACTGTTCATTAATTTTAAGAAGACGTGCGACAGTGTCAACAGACAGTTTATCTGTCTTGGCTTGCGTAGAAAACTGATGGCTATTATCAAATCAACCTATGATGGGTCTAAATATCATGTTCTGTTAACCGAATCGGCAAAGCAAAGTCTGCGCTTGGATTGGAATGATGTCCATGATATGCCGATGCAATGCGATCAGCTTAAACACTAAGTTACCACGATGGCTAGTAGGCGTAGGGGAGGCCATAGGACCCACAAGGAGAAATAGGACGTAAGTAAAAATGTAAGTAAGCGTTCTCTGTAAAACGACTTTTCAGGGAGCTTAAGATACCAGTCAACAGGTTGCTGGCAGCCTCTGGACTTATATTCTACAAAAAAAAATGCAGTACACGAAATTGTTGTTGCTGCTGAAGATGTATAGGTATATTTGATTTACTTAAAACTTAGTGACACATACTTGCGTCCATCTAAATTTAGTCTGGGATATTTGATTAAAACTAAATTACTCAACCGTAGTGTGGGTTTGGCTTTACAATTGGAACAATTGGAGCAATTGGAACAATTGGAGCAATTGGAAGGACTGGACGAATAGCCGGACCATGTGCAGGAAGGATGACAGCTCCGCGCGTATGACGAGAAACAGAACCATCAATGTCAGGATGAACAGCTGGAAAGAGGCCTCGAGGCTTAACGACCGGTACTACTACCGCTGGTTTTATTTGGATACCGCCCGCTGGAGCATATCCACCAGCTGAGACCGCGACCACACAGAGAGCCAAGAATACGAGGAACTACAACAGAACGAAAAGGATATTTAGATTTGTTTAATTCAAATACGATAAGCACTCATAGGTACGAGTAGGTGACTGCAATATTTGGAAATTTACTTTCATTTTGACTGGTTTTTTGTGTTCAGGTGACTTCTAAGATTGAAGAATAATGTCTGATAGTGAAGTACATAGCGAGAGCACCTTTTATATCAAAATTTGTCAACAAAATTTGATGGCGAAGAACTAGAAATGCAGTAAAAATGAATACTTGTACTTTATTGAATCAATTAACAACTCGAAATTGAATATGTACTCGCTATGTCAAATCACTAAGGTGGATACTTCTTTTGAAAACGTGTTTCCAAATAAGCGATGCAGATGAGCAAGCCTCCTTTTGGTGCAGTGCTAAAAACCTGTCGACCAATTTCGCAAAATCCAAATCAGGTTAAAAAGGTGGCATGACAACTCTGGACATTGCACGAGTGACTGCAAATGAGATATACTATACTCACAAGTGCAAGTAGTTTCAGAAAGGCTTGGGCTTTGAGATCATAGGAACCGATCGAAACTTCTGTTTTTGGTCGAAATAGAGGACGCAGATAAACAACTCATCCATTGCCCCTTGTGCAAACGCTTCAGTGCTAAAATGTTAAAAGTATAACTGAGGCACAGGTTTGAAATTTTCTTATCATTGAGGTGATGGATGATACAAGACACAGTATTCAGCTTCTTTTTTCTCATGAACAATATCAGCTTTGAAAAGGTTGACCTAAATCCCATTTCTATTACACCCATCGTCAATCGCATCCAGGGATGTTACTACTTCTTCATATGTCTAGTGTAGCGATCCCTTGAAATAAAAGGAACATATATTTTTTTTTTATCAAAAATTAACGTAGCGAATCCAAGCTTACGTCACAGCCCTCAAGCGCCACTGTTCCCAGAGGAAGCCCGAAATGGGAATTGGTAAGCGTGTTTTAATGGCTGACTTGCTCTTCCGGCATGCTACGCTTTTTCTTTTTTCTCGCCAGCAGTCACAGAGAGTGACACCGACGAATGGGTGTGCGCAGTAAAGTTAATAGTAAACAAAAAAACAAAGACTAAAACAAAAAATTGGTGCATTCAAAATAAATAAATAAATAAATTAAAAAAAAAATTGTTTTGGATTTTGTGCGTTATCAATACGTGCACGTATAAGATCTCTATCCGTAGACATCCACTCAAATAGGCACTGGTCATATTTGATGGAAACCTTAAATCTCGTTTGGATACAGAAAACTCAATCTTACAACCTTATTTTGGGGAAATTCGTAAGAAGAGTCTTGCACGATTTGTCCAAACCACATACAGTTGGAATAAAGGCGACGAAGATTCGGCTAGGTAAGCCACGGCTGTCACAGAAAAGGTCTAAACCAATTACTGCTGCCAGCGTTATTGCTCGCTCCACGTGGATGCTCAACTCTAACAAATTTTCTGATAATCAACAGAACAACAAATCGCTGTAATAAAAAAAAATATTTAAAATTGCATACCTGTATCGTAAAAAAAAAATCAATATCTATGTAACTATAGAATGCGAATGTTGCAAAGCAACCACGGTGTACCGTAATCGGTGCATTAAAGGGTTGGTAAGACCTGTTGTGAAGTGATCGTCTTCGTCTGTCTAAACATCCGCCAATACGGGGTTATCTACGTGTGCTCGTTTCTTATGTCAGGCACGATAATCATTTTGCGTGTAGGTGAGTGACAACAAGATCCTCCCGTTGCCACCCCATTGTTACAAGGGAAACAAACATCCGAACACTGACGTCGCACTAGTTGCTCAAATGCTCAGATCGCAAAACAAAAAGTTAAGCATAATGCAGAACAGTAGCAAAGTCAGGATGCGGTCCTGACGGGTTAACCCTTTTTCCCTTCGTCCAGCTAGACTTTGTTTCTTTTAAATAAGCCCTGAAGAATATTGAAGCATCGATCTGGAGTCCAAAAATTCTTAGCTTAAAGTTTCCAGTGCTGCTTGACTGTCCGTGAATATAGTATATATGTGGACGTCTTATTCCTATTCCTAGTATGTTTTTGTTTTTTTTTTATTTCTCACGTTTTCTTTACGGACAGTGAAATTTAACGTTATCGTGTTCCAAAAAGACATTAGCGTTCATTTTCTGGCTCAGTTCACTTCTTATTTTTTCTGCAGCAGGAGTTCTATTACGCTCTTCGGTCCGACAGCGCCTTGGAGGCTTTTGACGTTAGTCATCTAGTCCAAATAAGTTTTTTAGTTTTAGTTTTAAATGCATTTTATTTTCTTAATCACTAACTCTTACATACTAACAAAAAATGTTTAAATGCTAGCTTACAATTACTTAAAAATCTTATGCTAACTTACTGGCCCCACACAGGCACTCTAAGCTAATGTCTGTTGTGTAGCATATTATAAAGAATGTACAAGAGTGGTTTACTGATCCCCAACACAGTCAGCTTATAGAAAAGACCCTCTAACCATACGGTGTCGAAGGCCTTCTCCAAGTCAACAAGGCAGGCACCAGTACATTGGTTTTTGCCTTAAAAGCGAATTTATTATCCGTTTGTCCTCAACCCACCTAGTCAGAGCTCTATTGATTCCTTTTTCAAACACCTTACTTATATTCGGAAGGAGACTTATCGACCGGAGATTCGCCGGATTGGATATATCCTTTCCCTTTTTGGAGATAGGTTGAACCACCGCCATTTTCCAATGCGCTGGATAATGTGCATTATTCATTGCATTATTAAACAGGGTGGTGTAGATGTCCACTGCTTCTAGGGTCAGATGTCTAAGCACGATTTTCGGAATACCATCGGTCCCCACTGATTTCCTAGCCCTGATTGTGTCGAAGATCTTATGGAGTCCTTCCCTCGAAATGAACGGGGGTAGTTCACCCTCTCTATTAATGACATTATTTGCCATATTTTCGTCGCTGAACCAGGAGAAACCAGAGCCCTCGGATCGCCAATTCTCTACTTCATTTTGAATGTAGAAGTGCACCAAGACGCGACTATCCAGGTCATAATTAGGGCCAATGATATCAATGGCCTTGTATACTTCCTTGAAAGTCGCCCCTATGGTCTCAACCTTCTCCTGGGGATCCTCGATCACAAAGAAGTCGTCATCGTCAGCGGCCTCATTTGGATCAATAGCTGCTATTGTCAGTAACCGTTCGCTGTCTGTTGTCCGGGCTATTTTAAGACACTGAAGGTCGTTTTGATTTTTTCTCCGAAATAGTTTATTTATTTGCGGAAACATATTCGGGTTGCTGGTGTTTACAGCCCGAACCTTGTTGTTCCAATATGAACTTACAGAAATTCTGTAATTCTCTTTTATTAACGTTTGCACATTTTTAATCAACGACATCAGTGTTCCAATCTCCGGGTGTTATCTGTCTGTTAACTGTCTATACAAGTTTTTGAGTCTTGACAGAAGTCTACTTTTCTGTCGGTGCTGTGCGTCAATAGTAGGATTGCGGAATAGATCTTCGTTAGTCGTACGTAGATACCGCGGTATTGTAGTGTCCATAGTTTGTTTAACTGTCTCGTCCATTTGTTTTAGGTACTTGTTGAGCGTGTCCATCGAGTCTTACTGTATTTGTAACAATATCTTTGGACAAACTCCTCCAATTCCGCAATTTCGTTGGGAACTGTAATTTCGGTGCTAAAACCGCAATGGTCGCTGTCATACACGAATGTGCTCACACAGTTTAATGTTTGTAAATTCGTACCTGTCAGTCGACCCGCCTCTGGGAAACGACGGGTTATTCGTCGCTTTAAGACCGAGTCTGTACATGACATTATGCTCAGGTGCATAAACAGAGGCCAAGTGCAGCCGCTTTATACTGCGGAGCGGGATGTAAATGACGACTGCCTCCAACACCCGGAACCTGCGCATCACGCCCTTGTACACTCTGTGAAATTTTATACCTCCTTTAATGAAGATCGCGACACCGCCTCCACGTTTGGATCTGGGCCGGTTTCTTCTTCTAACAATATAATTATTGTACTCCACTTTGTGCTTATCGGTTAGCTTGGTTTCGTTAGGGAAAAGCACATCAGGACTTTGGTCTTGTAGCAATTTAAATATCGCGGCTCTCCGTTCAATCCTTCAAAGTTTGCTCCACCATGTGCGTACCCATTACGGCATGTATTGCGTTAGGCCCGGCAGCAGCGCGTAGATCTGGTCCACCCGCTTGGCTTGTTCTTGTACCTGCTGTTGCAGCTGGGCCATCTGCCCTTGGATTGCGAGCAAGATGGCCAGTATGTTAGGTGTAGCTTCCGTTGTTCTCGGCATTGGCGCCGTAGCCATTTGGACGTAGGAAATTTGGGACGTGACGGCTGGTCTTTGAAACCTAACAGGTGAACGTTAGACCTCTACCTTCTGCTGCCGAGCCAGATTTGTTTTTTTAATGTCAGCGAACTTAGGACAACCCCGATAGTTTGCGGTGTGTCCCTCGTTTCCACATAACACGGCTGCGACCTATCGGATGCTCCGTCAACACCCAGAGCACTCTCCTCGGAACTGTGGTTCTTAGCGCACTTCACGCATCGAGGCTGCATTTCGCAGTTCGACGCGGCGTGCCCGAACCTCTGGCAGAGAACGCATTGTATAACTTCTTCGCTCCTTTTTAATTTTTCCCACTGAACCACCTAGTCTAGAACATTGATATTCCTTGGACTATCCAGACGACTTTCGGGACTGAGCTGCACCAGGAAGAACGGCAGACTGCGTTTCTCCCGCCTAGCTCTAGCTGTGGTAAATGGCTTTACCCCTACAAACTTGAGTCCTTCGCACTCCTTCTCTTTGAGCAGTGCCAGGATCTCCTCAGGATCAGAAGATGGTTCCAACCCCTTCAGCAGCATTGATTTCCGCTTTTCACACTTCGGTACACACCACAGTAGTGCTCCGTTTGTCGTTTGTTTTAGGAGCTCTTTCACTTACGCGTAGCCCTCCACTGTATTACAGTGGATGGCATGACGATCGTTCCCCAATCTCTTAATGTTAAAATTATTACCAATGACCAACTGACACAGGTCCTTCGTTACCATCACCTCCAATTTATAGGTTTTGATAGGAGGCGCCTTCTCCTTCTTCTTCGTCTGCTGCTTTTGCTATTGTTGCTGCTGTTTTAGCTGTTGCCGTTGTTGTGGCCGCTCTTGTTGTTGTTGGTGGTGTTTCTTTTGCTTTTGTTGGTGTTGTTGTAGCACTTGTGCTACTTGGACTGCTTTTGAGCAAGCGGCGACTGCTGTTGTTGTTGGGTTTGCTCATGCTCTTCCCTCTTCCTTCTGACCATTTGCTGTTCTTTTATGGCCTGTACCCTTTTCTGTAGCATTTTGATGCTGCTTCTTATCGTCTCTATTTCTTCCTCTTCATCGTCCGAAGTTGTTTCCTGCCCTCACTCCACCAAGCTTTACAGTGGACGTTGGTAGGGTGGGACGTTGTGCCAAGTTAGATGTTGGCTTTAGCTTCCTCTTTCTCTATGGGTTTGGCGTATATCTCGAACCACTCGAAGCTTCAGCTGATATCTCAGCAGATCCCGCTATTGGCATAGCGGACCGTGAATTCACGTGAATTTGTATTAAGCAAACACTTTTTTATTAATAATTGTCTTTTTAAATGAATTAAAGAAAAAAAAAACTTTCGCAGAAACTGGGAAGCGAACCCACAACCCCGAGATTTATTGTCCGAGTTTCTACCACTTCGGTTACCCAACACTTGAAAATTTGTTGTTTAACACTATATTTATTTTTTTCCACACTTTTAAAGCCGAGCACGAAATTCTTAAAAAGTGTTCCTCAACACTTTCCCAGCCTCTTGCAAATCTCTTCCGATTATCGCTCTTTCAAGGTGAATTTCCATAGATACGGAAGTCTTCTTTCATAACACCGATACACAAAATGGGATTAAAGAGCGAAGTCACTAATTACCGCCCTATAACTAAACTTTCACATATACCCAAACTCCTCGAAACCATTTTGTACGAAGCCTTAAGCTTCCAGTACAAATCTCTTATTTCCCCTAATCAACACGGCTTTATTAAAGGTAGATCAACTACCACTAACCTCGTAGAATTCGTGTACTCTTTTCTCTCAGCCTTAAAAAGTGGAAAGGAAGTTGACGTTATAGCAACTGATTTCAGTAAGGCTTTTGACAAAATATCTCACAAGCTAATCCTGTTCAAATTGTCCGTCTTGGGCTTTGAACCCATTTTGCGTAAATGGATATCTTCTTACCTGGATAATCGTTTTTATAGTGTTCGTTTCAGGTCTGTCCTGTCGGCCCCTTTCTTGGACACTTCAGGAGTTCCTCAAGGCAGTCACCTAGGTCAACTCCTCTTCATCCTATCCATCAACGATCTTGAAAGGGTCATTCAACACTCAGCACTTTCTCTCTATGCTGACGATACCAAATTTTTTAAACCCATTTCCTCACAAGATGACTCCAGCCACCTTCAAATAGATCCAAATTGTTTTTCCACCTGGTCCATCAAGAACTGCTTAGAACTCAATGTCTCCAAATGTCAATCGATTACTTTCTCACGTAAGTGCAAGAATTCTCTTCAACGAATTTACCATCTCCA
This sequence comes from Volucella bombylans, assembly GCA_949129095.1. Taxonomy (NCBI): domain Eukaryota; kingdom Metazoa; phylum Arthropoda; class Insecta; order Diptera; family Syrphidae; genus Volucella; species Volucella bombylans. Next base: position 62,463,450 of record OX422143.1, on the reverse strand, counting down.
CGGCCAACCTATACCCCTTGTTGAATCTATCCGCGACCTTAGCATACTATGCGACAGGCAGCTTAATTTCCGTTCGCATATTGATGAGATAATTTCTAAAGTAAACTCATAACTCGGCTTCGTTAAAAGATGGTCCAAAGAATTCTGCAACCCGTACGTGGCCAGAACACTATACATCACTTACGTTCGCCCCCTCCTCGAGTACGCTAGCCAAGCGTGGTGTCCCTTTCAACGAGTTCATCTATCTCGAATTGAGACGATCCAGCGTCGTTTTCTTCGATTTCCTCTTCGAGGTCTACCTTGAAATGATCCTCTAACCTTACCTCCCTATCGAGATCGTCTCAAGCTCATTAACCTGAATACCCTTGAGGAACGAAGGGACGCAGCTGACATTCTTTTCATTCACCGACTGCTCTCAGGCTCCGTCGATTGCACGTCTCTTTACAACTCCATTTTCTTTTACACTAACCCTCGAAATCTACGTTGCCATCTTTTATCTACCTATCCACATATGGCTCTAACGAATCAATCTCCCGTATGCTGCGTAAGGTAAACTCCAACCTTTCCGTTTTCGATTTTAATTGTAGCACACTTTCCCTCAAATCCGATCTCCTTCACCATCCCTAGCTTTAAGCCCTAGTGATAAGTTCTACATATCGCTAAACCTTATTTTATTATTAGTTTTTAAGTCATGGTATTTAAGCTTGCATTAAGCAAATGTTACAAAGAAGTAGTTGGTGAAGGATTGTTTATAAAACGTGGCAAATAGGTTGGCAATGGTGAGTGGATCGGTTGACTTGCTGTTGAAAGAGAGGGAAGTGGGTAACCAATGGACTTTCTTTTGTAGTTCATAAATTGGAAAAAGGACTTTCGGTCGTTTATAAAGTTGAGGTAGTGTTGGTAAAGTGAATCGTAAGGTTTGGTGAAATGAAGATAAGCATCAAGATAATTGGAATAGGCGGCAAAGGATCTGGTATGAAGCAAAACATCCCATAACTTGTTTCTCTTATTTCGTAAGGAACGAAGCTTGCGGTTATACCTGGGAGGACTATTACATGATGTTTTATGGCGGGAAAACGGAACGTAAAGGGGAAATAAATTAAATATTTCTTTATAAAAAAATGGATAAGGCATCATTTACACTTAGGCTGTGAAAGTTAAAGGGGGATCTGCTGAGATAGTCACTGATTTTGTGAAAGCTTGCTTTATGAAAGTCGTGGGATAGGAGAGTTGTGGGGGGAGTGGACTGGAATGAAGAGAAAAAATGAAAGTAGAAGGTAGAAATGAAAGTTGAGAGAGATAGGGGACAAACTTCTACCGCGAGCATCGAACTTGTCGAGTTGTAGAGGCTGAGTAGGGTCAATGAATCTCGAGAAGAAATTCTCCAGACGAGTCCTGAAACCAAAGGATGCTCCTCCCCCCCCCCCCATCCCCAACTCCCAAAGCACTCCATCATTCCCCTGGGCTGGATCAAGGTGTTATACGACCCGTGCCGAAGATCAACCTGGCTGAGGGCCCAGTATCTCCAAAAATAGCTCAGTCGCAAACGGAGTATCCGGATACCTGGCGACCTCCGGATTAGCTAGCCTTATCTGTATACGGCGGATCTCTGTACAGATGGACACCCCCTTCTCCGCTACTCGTGGGACCATTAATGGATAACAACCAAAAACCAAAAAAACCGAGGCCGGTACTCCTTCATTACCGGGCGGTGGAACGGTGACTACACCGACTACCGGCAAGGCTCCTGTATTAACGAGAGGAGGCAAAACTGTGGCAGGCCATGGTGCGCCATCCACTAAAGGCAAAAGGAACGAGCCAAAAAATAAGAATTCAGGAAGTGTTAGGACTGTGGCAAGCCATGGTCCTATCACCTCCTCCACCCCTAGCAGCAGCAAGTTTGTGGCAGGCCACGGACTTGTCGCGGCTACCAAAACTCCTTCAGGGAGTGTTAAGACTGTGGCAAGCCATGGTCCTATCACTTCCTCCGCCCCTAGCAGCAGCCAGTTTGTGGCAGACCACGGACTTGTTGCTGCTACCAAAACTCCTCCCTCCAAGGAGGAATCTGGAGCTCAGCCGCATCGGAAAGCTCCATCTAAGGCGCTCTACATAAGACGCCGAAATGTTTCACGCATCATCAAAACCTTCGGATCCATTCCGGAGGTTGAGAGAAGTGCGGAAATAAAGAGCAAGGTTGAGTGGGATAAAAACATCCTAAAAGACGGATTTTCCACTGCTTCCACTGCTCCCAAAACGTCAAAAGACTCCTCTAAGCGTCAGAGGTCGTTGGAGGAAACCGTACCAGTTTCCAAGAGGCCCAAAGCACACAGTTCTACAACCCCTGGACCATCCAACAGCAGATCTCTGAGGTCTTATAATGAAGTCCTAAAGGACGCATTGATGATCGCGGTGATCGACAGGAGCGATACCGACGGTTCCATTACACCGGAACGGTGGCAATTGGTCAAGTTGAAGCTCTCGAGCAACTTCTTGGCCATCATGCGGGAAAACCCAGGACCACCTCCTATCACAAGCGACGCTGGCTGGCACCAAGGCCATGTCAAGCTCATCGCTTGCTCCAACCAGAGATCTCTCGATCTCTTCACCAAGGCCATCGATGGTTTAGGAGAGGTTTGGCCAGGTGCAAAACTCGAGGTCGTATCTAAGGAAGACATTCCTAGTAGACCTCGAACTCGTACCTGGATTCCAGCCGAACCCTCCTCTCCAGCTCAGCAACCCGACTCACCCGACTCATGACTGGAAAGTCGAGAAACTGGAGGAACTAAGGGCTCTTATAGATGCGCGTTAATCGTGATCAATAAGGAATCCATTAATCCTCTGGCGCAGACGAAAGGCATGATTCGGTTCGGATTCGAGTCCATTCATTTAAGGGTGTACAAAAAGGATGAGCTGGATGCTGATAAGCAACCTCCTCCTCCTTTAACACCTGACATCACAACCTTGGATCTTGGAGCGTCGATATCCTTTCCAGAATTGGATAGCGACGACTCCAATCTGTCCGAGGTGACTACCAAGCCGTCGGTCTCCTCTTCTGACACACTGTCGGAAATGGAAACCGATGACGAAGTAATTAGAGGTTCTACACGATCAGATATAGAAGATGAGCTCTTGGGCACATCTTCAGAATCGGAGGACCTCAACAACACCGTGGTGGAGGCGACTCTGGAAGACTGTAGCAATGATATGGTTTCTCCAGATTAATCTCCACCACTCAAAAAAGGCTTCGGCAGCACTCATTCTGCGTCTTTCCAAAAACGCAGAAGACATAATTCTAATCCAGGAACCATGGATTGCAGAAGGCGTGGTTCGTGGACTTAGGACACCCACATACGTTCCGCTCTATACAAGAGACAAATGTAAGATTAGAACTTGTATATTAGCGAAACGTAGCCTTAATGTATTTCTACTTCCCAACCTCAGTGACCCCGACCTAACCGTTGCCAGATTAGAGACTGCCAAAGGCTCTTACTGGCTGGCATCGGCTTACCTTGGCCACGACCAAGTGGGCCCTCTCCCTGGTGATAACCTAGAAAGGGTGGTACTGGAAGCGGGAAGGCAAAAAACTGGCCTCATAATCGGATGCGACGCTAACGCACATCATACGGTATGGGGCAGTACCGACATCAATGACAGAGGTGAGTCACTTTTTGACTATATTTTAAGTACTAACCTCTTTATTTGGAACATTGGCAATGAGCCCACTTTTATAACTAGAAACCGGAACTACCGGAAAACTGATTGGTCAAAATACAGAGGAATACTCTCGAAAACGATATCCTCTAAACTATCAAGTCCCTCGCGTGACACCAATGAGCTCGACATGAAAGTCAGGGAATTTACTCTGACTCTCAATAAGGCTATGGCCGCTTCCTGCCCTCTTATTCAACCAAGAGGCAAGAAAAAGCCACATTGGTGGACATCGGCACTGGGACTGCTCAGAAACACCTGCAGAAAACTTTTCAACGCAGCAAAAAGCACAAGAAAAGTGACCGACTGGGACTCATATAAAGAATCCCTCAAATTATACAAAAAAGAACTGAGGAAGGCAAAGCGACAATCCTGGAGGTCATTCTGCGACAAAATTACAGAAACCTCTGAGGCATCGCGGCTAAGAAAAATCCTCTCCACAAATCCTATGATGCCCAGCTGTTTGAAAAAAACCGATGGCTCTTGGACAACCTCAAGTGATGAATCACTCAACCTGCTTCTGGACACCCACTTTCCAGCTAGCTCCCAACTCGCGGCCAGTAGCAGCCCAAACAAGCCTACTGCAACCGTGACCAAAATTCATAGTCTGATTACGAGAGACAAACTGCTCTGGACGCTGCATAGCTTCAAACCATACAAGTCTGCTGGTCCGGACGGTATTATACCTGCCGAGCTACAGAGATCCTCAGATATTATTCTACCAGTGTAGGAAAATATTATGAGGAGCTGTGTAGAATTTATCCACATTCCACTGTTATGGAGAGAAGTCAATGTAGTATTCATTCCCAAAGCTGGAAAATGTTTTCATGTAGTCCCAAAGGACCTCAGACCTATAAGTCTATCATCATTCCTTCTGAAAACTTTAGAACGACTGATTGATATCCATATTCGAGCTAAAGTTGATCCAAGACTTCTGTCTACGGCTCAACATGCCTACTGTAAAGGAAAGTCGGTGGAAACGGCTTTGCACTCTCTGACTAGCCACATCGAACGATCCCTACAATATAAGGAGTACACAATGGTTGCTTTCCTAGACATAGAGGGCGCCTTTAACAACGTCAACACATCCGCAATCACGACTGCGCTGTCAACTCTGCAGGTAGACGGCTCACTTGGGGAGCTGATTAATCTAATGCTAACAAGCAGGATAATCAACTCCAAACTGGGTGAGACTTCTGCTAAAAGATATGTCAGTAGGGGTACGCCGCAAGGCGGTGTCCTCTCCCCCCTTCTTTGGAACTTAGTGGTTAACGAACTACTGATATACCTGGAAGCGGGTGGTAGCAGAGTGGTTGCCTATGCGGATGACGTTGTCATAGCCGTCTCAGGAAAACATTTAAATACCATTAAAGAACTCCTCCAAGTAAATCTTAACAGATTAACCTGCTGGGCAGATCGCTGTGGATTGGGAATAAACCCCCATAAAACTGATCTTGTCCTCTTTTCTAGGAAATATAAAATTCCAATCATAGACCCTCCTTCAATAAACGGTACCAGTTTAGCTTTCTCCGATACAGCAAAATATCTGGGTCTCATTTTTGACAGGAAACTAAACTGGAAACCTAACATTCAAGAAAGAGTCAATAAAGCTACAATAGCTTTATTCTCTTGCAAGAAAGCCATTGGGAACAAATGGGTCCTTCAACCTCGCATACATCTCGGTCATAAGACCGATACTTACTTACGGGGTGGTTGTCTGGTGGACGGCCTTGGAAAATGCAGTCAACCGCATTAAACTAAGCAGAGTCCAAAGAACAGCATGTCTATGCACAAGCGGAGCCTTGCGGTGTTTTCTCAGATAAGCTAAATCTAAGCCTCTCTTTCCGCCTTCCAAATCACTGTAGCGTGTTCCAGGCGGAAATTTTGGCGATTAAAGAAGCTCTGTCCTGGCTGAAGAAAAACGTGATATCTGCAAAGGATATCCGCATATTTTCGGATAGTCAGGCCGCCATCAAGTCCCTGGACTCGGTCTCATTGTGTTCTAAAACTGCCCTTGAATGCCGATCATCTCTCATGGAGATGGCAGAGCAGTTCAACATTCACCTCTGTTGGGTGCCGGGCCACAGAGACATTCCAGGGAACTGCAGAGCCGATGAACTCGCCAAAATTGGAACCACTCTACCTATCCTACCGGACAAAGGTAGTATAGGTATACCAATCGCTACGTGCAAACTAACACTAAAGCTAGATGCCAATAAAAGAACGGACCTTAGGTGGACTGCTGGACAAACATGTCTAGCGACCAAACAGATCTGGCCAAGGCTGGATCTGAGTCGATCTAAGTGTCTGATCCTTTTAGATAGGAAACATCTCAGCGCCATAATAGGTGTCATTACCGGACATTGCCTCATAGGCAAGCACGCAAGAAGGCTTGGCGCTTTTACTAACGATTTCTGTAGAAGCTGCATGGACGAGGAAGAGGAGGAGACAATCCCCCACTTACTCTGCACATGCCCAGCTCTCTCTCAGAGAAGGAAGCTTCATCTAGGAGCTTTCTTCTACAACGACCTAAACGATCTAGAAAAAATAGACGTTAACAGTCTCCTACGCTTTATTATAAGCTCCAACTGGTTCCAGTAGTAAGAAGATCATAGATCCACGGGGCATCACAATGGGCCAATAGGCCTAAGTGGGTTGGTATTTCCAACAGCCACTCTTACCTAACCTAGGGGACAAAGTGAGACTGAGGAGTTAATTGGATCTGTTGTGAAAATAAGGTCTAATTGCCTACCCATAAAATTGGATATACCACTGACTTGGCATAGACTTGAGTCTGTTAAGCGATCTAAGAAGAGACATTCCATTGAAGCGGAAGAGGAAGATATAGGGATATTATCAATTAAGTCAGACAGGTCAATTAAATGGTCGATCAAAGCCTCTTCGAAAGTCACGGAATTACGACATAATTTTTCGTTTCGTTCTCATTACATCTTGTTAAACTTGTGTATATAAGCAGAATTAATAAGAATGTAATTCTTAATGTACAGCACGGCTATAAAATAAATGAAATGAAAACCCAATAAGGCTGAACCAATTTTCGATCTAGATAGACACGTCAATTTATAGATCTCTTTGTGAACTGGCATATTAAGAAAAAATCTCCAAAAATGTACCGGTCACGGTGGATTCTATACCTTGTAACGAATTGTTTATTCGTCAGGTACTTCCTTTTCAGCATCACAGCATATCCGCATGGAATGTATGAGTACGAGAATCAATCAATTTGTCAACACAACAAACTTATCTCAAAGGCGTAGAAATAAACAAAAAAGTTGTAAAAGAATAAATAAAATAGCTGAAAGAGTATATACGAGTACACACAAATATCTATTGTCCAATTACCTGCCGATTAATCAGACTTTAGGCCAACCGTACTTGACAGCCAAACCAGTTATCGGATATGGAATGTCTTTTCATCCATCGGAGACAATGAGATACTCTTAACTCACAAGAATTGTATAAAAGTTGATCTATTTGTCAATTGTATATCAGTCACAATTTTACTGTTTATCGAACTGTAACAAGACAACAAATCAATTTTCAATATGAAGGTGGGTTTGACATATACAAACATGAGTTGGATTATACTCAAATTTTAACGATTGTATTTTTCTCATTTCAGTTCCTCGTTTGCATTGCTCTTTTCCTTGCTGCTGCTGTTCAAGGTCATGTTATTCAGGGTCCAGCTTTAGCCACTTATGCTGCTCCATACACAACGTACTCAGCTGGAGTAGCTCCTGTTGCATCGGTTTATAACACTCCCACAGTTTATAGCACACATGGTTATGGTTATGCTGCTCCAGTGGTTAGTTCGGCATATGCTGCTCCTAGTTTTTATACTGCAGGCTCACACGTTGTCGGTGCACCAAGTGTCCTTAGTGCTCCACATGTTGTTAGTGCTCCAAGCCTTTACAGTACACTCCTGAAGAAGTAAATAATAAACCGTAAATTGGAAACGATGATAAGGCAATAAAATATTAAGTCCATTCGTAGAATGTGACTTTTTTCAAATGGTGGACAAGTTTTCATCTTTTTTTTTCTGTCGGAATATCACTCAGACGAAGACGAACTAGTCCTTTGTATTACTTTAATGTTCATCTTTGAGAAAATTCACACTTTATTTTAGAAAGATGAGCAATAATTTCAGCGATAAAGTGTATACAATACCAGCAGTTAGTTCCTGCAGCATAATGTGGGGGTAACCTGTATATTCACAGAGATAGTGCTCGGCGGCATTTTCCTAACTCTCACAGCAAGCAGCGCAGGATGTTGTGTCACTTTTGCCTAGCACACTTAGGTCTTAGCAAAACCGCAGTGCTCCGTGCATGGATGGTATTGAACCTCGAACCGTTCGATTGGGAAGCCAATACACTATCACTTAAGTCACGGCCACCCATCTCTTCCAAGTCAGGCATGAACCGAAGTCCGGGAGGCCCTGACTTCCCATGATACCACTTTCAAGTCCTGGTAGTATTACCGGTAGTCCGTGCCGCTCAACAGGACCCTATGACCGGCCGCTCATAATATAACAGGTCAAATCATAGCAAGTTTCAGTGGCGTTAATCTGAAAGCCATGCGATTGCGATTGACCAGTATTGCTCGGCCTCCGAGTCATTAATAGACTACATATTGATGGATATAGTCTTTGTAATTCACGCCAGTAATTATTGTAGTTAACAGCCGTTTCTACTGAGGAACAGAAAATTTGCAGACTTTGAGGAGATATTGGGAAGCATTCGTTTAATCCGCTGGCATCGAGAAAAGTCATGCCATCTGCAGTTATGCTCAGATGAAACCCAACTCCTTATGGAAGCCGAGGGAGGCTGGCAGGCAGCCCTAACGCAAATGCTAGTCTTGAAAAATTTTCCTTCGATACTTGCTTAGAAAGTTCTTCGGAGTTCACATTTCACGTGATTCGATTGTGTTCTGGGACCCGGCCCCCGCCCAATTATCAAGGCTTCGTACCATGGGAGTCAGGAGCCTGACTTGAAGAGGTAGGCCCCATTGTGGGTGTGTCATAGTGGCTGTGGTTTAAACCCAAAGTCGCGGGAGGGGTCTTCCTTTGGTTGACCCAATGTAGTACTGGGTGCTGCGACCCTAAGAGCAGTAAGAGGTTTTAGGTCGGCCTCGACTCATACTAAGGGTGGAACTTGTGCCGGTAACACAGTTCCGAATTTGTATCTCAGGAAGGCGCCAGAGCGGCGGCAAGGCGTATCCTTGCCCCCATGGATGTATGGGCATCCCGTATACATAAGTCTCCATGACAGGTGGTTTACGTTAAAAATCATACACTAGTGTGTCCAAACATGACTCAGTTAATTAAACTTCCGACTGGATTCAGAGAAGCCTTGTCTAAAGTTAACTTGCAAGTGGTGAAGGGTTCAGCAAAGCTTTAAGAGCAGGTTAACTGTTGCTTCAAACGAAGAAACTTCGCCCTCTCTGTCTGTAGCTTTGGAACACAGACGCAAGTTTGCCTAATAAGTAGCGGAATATAAGACACTAGTGCAATATGCTACATAGGCTCTGGAGTAAGGATTCTACTGAGTTGAGCTGGATTTCTAGCTTCACTGCTTCGGACGGCAAGATGGCCGTAAGAGTGAGGCTTATACGAGTATGATCATCAATAAGATTCTGTTGTAATCGAAACCTTGAGTTGTCATTATCCCCCTTACTCCTGAACACTCTCCCAAACATACTTGTACATATTTTTGTTTTTAGCTTTTTGGCTTTTTGAGTTCTAGTTCCCAAGAGAGCAATGAATTCGTTTTAGGGTAGCCGGACTAAGGTACGTCACATGGCGTGGCCTTTTTGATGATTCATTTAACCATTTTTTCATTAAAGGGCAATGCCACGTAATGTGGTCATTGTGACCACAAAAAGCTAATCAAGCAATCTCCCCGTAAAAACAACTATCCAGAACGCTCTGTATATTTGTATGTAGAGGTATGAAGGCATAAAGAAAGAGCCATCTCAGATGTAAAGTGCATCGTCTAGATAATTGAAAGCAGCGTTCCCGGGATCGGAGTGCATGAGTACATAAGGCCGCAACCTATTTTGTCAAGTTATTGTAGTAATAGGTCTAGGTTTAATGGGAACGCTCAATAGAGCGATATTAGCCTTAAGACCTTAATAGCGCTAGAAGCTATTGATGGTTTTAGGTTCGATTCTGTCAAACAGAAGCAAATGTTGAATAATATTGTAAGTAACAAGCGCTTGGAACTGTAGTTCTTTTTTTTTAAATCAGTAGACAGTCTAAATGACCCAGGAATGACTGCAACGTCTTTCTTAAGAGTGTACGATTCCAATACGACCACCAACTGAGGCAAAAAATACCACAATGTCCCAAAGGTAGTAACAGCTTTTGGTCGTTTGTCAAAAACATCAGAAATTCTCATCCTCCTTCCCAATGCTCATTTACAATGACATTCTAGCTGTCAGCTCTTTGGACAAGGCCAATCTGCTTTTTGCACACTTGTGCTTTGTCTTCGCCTACACCTGAATGCTTCGAATCTTCAATGGGACGAATCCACTTTCGAACGCATGTAGTAGTAAGAGTACTTAAAGATCTCAACATACATAAATCCCCTGGTCCAGATGGTAAATTTTCCCTTCTTCTGAAGAGGTGTTCTTCTACGCTGGAAAAACTACTGCGTAAGCTTTTTCATCAATCCTACTCTTTAGGACTCCTCACGAGCAGATGGAAAGCAGCATTTGTTCAGCTCCTCCCTAAAAAGGCGAATCTTCTTCCCTCTCCTCCTACGGACCCATTGCACATAAGTCCCAAACTTCCAAGGTCATGGAAATGCTGATAAATCGCCAGCTCATGAAATATCTCGAAACACGAAAACTTCTAAATGACCGGTAATACGGTTTTCGTAGCAACAGGTCCACTGGTGATTTGATGGCATGTCTCACCAAAAAGTTGACCCGAAGCGTACATCAATCTGGCGAAAGCAAGATAGTTGCACTTTATATTTCAAAAGCATTTGACAGAGTTTGGGATCAGGCTCTTTTGTCGAAAAAGCGTGCATTTGGGATCGACGACTCTCTTCTTCAATGGATTAGATATTACCTTTCGGAACGTTCATTCAAGTTGTCTTGGACGGTTTCAAGTCTGATGTTCACAAAATAAATGCTGGTGTGCCCACTTGTACGTTAAGAGCGTTTTCCTAACGTCAACTTGGGATCTCTACTGCAAAAAAAGTAGTTGGATCTTCGTTGAGATGGTTCGATATGAACTTAGCGAGCGGAGCGAAAAATAAAAGATACTGTCTTCCTTGCGAGTTGGTGAACAATTAAACTTTATTTTAACTAACTGACCGGTAAACGGTCATATTCAATACAAGTAACACGTTATAATTTTCGTAACAATAAAAAATATGGTGGCTGCCACTGCAAGTGGCGCCAAATTCAAATCTGTTATAATTTGTACAAAGTGTTATAAAAATTAAAGAATGTATCTATTGTAGATAACAGATTATTCAATTACTTTATTGAAATCGCATAGAATAGAATAATAGATTATACGAGTAGTTCAATGTTTGTTAATATTCTTGAGATCCAACATTCCGCCCCCTTTGAAAGCATCTGCTTTCAAGAGTCTAACACGGTAGCGGTGCAAGTCTTCGAATGTGACGTCTGATAGTTGCTTTAGCTGTTTTCACATCTGCGACTCGGACTTTACCATCAGAGCCTTTGACGACTGCTGCTATCCTTCCCATTAGCCATCTTTGGGGTGGTACGTTGTCTTCGTGAATAAGCACTAAGTCGCCAATTTTCAGGTTGTGGCTGGGCGATGTCCATTTTCCTCTGCCTTGTAGCTCATGCAGGTATTCCACAGACCACCTGCGCCAGAAATGGGTTTTGACTGCGTTGATTCGGCGCCACCGGTCGATGTAGCTTATTTCCGGAACTTCAATAGCTGGTTCTATGATGGTTTTCAGAGACGACCCTATCAATAGATGTGAGGGCGTAAGAGCTTCCAGGTCGTTAGGATCGGATGACATCGGGGTGATAGGTCTAGAGTTCATCACGGCTTCAATCTCGACAAGTGCCGTAGAAAGCTCCTCAAACGTCAGCCTTGCTCCACCTAAACTTAGCTGCAGATGACCCTTTGCGACCTTAACGGCCGCTTCCCAGATTCCGCCAAAGTGAGGTGCCCTGGGGGGTATAAAATGAAAATGTATGCCAACATTAGTACAAAACAATTGCAAGATTTCTTGGGAACATTTTCTAAAGAACATATTGCGAAATTCTTTTAATTTGGACTGTGATCCCACAAAATTGGTCGCGTTGTCGCAATGTATATCTCTGGGTAAACCTCTACGACCAATCATCCTTTTCAAAGCTGCAATAAATGCCTCGGCTGACAAATCAGAAACAACTTATAAGTGAACAGCTTTTGACGAGAAACAGACAAACACTGCAACATAGCATTTGTAGGGCACCTTGCCCCTGATCTTTAGATACGTGTAGATAGGTCCGCAAAAATCTACTCCACAGCACAAGAAAGGCCGCGATGGAGTCAACCTCTCTTTCGGCAAATCGCCCATGATTTGGTCCAGCAGTTTGGGTCGATATCTAACGCAGTGAATACACTGCCTTACCGTATGTCGCGCGACTTCTCGAGCATTGATTATCCAAAACTGTTGTCTCAGCAAAGCAACCAAAGCTCTTGGTCCAGCATGGTAATTAGATAAGTGTATGTGTCGGACTAAGGTTTTTGTGAATGGATGGTTTTTTGGTAACAACAGAGGATGTTTACATTCCTCAGGAATTTCCGCATGTTTTAGCCGTCCTCCAACTTTCAGTAACACGAGACCATTTGTCTCCTGCAAGAAGGGATTCAATCACTTAATAGATCCTTTAATAGAACCATTGTTTTTGATTGCATCAATTTCTTCAGTAAACGAGTCTGATTGTATAATTTGAATGATTTGCAATAAAGCATTGTCTATCTCCGCAACCGTTAAAAATGGATCCATTTTAGATGACTGCTTTTTTAACCGATGACAAAATCTTATTACATAGGCTAATATTCAAAGGATTTTAGAATAGGAACTATAACGCTCGACTATTCCGCATACAAAATTGCGTTCTGATTTTTTACTGATGAGTACAGTTTTTCTTTTTTCTAATGAGGTTTCCTCTGAAGAAAGCGGGATCTCTATTCTTGACGGCCAATTTCCTTCACTCTGCAATAAAAAGCGTGGACCATTGAACCAAATCGAGCCTTTCAACTCCTGAATATTGCATCCTCTTGATACGATGTCAGCCGAATTCTCCTGTGTAGGAACGTGGCGCCAGATAACTCCTCGTGTCTTTGCTTGGATTTCAGCAACCCGGTTACCAACAAATGTTGTCAATTTTGATGAGTGAGTAGAAATCCAATGAAGAACAATTGCAGCATCCGTCCAAAAGTAAACTTCTAACTGGCCACCTTTAAAAATGCCTTGAATTTTTTCCCACAATTTTGATAATAGGTGAGCTGCACACAGCTCCAACCGAGGAAGTTGTCTTTTATTTATAGGCGACACTCGAGACTTTGATACCAAAAGCCTTACTTGTGTAGACCCTGCACTATCAACTGCTCTGAGATATATGCAGCAACCATATGCGTGCATAGATGCATCAGCGAACCCATGGATTTGATAACTGTGCCTCCTTGCGATTAAGGCAAATCTAGGAACCGATAGATTCTGCACAGAGTTTAGATCGACCATAAACTGCTCTCATTCGGTTTCGATGCTTTGTGGAAGAGCTGCATCCCAGTCAATTTTTTCGATCCATAATCGTTGAAGGATTATCTTTGCTTTAATTATGATTGGACTAAGTAGGCCTAATGGATCGAAGAGCGACGACGAAAGTGAAAGGATAGATCGTTTTGTATTCTTGGAGTATGTTTTATTCGGCTCATACGAAAAGATAAACTGATCACAAACCGAGTTCCACGATATCCCCAAAGTGCTAGTGAGACCTGACTCACTCAACTTTATGTTTGTGTTCTGTACAGCCTTGTCAATGTTTGGGAGATTGCTATTCCATTTAGACAACTCTAACCCAGCTGAATTTAAAATGGATGTGACTTCTTCAAGTTTCCGAACTAATGTCTCAATATCGTCGTCTCCTGTGAGAAAATCGTCTACATAAAAATCTTCCTCTAGAGCGCAGGAACCTAATGGCAATGATGTCTTGTGTTTATCCGCTAAATATTTAAGGCAACGAATCGCTAAAAATGGTGCCGAAGCGGTGCCATATGTGACTGTGTTGAGATCGTATGTTTCTATTGGGGCTGATTCGTCTGTCCTCCATAGAATGTACTGGAACTTTCGATGAGCAGGATGTACCAAAACTTGTCGATACATTTTAACTATGTCAGCTGTCAACACAAACCTATGCAAGCGAAAGCGAAGAAGGATATTGAATAACTCAGGCTGGATTGTTGGGCCGACCATAAGAGTATCATTCAGCGAAATCTGAGAGGATGTGTAGCATGAAGCATTAAACACCACCCGAAGTTTTGTCGATACGCTACCTGGTTTAATAACGCAATGATGAGGTAAGTAATAGTGTGGTTCGTTTAAGTTAGGTTCCTTGACGAGTGACATATGCCCTAATTTCTTATATTCTGCAAGGAATTTGGTATACTGTTGCTTCAAGGACTGATTTTTTGACAACCTACGCTCAAGTGCTAAGAACCGACGAAAAGCTATATTATATGAGGATCCTAAACAGCTTGGATTCCGTTTGAATGGTAGTTGTACAACTAGTCGACCATCAGCTAAACTCTCGAGATTTTCTTTGAAATGTGCTTCGCATTCACTCTGTTCTTCTGTCCACTTTGGTTTCTGGTCTTGAAGTTCTTCCAACTCCCAAAACCTTTCCACATAGCGATCCAGTGAATCCTCGTTTAAACTTAAGAAGCATTGTTGCATCTCCCTGTTCGATGGTGTTTTATATTTGCCAGAAACAGTCCAACCCAACGATGTATTTTGTAAAGTCGGAAGTCCTTGCCCTAGTTTGACCTGACCTACTTTAAGCAAATCGAAGAAAGACTCGGCCCCTAACAGCAAATCAATCTGCGATGGTTGGTAAAAATATTCGTCTGCTAACTCTAGATTTTTGGGTAACTTCCATTGTGCCACACTTAAAGTTGATTCTGGTTGATATCCAGTGATGGATGGAGTGATCAAGAATTCGAGGAACACTTCTAAATTATTGTACCTGGAACGAATTGTAGTTTGGGTTTGGAAACTGATTTCCGTTTCAGCTACTCCGACCCCTACTATATCCACGTTTGTTGGTGACTTTTGCAGATTAAGTGACCTGGCAAATCGTTCATTGATCATGTTGACTTGAGAACCTGAGTCTAACAACGCCCTTCCCATCTGAAAACTTCCAGTCGAATCCATGATGAGAACTAACGCTGTGGCCAAAATCACCTGGGCTTTCTGAGGTCTCCCAGTTTCCAACGCGGCATGCACAGCCGCTGAGGTTGATGGTTCGCCAACCGAAGAAACATTCTCTTCCTGTTGTGGTCGATGTAGTAGGCTGTGGTGATGCTGCTTACAAACTTTACATCTAAAAGGCGATGGACATTTTGCGACATTATGACCCTTTCCTAAGCAATTCAAGCAAAGACCTAGTTTCTTTGCATTCGAAAACCGTTACATAACGTTTATCCTACCAAAATTTGGACAATTCGAAATCGAGTGATTAGAGTCTCCGCAAAACAGACAGGAACGTTTAATGATTGCGAGAGAAGTTTGAGGGCGATGAGCAGTATATGATGACTTTGCCTTGTTAAGCGTCTTTCGTCCATAGTCAGGTCTTAGCTGCTTGCTGTCGCGAGTCTCGAGGTATTGACATCGCTTACTTAGAACGGCTGAACAGTCTGTCCAATGCGGAAGTATTTTGTAATCCTGGTGTTCGTCCCATTTTGCTAGGGTTTCCGGATCCACTTTTGACATTGCGATATGTATAATCATCGCATTGCAAATGTTTTCGAACGATCCAATTGATTGAAGCGAATTAAAAATAGTAGAAATATTATCGACGAGAGATCGTAGGTCAATGGCCGAAACCTTTGCGATGTTTGGTAACTCAAACAACTCCGAAATGTATTGCGCAAATATGAGACAGTCATTATCATATCGTTCTTTGAGCCTTGCGAGAGCCTTTGGGTAATTGTCTTCCGATACTTGAAAGGCCTTTACTGTGCTTAAGGCTTGTTCACTCAAACAGGATATTAAATGATTAAATTTTTGAATTTTACTTAAAGTTGGTTCATCATCCACAAGCTTTGTAAACGAATTGATAAAATTCTTATAATCCGAGTACTTTCCGTCAAACTTCGGTAGCTTTAGGTTTGGCAAATTACTGTGTGTTGCTGGCGGTGTTGCGAAACTTGTTTCCACAGCGCTTAAATTTCTATTAGGACCTAACAGCCATTGGATTTTTGTTTTGGCAGCTATATACAAATCTTCTAACTCGCCACGATTAGGATCACCAGGTACCTTCCGCTCAATTTGAGTTTGATATGAAAGAACTTGTTTAAAATAAGACTCTAATATCCCTAGCCGGCATTCCAATTCGGTTGCGGATAATGTATCCGCTTTGGTTTCTACCAGATTCTTAATTCTGGTAATGCTGCCCTTTGTAGATGCACGCATTTGTTTTAATTCTTCAATAGTTGGCTCATTTGCCATATTCTTAGTTAAATTTATTAACAACGCTTGTCGAACAAAATGAGTTAGTTATCGCGAATGTATGTGTGACTGATTAACTGAACTAACGATTGTGTTTAGAAAATGTCAGACGTAGTAAAGAATAGAAAAGGTTTCACAAGATGTAATTGAACAATATTCTTGCTTATTAAATTGGATATGTTGCAAAGCGATTATGTCACTACATTAATATGTGTCCAACGGCGACAATAGAATCCACACGATAGGGAATCTCGACGAAAATCTGCAATCGAAAGCTTTACTTCAATGCATACGATCAATGTAGCATCCACTCCGGCGACGACGAGAGAAAAAACAAGGTTATAATAAGCTGTGTAGATGTGGGCGAAATGAAGATCTATGCAATGAATGTATAGTTGATTGTGGACCACAAAAAAGCTTTGTTGCTATATGAATGAGCGACAGAACGAACGGCGAAACTGAGCAAGTGCAACGAACGTCAGTGATTTCGTGTATTATAATCTTATGGTAATTGGCTTTGCAGCGATGTGGAACGTAATGGTTCGATTAAGTGGATTGGAAGATGACTGCGACCCTAATAGCATCAACTGTGATAACTCACAGACCATACGTATACGTAAAGAATTTCCCAAACAAACTTTTAAATATCGCAATATGTTTTTTTTTTTAACACTGATAAGTTATTTGTATATTAATTTTATTTGCATGCATATTGCAATTCCTTCGAAGGTGCGTTTATTCATCCACTTTAACTTACGACTTTGGCAGTTATGTAATTTAGCGCACATTCGATTGAAACACAATTTGTGACGTACCTGGGTGGGAGACGATACTTATCTACCCACATATATTTGTCCTCCTGGGTTAGCAGCTTAAATTTGAGCTTCTTCTGTATTTGTGATCGGGGATTTATTCGTTTTTTGTTTCAGGGGATTTATGTATGTATGTCTTTACACTCGTAATAGCACTTGCACACCCGAAACCGATAACCGAAACGCGATTCACTTTATCGTCTTTTGGAAATGTTCGTGAATTTGTTTCAAAGTTTTTTGTCTATTTAGGTTTTTTCCACACACTATGGGCGCCAAAAATATACGTTAAGAGCGTTTTCCTAACGTCAACTTGGGATCTCTACTGCAAAAAAAGTAGTTGGATCTTCGTTGAGATGGTTCGATATGAACTTAGCGAGCGGAGCGAAAAATAAAAGATATTGTCTTCTTATTTGTATTTATTTCTCCGACAGAGAATATCTATGCATATAAGTGTATGTGGGTGTGTGGTTCCGTGTAATTAGAAAGAAATAAAATATTTAATTTTTTTTTATAATTTATATGTTAACTGGGAGAGAGAACAAAAGAAGAAAAAAAGAAACTCTTATAGTCCCTAGAACGCTGCTGGTTTTTGTCGTTCACGTTATGGATTATGTTCGATCGTTATTGAGGATGCATTGCTGCTGAAGGGCTGCTGGTTGTTGATGTTGTTTCATCTGTGTTGCCCTCCGAATTTAGTATAAACTATCGGCGTTTGACGAACGAGGTTTCTTGAGTTTCTCCAAGTTCTTGATGACGATGTCGTGTAGCGAGGAGTAGCGATTTCTTACCTCACACACGACCAGCCACAAACTGAGGTACTCCTTGTCGTCCAATTCGACAACGGCTCGCCTGTAGTCGTCGATGTGAGGGTACTTGGCAACTTTCGAGACGACTTTCGCACGGGAAAGGAAATATCTGGAAATCTGGTCGAAGAATGCAGCTGCTTCGGATTCAACAGCTTGAATTTCAGCCAAAGTGTCTTCTTGAATGGACACGCCAAAGTTGTTGCCATCTTCAATCTTCGGCATCAGGAATGAGATCCACATTTTCAAAAGATTTGAATCTTCGACAAGTTTCCTGATGATGGGTTTGACGATTTTGATCATCTCGCAGAGGGGTTCATTGCAAGGTACAGTACCTGTGGGCAGGACCATTACCTTTGTGCCAGGAACGCAGTAATCATTTCGTGGTCTCTTGGCGCTGGGATCCTCAGGATCATCAACATGATTGACCACAATCGGATCAGGAACTGGAATGTTCAAATCTTGGTGTACCTCATCGAAATTGCGTTCGTTGAACATGGACGTGGCCAGTAATTCGTTCAGTTCGACAATTTTCTCAGGGAAGCCCTGAAAGATCAGGTGTTCGGCCTTCTTAACCAGACTGTCTTTGTAGTCTTGCACTTTTTTGATTGTTTCGTTCGGCATTTCGGTTGTTGATTCGATTAAATGTATTTGCGACGATTAAGTGAGTTTACTTGCACGTAAATTGGCAAAGTTTTTGAAAAATCTTACGGCGAGACAGCGACAAACGACACCTTGCTGTGGTAAAAGTCAAAATTAAGCTGCTAACCCAGGAGGACAAATATATGTGGGTAGATAAGTATCGTTTTTTTAATTTTTATCAACGAGCTCTTGTCTGCTACTTCTAATCTAATATATTCCGTTGCTGATGACAGTACTCTCTGCTTTTCTTATTCGTTTACTGACTCACGTCCCCGCTCTTCGGATGTAGAACGGGAACGGCAGCACATGTTAAGCCCATTAAATTCCGATATTGACAGCATAATTAATTGGGGAACTATCAACAGAGTGGAATTTAGTGCTTCCAAATCACAATGCTGTCTGGGGTCGTTAAAGTGAAATGTAAACACCCTGCCATTACCCATGAATGGCACTTGCATTGCTGAAACTGGAAAACTTTCCATTCTCGGTACGTCTGTCAGTGAAAACTTGTCGCCAAAAATCCTGCGAAATGTCTAGGTTTCCTTGAAGTAGGAAATACTTTTCCCTTCTGAGTTGGCCTCAATATATAAGCCATTCATCTGGCCCAAATTTGGGTACAATGCACGCATCTGGTCATGTGCGGCTAAAACATCTCTGCACCTGCTAGCTAAACAAGATTTTAAACCGTGCTTTATAGCACTCATAGGTGATGCTAACATCACCCAGTCAATGGACAGCCTCGAACACCGACGGAATGTTTTGTGTCTCACTTTGTTTTCTCGCTATTACCACCATCAGTGCTCCATTGAAATCGCCAGTAGCATTCCGCCCCTTCAAGCCTTTAAACATAACACGTCTCGCTATGAATGTATACCCTTAAGCCCACTTTTGGACGTGCGAGTACTCTAAAATATCGTGATTCGTTCCTAAACCGTACAACTCGCTTATGGAATGCCCTGACTAGCTCTTTAAACCCTAGTCATTATAACCTTCAAACATTTAAAATCAGCGTTCACCGGTACCTCTCTTTCCAAAATTAACCAACAAAAGTAAGTTAAAGTGCAAAATCAGGATATCTAAATCTTTATTCAATTAAAATCATCACCGTACACGTGTATCACAAAGGTCTGCTCGAATCGCTTTATCCATTGGTCCTTACTTCTTTAGAAGGGTTGTGTATAGACTTGGAGCGGCGGCATAGACTGCTGGAGCACTGTAGACACTCTTAACCAATGGAGCACTGTACACAGCTGGAGCGCTATAGACACTTGGAGCGCTTAAAGCAGCTGGAGCAGCATAGGTTCTGACAACAGGTGCTGAGTAGGCAAGTGGAGCACTATATGCAACTGGAGCAACAGCTGAGTAGGTGAGTGCGCTTGGAGCGGCAATAAGTCCAGCTTGGGCGGCAGCGAAGAAGAGGACAAAACACACGAGGAACTGCAAAGAATCGTGAGATTTCACACTAATTTCCATCCCAAAAAATAGATCTATCCAGACTTACTTTCATTCTGTTGATTTTTGTTGGTTTGTTTGGTTGTAGGCTAGAAGACAACTGACTTGGTACTGATTTGATTCTACGGAATTGCCAAATTTATACTAGCCAACTGCAGTACTCATACGTATTGTGACAATAGAGACTTATTCATGACAATTGTATCACAATGCGATCTTACAATTAAAACCAGTTTTAATTTTTCTTTAATTTCCTTCTGCTGGAGGAGGTCGTCTAATGACATTACCAAACAATCGAACGCATGAATAGCCATTCCGTTTTGAACACAAACAAATCAAGACTTGATGCTCATAACAAATTAAATTGAAAAAAAAATTATGTATGTACTCGTATGTAAACGTATACAGGTATTTCCGAAGTAATCAAAGTCGATCCGGATTTCTACGATTTACGAGATAATTACCTCAGCGCTTCTGAATATTCACGCCAGAAGAACGTATACGAAGAATGGCTTCCTTTTAAGAAGACCGCCAATAAAGTTTGATAATCCAATTAATTTATGTATTTCAATTGCAGGTACTTAGGTATCTATTGAATGTGACTTTCAGTGCAAGATAGGTGTAAACAAAAATCAAAAATCAAGAATATGTTAGTGTCAAAATCAAAAAACGCTTATACGAGTACTCCAGCATTATGGGAAAGTGCGCTAAAAAGAAAAACACTACCCCGCCAGGCACTATCATTGCTACGCATGGTTGTGATCCGGGGACGAGTAGAAATGCTCGGGTCAGAGCTAATCGATTTTCGGGGGATAGCAAGAGTCGCGAATTGGAACCTTGGAAGTATGAGTGGTAGAGCTTGAAGAAACGATTATTAGAAGGCGAGTGGATACAAGAAACGAAATTGCGAAACACAGGGAATCGGGCACTTTTCTTGGACGTTAAGACAAAAGCTTACAAGATGCTCTACTATGGATCAGAACAGAATTGCTATCACCATCAAATGGTCATCTAACATCTTGACAATTTCAAAGTACAGTGACCGTTTGATATCTCTCAAATTGGTGATACAGGGTAAGGTGTGGAATATTGTAAGAATATCCCCAAGTCGGATACGAGCAGAGAAACAAAGATGCATTCTGGCTGTTCAAACATGAACAGGCGTCATCATCTAATAGTGGCGGCGACCCTTTCTAGAATATAAACACAACCGTTTATGAGATAACACAACCGAAGCAACCAGGATAGACGATAAGCAGCTCAAACGTAAACAGGCATCTAATATCACGGCGACCTTTTTCCGATAATAAAATAAGGATAGGATAATAAAAATATATTTTAAGCCACAAGTAGAATGTAAAGATAAGAAAATGTAGATAAGAAACTAGCTTGTAAGAGTATATAAGGAGAAATCTTAAAAATAAAGTTAGTACTGAAAAGTATTCAATGGTGTTAAGTCATTAACATTTGGTCCTTCGAGCAATTCTTAGAGTTTTCCCCCACCAGTGGTAAGAGACTCTAAGAAACTTGAACCTAAATTGAAAAAGAGGAAAAGTGAATTGAAAAGCGTTACCAGAGCTACAATACTGGTAGTGATTAGATCTTAGAGTGAGTGAGCAAAGTGAATTCAAAAGCGTTACCAGAGCTACAATACTGGTAGTGATCAGATCTTAGAGTGAGTGAGCAAAGTGAATTGAAAAGCGTTACCAGAGCTACAATACTGGTAGTGATTTGAACATACAGAGTGAGAGAGCAAAAGTGAACTGAAAAGCGTTACCAGAGCTACAATACTGGTAGAGAACAGATAATATTGATAACAGAACAGAACAAAAAATAAAAGAAATCAGCAGAAAAATGTCATCAGCACATAAAAAACTAGTTGAGCAGCAAATAGCAATTTGGCGGGAGATAGAAGCGATCAAGGAAGAAGCAGAAAAGGTTACAACAAGAAGAAGGACAAAAGAATGTAGAGAAGATATACAACGTATTTGTAGAAAATGATAAGGCATTATGGAAATTGGGAATATGTGATATCCCTTATTTTAATGAAACATGGAACAAGGAAGTGGAAAATCTGTATAAAGAGATACAGAATGTATGCGAAGCACCTCAACTTCAAAGCAGGTCCGACGAAATCAGAAAAGAAAGTAATCAGGAAATGCAAACACAGGAAGCAGAAAGTAAAACGAATCAATCTTCAAATAAACAAGATATCGAGAGAATGATGACAATACTAGCGAATTTAAGAGAAGCATTAAAAGAAGCTAACCAAGCAAAGAAAGAGAAGGTGGAGTTTTTCAGAGGAAAGATACAGCGGTGGAATAACCGACTTCAAGAACAGCTTCTGAAGTTTTCATTAGCAGATGAAACGAAACTGCGAGAAGAAAATTTCATCGACGAAGTAGAGATCGATGTGCAAGAATGGTTGAAGAAAACTGAGGAAACAAGTGAGACGGAACAAGTGAGTCATTTAGAAACAAGTGAGACGAAGTTTAACATAGCACCCAGATATCCACAAGTTGAGTTACACAAATTTGACGGAAAATCGGAAGAATGGAAAATGTTTTCAGGGCTATTTGAAGATATTATAGACAAAAATGCGGAAATGCCAGTATCCATAAAACTTGATTACTTGCGGTCTTGCGTGAAGGGCGAAGCACGAATGTCTATATCACACCTATTACAAGGAGCTTCAGCAAATTACAATGAAGCATGGCATACTTTAAAAAGAAGATATGAAAATAAGAGAGTAAATTTTTCAACGCAGATGGAGCGAATTTTGAATTTGCCAAAAATAGACGCAAAATCAGCAATTAGTGTAAAAAATTTATATGACACATCACAGGAATGCATCTATTTAATAAAAAGTTATTTTTCAAAAGAATTAAATGCAGACGAAATATTTGCTTACTTGATTCTACGCAAACTTGATAACGAAGTATTGCAGCTATACGGACAACATGTGAAGAAACCTAGGGAAATACAGAGTCTTATTGATGTAACAGAATTTTTGGAGCAGTTATATCAGACATTAGAGTCGCAAGGGAAAACAAATTCAAACAACGAGTATAAAAGAAGTTATACACATCATGCCGAATTAAACAGAGAAGTGCGAAACTGCGAATTTTGTAATAAAACAAAACATCGGTTGTACAACTGCCAAAAATTTTTAGATGCAACAGTTGGTAATAGAGTAGCATATGTTCGAAGCAAGAGACTATGTGAAATATGTTTAAATCATAACCAAAATACTGAATGTTGGTGTAAATCAAAGTGTAGGAAATGTAATGGAATGCACAATACACTTCTGCATACCGACGACTATAAACCGCGGAAATACAATGACGAAAAACACATAAAAAAGAAGTTAGAGAACATCAATAATAATAGAAATAAATCTATGTTTATGACGCAAAAGGAAACAAACAATAAAATGGTATTACTAGCCACAGCACAGATACAGGGAGTTTCGGTCGATGGTAACCGCTGCTTACTGCGTGCGTTAATAGACCAAGGGTCACAGATTTCAATGATTTCAGAGGAAGCGGTGCAAATGCTTTCCTTAGCCAAAACAAAGATTAACACGAAATTGACTGGACTATCAGATGCAACCGTAGGAGTTACCAAAGCCAAAGTATGGTTAGATATTACGCCAAGGTTCTCAAGCAATATCAAAATGAAAGCTCAGCTGTTGGTATTACCTAATCTAATAAAACCAATGCCGGATGATTCATTCCACTTTGAAATCGACGACTGGAAAAACTACATGCTAGCAGATCCAAATCTAAATAAAAGAGATCGTATCGACATTATAATTGGTAGTGATCTCTATTCACAAATTATAGAAGAGGGTGTACGAAAGCACAATAACATTGTTGGACAAAAAACTATATTCGGCTGGGTGATATCTGGTTCAATACAGAACGTAACATCAAAAAAGAATTCAACAACAGCAGTAACATCAAGCATAGAAAAATTTTGGGAAACTGAAGAAATACAAGAAGATACCAATGGTGGCGCAGAAAGCGACTTATGCATGCAGATGTATATGAACACAACAAAGAGGGATGAAGACGGCAGGTACATTGTAAGGATACCATTTAAAGAAGGTTTCACATTAGGTGAATCAAGAAAGCAGGCTATAGCACGATTCCTATCGATGGAGAGAAAACAGGATGGAAATATCAAAAGCGAGTACATACAATTTTTAAGGGAATATGAAAAATTAGGACACATGGTCAAAGTACATAGAAGACAAGAAGGGAAAGGGAAATATTATTTACCTCATCAGGCAGTGGTTCGAACAGAGAGTCTAACAACGAAAATCAGGGCAGTATTTGATGCATCTGCCAAAACATCAAATGGATACAGCTTAAACGACTCTATGATAGCCTTGTGGTGGATAAAGAATGAGAAAAATAAGGACAAATTTATACGCACTAGAGTAACAGAAATAAGAAGAAAAATTAAAGATGGCAAATGGTCACATATAAAATCAAATGACAATCCAGCAGATTTAGCGTCACGTGGCGTTTGCCCTTCAGAACTAAAAGATCATGTATTATGGTGGTCTGGCCCAAGCTGGTTGAAGGAGCCTCAGGAAAAATGGCCTCAACAAAAAACTATGGAGGAGATAACGATAACAATTGCCACAAGAACAGAAAATGAAGGAAATCACTTCATTGAGAAGCTGTTGGATACGGTGTCGGATTTCAAGAAAATTGAAAGAATAGTTGCTTACGTCCTCCGGTTTACAAAACAATTGAAAGGTTTACGGTCAGTTTCTAAGAACTTGACTACCAAAGAACTTTGGGAAGCGAACAAAATTATAGTCAAACAACAGCAAGAACAGCAATTCGGAGAGGAATTACGAAAACTGAGAAGAAAACAGGAAATCCCTTTAAAAAGCAAACTTATACATTTAAAACCATTTATAGACGAAGAAGGAATCCTTAGAGTAGGAGGAAGATTAAAGTATGCTATGTTGCCAATAGATCAAAAATACCCAATTATTTTGGATAAATGCAGGTTATCAGAATTAATAATTCAACATACTCATGCGGCTACTCTGCATGGTGGAAATACAGTAACAGAAGCTTATATTAAAAGAAGATATTGGATAATAGGCATAAAGAAAGGCTTAAAAAAGTGTTATCATAACTGTGTAATATGTATTCGGTACAGTCAAAAAACAGCAGAGCAAGTGATGGGAAATTTACCGAAGTTTAGAACAAATATTGCATTACCATTCGAACACACTGGTGTAGACTACGCTGGACCAATATTAATGCGGTGTTCAAAAGGAAGAGGACAGAAAGCTTTTAAGGGCTACATCGCTGTATTTGTGTGCATGACTACGAAAGCAGTACACCTAGAAGCAGTTAGTGATTTGACGACGGAAGCGTTTCTTGCAACACTCAGAAGATTTTTTGCAAGACGAGGTAAGAGTTCACACTTATATTCAGATAATGGCTCCAACTTTATAGGAGCAAAACGGCACCTAGATGAAGAATATCAAAATGCAATAAGAAATAATACATCAGTCGCATCAAAGTTGGCAGCAGAAAAAATCGAGTGGCATTTTTCCCCACCGGCAAGCCCTCATTTCGGAGGAATATGGGAGGCCGCAGTGAAGTCCATGAAAAATCATTTGAGAAAAGTTATAGGGGAAACAAAGCTCACATTTGAAGAAATGACAACATTTCTTTGTCAGGTGGAAGCAGTATTAAACTCACGCCCATTGGGGGCAATGGGAAGTGAAATCGACAGCATTGACATATTAACACCTGGCCACTTTTTAATTGGACGTCCATTACTCGATTGTCCAGAAGATAAAGGATTCCCTGAAAGAATAGGTTCCTTAGACCGTTGGAAATTAATACAGAAACTCAAACGAGACTTTTGGAAAAGGTGGAAAGATGAATATTTAGTTTCGTTACAAAAACGAGCAAAATGGAAAACGGAAAAAACTAATCTAGAAAAAGGACAACTTGTTATTGTAAGAGATGAAAACACACCACCATCAAGATGGCCAATGGCGAAAATCGATGAAGTTCATAAAGGATCCGACGGAAAGGTTAGAGTAGTAACTCTAAAGACACCAAAAGGAACAGTAAAACGGTCAATTCAAAAGATATGCCCTCTAGAGAACCGTGTAAAAGAACAGGCGGAGCCGAATGAATCAAGAATAAACCATATCCGATTAGAACATCATGGCAACCATAGTGGAGGTTTTGCTGGTACTATGTGGATGATGATAATAGCATTATTAATCTCAATGATTGGAGCAAATAAAACTACAGAGAATTTAGTAGAGGTACCTGAAGTCCAGATAAATAAGTTGAACGACAACGCCGCAATTTATTTAGATCCAATAGGAAAAATGAGTACTACTGCGTCAAAATGGAGGTTAGTTGTTTACTATAACTTAGACCCATACATAGAAGAAACAATTGCGATAGAGGACTACATCATCAAGTTAAAGGAACAATGCTCAAAATTAAGTAATTTTGATGAACAATGCCGGTTGATAACAGCAGGCTTAGAGCGAAGGTATGAGATGCTTAAAGTAAATAATAGATTATTCATAACAGATAGCAGACAGAAAAGAGCAATATTCAACAGCATAGGATCACTGTATCATATTCTATTTGGGCTAATGGATGATGACGATCGCGAAAAATTAGAGCAAAATATGCGGAACCTACTGGACAACCAACACGATATAGATGGGTTAATTAAGAAGCAAACCTCTGTAGTAGACGCTACAGTGAATATCTTAAAGAAAACAACGGCAGAAGTGAATACCGAGTTTGCAAAAATGAATGATCATATAATGGAGATACATAATATGACTGCACAAAACCGTAGATCGTATAAGACGGGAATGACATTTCAATTATTGGCCATGCAGTTAGAAACGATGTTAAGAGACTGTAAAGAAATACAAATGTCCATAATAAACATGCTAATTGACATTAATCACCAACGTGTTAATCCATTCTTAATAAGTCCATTACAGCTACAGGAAGAAATACAAAAAATTCGAATTAAGCTGCCTTCAAAATTAAGGCTTCCAGGCGAAGAATCAGAAAACGAACTACAAGAAGTACTTCGATGGATGACAGCCAAAGGAATTATAATTGGTAAGCGAGTGGTAATAGATATAGAGATTCCATTATTGCAGCCGGAAGTATCAGAAGTTTTCCGAATAATTACCTTACCAATACGAAAGGAAGATACAATTATAATTCCACAAATAGAATCTGAAGTGCTAATATTTAATGTTGAAAATGATCATTATTTTCTCATGAATCAAGTACAGCTAAATGAATGCGTAAAAAAGAAAAATAATTATGTATGTTATGGTAACTGGCATTGGAAAGCAACAACGGACGGCTCCTGCGAGATCTCGCCTTTAAGACCAGCTGAGGTAAACAAATGTATATTCGATCAAGTGAACCGAGAAGATAAG
This sequence comes from Volucella bombylans, assembly GCA_949129095.1. Taxonomy (NCBI): domain Eukaryota; kingdom Metazoa; phylum Arthropoda; class Insecta; order Diptera; family Syrphidae; genus Volucella; species Volucella bombylans. The sequence goes on along the minus strand of OX422143.1, from coordinate 62,435,831 downwards.
TGGATAAAATTAGACGCACCGAATGTATGGCTGTTCAAGCTATTCAACGCAACATATATCAGCATAATATGTGGACAATCGCAGGCAAAGTGGGTAGCGGTTCCAGAACAAGGCATTCTGGAATTGAAGCAGGGATGTAATGCTAGGTATAAAGGAGTATTTTTAGCATCGTCGCAGCAGATCCAGTCAGAGGTGCACTACAATCCTGAAAATATTTGGGTTAAGAATATAATTCAAGTGAAGAAAGAAGACATTCGGCTATTTAACCTTTCTACAATCGACAAAAATGAAGACTTAGCTAAGGTACAGAAGAACCTGGATGAATTCAAGCAAACCCACCTTCATCTAAGAGCCTTGGATTTTCATCACCTCAGTGGACATACCTCATTAATATTAGTTTGCATAGTGATAATAATATTGTTAGTATATTTCATAAGAGCAGCTATAATTAGAAAGAACATATTAGCACTTTCGCGCGGCCGGCAGAATGTTCAAACATGAACAGGCGTCATCATCTAATAGTGGCGGCGACCCTTTCTAGAATATAAACACAACCGTTTATGAGATAACACAACCGAAGCAACCAGGATAGACGATAAGCAGCTCAAACGTAAACAGGCATCTAATATCACGGCGACCTTTTTCCGATAATAAAATAAGGATAGGATAATAAAAATATATTTTAAGCCACAAGTAGAATGTAAAGATAAGAAAATGTAGATAAGAAACTAGCTTGTAAGAGTATATAAGGAGAAATCTTAAAAATAAAGTTAGTACTGAAAAGTATTCAATGGTGTTAAGTCATTAACACTGGCTATATTTTCACAACCTTCATCAAAAACATCCCAAAGGAAGAACTTTTGTTTGTTGGCGGGAATTTGAACGGACATATCGGGAAGACAAACGAAGACTATGAAGACTGCCATGGAAGTGAAGACATCCTAAGCATGTGCAAGTCATATAGTCTTATCGTGCTAAATACCATGTTCGTCAAACCAAGCCGTCACCTGACCACTTACATGAGGTTATGAGGTAATGAGCATAAGATTTGTGTAATTCCATACAGCGATCTTGCTAAGAAAGATCCAAGTCACTGCTTGGAACGTCGAAAGGCCCCTGGCAACACGCAAAAGAAACATGGTGGTGGACAGATGATGCTAAAGTGGTGATAAGGGGAAAAAAAAAAGAAAAAGAAAAAATAGAGATGAAAAAGCTCGCTTCTAAGTGATATACTCGTAAATGCAGATGTTGCAAAGGTAACGCGAAAAACAAGTGCGCATAATTTTAAGCAAAAAGTATGGAAGACCTCTATCGAAAGTTGGAGGAAATATCGTCTTTGGCGTCTGATAGGAACCAGGCTATCCATGAGCTCGGACAAAGCAACTTGAATAACGGAAGAACTATCTTCAAAATAGCCGCCCAGAGAAGAAGCAATGCTCATTAACAATGCTCAAGGCCAGCTTACTATTGAAGATGACAAAATTCTCTACAGATGGCGACAGTATTATGAAAGACTTCTGAACAAACAGTTTGCCCGGGTGTACTCTCCAAGAGCCGCTCCTACCCATGACCTAACCAAGTATCCGGCATTACTATTGAAGATGTTAGGAATGCGGTCAAATACTCAAAACAAAAAATTAAAAGCTATTGGGCCAGACGAGATAGCCTCTGAGATCTGGAAAACGATGGGAGATATCGGGTCCAGATGGCTCATGATTCTTATCTCCAAACTTATGAGCGGTGATCCAGTGCCTAATCACTGGATGCACAAAGGGTACGCGGAACTGCGATAACTACCGTTTTGTCAAGCTGATGTCACACACAATGAAGTGCGTTGAGCGGGTATTAGAGGGTCGATTGCGGCAAATAATACGGCTATCTGATGACCAGTGCGGCTTTGTCTCGGGTAAATCAACAAAACAGATACAAAAATATCGTGATTCCTTAAAGGACTTGCATAGGGTGTTGGTGGATTTTGAAAAAGCCTTTGATAGACAAGCAAGAGTTCTAGAAACCTACGCGTGCATGATCATCTACATGTATGAGGGAGCAAAGACAAGAGTAAGATGTCCCGCAGGAGTCACCAAAGCGTTCCTAATCAAAATCAGTGTATAGCAAGGAAGTGTCCTCAGTCAGCAATAAATGCAGTCCTTGATTATCTGCTTGAAGGAAAAGTGACGAACCGCAAAGTGCATCAGTTATTCTTTGCTGAAGATGAAGCTATAATGAGTGAAGATCAATCGTCCCTGCAACGAGCAGTTGATGTATGGGTGAATGTTTTGGGGGGAAATGGGTACCGTAGTAGTTCAAAAAAATCCGAGTATCTGTGCTCCCCAGTGCGAAAAGTTCAAATATCTGGGATCTATGATCAATAGCGAAGGAAAGAACACCCACTAACGCTAGCCAGTACCTCCACTTCTTCCATTTCCCCTACCAGGAGGGTGATGGATGAAGTCGAAATTTCGTCTTCACTCACCTCTAACTCTTCATGGACTGTGTTGCGTTTTGTTTGTTTTTTGTTTTTTCCATTTTTGAAAAATTTCATTCGGTTCCCACGAGTATGGCCGGAAATAAAAGTTCAGCCCAGGCAGCGCCGCCATACCTATGTAAGGCTAAGTATAACAGGCCCGCGCCAAGGCGCCTGAGAGAGCTCGCTCGCTATTCAACCTTGCATCCTTTGCTATTTGCTCACACCACCACTGGAATCAGGTTTGGTAGTTCTTAGTTCGCTACTTCTCAGCCGACCGTAGTCAGTCGAGCCTTTGCGACTTAAGCTTCAGCACTGCGAAAAGTCTTTGTCTAGTTTTTTCCCATCCCAGAAATCAGAAATCAAACGAAGGCGATTGAGTGTTACGGTCTTATCAAGAAACACTAAGGAGATTTTATGTAATACCCTTATCATCCTCGTCCTGTTCTATAGTGCAGGACAATGGGCGAAAATATACTGCCCCCTCAGTAAATAACCAATCTTACATTTCTTCTTATTTCCTTACGGCAAGCTTATTATGTGGAGTTGATGGATCACAACTCTCCCACTTTACTGCATTCCTACTGCTTCGCCTTTGAGGTTTGCCGGTTTTACTTCAGGAAGGTCCGGCAGCGGTCCCGGCTTCAGATCACTTCGTCACTGAGGCCAATCAAAAGCTGGTGTTTTTGCATTTGAGTGATGGAGTTGTTTGTTGGTCTGCCTTTTTTGGCGATTGTGTAGGATATTGCGTTTTTGACGGGGTTCGAAGGATCTCTCCTTTGAACATGATAATACCAACTGAACCGGTCGTGCTCTGTCTTACTCTATTAAGCTTTGTGACTGCTGCTGCCATGCGAACCAGCCCTCATAATTTTTGTACATTGTCCAGCATTGTGAACCGTGTATGAGTGCCAGACGTACAGCTGTGGTGTAGAACCTTCTTTTATGCTTAGGAGACATTTTTGGGTCACAGAAGATAGCCACTTCATCCACCCTACGCTTACGCGATGATTGATGTCATCATCACAAGTTGCTTCGCTATTGATCATAGATCCCAGATATTTGAACTTTTCGCACTGGGGAGCACAGATACTCGGATTTTTTTGAACTACTACGGTACCCATTTCCCCCCAAAACATTCACCCATACATCAACTGCTCGTTGCAGGGACGATTGATCTTCACTCATTATAGCTTCATCTTCAGCAAAGAATAACTGATGCACTTTGCGGTTCGTCACTTTTCCTTCAAGCAGATAATCAAGGACTGCATTTATTGCTGACTGAGGACACTTCCTTGCTATACACTGATTTTGATTAAGAACGCTTTGGTGACTCCTGCGGGACATCTTACTCTTGTCTTTGCTCCCTCATACATGTAGATGATCATGCACGCGTAGGTTTCTAGAACTCTTGCTTGTCTATCAAAGGCTTTTTCAAAATCCACCAACACCCTATGCAAGTCCTTTAAGGAATCACGATATTTTTGTATCTGTTTTGTTGATTTACCCGAGACAAAGCCGCACTGGTCATCAGATAGCCGTATTATTTGCCGCAATCGACCCTCTAATACCCGCTCAACGCACTTCATTGTGTGTGACATCAGCTTGACAAAACGGTAGTTATCGCAGTTCCGCGTACCCTTTGTGCATCCACTGATTAGGCACTGGATCACCGCTCATAAGTTTGGAGATAAGAATCATGAGCCATCTGGACCCGATATCTCCCATCGTTTTCCAGATCTCAGAGGCTATCTCGTCTGGCCCAATAGCTTTTAATTTTTTGTTTTGAGTATTTGACCGCATTCCTAACATCTTCAATAGTAATGCCGGATACTTGGTTAGGTCATGGGTAGGAGCGGCTCTTGGAGAGTACACCCGGGCAAACTGTTTGTTCAGAAGTCTTTCATAATACTGTCGCCATCTGTAGAGAATTTTGTCATCTTCAATAGTAAGCTGGCCTTGAGCATTGTTAATGAGCATTGCTTCTTCTCTGGGCGGCTATTTTGAAGATAGTTCTTCCGTTATTCAAGTTGCTTTGTCCGAGCTCATGGATAGCCTGGTTCCTATCAGACGCCAAAGACGATATTTCCTCCAACTTTCGATAGAGGTCTTCCATACTTTTTGCTTAAAATTATGCGCACTTATTTTTCGCGTTACCTTTGCAACATCTGCATTTACGAGCTCTTCAAAGCGAGCTTTTTCATCTCTATTTTTCCTTTTTATTCCCCCTTATCACCACTTTAGCATCATCTGTCCACCACCATGTTTCTTTTGCGTGTTGCCAGGGGCCTTTCGACGTTCCAAGCAGTGACTTGGATCTCTCTTAGCAAGATCGCTGTATGGAATCACACAAATCGTATGCTCATTACCTCATAACCTCATGTAAGTGGTCAGGTGACGGCTTGGTTTGACGAACATGGTATTTAGCACGATAAGATGTCGTCTTTACTTCCATGGCAGTCTTCATAGTATTCGTTTGTCTTCCCGATATGTCCGTTCAAATTCCCGCCAACAAACAAAAGTTCTTCCTTTGGGATGTTTTTGATGAGGTTGTGAAAATATAGCCAGAATGCATCTTTGTTTCTCTTCTCGTATCCAACTTGGGGATATTCTTACAATATTCCACACCTTACCCTGTATCACCAATTTGAGAGATATCAAACGGTCACTGTACTTTGAAATTGTCAAGATGTTAGACGACCATTTTATGGTGATAGCAATTCTGTTCTGATCCATAGTAGAGCATCTTGTAAGCTTTTGTCTTAACGTCCAAGAAAAGTGCCCGATTCCCTGTGTTTCGCAATTTCGTTTCTTGTATCCACTCGCCTTCTAATAATCGTTTCTCCAAACTCGTAGTTGCTACCACTCATACTTCCAAGGTTCCAATTCGCGACTCCTGCTATCCCCCGAAAATCGAATAGCTCTGACCCGAGCATTTCTACTCGTCCCCGGATCACAACCATGCGTAGCAATGATAGTGCCTGGCGGGGTAATGTTTTTCTTTTTAGCGCACTTTTCCATAATGCTGGAGTACTCGTATAAGCGTTTTCTGATTTTGACACGAACATACTCCTGATTTTTGATTTTTGTTTACACTTGACCTATCTTGCACTGAAAGTCACATTCAATAGATACCTAAGTACCTGCAATTGAAATACATAAATTAACTGGATTATCAAACTTTATTGGCGGTCTTCTTAAAAGGAAGCCATTCTTCGTATACATTCTTCTATCTCGTAAATCGTAGAAATCCGGATCGACTTTGATTACTTCGGAAATACCTGTATACGTTTACATACGAGTACATACATAATTTTTTTTTCAATTTAATTTGTTATGAGCATCAAGTCTTGATTTGTTTGTGTTCAAAACGGCATGGCTATTCATGCGTTCGATTGTTTGGTAATGCCATTAGACGACCTCCTCCAGCAGAAGGAAATTAAAGAAAAATTCAAACTGGTTTTAATTGTAAGATCGCATTGTGATACAATTGTCATGAATAAGTCTTTATTGTCAAAATACGTATGAGTACCGCAGTTGGCTAGTATAAATTTGGCAATTCCGTAGAATCAAATCAGTACCAAGTCAGTTGTCTTCTAGCCTACAACCAAACAAACCAACAAAAATCAACAGAATGAAAGTAAGTCTGGAGAGATCTATTTTTTGGGATGGAAATTAATGTGAAATCTCACGATTCTTTGCAGTTCCTTGCGTGTTTTGTCCTCTTTTTCGCTGCCGCCCAAGCTGGACTTATTGCCGCTCCAAGCGCACTCACCTACTCAGCTGTTGCTCCAGTTGCATATAGTGCTCCACTTGCCTACTCAGCACCTGTTGTCAGAACCTATGCTGCTCCAGCTGCTTTAAGCGCTCCAAGTGTCTATAGCGCTCCAGCTGTGTACAGTGCTCCATTGGTTAAGAGTGTCTACAGTGCTCCAGCAGTCTATGCCGCCGCTCCAAGTCTATACACAACCCTTCTAAAGAAGTAAGGACCAATGGATAAAGCGATTCGAGCAGACCTTTGTGATACACGTGTACGGTGATGATTTTAATTGAATAAAGATTTAGATATCCTGATTTTGCAATAACTTACTTTTGTTGGTTAATTTTTGTTCGTTGTCCTTTTTTTTCTATAATTTGCGCGAGCTCAAGGGAGTTAAGTACCCTTAAAGTGTTTGCATACAGCGCGACGAAGGAAAATCGCAGAGGATGGAAAGAGAGGTACCGGTGAACGCTGATTTTAAATGTTTGAAGGTTATAATGACTAGGGTTTAAAGAGCTAGTCAGGGAATTCCATAAGGAGTTGTACGGCTTAGGAACGAATTACAATATTTTAGAGTACTCGCACGTCCAAAAGTTGGGGCTTAAGGGTATACATTCATAGCGAGACGTGTTATGTTTAAAGGCTTGAAGGGGCGGAATGCTACTGGCGATTTCAATGGAGCACTGATGGTGGTAATAGCGAGAAAACAAAGTGAGACACAAGACATTCCGTCGGTGTTCGAGGGTGTCCATTGACTGGGTGATGTTAGCATCACCTATGAGTTTTATCGTACGGTTTAAAATCTTGTCTAGCTAGCAGGTGCAGAGATGTTTTAGCCGCACATGACCAGATGTGTGCATTGTACCTAAATTTTGGCCAGATGAATGGCTTATATATTGAGACCAACTCAGAATGGAAAAGTATTTCCTACTTCAAGGAAACCTAGACATTTCGCAGGATTTTTGGCGACATCGAATACATGGGCATTCCAGCGTAAGTTTTCACATACCGAGAATGGAAAGTTTTCCAGTTTCAAAAATGCAAGTGCCATTCATGGGTAATGGCAGGGTGTTTACATTTCACTTTAACGACCCCAGACAGCATTGTGTTTTGGAAGCATTAAATTCCACTCTGTTGATAGTTCCCCAATTAATTATGCTGTCAATATCGGAATTTAATGGGCTTAACATATGCTGCCGTTCCCGTTCTACATCCGAAGAGCGGGGACGTGAGTCAGTAAACGAATAAGAAAAGCAGAGAGTACTGTCGTCAGCAACGGAATATATTAGATTAGAAGTAGCAGACAAGAGCTCGTTGATAATAATTAAAAAGAGTGTCGGAGACAGAACGGAGCCCTGGGGCACACCAGCATTTATTTTGTGAACATCAGACTTGAAACCGTCCAAGACAACTTGAATTGAACGTTCCGAAAGGTAATATCTAATCCATTGAAGAAGAGAGTCGTCGATCCCAAATGCACGCATTTTCGACAAAAGAGCCTGATCCCAAACTCTGTCAAATGCCTTAGAAATATAAAGTGCAACTATCTTGCTTTCGCCAGATTGATGTACGTTTCGGTTCCACTTTTTGGTGAGACATGCCATCAAATCACCAGTGGACCTGTTGCTACGTAAACCGTATTACCGGTCATTTAGAAGTTTTCGTATTTCGAGATATTTCATGAGCTGACGATTTATCAACGTTTCCATGACCTTGGAAGTTTGGGACTTATGTGCAATGGGTCCGTAGGAGGAGAGAGAAGAAGATTCGCCTTTTTTAGGGAGGAGCTGAACAAATGCTGCTTTCCATCTGCTCGTGAGGAGTGATGAAATAGCTTACGCAGTAGGGAAGATTTACCATCTGGACCAGGGGATTTATGTATGTTGAGATCTTTAAGTACTCTTGCTACTACATGTGTGCGAAAGTGGATTCGTCCCATTGAAGATTCGAAGCATTCAGGTGTAGGCGAAGACAAAGCACAAGTGTGCAAAGAGCAGATTGGCCTTGTCCAAAGAGCTGACAGCTAGAATGTCATTGTAAATGAGCATTAGGAAGGAGGATGAGAATTTCTGATGTTTTTGACAAACGACCAAAAGCTGTTACTACCTTTGGGAAATTGTGGTATTTTTTGCCTCAGTTGGTGGTCGTATTGGAATCTTAAACTCTTAAGAAAGACATTGCAGTCATTCCTGCGTCATTTAGACTGTCTACTGATTTAAAAAAAAAGAACTACAGTTCCAAGCGCTTGTTACTTACAATATTATTCAACATTTGCTTCTGTTTGACAGAATCGAACCAAAAGCCATCAATAGCTTCTAGCGCTATTAAGGTCTTAAGGCTAATATCGCTCTATTGAGCGTTTCCATTAAACCTAGACCTATTACTACAATAACTTGACAAAATAGTTTGCGGCCTTACGTACTCATGCACTCCGATCCCGGGAACGCTGCTTTCAATTATCTAGACGATGCACTTTACATCTGAGATGGCTCTTTCTTTATGCCTTCATACCCCTACATACAAATATACAGAGTGTTCTGGATAGTTTTTTTTTTACGGGGAGATTGCTTGATTAGCTTTTTGTGGTCACAATGACCACATTACGTGGCATTGCCCTTTAATGAAAAAATGGTTAAATGAATCATCAAAAAGGCCACGCCATGTGACGTACCTTAGTCCGGCTACCCTAAAACGAATTCATTGCTCTCTTGGGAACTAGAACTCAAAAAGCCAAAAAGCTAAAAACAAAAATATGTACAAGTATGTTTGGGAGAGTGTTCAGGAGTAAGGGGGATAATGACAACTCCAGGTTTCGATTACAACAGAATCTCATTGATGATCATACTCGTATAAGCCTCACTCTTACTGACATCTTGCCGTCCGAAGCAGTGACGCTAGAAATCCAGCCCAACTCAAAAGAATCCTTACTCCAGAGCCTATGTAGCATATTGCACTGGTGTCTTATATTTCGCTACTTATTAGGCAAACTTGCGTCTGTGTTCCAAAGCTACAGACAGAGAGGGCGAAGTTTCTTCGTTTGTAGCGACAGTTAACCTGCTCTTAAAGCTTTGCTGAACCCTTCACCACTTGCAAGTTAATTTTAGAATACAAGGCTTCTCTGAATCCAGTTTAACTGAGTCATGTTTGAACACACTAGTATATGATTTTTAACGTAAACCACCTGTCATGGAGACTTATGTATACGGGATGCCCATACATCCATGGGGGCAAGGATACGCCTTGCCGCCGATCTGGCGCCTTCCTGAGATACAAATTCGGAACTGTGTTACCGGCATAAGTTCCACCCTTAGTATGAGTCGAGGCCGACCTAAAACCTCTTACTGCTCTTAGGGTCGCTGCACCCAGTACTACATTGGGTCAACCAAAGGAAGACCCCTCCCGCGACTTTGGGTTTAAACCACAGCCACTATGACGCACCCACAATGGGGCCTACCTCCTCAAGTCAGGCTCCTGACTCGCATGGTACCGTGATTTAAGTCCTGGTAGGGACTACCGGTGGTCCAGCCGCCAACAAGATCTATGACCGGCAATTTGTGACTGATCAATTCGTAGCAACCTTTGGTAGCGTCATCTGAAGATGTTTACGATAAGACCAGTACTTTGCACTGCCCCTGCTTTTTATTAGACAACGTCATTAATGGGTGAAGCCTTGATAATTGGCCCGGGTCCCAGGACACAATCAAATCACGTGAAATGTGAACTCCGAAGAACTTTCTAAGCAAGTATCGAAGGAAAAATTTTCAGGACCAGCTTTTGCGTTAGGGCTGCCTGCCAGCCTCTCTCGGCTTCCATTAGGAGTTGGGTTTCATCTGAGCATAACTGCAGATGGCATGACTTTTCTCGATGCCAGCGGATTAAACGAATGCTTCTCAATATCTCCTCAAAGTCTGCAAATTTTCTGCTCCTCAGTAGAAACGGCTGTTAACTACAATAATTACTGGCGTCAATTACAAAGACTATGTCCATCAATGCGTAGTCTATTAATGACTCGGAGGCCGAGCCATACTCGTCGGTCGCAATCGCATGGCTTTCAGATTAACACCACTGAATGTTGCTACGATTTGACCGGTTATATTATGAGCGGCCGGTCATAGGCCCTTGTTGAGCGGCACGGACTTAAGTGGTAGTGTATTGGCTTCCCAATCGAACGGTTCGAGGTTGGGTTGCTTGCTGTGAGAGTTACGAAAATGCCGCCGAGAACTATCTCTGTGAATATACTGCTTACCCCCACATTATGCTGCAGGAACTAACTGCTGGTATTGTATACACTTTATCGCTGAAGTTATTGCTCATCTTTCTAAAATAAAGTGTGAATTTTCTCAAAAATGAACATTAAAGTAGTACAAAGGACTAGTTCGTCTTCATCTGAGTGATATTCCGACAGAAAAAAAAGATGAAAACTTGTCCACCATTTAAAAAAAGTCATATTCTACGAATGGACTTAATATTTTATTGCCTTATCATCGTTACCAATTTACGGTTTATTATTTACTTCTTCAGGAGTGTTGTGTAAAGGCTTGGAGCACTAACAACATGTGGAGCACTAAGGACACTTGGTGCACCGACAACGTGTGAGCCTGCAGTATAAAAACTAGGAGCAGCATATGCCGAACTAACCACTGGAGCAGCATAACCATAACCATGTGTGCTATAAACTGTGGGAGTGTTATAAACCGATGCAACAGGAGCTACTCCAGCTGAGTACGTTGTGTATGGAGCAGCATAAGTGGCTAAAGCTGGACCTTGAATAACATGACCTTGAACAGCAGCAGCAAGGAAAAGAGCAATGCAAACGAGGAACTGAAATGAGAAAAATACAATCGTTAAAATTTGAGTATAATCCAACTCATGTTTGTATATGTCAAACCCACCTTCATATTGAAAATTGATTTGTTGTCTTGTTACAGTTCGATAAACAGTAAAATTGTGACTGATATACAATTGACAAATAGATCAACTTTTATACAATTCTTGTGAGTTAAGAGTATCTCATTGTCTTCGATGGATGAAAAGACATTCCATATCCGATAACTGGTTTGGCTGTCAAGTACGGTTGGCCTAAAGGCTGATTAATCGACAGGTAATTGGACAATAGATATTTGTGTGTACTCGTATATACTCTTTCAGCTATTTTATTTATTCTTTTACAACTTTTTTGTTTATTTCTACGCGTGAGCAAATAGCAAAGGATGCAAGGTTGAATAGCGAGCGAGCTTTCTCAGGCGCCTTGGTGCGGGCCTGTTATAGTTAGCCTTACCTAGGTATGGCGGCACTGCCTGGGCTGAACTTTTATTTCCGGCCATACTCGTAGGAACCGAATGAAATTTTTCAAAAATGGAAAAAACAAAACGCAACACAGTCCATGAAGAGTTAGAGGTGAGTGAAGATGAAATTTCGACTTCATCCATCACCCTCCTGGTAGGAGAAATGGAAGAAGTGGAGGTACTGGCTAGTGGCTAGCGATAGTGAGGTGTTCGAAAGAACACCCACTAACGAGAGCGACTTCACCAGTGAGCAAACTGGTACTCACACCGGTGATACACAGGGCAGGACCTCGGACGAAGGGGTAGCCATGGCAGCTGGAACATCCACTGCCAAAGTTATTATACTTCCAAGAGGCAAGGAAGGAAGGGCAGGGCTGCGGTCTTGGAAAAAGTGGAAACAGCTGGCTCACCACTGTGCCTGCCGCCTCCATCACCGCTGATAAGAGTGCGAAGAACGCACACAAAGGGCAAGGATCTTGCTACGTAACGCTAGGTATAAGGTAGGAAAATATGAGGGCTGTGATCCTAGCACCTTAAGCGAATGGGAAAAAGTCGCCCTTGAGAGAGCGAAGGCAATCCTGGTCAACAAATCGCTTACTCAACAGGCGACAAGCAAGGGCGATGTAGCAGCAAAGGCGGTAGGGGAAGCCGATTAGGCGCCCTCTCTTTCCTACTCGGCTATATTAAAAGAGGGAAAGAAGGCAAATTTTAGCTGGAAGAGAAGCAGATCCGACGACGTCGTGGAGCCGAACGTGCAAAAAAGGTGAAAGCTGGTACTTCATCCACATTGCGTCGTAAGCAAAGCAACCCGGAAGACGAGCTTCTCGTTGATGTGATTAACGAGCTGGAGTCTTGGAAAAGCTTAAAAACGTCGAAGAGAAGTTCGAAGACGTCCAGTGGAAGAAACTATTCACCACAGGAAACGGCGAATTTCAATTCAATGGAGCTGGTTGGGAGGGCGGACGCAAAGTTGTAGCTTGTGGGAATAAGTGTTCAGTGGACTTCCTCAGACGCTTCATTTTGGAAGTATGCGATGCTTGGGTAAGCATTAAGCTAAAATGTACGACGGTGGCAGGGTTGGCAGCATGTGTCCGTGTCCCTACACGTACCCCGAGAAGTTCCTATGACTACTCCATGTGCAGAATCGGGAACAAAAGCCAATATATGGAGAAGTCCTTAAGACGGGGCCTAGTAGCCAGTACGGGCAGCATTTTCCCTTAACAAGGACTGCTTACCATACCTCAAAAAATTGAAAGTTATGGTGGAAGTGCTGCAGATAAACCTGCACTACAGTAAGGCAGCAACGGCCTGTCTGGTGGAGAACATCACCAGACAGGACGTCACAGCCGTACTCATACAAGAGCCCTGGATCAATAAGGACAAAAAGATTCAGGGTCTTAGGCTAAAAAATTAGGAGTTTTTCTACAAAGCAGAAGGTAAGATCAGGACCTGCTTCCTTATCTAAAACCAAATAGTTTCTTTTTAATAATTACATCAAATAATCTTTTAAATAATTACAGTTCAGGAGATCTGACAGCGGTAACCTGCGAAAGGGAGTGTGGCAAACCACTCTGTCTGACCTCGGTAGTGCTAAAGGGGAAGCTAAAGGACTTGAGAAGGCAGAAAAATTGGATGCTGGTTCTGGGCTGTGACGCAAACGCCCATCATACACAATGGGGCAGTGGTAATATCAACCCAAGAGGTGAGTGTTTGTACGATTTCTTTTTATCTTCCAACCTCAATATTTATAATAGAGGGAATTCACCCACTTTTGTGGTGAAAAATAGGCAGGGTGATAGATATTACTCTTGCTATAAATACAGCAGGGTTAGAAATAAGGGAATGAAGAGTAGTCGACGAAGCGTCAATGTCGGATCACCGATGGATACGCTTCAAGGCGAACTTTCAGAACGGGGTATGTAGTTTTCAAAGAAATCCTAGGAGGACTGATTGGGTCACGTATACAGAAGTGGTAAATATATAGGTACACCTGGATACTCAATTAATCAACTGCGATAATATTTTTAACTTAGATAGGGCGGTAGAAAATATTAATAAGGCACTAAAATGGCATTCGAGAAAGCTTGCGCGGCTAACAGAATACCTAAAGGGGCTCAACCAAAATGGTGGAATAGGGAGAGGTCAGGAAACTCTATATAATGAAACTCTAAAGTAATGGCTTTTTGATTGAGTCCCAGCATGCAAAGGAAAATCTGTAGATACCACCCTGCGCGAGATGGTGGGGAAATTAGAGAAGACTCTACACTTCTCAAGAGTCTACATCCTCAAAAAGCTTAGTACAATGTGTATAAGTGCACGACATACGCAGATGACGTGGCCATAATAATGCAGTTAAAATACTTGAATATTTTAAGCGACATTATGGAGGTGGCCTTAAAGACGATCAGGGAAAAAGCTGTGGTCTCAATGCCAATGCCCTTCCAAAACGGAACTGGTTCTTTCTACCAGAAAGTACAAGATACCGCAATTCCAACTCATAAAACTCGTCGGAGTGGAACTGTCCCTTTCGGATAGCGCGAAGTATCTGGTTGTAATTCTCAACAAAAAATTTAACTGGAATCTTAACGTAGCGGAAACAATCAAAAAGTCACATAATGCTCTTTTTATCTGCAAAAGGCCTAGGAAAAACTTGGGGCTTAAATCTGCTATCGTTTATTGGATGTATACGGTGGTGGTAAGACCCATACTTACATACGACGCACTAGTATGGTGGAAGCAACAAACAAGAAAACGATTTACGGAAAATTAGCGGCCGTTCTAAGAACGGCTCCCATAGCCATTACAGGTGCGCTCCATACCACCTCTACGGCAGCATTAGACACATTTTTGCACCTAACACCGGTGATTTACAGATCAAAAAACTGGCTGGAAACAGTTCGATACGACTCACTAATCTGGGTTACTTCAAGAGCAGTAGTTTCGGACATGGCACAGTACTAACAGAGCTACTGCCAGGCAATACAATTCTAACGGATGAAATTCTTTCGCTGGTCGACTTCGACATCCCGTACGACATAATTTATCCGCAGAGGTAGGACTGGGAAAAGAATGCAATAATCAGATCAAATGAAATCGCAATGTCTCAAAAACAGAAGAAGGAACAGGTTCTGGTATCTTCTCAGAAGAACTAAGAGTGTCTATAAGACCACCGGACACAAGCAGTGTCTTCCAATCAGAGGTTCTGGCTGCCCTCAGGGCGGCTGAGCTAATGCAGCTGTGATCGGTATCCGAAATCGCTATCTACATCGATAGCCAGGCCGCACTCAAGGCAATGGAATCAACCAACGTCAACTCTGATACAGTCAGGGGCTGTTGCACAGTGCACAAGGAAGACACTATGCAGTCAGAACCGGGTAAGACTGTGCTGGGCGTCAGCACACTGCGGTATTAAAGGAAATGAACAAGCGGACGAGCTTGAAAGAAAAGGAAAATTGTGCCAATATCAAACCACCGCCTTACATAGTGAGGGGCATTATCGAGGGAAAAATCACAAAGACTGCCAAGCTAAGGTGGTCAAGCCTTGAAGAACACAGGGTATCCAAGGCTCTTTGGCCGCAAAAGATCTAGGAAGTTAATAATACTAAATAGGAATCAGCTTAGGACAGTAATAGGAATCCTGACAGGAAACTGTCTCCAGCGGCAGCACGCAAAGATACTCAAATTGTCTGATACGGATATCTGCAGATTCTGTGGTGATGTTCTAGCTATTGAGGACATAACACACATACTGTGTGAATGCGAGACAATATAGCGGAGTCGAAGAAAATTTTTAGAGAAATACTTTTTCGAAAACCTAGAGGAAATAGGCAGCACGAGCTTCAAAGGACTTCTTGGCTTTTGCCAGAAAATTGAGTGTTTCACCAGGACAATTGTTTAGGTTTTCGCCATTTGAAGACAAATTCAATTAGTTCCACAGAGACCGCGATGGGCCCGTTTTGGTGCCTAGTGTCTGTATGATGGCATATCCATCACATCCCTGTTTAACCTAACCTTGTATACCAACTGCCGCAATGGGAGTATTTGGCGAATTTTGAACTTAACGGGCTGTAACCCATACTGCCAATGGGTCAATCTCATGGTTGATAAATGCGTTCAAGATCTCATACAATACAACAATAGAATTTTGAAGGCGATGTTAAAGGAGCGATGACTCTGTAGTTGAAGTAGCTTAGATCGGACCGGACAAACGGTGTTGGGGTTCCATTCATCGGGCATACTTTTTTCTGCCCAAGTCGTACGAATGAGTTGGTTTTTGCTCTATTGCAAATCATTTCATTTCGACAGGTAGTGCGCCCGACTCGGGATTTGCTCGTCCTTATCGTTTAACGCATTGACTACGACTCTGCTACTAAATTTCTTAGCTTATATCTACAGGTTTCCGTTTAGCTGTTTTTTGGCTTGACACGTTCTTCTTCTACAGTCCGGGTGGAACCGGGACTTCAAGCTACACGTCTCTCCAGCTAGCACGGTCTTTCATCAGCTGTATCCAGTGACGCGCTCCAAGTTGGTAAAGGTCCCCTTTCAATTGCTTGTGTCACCTTAGATGGGGTCGTTAAATCCGTAGATGCCTGACTAGGCCGATGTCGCTGTACTGTATGAACATGGTTGAACCCTGTACTCCATTTCCCGTGAATACAAACGGCAAATGATAATGTTCTGGCCAAGCCGTCGTTGGTGTTATTTTCAGATGACAGCCTGCATTTTGTTTACCGTCAAACCCATTCTCAATACTCACGAAAGCTTTATTGACGACTCGCTGTGTTCGTCCAATCACAGCAATGTCATCCTCCACGTACTAAACTAAACTCCATAATCCTTATAAACTTAATAATCCTGTATAACCTGTTGTGTTTTGCAGGGCTGTCAAAACTAGACATAGCATTGTATAGCTCGTCTTTATGTACGCTGTCCCTCTGGGTTGGAGCCGAGAACTATCCGGATTGGGATGTTGGTGTCCATGCGCTCAATTGGACCTCGCCATCTAAGCCGGCCTTGCTTTATAGCCCGTACAGTTTGCTGTAGAAACGCCTTCTCCATTCTCCGTCGATGAAAACGGGACCAAAAATTATGAAGAATTTTTCTTTACAAGCGCCCGAGATCATTTTCATCCAATTTCTTCAATGTCCACTCTTCTGGTCGTCAAACAGAACTGATATGAGCAGTGTCTTGTATAATGTCTTTTTGGATGCTCGAGAGAGGACCTTGATCCTCAATTGCCTTCCAAGTCCAAAGAAGCGGCAATTAGCAGGAGTGATTCTTCGCGTAACTACCTCAAAGCTGTAGCTGTCTTTCGTGACGTTTTGTCCCAGGAGTCTTTCTTTTTTGACATCAAATAACACTTTGTCAATGAAGTAGACCTATAAACCCGTCTTTGCCATTTCAGCTTAAATAGAGGCAAACGCTCCATTGACAGCTTGATCTGTTCTTGCGATTATGATAATTTCGTCTACATATGCCACTCATTGAACAGACTTTTGAAAGATGGTACCTCTGGAGTTGACTAGTGAGTTTCGCAGAATTCTTTCAAGAATGATGTTGAAAAGATCACATGAAAACGCATCGCGCCTTGTTTAAGTCATTGTCTGACATTGACGGAACAGCGTGCACTCTCTATCATCATCCAGCATACTCGTGTGGGCTTGGCAGGTATGGCAAAGCTACACATGGCCCTGTATAGTTAGTCTCTATAGACCCTGCTATATGTGACTTTAAAGTCGAAGAAGAGGAGGTGTGTTGCAATTTGGCCTAAAACCACACTGCTAGCGGCCGGTCAGATGCTGACGTACGGTCTTAGGCAGTTACATGCTACTATAGACAGGATTTTATATACGATGTTGAGGAAGCTTGTGCCCTGTAGGATCGGATAAATAATGTTGAGATCCAATTCGTCGGGCATACTTTCGTGGACCCAGATTTTAAGGATGAGTATTCAATCATCAGTTGCTGCCTTAATAAACTTTGTTAGACTTTGGCTTGAAAATGGGTAGAAAAAAATGTTGTCTACCTTCGTCCAGGTTGAGTGATTCATCCTGCTTGACGGTGGGATGTTGTTCGTCATCACTGTATGACGGTTAGCACCGACTGTGGTTCTACTACGAGTTCTTTCTCCATCTTCGTCGGTTTCAGTTGGAGATTTAAACCTTTGGCATGTTCGTTATATTTTTTATAAAACTTCCAAATTTCATTCTTCCAGTGGCACTTCTCTAAGACCTCGATCGAGCGCTTCTCGTGATCTTTTTTTTTTTTTAAAAAGGGCATATGTTCCTCCCTTCTCTTCTGTTCGTAGAGTTCGTGGAGCCCTTTCGTTCTTTTCAACAGGCCCGCTCAGTACATGCGTCGTTTTTTCATGTTTGCCTGAATTCGTCATCGAACCAGGGGTTTCTTTGTTGGCGCCGGGTGAAACCGACAAATCTGATTGTTCTTTGGCAGTGATACCACTAGGCTTCTATGTTCGATGCATCGGATTTCTCTCGCAGTTGTAGTCGTTCCACGTTGCACCTCTTCACAATGGTTCACTGGCTTTGATCTATTGATGTATCCGCATCTTGGCTACAACAAAATAATGATCCGAGTCGATGTTAGCTGCTCGGAATGTTCGGACATCCAAAAGACTGAGGGAGTGCCGTGTGTCGATCGCAATATGATCATTTTGGTTGACGATTGGTTGATCTTTATGGGTATCAAACTATGGAAACCATTACGTTCCACGGCAAAATCAGTTACCCCGTGTCCGTTTCCGGGCGTGATGGCGTGGAGCCTGTACTTCCCCACTATAACACTATGTTACCAAAGACGGCATCCTTGCCTAGCTTGGTATTAAAATCGCCGATTTACATGTCATACTTAGGGTATTGCTCGTAGGTTTTCTCGAGGAGCGAGCTCGTAGCAGCAGTCTTTAGAAAGATCGTCCTTCTCCTCTGTCATCATTCTTTTGGGATTGGCTATCCCTGTATGGATGTTGAGATGTGGGCGCCGCTTGATAGCTGCCAAAAAATTTGCTTGGGTCATCAACATAATATCCGCACGAATCTGAGGTTCTTGGTTGAAGAGACAAACAGCTGTTACATTTATATATAACGGCCACCCCGTGTACCGAGCTGTCTATAAAAATCATGACAATAAGAGGCTTGCAGAGTCTGAAGAAATCAACATCCTCTAGCCTTATACAAAGGCAATCAAGTCAAAGTGGCCTACATATTTTTCTACATATTTTGATACATTTGTTCATATAGATGACAGCCACAAGTTAAGTGATGACGTGACTTATTTATCATTACGTTCATGTACCTGCTCATTCATGGCATAAAGGCATTCCACTTACGAGCAATGAAAAAACTTGAAGACAACTGGTTATCACAGCAAGATAGTTGAGACCGGGTTTTGCTCCAACAACTACACTATATCAATTCGCTATTGTTACAAGTCATAAGCTGGCTACTATAAATTTCGCGATCTGTCAAATCAGAATCAGTATCAAACCAGTTGTCTTCAAGCTTACAACCAAACAAACAACCCCCAAAACAAAATGAAAGTGAGTTTGAAGGGATCTACGAGCATTTGTGGATAATAATTAATAATTCTTCTCGATGAATTTTCAGTTGCTCGTGTGCCTTGTCCTCTTTGTCGCTGCTGCCCAAGCTGGAATTCTAGCTGCTCCTGGCGCTCTCACCTATTCAGCCGTTGCTCCAGTTGCATATAGTGCTCCACTTGCGTACTCAGCACCCCTTGTAAGGTCCTATGCCGCACCAGCTGTCTATAGCGCTCCAACTGTGTACAGTTCTCCGTTGGTTGAGAGGGTTTACAGTGCTCCAGCAGTCTATGCCGCCGCTCCAAGTGTATACTCCACCCTCTTGAAGAAATAAAAAAAAATTTTAAGGAGTCCATTTGGAAACAAAAATATTGTGATTTCATTGTTGATGTTTCAGGGAATAAAGGATTAAATTGAGAAATTAAAGTTTGCCGTGGAAATAATTATTATATCCTGTGTTGGATCCACCGCTTCAACTGGGACATGTCGGGGTATAATGTTCAGTATTCCATCGGTTCTCACTGACTCCTTACTTCTTAACGATCTGAAGATCGATTGGATATCTTCCTTCGAAATGAACGGGTTGGTGATGACATCGTTATTTAGCATATTTCTGAGTTCCCGAAAGGACTCTATTAGCTAGGTGGTGGGTAAGGCCATTCGCCTTGCACAATTCCTGGAAGGCGCTCTTATGGCCTATGCCTTCTCCTGCAGATCTTCGATCACAAAGGAATTGCCCTAATCGACAGTTTTACCGATATTTCTTGATTGTTCGTCAATCTCTGGAAGATTGATCAGGAAATCCTAGGTCCACTAATGAATGTCGAGATGTAGGAACCACGTGCTTGCTACGATAATATTTCGCCCCGAAACAAAACCGATAAGCTTGAATTCGTTGTCGGAGGCAATGTCGTGCAGGCTGTATTTACTGGCTGCACTACCAAAGTTGTATTCATTTCCTAGCTTTGAGTTAAAATTGGCCAAGACTCGGCACACGCTTGAAACTGGAAGACTTATTGCCATTAGCGGTTCTGAAGCGCTATTCAGACCTTGGCTTTGAATATGTTAAAGTAGCCCTGAAAGAGTATCTTCAGGTCGACGGTTGATTCCATCCGGGGAGATCTTCCGCTGTTCCCTTATCCAACGTTGAGTCCTGACTCGCACGTGCATTTTTACCCTAAGGATTTCCACAAGCAGTTTCTAGGGGCTACCACGACGATTTAAAGCGAGAACTTGGTATGAATTTGAAACTTTGCGTTACTAGCCTTATCCATGTTTTAGGCAGTCAATTGTCAACGACATTACAGCAGAAAGATGTTCAAAAGTCTCACAATAAGGCAAAAAGAACATGCCAGATCAATAGAGTACGAATAAAAGAACAATTTCTGCAGACTACCGCATATAACGACCAACATCCCGCGGTCACAGGAAGAACGAAACATTGTAACTGAGCAATGATGGGCATCAATTCTGTCCACCCGTCGCGTCGCTAAGAAATATCCAATTTCAAAATTAAGTCTAACAAGGCTGCCGAAACTGACGGCCCAATCCCAGTTATTCAAGGCAGTGGGAGATGATTTTGTGAAAACTATGCTCCAAATCCTCTTTAATATACAAATATAGTCGGATGACTGCATACCAGACAAATGGAACCTCTTGCGCAATCATAAAGAAAGGGGACCTTCTACTCGTAGTGTGTGCCATATGGCATTTGTCATTTCCCGTGTTACTGTGACTGATTGACAGAGGATAGTGACGTTAAATCGGTCGCTTATCCAATTTCTTTCGTGCATCGCTTAATAATACTTGCTAGAATACGTAAAGCTTTTCATTTCAGTAGAGGCGACACTCCTCAATTAGAGGAGTACATTTAGAATATTTTAGAACTATCGATGAAGATCGATTACTCGTTAGAGTATGCACAATGTCAATGGAGAACTTCCTGCTCCGTTAAAGCCGAAACAAACATCTCTGAGTCTTTTGATGTTTGAAAGGGTCGAGCTAGCAACTTCTTTTTACGTTCATCCCTGTACATTGACACTCTCAAGGGCATTTCATATGCTCTCTAATTTGCTCTAAGCGAACAATTATCCATGTGATATTTGGGACCGTCTACGATGACGGAGTGTGGAGCAGAAGGTATAATGAAGAACTAGCTAGGGATCAAGCTGACTGCAGAAGCAGACCATCACAGTCTCTAAGATGTGAAAGTAAAAGTAAATGTAAAGTAAGGATCAGGAAAATATAGACATGATTATACAAAAAGAGAAAATGGGAATAAATTGGCCACATACACCGGCAGCTGAATAGCTATACATTGAAATATTCTGATCCAATAAGAAAATGAGTACTCACTTACTTAGTTTGGCCTCTATCGTGAGCATCGAACTTGTCGAATTATAGAGACTGAGTAGGGTCAATGAATCTGGAGAAAATCTGCAGACGAGCCCTGGAACTAAAGGATACTCCCCTTCCCGCCACATTCGAAACCTGGGCTGGATCAAGGTGTCATACGACCCGTGCTGAATATCAATCTGGCTGAGGGCCCAGCATCTCACAAAATACCAAAAAAAAAAAAAAAAAAAAAAAAAAAAAAAAAAACTAGAGGCCGTTACTCTTTTGATACCGGGCCGTATAACGGTGACTGCACCGACTACCGGCAAGGCTCCTGCATTGTTGAGCGTAGGTAAAACTCTGGCAGGCCATAGTGCACCATCTTCTAAAGGCAAGTGCAACGAGCCTAAAACCAAATCTTCAATGAATGTTAAGTTTGTGGCAGGCCACGGTCTTGTCGCTGCTACTAAAACTCCTACCCCTAAGGAGGAATCTGGTGCTCAGCCGAATTGGCAAGCTCCATCTAAGGCGCTCTACTTAAGACGCCGAAATACTTCACGCATTATTAAAACCTTCAGATCCATTCCGGAGGTTGAGAGAAGTGTACATATAAAGAGCAAGATTGAGTGGGCTAACAACATCCTAAAAGATGGATTACCCACTGCTTCTACTGCTCCCAAAACTCTTAAAGACTCCACAAAGCGCCAGAGATCAGTTTAGGAAACCATGCCGGTTTCCAAGAAGACCAAAACCTACAACACCAAAACCACTGGGCCATCCAGCAGAACATCTCTGAGGTCTTTCAGTCCTAAAGGACACAATAATGATCGCGGTAATCGACAGGAACGACACCTGAACGGGGGCAGTTGGTCAATTTAAATTTTTCGAGTAACTTCTTAGCCATCATGCGGAAAATCTCCGGTCCACCTCCTATCACAAGCGACTCTGGCTGGCACCAAGGCCATGTCAAGCTCATTGCATGTGCCAATCAAAGATCTCTTGATCTTTTCACCAAAGCAATTGGTGGATTAGGAGAGATTTGGCCAGGTGTAAAACTCGAGGTCGTGTCTAAGGAGGATATCCCTAGCAGACCTCGAACTCGCACCTGGATCCCAGCTCCTCCTCAGGAAGTATTCTGGAAATCATGAGGCTCAGCAACCCGTCCCTTCCAACCCATGACTGGAAAGTCGCGAAACTGGAAGAACTAATGGGCTCTTATAGATGCACTTTGATCGTGGTCAATAAAGAATCCCTTAACTCTCTACCGCAGACTAAAGGAATGATTCGGTTCGGTTGCGAGTTAATACACCCAAGGGTCTATAAAAAGGATGACCTGGATGCTGATAAACAACCTCCTTTTCCTTTAACGGAAACCTGAAATACAACCTTAGCGACGACTACTAAAGCCGTGCGTCGGTCTCCTCTTCCGACATCCTGTCGGAAATGGAAACCGTTGACGAAGCAAAAGGATATCCTGTACGTCAGAGGAAGAAGATCAGCTCTTGGGCGCATTTTCAGAATCGGAGGACTTAAACACCACCGTGGTGAAGGCTACTCTGGTAAATTGTAGCAATGATACGCTTTCTTCAGATTAATCTCCATCACTCAAAAAAGGCTTCAGCCACACTTATTCTGCGTCTGTCCAAAAACACAGAAGACATTATCCTAATCCGGGAACCATGGGATTGTAGAAGGCGTGGTTTGGGGACTTAGGACACCTGTATACGCTCCGCTCTATGCAAGAGACAAAGGTAAGATTAGAATTTGATTATTAGTGAAACGTAGCATTAATGTATTTTTACTTCCTAACTTCAGCGATCCCGACTTAACCGTCGCCAGACTAGAGACTGCCAAAGGCTCCTACTGGCATCGGCTTACTTTGGCCACGACCATGTGGACCCTCCCCTGGTGATAACCTAGAAAGAGTGGTACTGGAAGCTGGAAGGGAAAAACTGGCCTCATCATCGGATGCTACGCTAACGCACATCACAATTTGCAACATTGGCAATGAGCCCACTTTTATAACTAGAAACCGACAAGAAGTACTAGATATCACTCTTGTCTCCGACAGCATCACTCTATTTTCAGACCACAGATACATCCAATTCAGCCTGAGTGATGCTCCCCCCAGCCAACCAGCATTCCGGATGATACAGATGAATACTGTCAGAAACGCTATCCTCTGAACTCTCAAGATCCCCGCGTGACACCAATGAGCTTGACATGAAAGTCAAGGAATTCACCCTGGCTCTCATTCAGGCTATGGCCGCTTCCTGCCCTCTTATTCAACTTAGAGCCAAGAAAAGGCCACATTGGTGGACATCAGCACTGGGACTGCTCGGAAACACTTGTAGAAAACTTTTCAACTTAACAAAAAGCACAAGAAAAGTGACTGACTCGGACTCATGCAAATAACCCCTCAAATTATACAAAAAAGAACTGAGGAAGGCAAAGCGATAATCTTTGAGGTAATTCTGTGACAAAATCACAGAAACCTCTGAGGCATCGCGGCTAAGAAAAATCCTCTCTACAAATCCTTGATGACTAGTTGTTTGAAAAAAAACCGATGGCTCCTCGACAACCTCAAGTGATGAATCACTCAACCTGCTACTGGACTCCCACTTTCCAGGTAGCTCCCAACTAGCGGCCAGTAGCAGCCCGAACAGGCCTACTGCAACGGCGACCAAAATTCATAGTCTGATTATAAGAGACAAGCTGCTTTGGGAGCTGTATAGCCTCAAACCATACAAGTCTGCTGGTCCGGACGGTGTAATACCCGCCGAGCTACAGAGGTCCTCAGATATTATTCTGCCTGTGCTGGAAAATATTATGAGGAGCTGTGTAGAACTTATCCACATTCCACTGTCATGGAGAGAAGTCAAAGTTTTCTCATGTTGTCCCAATGGACCTCAGACCTATAAGTCTATCATCTTTCCTTCTGAAAACTCTAGAACGACTCATTAATTTCCATATACGATCTAAAATTGATCCACGACTTTTGTCTACGGCTCAACATGCCTACTGTTAAGGAAAGTTTGTGGAAACGGCGATGAATTCACCGACTAGTCAAATCTACAATATAGAGATTATACAATGGTTGCTTTCCTGGAGGGTGAATTTAACAACGTCAACATATCCGCAATCATGTCTGCACTGCCAACTCTGGGGAGTTTATCTGTCTCATGCTAAAAAGCAAGATATTCAACTCCAAACTGGGTGAGACTTCTGCTAAAAGATGCGTCAGCAGAGGTGTCCTCTCTCTCCTTCTCTTGAACTTAGTCGTTAATGAACTGCTGATATACCTGGAAGCGTGTGGTAGCAGGGTGATTGCCTCTGCGGATGATGTTGCTATAGCCGTCTCAGGTAAGCATCTCAATACCATTAAAGAACTTCTTCAAGTAAATCTCAATAGATTAACCCGTTGAGCAGATCGCTTTGGATTGGGAATAAACCCCAATAAAACTGATCTTGTCCTCTTTTCCAGGAAATACAAAATTCCAATTATACTCGTAGACGTAGTATTTTCCGATGCAGCAAAATATCTGGGTCTCATTTTTGACAGGAAACTAAACTGGAAACCTAACATTCAAGAAAGAGTCAACAAAACCACAGTAGATTTTTTGTCTTGCAAAAAATCCATTGGGAACAACTGCGGCCTTTAAACTCGCATAACTCACTAGCTATACTTCTCGGTCATAAGACTGATACTCACCTACGGGGTTGTTGTCTGGTGGAGGGCCTTAGTCAATGCAGCAAAGATCTGGCCAAAGCTAGATCTGAATCCCTTTAACAGTCTGATCCTTCTAAATGCGAAACATTTCAGCGCCATCATAGGTGTCATCACTGGACACTGCCAAGACGACGCATGCAAGAAGACTTGGCGCTTTTACAAGCGATTTCTGTAGCAGCTGCCTTTTATTTTATAATGAGCACGCGCTCCAGGGGTTTGCGTGCCCTTAAAATGTTTGTACACAGCGCGGGCAAAGGAAATTTACGGTGGAAGAACAGAGAGGTAACGATGTGCATTGTTCCTAAATGTTTGCAAGTTATAACGACCAGGAAACAGAGAGCTCGGTAGGGCTCTGCAGGAGTGAATCAAGATATTTTATAGTACTCGTATGTCCGAAAGTGGGTTTGAGGGCATGCTGATGAGCATCATAGCGAGACGGGTGTTACAGTTAAAGGTTTGAAGGCGCAGAATGCTAGTGGCGGTTTCAATGGTGCATTGGTGATGGAAACAGCGATAAAACAAAGTGAGACAGGAGACATTACGTCGGTGTTCGAGGGTGTCAATTGATTGACTGCTAATTTTGGAATTTACTGAACTCAGCATCGCTGCTGTTGCTGTTCTACTGCCGAAGAGCAGGGACATGAGTCCGGGAACGAATATGAAAAGCAGAGAGTACTGTCGTCAGCAGAGGAATATATTGGATTAGAAACCGCAGACAAGAGATCATTGATAAAAATTAAAATGAGTATCAGAGACAGAATGGAGCCCTGGGGCACACCAGCTAATAAATGCTGTGAATGTCAGACTTGAAACCATCCAACACTACTTGAATTGAACGTTCCAAAAGGTAGTTTCTAATCCATTGAAGAGGAGAGTCTTCGATCACAAAAGCAAGCATTTTCGACAAAATAACCTGACGCCAAACTCTGTCAAATGCCTTAAAAATATCAAGTGCAACTATCTTGCTTTCGCTAGATTGATATATGCTTTGGTTCCACTTGTCGGTGAGTTACGCGATCAAATCACCAGTGGACCTGTTGCTACGAAAACCGTACAGCGGGAGATATTTCATGATCTGACGATTTGTCAGCGTTTCCATGACCTTGGAAAGAAGGGACATAAGTGCAATGGGTCTGTAGGAGGAGAGGCAAGAAGATTCGCCTTTTTTGGGACGGACTGAACAAATTCTGTTTTCCATCTGCTAGGAAAGAGTCCTAAAGAGTAGAATTGACGAAAAAGCTTACGCAGTGGTTTTTCTAGCGTGGAAGAACACCTCTTCAGAGAAGGGGAGATATACCATCTGGACCAGGGGATTTATGTATGTTGAGATCTTTAAGTACTCTTGCTACTACACGAGTCCGAAAGTGTAGGCGGAGACAAAGAATCTGAAAGTATTGAGCTGGCCGCAAAGTGTGCAGCAAACACATTGGCCTTATCCAAAGAGCTGACAGCTGGAATGTCATTGGAGATGAGCGTTGGGATACAGCATGAGACAGAATTTCTGATATTTTTGACAAACGACCGAAAATTGTTACTACCTTTGTAGTATTTTTTGCCTCAACTTTTGGTCGCTTAAGAAAAACGTTGCAGTCGATTGCAGTTGGTTGGTTGGTCTTGAAGGATTGGAAAAACATTTCTCTAACCCTGACAGCCTCTTGCAGCTCAAGTCGTAGTTCTTTCTTTTGGTTTGATACTCTTCATCCGATGGGGGATAAATGATCTCATTGCAAAGAGAATACATAGTGTCTATGATCCGGATCTATCAAGGTCTGGTATTCGCGTGGGCTAATTTACAAGCTGCGTTAGGTTGTTTTCCGCAGCGAAGATCTCAACACACCGTCCTTCGGGTGTTGTCTCTCCAGAAGTCGAAGCTAACCAGAATTGTGTATATTGAAATCACTTCTACCCGTAAGCGTTCCCTACTTCACGTCACTGCTATCTAGTCTTTAATTTGCCTGTTCCCTTAGTGAATGAGTTGCGTGATTTTGGTGTTATTTGCGATAAGTTACTTAATTTCCGTTCTAACATTGATAATATAATAAAAAAAGGGAAGTCTGCCCTTGGCTTCATCAAGCGCTGGTCTAATTAGTTTTCCAATCCTTACGTTACCAAATCTCTTAACATAAGCTTTGTTAGGCCTCTTCTTTTAACACCTACCCACGCAATCAATATTAGGTTTGTGCCATTTTTCCGGTTCAATCCTCACAGAACGAATTACGGACACCTGGAACCAATGTCTAGAACGCTTCGTGTAGTTAACGTATTTCTGCCTCTCTTCGACTACGATCTCAGCAAAAAGAACATTCTTAATTCCACTTATGACATATAAGAATTGCAATAAGCTTTAATAATCTGTCCGGGGTTGACCCGGGCCGCAAATCGAACGAAAAATCATTAATGAAACAAGATAAATCATGGGAAGCCAAAAGAGTCAAGTAATTAGTCACAGCTTCGCTATATAATATCTATGAGGTTAAGACTAAAATCTCCCAAAATAATCAAGTTTTTTTCTTTTAGTTTGTCCAACAGACAAGAAAATTCTTCTATGAACGCTACAACATTGAACATATGCAGTCGCTAGACAACAAACCAAAATCTTTTATTAAAAATCTTTAATAAAACAGCCGAACCCGCCCGCAGCGTAATTAATTTGGATTCGCGAAGAAACCAAAACCCAGATACAATAACAATATCCAGAATGCAATGAAAAGAATCAGTGTGGATAGCAAGAGACGCAAAGTTTTCTCTCAAACTTGTATTGTACTATTCTGGTGTATGACAAATATTTTGTTTATGCAGAGCTATTTGCAAAGACCTCATCACCATTTGCATAACTTACATCGAGGATTGTATCTTTAAATTCGGAATTCATTGGAATATTAAAAAGATTTAAACAAGTGCAAGATCATTAATTGAGTTGACTTTTCCACCGTCCTCCTGCCGCACAATTATTTGGTTGTTTTCAAACCACTCAAAAATTTATAATTTTTCCACTTCCATACTTCTTTCGCCTGCACCCGGGCTGTGTATGACGTAAGTGCATCGTTGCCGACGCTGCTGCTGCTGAGGGCGCTCTCGTTATCAGTCGCGTTAGAATTTATGATATGTTTCCCTTCTTCTTCTTCTTCTGGCTCATGATCCGCTGCTTCATCGATAGGTCAATGAACCTAACAAACCCAACTATACCTTCTCAGAAAAATTCAAGCGGAATGAAGATGGGAGATACGAAGTACGACTCCCATTCAAGGATGGAATTCGCCCAACCTTGGGGAATTCGAAGAAGGCAGCCATGACGAGATTCTTTCAAATAGAGAGAAAACTTGAATCAAACCAAAAGCTAAAGGAAGCTTGTACCAAATGTATCCACGAGTACGCCACCTTAGGTCATATGAAGGAGGTCTCAGGATTCACGGATCTAGGCGAACACTACTACTTGCCTCATCTTGCTGTCGTCAAAGAGTGAAGTAGCACCACAATACTCCGCGTAGTGTTCGATGCATCTTTTAAGACTTCTAACGGAGTATCGCTAAACGACTGCTTAATGGTGGGTCCACGACTGCAACCCGACATCACGAAGTGGAGGAAGTTCAAGGTAGCGTTTGTGGCAGATATAAGCACGATGTATCGGCAGATATGGATGGCAGTGCGCACCTTACATCAGCTAGCGTCAGATGTCGAATACAAGTATCCATATGTAACAAAGGTGCTCACTGAAGGAATTTACGTCAACGACGTCATCTATGGTACGAATGACGAAAGGGAAGCCATCGATTTTCAAAAACAAATTATTGAAGTCCTGAAATCAGTCGGGTTTCCTCTAAGAAAATGGGCCAGCAATTCCACGAGAGTACAAGAGCAGGTTCCTGAAAGCGAAAGGGAAATAAATCTGCCTCTAAACTTTGAATCACCAGATGCCATCAAAACACTTGGGATTCAATGGCATCCAGCGAAGGATACATTCACATTCAATATTAACTTGCCTGAGGTCCAACTGTTCACGAAAAGATCCGTACTTACAGACGTCGCTCGTCTGTTTGACCCGCTAGGATGGATCGCCCCATGCGTGACAAAGGCCAAGCTAATCCTGCAGCAACTGTGGTTGGAACAATATCCTTGGGACTCACCAATTTCTCAAGAGATTGAAAGTCAGTGGGTAGAGCGGCGAAAGGGGTTAAAAGCACTTCATGAACTGGAAATACCTCGGTGGATTGAATTCGCAAGGTCATCGAAAGTACAACTTCAGGGGTTCAGCTACGCTTCTGAGAAGGCTTATGCCGCAGTAATATATGCTCGCATTATAAACGAAGGCCATGAGCACATTCATTTTTTAGCGGCAAAAACAAGAGTTGCTCCAACAGCAGTAAGATGGGTATCGCTACCAAGGCTAGAGCTATGCACAGCACTCCTCTTAGCCAAACTGTTACATCGTGTCAAGAGGGCCATGCAATTCGAAAACGTTCAAACTCTTGCATGGTCTGACTCGACGATAGCATTGGCAAGCCCTACAATTCGCACTACATTTGTAGCCAATCGAGTCAGCGAAATCCAAGCGCTAACAACCACCGGTGCTTGGCGACACGTTGGCACCAAAGAAAACCCAGTGGACATACGAGTAGGTTTACGAGGAATGTTACCACATGATCTCATCAACAGCCACATGTGGTGGCATGGGCCACAATTTTTGAAGAATTTTTCCGTAAACGAAGGTCCAGGATTGACTTTATGCGATACGGAGCTGGAAACAAAGAAAGAAAAAGGGTGAAGTAAAATCATCATTTTATAAGAACAAACTAGCAAATCTACAAGTCAGCTTATCTGATGTCATCTGTCACTGTGTAATCATCAACAATGAATACTTTCAAAGATTTTCAAACCTGAAGCGGCTATATGGCGCAGATACTTTGAATACTTAAAACACAGGGCAAATAGAAGACCATTGTAGAGTCACCGACTCACACCTTATGAACTAGATGCTGCACGAAAGTAGCTCATCAAACTTGTTCAAGGTGAACTATTTCACAAGGAGATAAAAACGCTGAAAGAGAAAGGGAGCATTGGAAAGGGTAGTCATATTCTCCGTTTGAATCCATTTCTTGACGCTGAAGAACTCTTATGCGTAGGAGGGCGCTTAACAAACTCCACCATACCGTTTAGCCAGAAAGGACTCACATCACTTTGCGAGATTGGTCGTCAGCGATGTGCATCAACGCACACTTCATGGTGGACAGCAGATTATGATAGCAGAGATTAGAAGCCAATACTGGATCACTAATCTTAAGCGACTAGTCAAATCAACAATCTACAACTGCGTCCGGTGTCATCGATATAATGCTAAAATGCAAGAAAAGCTCATGAGAAATCTTCGTAGAAAAGGCGTAATAATTTCAAGGCCATATACGAACACTGGGGTAGACTACGCGGGCCCTATAGAAATCTTATAAATCTTATATTATCAACAAAGGTACACATTGAAGTAGTGAGTGAGCTTACTGCGGCAGCATTCATAGCAGCTTTCAGGAGGTTTGTGGCACGTAGAGGAATCTGCTCCAACATGTACAGTGATTGTGAGACAAACTTCAAGGGAGTCATGAACGAACTGAACAAGGAGAGCAAACACATCTCCAGTGAATGGTCAGCAGAAGTTTCGGCAAGTCTGGCAGCACAAAACACCAAATGGCATTTCAATCCACCAGCTTCACTACACTTTGGAGGGCTTTGGGAAGCTGGTGTCAATTAAACACCACCTTAAAAGAAGAGTTGGAGCAGTAAGGCTTACATTTGAGAAGTATGCTACACTACTCGCCCAATGACGTCCGACCCAAATGATCTGACGGTTCTCACTCCAGGACATTTTTTGATCGGAGCACCAATAATTACTCTGCCCGAAAGAAATTTAATGGAAAAAAAACATAAACAATCTCGATAGGTGGAGATATATTCAAAGATTAACACAAGAGTTCTGGAAGCAGTGGAACACAACTTACTTGCATTTGCTACAGCAACGACCAAAATGGCTTCAGCAACAGCCGAACATCAAACTCGGGGACATAGTTCTCATCAAGGAGAATAACCTTCCGCCTTCGTCGTGGATTCTAACGCTCGTAATTGAACTGCATCCCGGTGCAGATAATGACAAGAAAAGTCCGATCGCGAAACTACCCCCGTGCCGGTAACTAATCCGTCGAACGAATCGAGTTAAGAACTTAAATAAAATGTAAACAAAACAAAAACAATATGTACACAAAACCTAATTTAATTAATAAACACACCAGAAAAAATATATAGACTTTAAGTGAATTAATAACCCCCACCTAAACCCCCCCGAGTAATAAAATTTCTCACTAATTTGCAAGGTCAACCGGTTTGCCATTAAGATATGGATAACCAACTGTAGCAGCTAACTATAATTTATTTTATTTTATGCATATGGATTAAAACCCAAACTAATACAATTTTGTATCTTTCTCGGCACTCGCAAACCATCACAATCCGACGTGAGGGAAGACACAGAGATCCGACCAACAACAAGATGGCAAAACGGAGATGAAGAAACAAATAAATGAAATTAAATCCACACGACAAGAGACAGCGATCTGGAAGCCTAGTCTACACAGCACCGCACAACATACCACATTGGAATTCCTGAACTCCACGTTGCCGGGCCGGGATTGTGTGTTTGCAGGAAGCAAATTAATCACATGAAATAAAAAATGGAAGCATCGCGAATAATTGGCTTTGACGCACACAACACAAATAACAAAAATGAACACAAACCAATGAATTGAATATAAACTTAACCACACCACAAAACGATTTGACTCGGGACAAAACTCAGAACTATCAAACTGTCAATATGCCGAGCTACGAAGAACATATCGATCTCGCTTTGACGAATTTCAACGCCACTTGAAGAATATGGTCATAATCTCTGACGAAAGGCAACGAAATTCCAGGATGGCCGAATTGCATGTGAGTGAGATGCACTGTAACACAATGCACTCTAACACCTACTCCGAAAATATGGGGGGTATTGTTGGTGCTGGTGTGTTGTACACATATTACACGACCTTAGAAGAAACAGCTGAGTGGTACATAAGCCATCAGCAGCTTCGAGGGAAGTAGAAATTCATATGCTAAACCACTCTTCAGCCAACAGTCAACGAATAAAGTTTTAAGTTAAAAACGAAAGGTCACGAGTTTTTATTTAATTATTTTTATTTTACTTGCTTCAGTTCATCTAACTGAAAGGGTAGCCACCGCTTGTAAATCGTCTATTCCAAGCCAACTTTTAAATCCCGCTCAACTCAGTTAGGGACACAGATGATCGATTTGTTTGAAAGAACACCAGAGGTGGCCAAAAATGTAGCCGAGTGCGCTGACTTAAAACGAACACTGTAAAAACTGTTTTCGAGGTAAGAGGATATCTATTGTAGCAGTATGGGTTCAAAGCCGATGGCAGACAATTTGAAGAGTATTAATCGATGAGGTATTTTATCGAAGGCCTTGCTAAAATCGGTTGCAAGAACATCGACTTCGTTGCCATTCTCTAGGGCAGATAGGGCAAAGGATATGAATTCAACGAGATTTGTGGTGGTTGAACTACACTTTAGGAAGCCATGTTGTCTATGAGAAATTCCAGGTGTATGAATAAGTCTTTTCCGGTTCCGGAAACCGGGGTTATTTTGCCCCAGCGGGGGTAACTTTGCGCCACTAACGAAAAGAGTTTGTTTATTTTTTCGCGCCCAGATATGTCTTGTCCTGCATATCAAAACTACCGCAATGAACACATACAAACATACACATTGGCGGGTAGTAACACTTGATTATATACCTTTAGTGGGCAAAAAGCAGTTGACGTGCAAGTTTGTGTCCAATTTTGTGTGTGTTTTTTTTAGGGGAAAATTAAGTGCATGCACCGGTTCCAGCGAAAACTGAGCAACTAAGTACATACATATATATTTTCTAGCTAAAGTATTATTTTACTACTACTTTCAGCATAAAATTATCCTTCGTTATCTTTAAACAAAATTATAATATGTGTTCTTGTGTGGCCATGAAGTTATTTCTACTTTAGGGGTTACTTTGCCCTGGAGCAAAGTAAATGAAAGTGATTGGTTCCATATTTTTATGTTTACTCTTTTTTGACATTTGCCGTTTATATAAAGAGCTAACGGTACTTTCTTTGACGCAGAAATGACCCGAAAATATAAAAGGCAACTGGGGACGAGGCGGTATGCTGCCTACGCTGAAGAGACTGGAGGCTTGTCTGGATAAAATCAGACGAGGTGATATTTACCACAGAAAAGCTGAACTGAAGTACAAAATTCCGAGAAGAACCATTTTGAACAAACTTTTAGTGCAGATGATGAGGAGCGATTCGTAGACTGCTTTCTATCTTTGGGAGAGTATGGGTTCCCTATAAACTCAGCAGAACTGCGACATATTATCAGAAACTATCTGAGCCGCTGTGGAAGGACAGTCAACATTTTTCCGAACAATTTCCCAGGCCTTTTTTTTTTTATAATGTTCGCGCGCTCAAGGGGTTTGTGTACCCTTAATGTGATTGTTCACAGCGCGGGCAAAGGAAATTTAGGGAGGAAGAAAAGAGAGGTACCGATGTACATTGCCTTTAAATGTTTGCAAGTTATAACGACCAGGCAATACAGACATGGGCAGGGCATTTTATAAGCGAGTTGTACGGCTTAAAAACGAATCACGATATTTTAGAGTACGTCCGAAAATGGGCTTGAGGGTATACTGATGAGCATTCATAGCGAGACGGGTGTTACGGTTGAAAGTTTGAATGGGAGGAATGCTACTGGTGATTTTAGTGGAGCACTGGTGGTGGAAATAGCGATAAAACAGAGTGAGACAGGAGACATTACGTCGGCGATCGAGCGTGTCAATTGATTGACTGGTATTAGTATCATCAGTAAGTTTTATCGCACGGTTTTGAATCCTATCTAGCAGGTGCAGAGATGATTTAGGAGCACCTGACCAGATGTGGGAGTTGTACTCCAATTTTGGGCGGATGAATGCCTTATATATTGAGGCCAGATCAGAGGGGTAAAATATTTCTTACATCGCTTGAGGAAACCTAGACATTTCGCAGCATTTTTGGCGACATCAAATATGTGGTCATTCCAACGTAAGTTGTCGTGGACACACATACCGAGAATGGAAAGTTTTTCGGTTTCGACGATGCAAGTGCCATTCATGGATAATGGCTGGGTGTTTAAATTTCACTTTGACGACAGCAGACAGCATTGTGTTTTGGAAGCATTGAATTCCACTCTGTTGATAGTTCTCCAATTGGTTATGCTGTTGATATCGGAATTTAATGAGCTTAGCATACGCTGCCGTTCTCGTTCTACAGCCGAAAAGCAGGGACGTGAGTCCGGGAACGAATACGAAAAGAAGAGAGTACTGTCATCAGCAAAGGAATATATTGGATTAGAAGTAGCAGACAAGAGATCGTTAATGAAAATTAAAAAGAGTGTCGGAGACAGAACAGAGCCCTGGGGCACACCAGCATTTATTTTGTGAATATCAGACTTGAAACCGTCCAAGACAACTTGAATTGAACGTTCCGAAGAAGAGAGTCGTTGATCGCAAATGCACACAATTTCGACAAAAGAGCCTGATTCCAAAATCTGTTAAATGCCTTAGAAATATTAAGTGCAACTATCTTGCTTTCGCCAGATTGATGTACGCGTTGGTTCCACTTTTCGGTGAGACATGCCATCAAATCACCAGTGGAACTGTTGCTACGAAAACCGAACTGCCGGTCATTGAGAAGTTTTCGTGTTTCGAGATATTTCATGAGCTGACGATTTATCAGCGTTTCCATGACCTTGGAAGTTTGGGACTTATGTGCAATGAGTCCGTAGGAGGAGAGGGAAGAAGATTCGCCTTTTTTAGGGAGGAGTTGAACAAATGCTGCTTTCCATCTGCTCGGGAAGAGTTCTAAAGAGTAGGATTGATGAAAAAGCTTACGCAGTAGTTTTTCCAGCGTAGAAGAACACCTGTTCAGAAGAAGGGGAGATATACCATCTGGACCAGCGGATTTATGTATGTTGAGATCTTTAAGTACTCTTGCTACTACACGAGTGCGAAAGTATATTCGTCCCATTGAAGATTCGACGCACTCAAGTGTAGGCGGAGACAAAGCACAATCTGGGAGTGTTGAGCTGGCCGCAAAGTGTGCAGCAAGCAAATTGGGCTTATCCAAAGAGCTGACAGCTGGAATGTCATTGGAGATGAGCGTTGGGATACAGGATGAGACAGAATTTCTAATGTTTTTGACAAACGACCGAAAATTGTTACTACCTTTGTAGTATTTTTGCCATGCCTTTTCTTTCGGTCTGATACACTTAATCCGATTGGGGTTGAAGGATTTCATTCCAAGGGGAATAGTGTCAGTGATCATATCAGCAGCGGCATACACGTCGTTATCGAGGAAACATAATGACCAGTTAAATTTCCTAAAGAAGCTGTTAAGTCCGCTCCAGTTGGCTTTCTCGTATTGCCATACGGTTCTTTTAGGAATTTTTTCTCTAACTGTGTGGTCGGTGTACGAGAAATTAGCTGATATGACACAATGGTCCGACGAGCCTAGAGAGGAGAACACATCAATGGTGTACTTATCAGGGTGAGAAGTTAAAAATAAGTCCAGGGTGTTGGCGGTATGACTATCAACGTCTGGAATTCGCATGGGCTCATTTACAAGCTGCGTTAAGTTGTTTTCCGCAGCAAAGATCTCAACACACCATCCTTCGGGTGTTGTCTG
Organism: Volucella bombylans; assembly: GCA_949129095.1. Lineage (NCBI taxonomy): Eukaryota > Metazoa > Arthropoda > Insecta > Diptera > Syrphidae > Volucella > Volucella bombylans. Next base: position 62,399,917 of record OX422143.1, on the reverse strand, counting down.
TCCAGAATGTCGAAGCCACCCAGAATTGTGTATATTGAAGTCGCCCGTAATAACGATTTCAGTACGAGGATACAATTCTTTGAATAGAGTTAGAAAACGCATCAAACTCGTTAAAAGTCAAATTGCTGCCCAGTTTGGGGCTTCTGTAAATAAAGCAGGCGTGTTTAATTTGCTTACGGAGATGGAATTTTAACCACATGAAGTTGAATTCCGGATTGGACCATGGATCACATTGCGGTGGAGTTTGGTAAGCTACATCACTACGCACATAAATGGCGAGACCGCGGTGAGAGAAGAATAATGGCACTAGTTCGTAGCCAGGTAGCTTCAGATCAGAATGATCTTGGCGAAAATGAGCTCAATGCTACTCAACATATGGCTAGCACATCTCGCCATAGAACGGTCGAAGCCATGGATTTCGACGAAAATTCTTGCGACGATAATAATTTTGAAGATCTTGTTAACGAAGACGGAGCAGAAACCCAATTTGTTGATTTCCTAGAAGGAAAAATATCCCAAGGCGATGTTAAGTTGAATCTGGGGATGTTATTCGAGAGGTTGGCAAATTTGTGGCATTTTTGTACGAAGAAGAGATTTATCCCGGAGAAATAGTAGAACTTGACGAAGAGACTGTAAAAATCAACGCGATGGAAAAGTCTTTAAAACTATGGAAATGGCCCTCTCAAAGGGATGAATTAAGATACTCATGGACGGATGTTTTAGGCTCCATTCAACCTCCGAAAAAGGTTTCAAACAGAGGAACTTTCTCTGTAATTGAGCTGCAATCTATGTTTGACTGGTGATTCTGAATGTTGACTGATGAATGAATTTTTACGATGATTGATGCTGCTTTTTTGTACTCCTTTTATGTTTATTACTTTTTTTTTCCTGAAATCTATTTTGTTTAGTAAGCTATTATATATTATATGTTAGTTAAAAACACAAACATGAATTTGAATTTCGTTAAAAGTTAAAAATGGATATTTTTTAATGTTAAAGATAAATATTGTTTAATGTTTTAATATAAATAAATAAAGTTTTTTAATAAATAAAAAAGTATGAAAAATAATCCTCGGATCAATAGCTACGAAATCTGTTGACAACAGTGCTCTAGCTCGTTAGCTGCAGGCACAGTTACCCAAAGTTTCGGACCGAGCAATGTAACCCCGTCCCTTGGATAACTTTGCCCCACTTTTAAGCCAGAAAAAAAAATAGTATAAATTCTAATTTAAAACAATTTCAGGTCACATACGTATTCTTTAATATCTTCTATATAAAAGAAATACAAATAGATATTATTAAAATAATTTTTAACCATTTTTAAAAGTTCTTTTTAAAAAAAACTGCAAAAACTGGAGCAAAGTAACCCCAGTTTACGGTTTAACTAAAAGATGGCGCTAGCGAAAAATACGCAGAGTATTAATTTGGCACATACGTCATTTTGTTCGTCTGATATTTAAAAACATACACAACTTGAGTCCGCCAAAAACTAGTGCCTTGATTTCATCGTTTAAAGCTCTTCAGTCGAGCTTTGTGCCTGAAAAAGAACTTTTGCGGCACGCATTGCTTTTCTTATTTAATCAAAAGAAAAAGGCTGTTAAAAGTAGAGATGCCACGAATAGTAATTTTGCCGAATACCGAATATTCGCCTACGCTCACGGCCGAATATTCGGCGACACTTAGTCGGTTTTGCGGGTGACATGTTCCGAGTTCCGACCTGCATCATTGAAGTAACATATATGCGGTAACTATGCCATGGGCTTATTTGTTTCATTTGCATTTGCAACACGCATTATTTGTTGAGTGTGTACTGTGTATATCTTAAAAAAATATCATTGTTCGTGGAAAGCTTGACGAAATGGCATCATTTAATAAAAAATTACCTATTTGGGAATATTATGAAATATGTAGTAAAGACAATAAACTGGCAGTTTGTTTGCTGTGTAACAGCAAAATCTAGCATGGTGGATAACGAAAGAAAGCAAATAAGTAAAATTATTATGAACATTATAATTAAGTAAGACTATTTTAGTTATTTTAATTATCTGCCCAGCGTAAATCTCAAGAAATCTCAATGAAAATGATAAAACCATTGATATACTCGTACATAAGAGTTTCTGGAACTGTTCTGAGGAAGTCGCTACAGAAAATATGCACGCTGATGAAGATGTGGAACAGAAATCTTCAATTGCAAATTTAATTGATTTTTTACCCTCACAAGTGGTGGTCAGCGAACGCAAAACAGTATCCAAGCCTAGCAGAATTTGCTAAGATTTATTTATCACCTCCCGGTAGCAGTGTATATAGCTGTTGCAATTTTTGTTTTTGACTGTGGTCATTTTTATTAATTATTCGGTAGCCGGTCGGCCGGCAGGAATCAAACTTCAAAAATAAAAAAAAACCAACGAAGCGATCGCAAACCACACAGGTGGTGGTTATTTCGGTAATGGCGGACTGCAGCGCCAACAACGAAAAAGACCAAAAGGGGGAAATTTGCAACAGGCAGCAGGTTGAGTGCTGCTCAGCTAGGGGTGGGTTTATGGTTAAAAAAAAAGAAAAAAATATACGGAAGTAGTAAATCTCAAAATAAGAATACACAAATGTATCCGTAGGCGCCACGCAATCTTTTTAGCTAAGAATTGCGAAACCTTAAAACAATGAATAAAAAAAACAACAAAAGTCGAAAGTCACGTTATAACGAGTATTTTATTGATCGCACTTTTTTTATGGACAAAGAAATTGAACGGTATAAACTGTTTACGGAGCACGACTAGCGGCAATTATAACTACCGTTAAGAGTGGGCCGCTATCGCTCGTCTTCCTGAACGATTGAAAATGATTTTTTTGTCTAGTGGGTTGCGTGTCCCGTTTGCCTTTCTTTTTTTGTTTTGATTTTTTTTTTAACTATATTGCGTTGTGATCAACAAAGAAGTGGCAGCCCCGATTCGACTTCTGTTCACTCAGACCATTGGTCACTCTCATAGACATTCGTCCATTACATCTACTCGGTTTGCGGGCCCAATATCTGGAGCTGGAGCGTGTAACCATGGCTTGGAGCACCGCTAGATCGCTCTTTCATACACTCAAGTGTGCCACTTTGAGTACCCAGATCCTCGGGGGAAATTTCCTTTGGCCTGAGTGCACATTTCCCCTGAATTATCTTGGGTTCAATTAAGCCCTTCTTTCACCGAATTTGATCCCTGAAGTAAGTCGAAGTGACAAAGAAAGTTCATTTTCTATTCATTTGCGATTATGAAAAGGGAACTAACTTGGCGTCTCCACAGGAAATATTCGAGGCAATAAATTGCCATTGTCATTGACATTGCTTTAAAATTTCCTAGTGTAAATGCTCAAGCAATGGCAATGGCAATATTGCCCGCCGGATAAAGGGCAATGATTGATTTCCATCGCAAAGGCAATGAATTTGATGTTCCAAAGTTTTCAAAATGGCGAAATGTGAAAAAAGAACGCATGGCAAAAAATAAAACTTGTTTAGACGAAGACTGTGGTAATATTGCATACAAATAATTTTTAAATATTAACTTACGTGTTCTTATTCTAGTCGATATATGCCAAAGCCGATGGCGTTCACTGAGGGATCGCTATGTTAACGAAACAAAAAAAAAACCGAAAAGTGGAAGTGCTCTGATTGAGGAAAGCCAGTGGAACTATCTTCCACTGCTTGAATTTTTAAGAGTTTACGTAACTCCTCCAAGGTAAACAGACTTGATGTTTTATATTATATTAAAATAACGTGCAAATATATTGTATTACAGAACTGTGCCGAATTATCCACGGTCCTCAACAATGCACTTCGAGTTTTTTTAACTTGGTAGAGGACATTGGCGAGGGACAACAAGTTTTAACATCCACACCAGATGTCAGCCAATCCTCACCAACAATATCTATAACATTGACTTCTAAAGGCCGGAAGAGTAAGCTGGAGAAGGCAACGGAGCGGTTCGATTTGCTAGTGGGAGCAGCAACAGAACTTCTGGCAAAAAGACCTGCAGCCTCCGCCAACAGTGATTTTTTGCGAGTCCTGGACGGATATCTGGCTAAGCTGTTTTTATTTAAGCAAAAATATAAGTAATATTTAATTGTAAAGAAGGTACTCCTTCAGTTGGTCACGCAATTTGAATGCGTCCTTGGACGCGTTGTTTGAGAAAATTCTCTTTGGCTTCTTTCATGGAACAGTTATTTGTTTTCGCTACAGGCCGTGAACTATTTCCTCGCAGTTGTATTGGTCGACGTAGTCTGGAGGAATGTAACTGTTATCATGCATCTTCACGAAATTGTGAAGTAAAACAGCTGCCTTCACAATTTTGTCCGCTGACGTCGGAGCCATATTTAGTGGGCTAAGTAATATTCTCCATTGGGACACTAAAATGCCGAATGCATTTTCAGTGACCCGCCTGGCGCTTGATAGACGCTTGTTGAATTTATCTCGATCCACAGTTAACTGCTCCCCTAATTAAATTTAAATGCGTTCGACTGTATTAATAAAAAAGAACTGGTAATGAAGCCAGTATTATAATTGGATACGGACGCATCAAAAACTTTCAAAAACAAAATAATGCGGAAACCTGACGTTACTATTCGGCAGCCACTGCTATTCTTATTCTGGTAGGCTGAGGTGGTAACTTCCGACCAAAGTTGGAGTGCCATAAAACAGCACCGTCGCTTTGTGAGCCATATGCGCCAATGTCGATGCCAGTAAAAGTGTAGTTGGCATCGCAGATGCCTAAAAGTATGATTGAATATCTGCCCTTATAATTATAAAAAAGGGACCCAGAATTCGGGGGGAAAGTGATGCTTATGTGTTTACCATCAATGGCACCCACACAATTTGGCAAATTCCACATATTGTAAAAATCATTGGAAATCTCTTTCCACTCAGTTTGGTTTGGAATTGACAAATATATATGGCCCAAGGTATTCCAAAGAACATCGTAGGTTTCGTTCACGATTCTTTTAACACTTGTGAGTCCCATTTTGAATACCATTGAAAACACCTGCTTGCTGCGTCCATGTGCCAAATATCTATAAAGTTTAAAATAGTAAACAAAGATAGCACGATTACAATATTAAATGTACACACAAAAGAGTCAAAAACAGCCTGCACTTAGCTGATATGACGGGTCTGTTGGAGTGCTTGGTTAACTTTTCTTTGACCAAGTTGAACAGCAAATCAAACACTTCCTTGTTCACTGCCACTTTAAATTGTTCCGCATCGTTATTGTATAGTTGGTTAAAGTTGAGAGCAAAAAATCCATGATGATCTCGGTACTCGAACAGCCCACGAACCCAAAACCGGCGACTATTATTACCTATGATTATTTTTAGATTCTCCAGGGCTTCTAATAAAATCAGTATCAAAATAATCATCGAAATGAACTCATCATCCATACTTGGTATTTTTAATAATTTTTTAAACTTCGCACAATTAAACAAAACAAATATTTCGCAGAACAGCTTGAAGAGAAAACACTCTCAGCAATAACAAAACGTCATCGGCTGTATTCTGCCAACGTATGATACGGATTCTATGGGACTGTCACTTCTGTCAAATACGTCAACGTCAACCTATCGGGTTCTATGGGCCGGAGCCTTTAGAAGCTATCATTGCTTCAACCAAAGAAGTACCGGAATCAGCTGATGTGTTTATACACCAGAGTTATGTTAGAAATTCAGACGTTAATTTCTGACAACATAACCGCACATTTCAGTTTCAATATAAATTCATCCCCACAATTGTCATCGACGCCTGTTTCATTTTGTGATACATCCCAACACTCCGAACAATTTCAGCTATCACCATCACCACTGTCTCCAGCAAAAGATATCCTCTCGGAAGCAATTTTATGCTCTGATACACAGTTCTGATAACTGCCGTATCGCGTACACTGAAAGAGAAAAATATAAATATGGAAACGCAAAGTGAAAACACTGGATTTTATTGTATTTTCTAATTTTATTGCATCATTTTTATATTTTTCTCCATTGGGAAGGTACATCTCCTTCCTACTTAACCTATCCCTTATTTTGTTAATAAACTTATAACAATTGTAGTTTTGTGTTTATATGCTATTGAAATTAAGTGGCAAGTTTTCTAAATTAATGTCCTCTTCGTTTATCGGACCCGTCACTTTACGGGCTAGGAAATTGTGAATAGCACAACAAGCTTTAATTATTTTGTCGCAATCCAGATGATTAACTTCGATAGGTTTGTGAAAAATCCGGAAACGGTTTGCTAGACGTCCAAACGTAGTTAAAGATTTTCTGATCGACCGACAAACATAAATTCCTATTATATGGCTTTATCAAAAAACTTGTTAAGCTAAACGCATCATCGCCGATGCGATGATTTACCAACGGTAAATCAATGTCAGAATTTTCATTGCGCAGCCTTGCTTAGCATCGTCGGGATTTGTGTTTTTTGTAGGTTATGACTAGGGAATTCAGAGTGGACATAGTCAATATACACGGGCTAAAAAGTAATCACTTTTCTGCGTACCTCTACGTCTGTAAGTACAGACCAGCTGTTTTGGCACTTAGTGAAACACAGGTAGATCCCCGCGCACATCTCTCAGATCACTCTGATCTGAAGCTACCTGGCTACGAACTAGTGCCATTATTCTTCTCTCACCGCGGTCTCGCGTAGTGATGTAGCTTACCAAACTCCACCACAATGTGATCCATGTTCCAATCCGGAATTCAACTTCATGTGGTTAAAATTCCATCTCCGTAAGCAAATTATCCACTACTGCTTTATTTACAGGCCCAAACTGGACAGTAATTCGACTTTTAACGAGTTTGATGCGCTGTCTGACTCCATTCAAAGAATTGTATGCCTGTGTCCTCATACTGAAATCGTTATTACGGGCGACTTCAATATACACAATTCTGGGTGGCTTCGACATTCTGGACAGACAACATCCGAAGGACGGTGAGATCTTCACTGCGGAAAACAACCTAACGCAGATTGTAAATTAGCCAACGCGAATACCAGACGTTGATACGAGTAGTCATACCGCCAACACCATGGACTTGTTTTTAACTTCTCACCCTGATAAGTACACCATTGATGTGCTCTCCTCTCTAGGCTCGTCGGACCATTGTGTCATATCAGCTAATTTCTCGTACACCGACCACACAGTTAGAGAAAAAATTCCTAAAAGAACCGTATAGCAATACGAGAAACCCAACTGGAGCGGACTTAACAGCTTCTTTAGGAAATTTAACTGGTCATTATGTTTCCTCGATAACGACGTGTATGCCGCTGCTGATATGATCACTGACACTATTCCCCTTGGAATGAAATCCTTCAACCCCAATCGGATTAAGTGTATCAGACCGAAAGAAAAGGCATGGCAAAAATACTACAAAGGTAGTAACAATTTTCGGTCGTTTGTCAAAAACATTAGAAATTCTGTCTCATCCTGTATCCCAACGCTCATCTCCAATGACATGCCAGGTGTCAGCTCTTTGGATAAGGCCAATCTGGTTGCTGCACACTTTGCGGCCAGCTCAACACTCCCAGATTGTGCTTTGTCTCCGCCTACACTTGAGTGCGTCGAATCTTCAATGGGACGAATCTTCTTTCGCACTCGTGTAGTAGCAAGAATACTTAAAGATCTCAAATTACATAAATCCGCTGGTCCAGACCGGCAGTACGGTTTTCGTAGCAACAGGTCCACTGCTGATTTGATGGCATGTCTCACCGAAAAGTGGAACCAAAGCGTACATCAATCTGGCGAAAGTAAGATAGTTGCACTTGATATTTCTAAGGCATTTGACAGAGTTTGGCATCAGGCTCTTTTGTCGAAAATTCGTGCTTTTGCTATCGACGATCCTCTTCTTCAATGGATTAGTAACTACCTTTCAGAACGTTGAATCCAAGGTTTCTTGGATTTGTAGTCTGACGTTCACAAAATAAATACTCGTGTGCCCCAGAGCTCCGTTCTGTCTCCGACACTCTTTTTAATATTTATTAACAATCTCTAGTCTGCCACTTCTGATCCAATATATTCCTTTGCTGACGATAGTAATCTCTGCTTTTCATATGCTTTTCATATTCGTTCTCGGACTCATGTCCCTGCTTAGCAGCGATGCTAAGCTCATTAAATTCCGATATGAACAGCTTAACTAATTGGGGAACTATCAACAGAGTGGAATTTAATGCTTCCAAATCTTAATGCTGTCTGGCACTTGAATCTTTGAAGCCGAAAAATTTTCCATTCTCGGTATATGTATTAGTGACAACTGACGTTAGAATGACCACATATTCGATGTCGCCAAAAATGTTGCGACATGAATCATCCAATGGAAAAACTGATATCCGCCAACTGGCTGCCACGAGTGTTGATATAAATTTGTGCCCGTTTTATCGCATTTTCCATGACTTTCCGCAAGATTTCCGGTGATAACTGTTCGCATTCCTGTCGAATATTTTCCTTAAGGGCTGCAATTGTCTGAGGCTTGTTGGCATAAACCCGCGACTTCAAGTAGCCCCAAAGAAAGAAGTCTGGGATGGTTAAATCGGGCAATCTTGCTGGCCATGCCAAATTGCCAAAACGGGAGATTACGCGAACAGGAAACGCTTCCTTCACAATATCCATTGTGGGTCTTGGCGTGTGTGTGGTTGCACCGTCTTCTTGAAACCACATGTTCACCAAGCCCCGCTCATCCAATTTTGACAGTAAGAAGTCGTTTATCGTTGCCCTGTAGCATTAGCCAATAACAGTGACCATATTGCCGATGGCGTCCTCAAAAAAATTCGGCCCAATCACTCCTCCCGCGTGAATTCCGCACCACAAAGTGGCTTTGAGTGGATGTAAAGGCTCTTCGTACGAATTTTCAGTGCCCCAGAAACGAAAATTTAGCTTAATGATGATTTTCGACACAAAATCGTCCCCTTCGTTGTTGAGATTGAGGATGGCTTTACAGTAATTCACACGCGACTGACGGTCAGGAGGCATTAATTGATTAACTGTTTGAACTTTGTACGAGAACATGTGTAAATCGAATAGCTAGGCGCCGGAATGTTTGCCCTGTTGGCGCTACACGATTAGGAAATCGACGTTGAAATTCACGCTGCGCTAACACCACCACACACCACCACAAAAACATCGACACAATTATTCCACGCTCTTGTATAGTATAGCGCTCCATTGCTTGTCTGTTTGTATACTGCAGCTGTCTAGTTCACAAATGTCAAATATGATTGACGTATGACGCCATTAGCAAAAATTATACCATCTTCCGCTAAGGTGATTAATTTTGCGTCACCTTGTATAACGCATTCATCCGCTCAAAATTGGAGTACAAAGCCAACTCCTAAAACTTCTTTGCACCTGCTACATAGGATTCAAAACTATGCCATAAAACTCATAGGTGATACTAATATCAGTCAGTCAATTGAAATTTTATCGCTATTTGTACCACCAGTGCTCCATTGAAATCACTGGTAGCATTCCGTCTCGGTATGAATGCTCTTCAGTATACCTTCAAGCTTACTTTCGGATGTAAATACGAGTACTGTAAAATATCGTGATTCGCTAATTAGCCGTACAACTCGCTTATGGAATGACCTCCCGAGCTCTCTATTTCCTGGTCGTTATAACTTGCAAACATTTAAGAACAATGTACGTCGGTACCTCTCATTCCTTCCTCCCTAAATTTCCTTCGCTCGCGTTGTGCACAAACATTTTAAGGGTACACAAATCCCTTGAGCGCATGCTCATTAAAAAAAAAATAAAAAATTGATGTTACTAAAATCAAGCACCGCAACAACAACTAGCAACGTTTGAACTTAGAAGAGTTATTGTTCAATGGTAGCGATTGAGAGATTGTAGCAGGTCGTTCCTGTTGCTTAGTTGTTGGTATAGCTGCAGTTTGATTTTTTCAGGAGGCTTCTGTTGTACAGGATTCCATCCATCAGGCGAACATTCTTCTGACCAGATTTAAGAAATTAGTGTATGGTCTTCTCAAAGGCACTACCACCTAATTTGATTACCTCGGCCAGTTAACCGTCAGGTCCAGCAGCTTTGTTAATATGCCTAAGGTCGTTACCAGACGTGGTGTCATATAGGCAATGGTTACTACCTAACCAAAGAAGTCCTTTTTTCATACTTAGAACATTGCTCATATGTCTTGTAGAGGAGCTTGTTGAAAAATTCTTTGGTGGCGTCAGAAGCTTAAGGCTTCTTGCCTTAATCCGCCACATTTGACAAATCTGCACTCGAGTAAGCGCTATTTCTATTCTTTATTGCAATCACCATAGTACCTATAGATATTACAGTTTATCATACTCGGCACATCCCATAGCATTTAATAGGCGGCAGTGATATCTGCGTGATTGCAGACCGGGGCCTCTGCTGATTGCATGGATGTACGTGACTCGTTAAGGGTCCGAAAATTGTACGTGCAGATCCGAATGTCGTTGTTACTTAATCGTTTGCCAGCGTCGTCACCAGTGGATTCGTTACTATCCCAGGTTATTAGCTGGTTGGTCACATTTTTTAGTCTCTTCCGCATAGGGTTGGGAGCTCTTTGAAGGCGTCAGCCAGTATATTATGCTTCTCGTCGAGCATGCACTTGCCGTTTTACGCTGCTTGAGTATGGATTTTCTGAGGCTGGTACCGTTGATTGCCAATTCAAACAATAGAATAGTCAGCAGTTTTCTGATCAATCCTCGCACAGATTCCTAAGAAAATGAGTAGGTCGCCCTTTAGCTAATTGGTGAAATAAAGTGGGCCTAAGGCCCATTATGAGACATTGGGTTTAAGCAAACACATATAGTATGTGGAGAGGAAACAGCAGCATTGTTTTGAGTTTTATACTATTGTTTCCTTGAGATAAAGTAGTGAAACCATAAAAATAACAAACAAACTTACATAAATGACACCCTTTTATGTACCGCATACCGTTTCATAAGGTAATTGGATTAAGTTAACCATTTCGTCGTACATTTATCTGTGCGTGGATGTTTAATGGCACAATCAACTAATACTTACGAGTACTCGGAAGTCTTAACGATAACTGGTTTTGGTCTAGCAAAATCTGGTAAAACCACAACAACGATCATCATGATAGATCACCATTGTTACAATTTGTTCGAGTACCCCAGTTGGGTAGTATAAATTTGGCAATCTAGCAGAATCGAATCAGTACCAAGTCAGTTGTCTTCTAGCCTACAACCAAACAAACCAACCAAAGTCAACAGAATGAAAGTAAGTCTGGAGAGATCTATTTTTTGGGATAGAAATTAATGTGAAATCTCACGATTCTTTGCAGTTCCTCGTGTGTTTTGTCCTCTTCTTCGCTGCCGCCCAAGCTGGACTTATTGCCGCTCCAAGCGCACTCACCTACTCAGCTGTTGCACCAGTTGCATATAGTGCTCCACTCGCCTACTCAGCACCTGTTGTCAGAACCTATGCTGCTCCAGCTGCCTATAGCGCTCCAACTGTGTACAGTGCTCCATTGGTTAATAGTGTCTACAGTGCTCCATCAGTCTATGCCGCCGCTCCAAGTCTATACACAACCCTTCTTAAGAAGTAGGGAGCCATCAGAAGAATGATTTGAACGGTTTTTTGTGATACACATGTATGGTGATGAATTTTGATTGAATAAAGATTTACACATTTTGATTTTGCAATTCGATATCTGCTGCCTTTCGTACTTTTAAGCCTTCATATTAACTAAACCAAAACCTCAAGATCTAATCTTCATTTTGCTACGATAGACTGAGGCAACAAAGCCCATTAATTGTTAAGAATCTGTTGCATTTCTCAGCTGATCCTAGCATTTCTTAGTCTGAACAACTGCATTCTCAATTGTTGGTCAACTTTTTAAGGATTTTCTGCTGTCAGACGTTGCAGAAGTCTTACATTTATGTGGAGCTTCTTACAATAATTTTCACTGATTTCAAAATTAGATTTTACCACTTTTGTCCAATAATAAGGGAGCAGTAACGTTATTGGTATAGTAACTGTCTCTATGAAGGTAACGTCTGGTTCGTAACACGGTTCCTTTCTTGCACGAAAAACTTCTACAATAGGTTCAGCAACATAGTCCACATGCCCTCAACTTGACTTAGGTGATACTTGTCAACATGAAAGTCCTAGAAAGGGTGGATATCAAGTCTTTCCTTGGCTTAATGACTTTAAGATTTCATCTGGCAGAGTTGAACACTTATACTTACACAGTTGAACGTCAGCTCTAGATGATCAGGAATACCAATATAGTAAATCGTACGTCATACGAAATAGGCTTTCAATCAGGATGATGCTGACTACGCTGTCTCATTATGTGGTTAAAACAATCACATTCTTCAACAAAACCAAGTATTCGGGTATTATCCTAGATTACAAACTTCTTTGGACTAAATAAGAACCATCAAAGGTCTTCAAGGCACTATCGGACTTCTGAGAGTACATGGGGCTTGTCACCCACGACCGTCCTTCCGATAAGATCAATTATATCTTACGCCTCAGTTGCCTGATGGAGCATCCTTGCACGAAAATATATCACTGACGCTTTAACCTGACTCCAAAGAATTATCTGTCTCGGCTGGATAGGAACTTTCCCTAACACGCCGGGCTTTGATCTTCTCCTTTTCCTTTACAAAAACAATAAATTTACTAAAATTAACCACATAAAATGAGACGCACAAAGCTATGACTAAAAAGCCATACGAAAAAAAAACAAAGCCTGGGAAAAAACAGACGTGATCGTCAGAATAAAACCTTCGATGAGCTAGCGAAGGTCTTACCAAAATATGACCCATCTGTGGTTTGGAGCAAGATCGAAATTATCCAGAAAGCAATTACATTCATCACAGACTTGCGGAAGAAACGAGAAGACTACTTGAAGGTGAAGAACGGCGAGCTTTTCAAGGAGTATGAGGACTTTGTGGATTGTTTGAAATTTTATCAAGACCGTCATGCTCAGTTGACTGAATTGCTGAGGAAGGCGAAAGTACCCTTACCAACGATAGTGCTGCCGCAATTACTTGTCAAAAAGCCAGAGTTGTTGTCAAATACAGCTGATAATGAGACAACTACTTCCCTACAGAAACCTAAAAAGCCCCGAACTTATAAAATAAAATACTTACCTGGAGTGCTGATGGAAAAGTAGGAAATCAAAAATCGAAACCAGCCCCAAGACGAGCAGCAAAAAAGAAGAGATTGCCAAAAGAGAAGCCATCAAAGCGAGGAAAATTGGTTCCTGTGGAAAGGAACCGATAAGAGAGCAGTCGGTTTCGCCAACAGCTGCGTTTCTTTTGTCATTTCATGTAGTCACGTCTTCGATGTTGAGTGGAAGAAATGTCGAAAACACCGACAACTCTGAAAGCCTTGAGAATCTTAACAACTTCTTTGCCACTGAGGAGTACAGCAAATTCTGTGATCAAAATCTTGCACCTGAGGAGAAGTCTTCTATGCCACTGTGTGCTTCCATGACGTGAAGTCTCTTACAAATGGCAAATCCATGACTTGCTTCACTGTGTCGGCGATAACTCGACCGAATTCGCCAAAGAAATCGAATGCTCATTGTGAGCACGAAGTGAATAAGACGCCATGGATCATTGAAAGCAGCAAACTTGTAAATTGTTTGCCGGCAAAATCATTTGATGACTGTTCGAGCTTTGGAAATATCAACTCCATGATAGGCAACACAGTAATGTGTTCATCCAACCATCAGGTATCTTCTGGTCAGCTACCAACAAAAAATGTCTCACTGCAAAGAGTGGAACACAGGACATCAGCTAGAATTGCCTTGGCTAAGTCAGGAAAGTGCCTTTCATCTTCATCGTTCACAGAGTCTACATTTCCCACGGTTACAGTCACGATGTCCAATGCTCCTAAATCAGCAATAGAATCATCCGTCAAAACCCATCACACAGCAGCACAAAGGAACTCCACTCACCCAAGAGCAAATTGGGCACTAAAATCAGCAGCACCAAATACATTATTAACTTCAATTCCGAGGTCAATAGATGGGCTTACTTCGAAAAGTTCGATAAACACCTCAACTGTACCAACCAAAACATCCGGTAGCTCAGAAGCAACGCTTACTTCAATCACTACTGCTGATACAACGGCCAAACCCATCAACAAACTACTCGCCACCTCGTACTTCTCTCCAACAAAAAGTTTCTTCTTCCTGCACAGAGTCCACAGCCTTAATTTCATCATCAGACCCTCTAATCTCTTCCACAACAAAAACATCAAAATCATCCTCCTTTGGCTTTCTTTCAATCAAAACGGAGATACCTTGGCTTCAAGCTTCAATCACAGCTGCAATTCCATTAAAATCCACAACTACGACATCTACCTGCAACTTAAATACGAATTTCACTTCATTTGACTTGGCATCGATTGTTTGTGAGCCCACTACCTCGACAAGCTTCACTGCGAACTGAACTGGTCACTTTGGTTCCAAAAACAGCTGGTCTGTACTTACAGACGTGAACGTACGCAGAAAAGTGATTACTTTTTAGCCCGCTTATATTGGCTACGTATACCCTGAATTCCCTAGTCATAATCACAGACAAGTACAGAAAACACAAACACCGATGATACTAAGCAAGGCTACGAAGTGAAAATTCTGACATTGATTTACCGGATCAAATTGTTGTAGGTGTTATGCCCTTACAACAATATGAAACAGTGCACCAACAAAATTTTCACTCACAACCCGCTATCCATCAGTTGTTACATACACTCAGCCACTGCCCGTACCGTATAGTAAATACGGTAACGGCAGTGATTGAGTGCAAGTAACAGTACTTCGACTAGGAGCGGGCGAGGTGGGATACCCGCACTGTGTGATATATTTTTTTTTTTGTCACTGCACTGCACTTTTTTTTATTTATTTTTTGCACACGCGCGGCGTTGTTTTTTTTGTTTTTTTTTTTGCACAGCACAGAACAATATTGCGAGTGCACTCGACGGAGGTCGACTCTGTACCTTGACTGGACTAATTCTTTTATAGCTCGCCACCCAGAAATTTCAGTTCGATTTGCAGAAAACGTGAAACGCACACGAGCGGCGGTGGATGAGCCGATGCTTAGAAGTTTTTTCGAAAACTTGGAAAACGAATTAAAGGACGTTCATCCCGAAAATATATGGAGTTTTGACGAAACCAATCTTACAGACGACCCAGGAAAAAAGAAAGTGATTGCCAAGAAAGGCTGTAAATATCCAGAAGTTATACGAAATGCGTCAAAAACCTCGGTTTCTGTTATGTTCTGTGGAAACGCCGCTGGAGAACTGATGCCGCCTTACGTAGTTTATAGAGCTGGTAAAATGTACACAACTTGGACTGAAAATGGTCCTAGGGGCTGCCATTACAATGTAAGTCCATCTGGATGGTTTAATGCGCATATTTTTATGGACTGGCTACAATATCAGATGCTGCCAAGACTTAAAAAGCTAGAAGCAAAAATAGTGCTGCTGTGTGACAACTTATCTTCGCATATAACTGTAGATGCTCTCCAACTGAGTCGCGAAAACCGGGTGCACCTTGTTTGTCTACCTCCCAACAGTACACATTTAACACAGCCGCTAGATGTTGCCTTTTATAGCATGGCAGAAGATGTTGTTAAAGTGGAAGGAGACTCCCGAAGGCATTCTTAACATAAACATACAAAAAGAAAACTTTCCACCAATCCTGTTAAAAATGATGACTACGATTGACGGAAGATCAAAAGAAAAACTATTATAACATCTGGTTTTCGGAAATGTGGAACATTTCCGCTGAATGTTAAGGAGGTTTTAAGCCGCATTCCGCGAAGTACTTGCAACGTGGAAATAGTTGAGTCAGCCTTTCTTAACACTCTTCAGAAAAGAAGGACCGAGGTTACAAAAATTGTGAAGAGCCGAATGGCTCTGAAAGTTCTACTCGTCATCAGGAGGAAGTTGGCGAAAATGAGCTCAATGCTACTCAACATATGGCTAGCACATCTCGCCATAGAACGGTCGAAGCCATGGATTTCGACGAAAATTCTTGCGACGATAATAATTTTGAAGATCTTGTTAACGAAGACGGAGCAGAAACCCAATTTGTTGATTTCCTAGAAGGAAAAATATCCCAAGGCGATGTTAAGTTGAATCTGGGGATGTTATTCGAGAGGTTGGCAAATTTGTGGCATTTTTGTACGAAGAAGAGATTTATCCCGGAGAAATAGTAGAACTTGACGAAGAGACTGTAAAAATCAACGCGATGGAAAAGTCTTTAAAACTATGGAAATGGCCCTCTCAAAGGGATGAATTAAGATACTCATGGACGGATGTTTTAGGCTCCATTCAACCTCCGAAAAAGGTTTCAAACAGAGGAACTTTCTCTGTAATTGAACTGCAATCTATGTTTGACTGTTGATTCTGAATGTTGACTGATGAATGAATTTTTACGATGATTGATGCTGCTTTTTGTACTCCTTTTATGTTTATTACCTTTTTTTCATGAAATCTATTTTGTTTAGTAAGCTATTATATATTATAAATTAGTTAAAAACCCAAACATGAATTTGAATTTCGTTAAAAGTTAAAAATGGATATTTTTTAATGTTAAAGATAAATATTGTTTAATGTTTTAATATAAATAAATAAAGTTTTTTAAGAAAAAAAATTGCCATTTGGTTTTTCTTTAAATAAAAAAAGTATGGAAAATAATCATCGGATCAATAGCTACGAAATCTGTTCACAACATTGCTCTAGCTCTTTAACTGCAGGCACAGTTACCCAAAGTTTCGGACAGAGCAAAGTAAAACCGTCCCTTGGATAACTTTGCCCCACTTTTAAGCCAGAAAAAAAAATATTATAAATTCTAATTTAAAACAATTTCAGGTCACATACGTATTCTTTAATATCTTCTATATAAAAGAAATAGGAATAGATATTATTAAAATAATTTTTAACCATTTTTAAAAGTTCTTTGTAAAAAAAACTGCAAAAACCGGAGCAAAGTAACCCCAGTTTACGGTTTAACTAAAAGATGGCGCTAGCGAAAAATACGCAGAGTATTAATTCGACACATACGTCATTTTGTTCGTCTGATATAAAAACATACACAAGTTGAGTCCGCCAAAAACTAGTGCCTTGACTTCATCGTTTAAAACTCTTCAGTCGAGCTTTGTGCCTGAAAAAGAACTTTTGCGGCACGCATTGCTTTTCTTATTTAATCAAAAGAAAAAGGCTGTTAAAAGTAGAGATGCCACGAATAGTAATTTTGCCGAATACCGAATATTCGCCTACGCTCACGGCCGAAGCGCCGAATATTCGGCGAAACTTAGTCGGTTTTGCGGGTGACATATAACTATGCCATGGACTTACTTGTTTCATTTGCATTTGTAACACGCATTATTTGTTGAGTGTGTACTGTCATCATTGTTCATTGTTCATCATTGTTCGTGGAAAGCTTGACGAAATGGCATCATTTCATAAAAAAATTACCTATTTGGGAATATTATGAAATTTGTAGTAAAGATAATAAACTGGCAGTTTGTTTGCTGTGTAACAGCAAAATCTAGCATGGTGGATAACGAAAGAAAGCAAATAAGTAAAATTATTATGAACATTATAATTAAGTAAGACTATTTTAGTTATTTTAATTATCTGCCCAGCGTAAATCTCAAGAAATCTCAATGAAAATGATAAAACCATTGATATACTCGTACATAAGAGTTTCTGGAACTGTTCTGAGGAAGTCGCTACAGAAAATATGCACGCTGATGAAGATGTGGAACAGAAATCTTCAATTGCAAATTTAATTGATTTTTTACCCTCACAAGTGGTGGTCAGCGAACGCAAAACAGTATCCAAGCCTAGCAGAATTTGCTAAGATTTATTTATCACCTCCCGGTAGCAGTGTATATAGCTGTTGCAATTTTTGTTTTTGACTGTGGTCATTTTTATTAATTATTCGGTAGCCGGTCGGCCGGCAGGAATCAAACTTCAAAAATAAAAAAAAACCAACGAAGCGATCGCAAACCACACAGGTGGTGGTTATTTCGGTAATGGCGGACTGCAGCGCCAACAACGAAAAAGACCAAAAGGGGGAAATTTGCAACAGGCAGCAGGTTGAGTGCTGCTCAGCTAGGGGTGGGTTTATGGTTAAAAAAAAAGAAAAAAATATACGGAAGTAGTAAATCTCAAAATAAGAATACACAAATGTATCCGTAGGCGCCACGCAATCTTTTTAGCTAAGAATTGCGAAACCTTAAAACAATGAATAAAAAAAACAACAAAAGTCGAAAGTCACGTTATAACGAGTATTTTATTGATCGCACTTTTTTTATGGACAAAGAAATTGAACGGTATAAACTGTTTACGGAGCACGACTAGCGGCAATTATAACTACCGTTAAGAGTGGGCCGCTATCGCTCGTCTTCCTGAACGATTGAAAATGATTTTTTTGTCTAGTGGGTTGCGTGTCCCGTTTGCCTTTCTTTTTTTGTTTTGATTTTTTTTTTAACTATATTGCGTTGTGATCAACAAAGAAGTGGCAGCCCCGATTCGACTTCTGTTCACTCAGACCATTGGTCACTCTCATAGACATTCGTCCATTACATCTACTCGGTTTGCGGGCCCAATATCTGGAGCTGGAGCGTGTAACCATGGCTTGGAGCACCGCTAGATCGCTCTTTCATACACTCAAGTGTGCCACTTTGAGTACCCAGATCCTCGGGGGAAATTTCCTTTGGCCTGAGTGCACATTTCCCCTGAATTATCTTGGGTTCAATTAAGCCCTTCTTTCACCGAATTTGATCCCTGAAGTAAGTCGAAGTGACAAAGAAAGTTCATTTTCTATTCATTTGCGATTATGAAAAGGGAACTAACTTGGCGTCTCCACAGGAAATATTCGAGGCAATAAATTGCCATTGTCATTGACATTGCTTTAAAATTTCCTAGTGTAAATGCTCAAGCAATGGCAATGGCAATATTGCCCGCCGGATAAAGGGCAATGATTGATTTCCATCGCAAAGGCAATGAATTTGATGTTCCAAAGTTTTCAAAATGGCGAAATGTGAAAAAAGAACGCATGGCAAAAAATAAAACTTGTTTAGACGAAGACTGTGGTAATATTGCATACAAATAATTTTTAAATATTAACTTACGTGTTCTTATTCTAGTCGATATATGCCAAAGCCGATGGCGTTCACTGAGGGATCGCTATGTTAACGAAACAAAAAAAAAACCGAAAAGTGGAAGTGCTCTGATTGAGGAAAGCCAGTGGAACTATCTTCCACTGCTTGAATTTTTAAGAGTTTACGTAACTCCTCCAAGGTAAACAGACTTGATGTTTTATATTATATTAAAATAACGTGCAAATATATTGTATTACAGAACTGTGCCGAATTATCCACGGTCCTCAACAATGCACTTCGAGTTTTTTTAACTTGGTAGAGGACATTGGCGAGGGACAACAAGTTTTAACATCCACACCAGATGTCAGCCAATCCTCACCAACAATATCTATAACATTGACTTCTAAAGGCCGGAAGAGTAAGCTGGAGAAGGCAACGGAGCGGTTCGATTTGCTAGTGGGAGCAGCAACAGAACTTCTGGCAAAAAGACCTGCAGCCTCCGCCAACAGTGATTTTTTGCGAGTCCTGGACGGATATCTGGCTAAGCTGTTTTTATTTAAGCAAAAATATACTCGTAAGTAATATTTAATTGTAAAGAAGGTACTCCTTCAGTTGGTCACGCAATTTGAACGCGTCCTTGGACGCGTTGTTTGAGAAAATTCTTTTTGGCTTCTTTCATGGAACAGTTATTTGTTTTCGCTACAGGCCGTGAACTATTTCATCGCCGTTGTTTTGGTCAACGTAGTCTGGAGGAATGTAACTGTTATCATGCATCTTCACGAAATTGTGAAGTAAAACAGCTGCCTTCACAATTTTGTCCGCTGACGTCGGAGCCATATTTAGTGGGCTAAGTAATATTCTCCATTGGGACACTAAAATGCCGAATGCATTTTCAGTGACCCGCCTGGCGCTTGATAGACGCTTGTTGAATTTATCTCGATCCACAGTTAACTGCTCCCCAAATTAAATTGAAATGCGTTCGACTGTATTAATAAAAAAGAACTGGTAATGAAGCCAGTATTATAATTGGATACGGACGCATCAAAAACTTTCAAAAACAAAATAATGCGGAAACCTGACGTTACTATTCGGCAGCCACTGCTATTCTTATTCTGGTAGGCTGAGGTGGTAACTTCCGACCAAAGTTGGAGTGCCATAAAACAGCACCGTCGCTTTGTGAGCCATATGCGCCAATGTCGATGCCAGTAAAAGTGTAGTTGGCATCGCAGATGCCTAAAAGTATGATTGAATATCTGCCCTTATAATTATAAAAAAGGGACCCAGAATTCGGGGGGAAAGTGATGCTTATGTGTTTACCATCAATGGCACCCACACAATTTGGCAAATTCCACATATTGTAAAAATCATTGGAAATCTCTTTCCACTCAGTTTGGTTTGGAATTGACAAATATATATGGCCCAAGGTATTCCAAAGAACATCGTAGGTTTCGTTCACGATTCTTTTAACACTTGTGAGTCCCATTTTGAATACCATTGAAAACACCTGCTTGCTGCGTCCATGTGCCAAATATCTATAAAGTTTAAAATAGTAAACAAAGATAGCACGATTACAATATTAAATGTACACACAAAAGAGTCAAAAACAGCCTGCACTTAGCTGATATGACGGGTCTGTTGGAGTGCTTGGTTAACTTTTCTTTGACCAAGTTGAACAGCAAATCAAACACTTCCTTGTTCACTGCCACTTTAAATTGTTCCGCATCGTTATTGTATAGTTGGTTAAAGTTGAGAGCAAAAAATCCATGATGATCTCGGTACTCGAACAGCCCACGAACCCAAAACCGGCGACTATTATTACCTATGATTATTTTTAGATTCTCCAGGGCTTCTAATAAAATCAGTATCAAAATAATCATCGAAATGAACTCATCATCCATACTTGGTATTTTTAATAATTTTTTAAACTTCGCACAATTAAACAAAACAAATATTTCGCAGAACAGCTTGAAGAGAAAACACTCTCAGCAATAACAAAACGTCATCGGCTGTATTCTGCCAACGTATGATACGGATTCTATGGGACTGTCACTTCTGTCAAATACGTCAACGTCAACCTATCGGGTTCTATGGGCCGGAGCCTTTAGAAGCTATCATTGCTTCAACCAAAGAAGTACCGGAATCAGCTGATGTGTTTATACACCAGAGTTATGTTAGAAATTCAGACGTTAATTTCTGACAACATAACCGCACATTTCAGTTTCAATATAAATTCATCCCCACAATTGTCATCGACGCCTGTTTCATTTTGTGATACATCCCAACACTCCGAACAATTTCAGCTATCACCATCACCACTGTCTCCAGCAAAAGATATCCTCTCGGAAGCAATTTTATGCTCTGATACACAGTTCTGATAACTGCCGTATCGCGTACACTGAAAGAGAAAAATATAAATATGGAAACGCAAAGTGAAAACACTGGATTTTATTGTATTTTCTAATTTTATTGCATCATTTTTATATTTTTCTCCATTGGGAAGGTACATCTCCTTCCTACTTAACCTATCCCTTATTTTGTTAATAAACTTATAACAATTGTAGTTTTGTGTTTATATGCTATTGAAATTAAGTGGCAAGTTTTCTAAATTAATGTCCTCTTCGTTTATCGGACCCGTCACTTTACGGGCTAGGAAATTGTGAATAGCACAACAAGCTTTAATTATTTTGTCGCAATCCAGATGATTAACTTCGATAGGTTTGTGAAAAATCCGGAAACGGTTTGCTAGACGTCCAAACGTAGTTAAAGATTTTCTGATCGACCGACAAACATAAATTCCTATTATATGGCTTTATCAAAAAACTTGTTAAGCTAAACGCATCATCGCCGATGCGATGATTTACCAACGGTAAATCAATGTCAGAATTTTCATTGCGCAGCCTTGCTTAGCATCGTCGGGATTTGTGTTTTTTGTAGGTTATGACTAGGGAATTCAGAGTGGACATAGTCAATATACACGGGCTAAAAAGTAATCACTTTTCTGCGTACCTCTACGTCTGTAAGTACAGACCAGCTGTTTTGGCACTTAGTGAAACACAGGTAGATCCCCGCGCACATCTCTCAGATCACTCTGATCTGAAGCTACCTGGCTACGAACTAGTGCCATTATTCTTCTCTCACCGCGGTCTCGCGTAGTGATGTAGCTTACCAAACTCCACCACAATGTGATCCATGTTCCAATCCGGAATTCAACTTCATGTGGTTAAAATTCCATCTCCGTAAGCAAATTATCCACTACTGCTTTATTTACAGGCCCAAACTGGACAGTAATTCGACTTTTAACGAGTTTGATGCGCTGTCTGACTCCATTCAAAGAATTGTATGCCTGTGTCCTCATACTGAAATCGTTATTACGGGCGACTTCAATATACACAATTCTGGGTGGCTTCGACATTCTGGACAGACAACATCCGAAGGACGGTGAGATCTTCACTGCGGAAAACAACCTAACGCAGCTTGTAAATTAGCCCACGCGAATACCAGACGTTGATACGAGTAGTCATACCGCCAACACCATGGACTTGTTTTTAACTTCTCACCCTGATAAGTACACCATTGATGTGCTCTCCTCTCTAGGCTCGTCGGACCATTGTGTCATATCAGCTAATTTCTCGTACACCGACCACACAGTTAGAGAAAAAATTCCTAAAAGAACCGTATGGCAATACGAGAAAGCCAACTGGAGCGGACTTAACAGCTTCTTTGGGAAATTTAACTGGTCATTATGTTTCCTCGATAACGACGTGTATGCCGCTGCTGATATGATCACTGACACTATTCCCCTTGGAATGAAATCCTTCAACCCCAATCGGATTAAGAGTATCATATCATACTACAAAGGTAGTAACAATTTTCGGTCGTTTGTCAAAAACATCAGAAATTCTGTCTCATCCTGTATCCCAACGCTCATCTCCAATGACATTCCAGGTATCAGCTCTTTGGATAAGGCCAATCTGCTTGCTGCACACTTTGCGGCCAGCTCAACACTCCCAGATTGTGCTTTGTCTCCGCCTACACTTGAGTGCATCGAATCTTCAATGGGACGAATCTACTTTCGCACTCGTGTAGTAGCAAGTATACTTAAAGATCTCAACATACATAAATCGGCTGGTCCAGACCGGCAGTACGGTTTTCGTAGCAACAGGTCCACTGGTGATTTGATGGCATGTCTCACCGAAAAGTGGAACCAAAGCGTACATCAATCTGGCGAAAGCAAGATAGTTGCACTTGATATTTCTAAGGCATTTGACAGAGTTTGGCATCAGGCTCTTTTGTCGAAAATTCGTGCTTTTGCTATCGACGATCCTCTTCTTCAATGGATTAGTAACTACCTTTCAGAACGTTGAATCCAAGGTTTCTTGGATTTGTAGTCTGACGTTCACAAAATAAATACTCGTGTGCCCCAGAGCTCCGTTCTGTCTCCGACACACTTTTAAATATTTATTAACAATCTCTAGTCTGCCACTTCTAATCCAATATATTCCTTTGCTGACGATAGTAATCTCTGCTTTTCATATGCTTTTCATATTCGTTCTCGGACTCATGTCCCTGCTTAGCAGCGATGCTAAGCTCATTAAATTCCGATATGAACAGCTTAACCAATTGGGGAACTATCAACAGACTGTAATTTAGTGCTTCCAAATCTTAATGCTGTCTGGCACTAGCATCGTTGAAGCCGATAAATTTTCCATTCTCGGTATGTGTATTAGTGACAATTGACGTTAGAATGACCTCATATTCGATGTCGCCAAAAATGTTGCGACATGAATCATCCAATGGAAAAAATGATATCCGCCAAGTGGCTGCCACGAGTGTTGATATAAATTTGTGCCCGTTTTATCGCATTTTCCATGACTTTCCGGTGATAACTGTTCGCATTCGAATATTCTCTTTAAGGGCTGTGATTGTCTGAGGCTTGTTGGCATAAACCCGCGACTTCAAGTAGCCTTAAAGAAAGAAGTCTGGGATGGTTGAATGGGGCAATATTCCTCGCCATGCCAAATCGCCAAAAGAAATTACGCGACCAGGAAACGCTTCCTTCACAATATCCATTGTGGGTCTTGGCGTGTATGTGGTTGCACCGTCTTATTGAAACCACATGTTCACCAAGCCCCGCTCATCCAATTTTGACAATAAGAAGTCGTTTATCGTTGCCCTGTAGCATTAGCCAATAACAGTGACCATATTGCCGATGGCGTCCTCAAAAAAATACGGCCCACTCACTCCTCCCGCGTGAACGCCGCACCACACATTGACTTTGAGTAGATGTAATAGGTCTTCGTGCGAATTTTCAGTGCCCCAGAAACGAAAATTTAGTTTAATGATGATTTTCGACACAAAATCGTCCCCTTCGTTGTTGAGATTGAGGATGGCTTTACAGTAATTCACACGCGACTGACGGTCAGGAGGCATTAACCAATTAACTGTTTGAACTTTGTACGAGAACATGTGTAAATCGAATAGCTAGGCGCCGGAATGTTTGCCCAGTTGGCGCTACACGATTAGGAAATCGACGTTGAAATTCACGCTGCGCTAACACCACCACAAAAACATCGACACAATTATTCCACGCTCTTGTGGAGTATAGCGCTCCATTGCTTGTCTGTTTGTATACTGCAGCTGTCTAGTTCACAAATGTCAAATATGATTGACGTACGACGCCATTAGCAAAAATTATGCCATCTTCCGCTAAGGTGATTAATTTTGCGTCACCTTGTATAACGCATTCATCCGCTCAAAATTGGAGTACAAAGCCAACTCCTAAAACTTCTTCGCACCTGCTACATAGGATTCAAAACTATGCCATAAAACTCATAGGTGATACTAATATCAGTCAGTCAATTGAAATTTTATCGCTATTTGTACCACCAGTGCTCCATTGAAATCACTGGTAGCATTCCGTCTCGGTATGAATGCTCGTCAGTATACCTTCAAGCCCACTTTCGGATGTACGAGTACTGTAAAATATCGTGATTCGCTAATAAGCCGTACAACTCGCTTATGGAATGACCTCCCGAGCTCTCTATTTCCTGGTCGTTATAACTTGCAAACATTTAAGAACAATGTACGTCGGTACCTCTCTTTTCTTCCTCCCTAAATTTCCTTCGCTCGAGTTGTGCACAAACATTTTAAGGGTACACAAATGCTCATTAAAAAAAAAATAAAAATTTGATGTTACTAACATCAAGCACCGCAACAACAACTAGCAATCTTCTTGTCCTCTATGAGCTACTGCACAAAGCCCATAAATTCGCCGTTGATTTTTTTTAGAAGAGTTATTGTTCAATGGTAGCGATTGAGAGATTGTAGCAGGTCGTTCCTGTTGTTTAGTTGTTGGTGTAGCTGCAGCTTGATTTTTTTCAGGAGGCTTCTGTTGTACAGGATTCTATCCATCAGTCGAACATTCTTCTGAGCAGATTTAAGAAATTAGTGAATGGTATTCTCCAAGGCACTACCGCCTAATTTGATTACCTCGGTCAGTAAGCAGTCAGGTCCAGCAGCTTTGTTAATATGCCTAAGGTCGTTACCAGACGTGATGTCATATAGGCAATGGTTACTAACTAACCAAAGATGTCCTCTTTTTATACTTAGAACATTGCTCATATGTCTTGTAAAGGAGCTTGTTGAAAAATTCTTTGGTGGCGTCGGAAGCTTAAGGCTTCTTGCCTTAATCCGCCACATTTGACAAATCTGCACTCGAGTAAGCGCTATTTCTACTCTTTATTGCAATCACCATAGTACCTATAGATATTACAGTTTATCATACTCGGCACATCCCATAGCATTTAATAGGCAGCGGTGATATCTGCGTGATTGCAGACCGGGGCCTCTGCTGATTTCATGGATGTACGTGACTTGTTAAGGGTCCGAAAATTGTACGTGCAGATCCGAATGTCGTTGTTACTTAATCGTTTGCCAGCGTCATCACCAGTGGATTCGTTACTATCCCAGGTTATTAGCTGGTTGGTCACATTTCTTAGTCTCTTCCGCATAGGGTTGGGAGCTCTTTGAAGGCGTCAGCCAGTATATTATGCGTTTTACGCTGCTTGAGTAAGAATTTTCTGATGCTGGTACCGTTGATTGCCCAATTCAAAGTCAGCAGTTTTCTGATCAATCCTCGCACAGATTCCTAAGAAAATGAGTAGGTCGCCCAACAACAAACTTACATAAATGACACCCTTTTATGTACCGCATACCGTTTCATAAGGTAATTGGATTAAGTTAACCATTTCGTCGTACATTTATCTGTGCGTGGATGTTTAATGGCACAATCAACTAATACTTACGAGTACTCGGAAGTCTTAACGATAACTGGTTTTGGTCTAGCAAAATCTGGTAAAACCACAACAACGACCATCATGATAGATCACCATTGTTACAATTTGTTCGAGTACCCCAGTTGGGTAGTATAAATTTGGCAATCCACCAGAATCGAATCAGTACCAAGTCAGTTGTCTTCTAGCCTACAACCAAACAAACCAACCAAAGTCAACAGAATGAAAGTAAGTCTGGAGAGATCTATTTTTTGGGATGGAAATTAATGTGAAATCTCACGATTCTTTGCAGTTCCTCGTGTGCTTTGTCCTCTTCTTCGCTGCCGCCCAAGCTGGACTTATTGCCACTCCGAGCGCACTCACCTACTCAGCTGTTGCACCAGTTGCATATAGTGCTCCACTCGCCTACTCAGCACCTGTTGTCAGAACTTATGCTGCTCCAGCTGCCTATAGCGCTCCAACTCTGTACAGTGCTCCATTGGTTAATAGTGTCTACAGTGCTCCAGCAGTCTATGCCGCCGCTCCAAGTCTATACACAACCCTTCTTAAGAAGTAGGGAGCCCTCAGAAGAATGATTTGAACGGTTTTTTGTGATACACATGTACGGTGATGAATTTTGATTGAATAAAGATTTACACATTTTGATTTTGCAATTCGATATCTGCTGCCTTTCGTACTTTTAAGCCTTCATATTAACTAAACCAAAACCTCAAGATCTAATCTTCATTTTGCTACGATAGACTGAGGCAACAAAGCCCATTAATTGTCCTGACTTGGCATTATGTGAAATTGCACGTTTTCGTCAAGATTCTGTTGCATTTCTCAGCTGATCCTAGCATTTCTTAGTCTGAACAACTGCATTCTCAATTGTTGGTCAACTTTTTAAGGATTTTCTGCTATCAGACGTTGCAGAAGTCTTACATTTATGTGGAGCTTCTTACAATAATTTTCACAGATTCCAAAATTAGATTTTACCACTTTTGTCCAATAATAAGGGAGCAGTAACGTTATTGGTATAGTAACTGTCTCTATGAAGGTAACGTCTGGTTCATAACACGGTTCCTTTCTTGCACGAAAAACTTCTACAATAGGTTCAGCAACATAGTCCACATGCCCTCAACTTGACTTAGGTGATACTTGTCAACATGAAAGTCCTAGAAAAGGTGGATATCAAGTCTTTCCTTGGCTTAATGACTTTAAGATTTCATCTGGCAGAGTTGAACACTTATACTTACACAGTTGAACGTCAGCTCTAGATGATCAGGAATACCAATATAGTAAATCGTACGTCATACGAAATAGGCTTTCAATCAGGATGATGCTGACTACGCTGTCTCATTATGTGGTTAAAACAATCACATTCTTCAACAAAACCAAGTATTCGGGTATTATCCTAGATTACAAACTTCTTTGGACTAAATAAGAACCATCAAAAGTCTCCAAGGCACTATCGGCTTTCTGAGAGTACATGAATTATACAAAGAATTATCTGTCTCGGCTGGATAGGAACTTTCCCTAACACGCCGAGCTTTGATCTTCTGCTTTTCCTTTACACACACAATAAATTTACTAAAATTAACCACATAAAATGAGACGCACAAAGCTATGGCTATAAAGCCACCCGAAAAAAACAAAGCCTGGGAAAAAGACAGACGTGATCGTCTGATTAAAACGTTCGATGAGCTAGCGAAGGTCTTACCAAAATATGACCCATCTGTGGTTTGGAGCAAGATCGAAATTATCCAGAAGGCAATTATAGTCATCACAGACTTGCGGAAGAAACGAGAAGACTACTTGAAGGCGAAGAACGGCGAGCTTTTCAAGGAGTACGAGGACTTTGTAGATTGTTTGAAATTTTATCAAGAACGTCATGCTCAGTTGACTGAGTTGCTGAAGAAGGTGAAAGTACCCTTACCAACGATAGTGCTGCCGCAATTACTTGTCAAAAAGCCAGAGTTGTTGTCAAATACAGCTGATAATGAGACAACTATTTCCCTACAGAAACCTAAAAAGCCCCGAACTCGTTCGAAAAAGAACGATGCAGATACTAAGAAGACCGAGAGAACTAAAGTGGAGGTCGGCAAAAGTTTAAAGAAGAAAAGAACGGAGGAAGTTATTACTCCAAGTTCACCGAAATCTACTTCGGTTGAGGTAGCAACAAAACCAACGGCAATCATAACAGCATTCTCTCGTGAAGAAACTTTAGTTCCAGTGCAATCTCAGTCGCAGTCTCAGTCACCTCCTCTTGTGCCTGCCAAGCCGGTCATGGTTCGCGTTCGAAGAGCAAAAAAAAAACAACAGAAGACTGAAACGTGTTCCTAAGACATCCATACGAATGCGATTCACGCATCCGGATAAAATACTTACCTGGAGTGCTGATGGAAAAGTAGGAAATCAAAAATCGAAACCAGCCCCAAGACGAGCAGCAAAAAAGAAGAGATTGACAAAAGAGAAGCCATCAAAACGAGGAAAATTGGTTCCTGTGGAAAGGAACCGATAAGAGAGCAGTCGGTTTCGCCAACAGCTGCGTTTCTTTTGTTATTTCATGTAGTCACGTCTTCGATGTTGAGTGGAAGAAATGTCGAAAGCACCGACAACTCTGAAAGCCTTGAGAATCTTAACAACTTCTTTGCCACTGAGGAGTACAGTAAATTCTGTGATCAAAATCTTGCACCTGAGGAGAAGTCTTCTATGCCACTGTGTGCTTCCATGACGTGAAGTCTCTTACAAATGGCAAATCCATGACTTGCTTCACTGTGTCGGCGATAAATCGACCGAATTCGCCAAAGAAATCGAATGCTCACTGTGAGCAGGAAGTGAATAAGACGCCATGGATCGTTGAAAGCAGCAAACTTGTAAATTGTTTGCCGGCAAAATCATTTGATGACTGTTCGAGCTTTGGAAATATCAACTCCATGATAGGCAACACAGTAATGTGTTCATCCAACCATCAGGTATCTTCTGGTCAGCTACCAACAAAAAATGTCTCACTGCAAAGAGTGGAACACAGGACATCAGCTAGAATTGCCTTGGCTAAGTCAGGAAAGTGCCTTTCATCTTCATCGTTCACAGAGTCTACATTTCCCACGGTTACAGTCACGATGTCCAATGCTCCTAAATCAGCAATAGAATCATCCGTCAAAACCCATCACACAACAGCACAAAGGAACTCCACTCACCCAACAGCAAATTGGGCACTAAAATCAGCAGCACCAAATACATTATTAACTTCAATTCCGAGGTCAATAGATGGGCTTACTTCGAAAAGTTCGATAAACACCTCAACTGTACCAACCAAAACATCGGGTAGCTCAGAAGCAAAGCTTACTTCAATCACTACTGCTGATACAACGGCCAAACCCATCAACAAACTACTCGCCACCTCGTACTTCTCTCCAACAAAAAGTTTCTTCTTCCTGCACAGAGTCCGCAGCCTTAATTTCATCATCAGACCCTCTAATCTCTTCCACAACAAAAACATCAAAATCATCCTCCTTTGGCTTTCTTTCAATCAAAACGGAGATACCTTGGCTTCAAGCTTCAACCACAGTTGCAACTCCATTAAAATCCACAACTACGACATCTACCTACAACTTAAATACGAATTTCACTTCATTTTACTTGGCATCGATTGTTTGTGAGCCCACTACCTCGACAAGCTTCACCTTTATTCAATCTACTTCAAAGTCTTCCGGACCGGCAATGGTCGAAACTGCGAACAAACAAAACGTATCCAATCTCTTCCTTCCTTATGAGGAAGTGCAATACACGCCAACTTTTACATTTTCATTAACAAAACCAACAGACAGTCACGTTTACTCATCCTCTTGGAAGTCGGACAAGCCCAAAGACATTTCCGATCAAATCTTTTACGACTGTGAACAGAGTAAACCTCAACAGAAGTCTCATGTCAACTGGATGACGTCGCCAGCACCCGACTACGCCGCAGCGCCTACAACCCTTCGATTAGCTCCAATCGACTTTGGAAATCAATTTCCCACCGCATCAAACTTTGATTTCACATTCAGCTGTAGGAAGGATTCTTACGATGATGAAAACCAGTTCATGAACTGGTCACTTTGGTTCCAATGAAGCTCCGCCAAATAAAACTGTGAAACAAATCTTTTCTGTCAGTCAACTTGTGGACCAAACGCCACCTCAGTAGTCATCTAACCTGAAGAAATCCTTGCCCAAATCTCCTCCGAAAAGCACTCCAGTAAAACAGACTTTCTCCAACACCTATTCCGCAAATAATAGCAAGGAAAGATAATCGCTTAACCAATACGACCAGCTTCTACAATTCTGATGCCTTAAGCACCCAGTCCGACTACCACAATTCAAGTAATTACTTCTACAACTATACGGATACTCAGAGCTGTTTGCAACCGGAACAAGACTACTTGGGTGCTGCTGGAAGTAGCTGTTCTGCGTCAGCCACAGTAAAATCTACCTCAATTCTCCCGCCACCAGAAAGTGCTGCCGTACTTCCAGCATCTGTGCTACCACCGTTTGACTCCACAACTACTCCTTCGACGACAAATTACCTTGCACACTCTATTTCATCGATTGCAAATGATCCCTACGACCCCACATATTTCCCCAGCAGTAATTATAATCACGCAACCACGTCAAATTGGAATCACGCGTCCACAAAGGGTTCTAACACAAATTCCTACAATCAGAGTCAGCTACCCTCTGTAGCGGTATATGGCGGGACCGTGGAACCTTCAACAAACGTCTCAAACAACTTAACAAATTTTAACTTGAGCTCCATTTGCCCCGAGATCGACGACAAGGACGGCTCTAATGGCTGGTAGATTGTGTGTTTGTCTTGTAAAACTTTTCAGTTTGGTTATTTGTATGAAAAAAAAAAATTCTAGGAGTTCAGCGGCCTTTCCACGTTTCGTGATGGGGCACTACAATGTGCTGGACATAAATGATACAACATCCTGCGGTGGTGACGCCACCGCGGAACACTACCTCTGTGAATTTCCGGCTTACGCTCGCATTAGGCCGCCGGTACTTGGCCCTGGTGGGTGTTGGTACTGTAGGACCATTTATCACTGAAGCGCTTATTCGAAAAATTCCATTAAAAGGAACTTACAAGGAGTACAGTGAAATACTTCTTTCTCTGATGAGACAGAAAAAAAAACTTAAGTGATCGTTGATCCTAGTTGAATTTTCGAGATGTCATTCCAGAACCTGTGCACCAAATTAAGGCTCCTGTTGTAGTTAGTAGGAGTGTAAGTCAAGTTCAACTGAATTCAAACTAAAACTGGACTTACTCAATTATGTACAATGTTGTAGATTTTGAGAAAGGATTTTCGTGATTAGAATAACTGTGCACCTTCAATTAATCATTATTTATCACATCAATATATTCGAACGCAACAATCTGAAGAACTGTGTTTTCCATGTCGAATTCAGGTTTCAATCTGAACAAAAACCCGGATCCTGCAGAGAATTGTTAAACTCTTCGCACGGAGGAGATATAGAAAGAGAAAAAAAAACCCAAACTTACCCAGGAAGCTAATTAATGTCGCTTATCCCCAAAAGCTTATGAAATTTCCACCTCATTCTATCAAAATGTTTTTCGATGACATTCCTTCACCGAAAGATACAATTTTTTAATTTTTTTTTGTCTCCGAATAGTCGTCGGATAGACAACAATCAGTTGTGGTAAAAAAATTACTCGTTGTATTGAAACCAGTTACTCTTTGGATTACAATTACTTTTTGTGTAACTAATCAGCGCCTATCGCTTCGTCGTCACGGAAGTTCAAAGAACCGATTTCGCAGTTGGAGTACGAATTTGGGAGGTCGATATACGCGTACGGATATACGACTATGAGTATTATCCATATACCCACTTGAATTGGACATCTGGTTATGATACCAGATCGACATGACCGGATTACACTTAGTGTGTAGTTAATCTCCTCCTTCATACGCACCGAAAATAGACAACAGCGAGTGTGACAATTAAGGTATGCTCCCAGACAAGTGTTTGGGTGCTTTGTTAAGATCCGGTTCTCTGTTTTGTAGGTTCAAGATGTAGAGCTATTCCGAAATTGAGCCACTATAAAACAGAATTAATTTGAATGGTTAGACATCAGTGACTTTTCAGTTGTCTAAGAAATCACAACAACCAAAACCATCAACATGAAAGTGAGTTCGAAGAAGTGACCATTACCTGACAGAATACAATTAAACTCTTCATTTTATAAATTTCAGTTCCTCTTGTGTCTCGTCCTTTGCTTCGCTGCTGCCCATGCTGGACTTATTGGTGTTCCAAGTGCTGTGTCATATGCTTCACCTTATGCCTCAGCGCCAGTTGCTTCAGTTTATAGCTCTGGATTGTCCTATGCTGGATATCCAACAGCCTACTCGACATTGGGTGCTCCATTGGTAAAGACGTATGCTGCTCCATCTGTGTATGCCGCTCCATCAGTATACTCCGCCCCATCAGTATACGGCGCTCCTTCAGTATATGCCGCTCCAAGTGTATACTCCACTTTGTTGAAAAAGTAGGCAGTGAAGAAAATGGGAAATTTCTGTTGATAATAATGCCATGAATAAATTTTGAATTGTCTTTTATTAAATTGTTGCATTTATATTTCCTGTTACACTCAATAGGTTTCTAGCTGATCTGCAGCATCAGCGTTGAAGTTTTCTTAATGAGGTATGTCATAAGCGGTGTGACTTGGCATGTGTCATACATAAGTTTATTTGGATACCATTTTTTATCTGGTCTTCTATACCGTTTCAGTAGCTGTTGCTACAACGACCGGTAGTACATATGCAGTCCTACCAAGAGCTGTTTCAACATTCGCCAGCACCGTAAATGCATCGACGGTGTTAAATTCAGTGCAATTTACGAATGTAAGTATATCCATAAATGCTACCTCTGCCGCCGCAGCACAAAGGGGTCCTCCGGCAAACGATGTTTCTACCGCTACAT
This sequence comes from Volucella bombylans, assembly GCA_949129095.1. Classification (NCBI taxonomy): domain Eukaryota; kingdom Metazoa; phylum Arthropoda; class Insecta; order Diptera; family Syrphidae; genus Volucella; species Volucella bombylans. The sequence continues at coordinate 62,366,575 of OX422143.1, read as the reverse complement.
CCCACAACGAGATCATTTTCGATGCAATGCAAAAATAGATTGCTGCATTGGAAAATCAGCTAAGGGAAAGTGACCTTCAATGATACTCAAAGAAGCCGTACAGAGTATGACAGCCGCATGTGTCTCACTCGGATCCACGTTGAATAGATTATTCCCGTCAGTCACCACTACAGTTGCAAGGCCTCCTTATACATCTCTATCGCCAGCCAACAACGGTCCAATAAATTCTTCACGTACGTCACCACCGGAATATTTTCCGAACTATTTTATAAATATCCAACGTCATCGGTTTATACAGCCTGCCAGTGACAAGTTACGGATGTACGAATGTGAATGTTGGAGAAATACATCATACTCGTGCTGGAAGTCTGCCTTGCGATTATCATACCGCCACAGGGAACCCACCATCACAAGCCACCGTCCTCGCCTTCTGTCGATACTGCTATCTATATGCAGAGCAATAGGAACTCCATGGTACTTCGCAAACTTCAAGATCTTCCAAATTTTAGTGGACACCCTGAAGAATTGTCAGTCTTTTACACCACGTATGGCCATCAACCGCCGCCTACAGTTGCACCAATCTAGAGAATAACTAGCTCTTAAACAAATGCCTCAGTGGTGAGGCACGAGAGACAGTAAAGTCTCTACTTATCCAATGAGCAACCGGTTGGAGTGGGCAACGTGTGCTGCGCAAATACGACCGTAGCCTACAATTGTGAATTTCAGTGATTGGTTGAGTGATCTAGTGCAGCTGATATGTTCTGTGCAAGATAGTGAATGCAGAGAGACAAAACGTCGCATGACTGTATTGCGTACAGACAAGGGGAAAGCCACGTTTGAAGTTCCCTTTGTATCAAGGACAACATAAACCCATTGAGTGTAAGCAGGTTATCGACGCCACAGTGCCTGAAAGGTGGTCGAAATTTAAAGATTTTCGGTTGTGTTTTACATGTCTGATGACGGGACATTCAATACGTAACTGCAACAACAAGAGTTCGTATCCAGTCAACGGATGTCAGAAGAGATATCACAGGTTGCTCCATGAATTTACGATCATGGAACCAGACCCACGCCACCAAAAGTCACGGGAAGACGATGGCAGAGAAGCAGTTGCTAGTTGCGTAGGCAGAAACGTTTTGGCAGTGCGTGTGCTGCCAGTCACACTTTATGCCCAACACGAATCCATCAACACTTATGCTTTGCTAGATGAGGGCTTATCACTTACTATGTTGGACAACACTTTGGTGAAAGAGCTGGGTCTATGAGGCCAACAGCAGCAGTTGGATAGGTGGGATAGAAGCCAAGGAAACTACAGTGGTAGAGGACTTGTACGTCAGTGAAACTGGGTTAAGAAAAAGCCACAGGCTAAGTAACATACCTACACAAAGCCTGAGTAAATGGGAGCTTGGCAGCGATACAAGCTGCCTTAAAAAATTTTCGACGCAGCCTTATACCAACGCTGAGCCTATACTGTTAATCGGGTTTGATCACTGCCACTTGGGACTGCCGACGGACTTTTTGCGAATTAATCAAACGGAACCGTATGCTGCGCACACGGAACTGGGTTGGGTAGTATTTGGGCCAACTAAGAAGATCAATCGTACGACAACATCATGTCTTCTGACCACTACATCTAATGGAGCACTGCACTCACTGTTTGCCGAGTATTTCGATATTGAAAACTTTGGAGTGAACGGATCACCTCCAATTGAAAGGAAAGCTGACTCTCGTGCCAGAGATATTCTGCAATCAACGACAGAAAAGGTCAAAGGAAGATATCAAACTGGATTGTTGTGGGAAGGCCACGACGTGAAATTGCCTAACAGCTACGCGATGGCATTGAAACGTTTAATTGCCATAAAGCGCAAGATGTAGCGAAACGTGGACTTTGCAGTCGCCTATAGTTCCATCATCAAAGCATATGACAACAAAGGCTATGCTCGTAAACTGAAACCGATTGAAGCAGCCAGTATTGGAGCCAAGACATGGTACTTGACACATGTTGCAAACACCAAATGCAAAATCTTTTCATTGGCATTCAGCCATTTTTTTTTGACTTTTCCTTTTTTTGACATTTCCTTTTTTGCTTTTTACTTACTTCGTTCATGAGATTGTTTCACACGCGGTAGTTTTCAATCCACTAAAATCAACTTAATCTAGAGTAAATTTGGTTTTTCTTTTTTAATAATTTTGATAAACTTTAATTTGTAATTTTATCGTAATAAATTGATAATTGTGAAAGCTAAAAAGGAGTTCTTTCTGCTACGAATTGACGCCCCACGAGTCGTCTCAACATTGGTGCCTCCTGTGAGGAACTCTTAAGCGGCTTTCAATCATCGCTCTCATCATTTTACCGAACAACAAAATACGAGGTAAGTGCATGTTCAATAGTAGATAGTCAGTTATAAAATGGCTGCGAAGTCCGTAGCGTCAACTGCACCCCCTGAGGACAATACCGTAACCTCCGACCAAAAAGCTCGACTGCTCGTCAACGAACAGCTTCGTCTTGTGGAAGTAGTAAAACGGAATTGGACGAATTACCAAAAGGATGGTCCGAGTCGTCGCACTCTCCATCATTTCGCCATTCGTCTTGGCAACTTGCAAGACATTCGCGGCGAATTTCGGGTAAACAATCGGCAGCTAAGTCAACTCGCCACGCACAAAATAGTTAAATCAGATTATTTCGATGACCAGGTAGAAGAGTTATTTGAAGAAAGTTACATCGACGTCTTCGCATCAATCAAAAACGAACGCGATAAACACCATCCGCCACAGCCTTCAGCGACAACGTCGTCTGCCGAAATATCAGCGATCGTACCACCTCCAATGATTCGGCAATAGCGAGAAGTACCACTCCCAGATGTGAAACTTCCAGTCTTCAGCGGCGAATATACAGAGTGGTCAGCATTCAAGAAATTATTTATGTCATGGATCCATAATAGTCAACAGTTTTTCGACCAGCAACGTCTGTAGTACCTAAAGGGTCATGTAAGCGGAGAAGCAGCTGACGATAGTAGACACAGTTATTGGAGACAACTTTGCTATCGCTTAGCAAGCACTAACTGATATATAGGAAAACAACAAACTGATTTTTTACCACTATATGCAGATTTTTGACAAGCAAGCCATTGTATTTAAGGACGACCCTTCCGCATTTCGGAGCTTTATCCAATCGACGAAGAAAATCGATTATTAGTATTACATGCTGAAAAAATGACCTGCCAATATTCGTGTGGAGTTTATCATGAAAATCGAAAGACAAAAACACTTCCAACATTTAAGAATCTTTGTACGCTGTTAGAAGAACATTATCAGATGATGATTACGTCGTCATCTCTTGTGAACTCACACAGTTTATCATCAAAAAACGAACACAACAAGACTCACACTCCCGTTCGATCTTTATTAGTGGAAAAGAAACAAATACCTAAAGCAATCTGCTTGTACTGTAAAAATGATAATCACTTTCTTCGTCGATGCCCTCCATTCCTTCAGTTGAGTTTAGTTGAAAGAAAATCAGTCGCGGAGAAGCTAAAGGTTTGCTTTAATTGCTTTGGTAATAACCATGTGCTAACAAAATTTAGTAGTCCACGCAATTGTTCTATATGTGGCGCTCGCCATCACACACTCATTCACGTCTCGTCTTCAGGAATGGTAACTGATATCATATCACTGCATACGTCGGTTTCCACACCAAATTCCGTACAAACGACAATACCTGAATGTGAAGTGCTTCTGCCTTCTGCAGCTGTAACTATTTCCAATACAAATGGGAATCAACTCACAGACAAGTTTCATTACTGAAAGAACCTTTCAACTTCACCAGCTTCCTCGAAGAAGAACTTACGTACGAACTAGCCAAATCACAGAAATTCGCCACTTCGTAACCATAACCATAACGTCCAAGGTAGATCATAGGTGCAGTTATAAGGTCAATGCTTTCGTATTAAAACATGTCGTTGGAAGATTACCTGCGAAAGATTTCTCTATAGATCATTGGTCTCACGTCAACAATTTGGAATTAGCTGATCCGATGTGCTTATTGGCAACAATGTTTACGATTCTCTTATTTTGTCAGGAACAAGACGTCTGTCAGAAACATTGCCTATTGCACAACTATCTACACTAGGGTGGATTATTTCGGGGGGAAATAAGCAACTCTGCCCCACTCATCACCGTTTCTTCTATGCATTTATCGATAGAAACCGAAGAGATGCTAAATAAAATATATGACTTAGAAGGTTGATGTCGATTTATGGTGTGAATAACATTTCAAAGAAACACATAGACGTTTAGGAAATGGTCAGTACCTGGTTCGCCTCCCGTTCAAGTCAATGTTTGTAACTCATGAAGGATGATCCGCCAAAAGCTGGCTTTTGCTGATTTGTATTCGTGTTCTGAGCTAGATTTCCAAATGACAATCCGGTATCGGACGATCCCAAGGCCTCGAATAAATTATTTTTCTGTGTGGGAGAAGTAAACGCACCACCACTTGCAGTTGGTGCTGCAAACGATCCAAATCCCTTGGGACTACCAAATGAGGGTGCAGATCCAAAGCTTGGTGGCGAGCTAAAAGTTGGCGCCGAACCGAATGTCGGTTCACCACCGAAAACTGGTTTATTAAAAGCCGTGGCACCTGGTGAGCCAAAACCTTGTTGAGTAATGGAAGGGCCGCCTTGAGCAAATGATCCACCAGTATTAGCAACTGGCTGTGTCGGCGATCCAAAAGCTGGGGTTTATGAGAACAATCCAAATCCACTTGTGCCGGCAGAACCAAACCAAAGACTGAGGGTTTTGGTGATGTGGATGATCCACCAAATATTGAACCACCAGATGCAGCGTTGCCTGCAATTCGAAGTAGCAAAGGATGGTTGAGTTGCGTCACCTCCAAAGATAGATCCACCCGATTGGACAGTACCGGCAGATTGATCAAAGATCGACCCACCAGATGCAGCAGATTGTGCTATCGCCGGAAGTGGGACTACCAAATATATTTGTTCCACTGTTAGAATTTGCTGCAAATGAACTTGATATTTGTGCAGTGCCCGGAGAAGATCCTCCAAATATAGATCCAGTAGTATTGGTAGCGGATTGACCTCCAAAGGCAGAAGGCAGAACCTTGTCTGCCAAAGAAATTACCACCAGAAATTGATTTATCAGTATTCGGTGCCCCGAAAACGTTGCTTTCAGTTTGTCCAAAGACGGATTGATCAGGCTTGGGAATGCCTCCGAATATATTGCCAGTAGTTGATGAAACTGCAGGAGTTGTTGCGGTAGCTGCTGATCCAAAGATTGATGTTGAAGTAGTGGTTGGTGTTCCGAACAACGTTGCTGCTGGTGTTGACGCGACCGGGGCAAAAGGCGAAACTGAAGTAGCTTGTGTGGCAGAGGGTATTGTAGCGGCTGTTCCAAATATCGGTGGTGGCGCCTGGGATGTAGGTGTTCCAAAAGAAATTCCAGTTCCACCGAACAAAGGACCTCCAGCTAATGTTGTAGTTGATGCAGGTGTAGTGGTTGCAGTGGCAGCCGATGCAAAAATAGAAGCACCCGTCGCAGGAGTGGCAAATAAAGATGGTGGTGCAGATGTTGTAGCAGCAACTTGTCCAGTTACAATTGAACTTGAAGTTGTTGCGATTGATGGCGTGCCAAAAGTGAATGACTGTGACTATGTAGCTTTGGGAGCAAAAATAGACGGCGCCGATGTTATGGTCGTAGAAGGAGTGCTCACAGCAGCATTTGTATCAATGGAAGATGTTTCGAATACGGATTTTCCTGTATCAGTTGCTGTACTATTAACAGTGGTTGGGCCAGTATCAGTTGATTCCTTACTTGTGAGGGTAGTTTCGAAAATCGATTTCATGTCTGGATTTGAATCCGTTCCAAAAGATGCAGCTCCAAAGAGATTACCCCCAGCAAATGAAGACTTGAATGCACTTGAATTCTCTGTAGATGTGGGCTTGCAAATATTCAAGTTTCCGAAAACCGAATCTGTTGGATCGGATACGGATGCTGAGGTTGTTTTAACAGTTACTGCAGATGATGGACTACCGGAGTCTATTGTTGAAACAGATGGCGTGGGAGAAAGGTTTGGAGTGGCAGGCAAGCCTAAAGTGCCAAGATTAAGGGAACTGAAAGTAAACCCAATTGAATCAGTGCTGGCCTCAGGACTATCTGGTTTCGATTCTACAACAGCGACCTCTGGCACAGTATCTGTTTTAATTGCAGGTGGTGCAACTACCGGTTCCAATGCAGGTGCCGTAGATGTTGTTATGGGTATTGTTGTCGGTTTGGCAAAACCACTAAAGAGAGGCTTTGAAGCCGTTGTTGTTGTGTCACCCGCGGAACTTAATGACGAAGCAAATGAGAAAGTAAATGGAGCTGAAGCTCCTGTTGTAGTTTTAGCTTGAATAGATTCAGAAACACTCAAACCACTGAAAGAGAATCCACTTGTCGTAGTTGATGAAGCATTGGTTGATCCAAAACTTAAGGTCGATGCAGAACTTGAGACTGCAGCAATATTTTCAGGAATAAAAGGTTTGTTTTCAGTCAATTTGTTCTCTTTGTCCACAGATTCGGTGGTTTTAGATGGTGCCACGACAGTAAATGAAGACGAGAAGTTTGTGGTAAATGGTTTAGCATCAGATGCAATCGGCTTTGATGCAAAGGAAAGTGGAGCTGTTTGTTCCTTTGGAGCACTCTCAACAAGAGCTGAATCTTTTTGAGAGACAGTTGCTTTAGGAGCACCAAATATAAGCGGTGAATTGGTTCCAAAACCTGTGAAAGCTGGCATTGGTGAGGGTCTAATTGAGAAGCCCGCAAATGCAGCATTCGCATTTGAAGGAGCACCAAAACCAGAGAATGCAGTTGCAGTCGATGTAGTCGCTCTGATAGATGGTGGTGTTGCCTTTAAAAACATTGGCCCAGAAGTGGATGCAACTGGTTTCACTATGGCTGGTTGCTGTTGCGGTTGGTCTTTCTTACAATCTTCAGGCTTTGCTGGACTTGGTTTGACAAAAGGATGAACAAGACCATCGTTCAAGTGCTGACGCGCCTTACCATTGAAGATCCATTGAAATGGTACAGATTCGTTCCCAAGGTGCAATGTGTCATAAACTCTACGGTGTCGCGAAGTACGGGAAGAACTCCTTTCGAGTTGATATTTGGCGTTAAAATGGCTATGGAAGATGATTTCAATTTAAGACAACTTCTTGAAGATGAGATCACGGTTGCGTTCGAGGAGGATCGTCAGCAGATGAGAACGGAAGCGAAAAGGCAGATACGAGAAGTACAAGAAGAGAACAAGAAAACCTACGATCTGAAAAGAAAGAAAGCTCCCACTTACGATCTGGGTGAGCTCATCGCAATTAAAAAAAGCTACTGGACAGAAGCTTTTTTCTAAGTATCTTGGGCCCTACGAAATAGTTAACGATAGGTACTTGGTCAGGAAAATTGGAGATCACGAGGGACCCAACAAACTATATGAAACGGTGGCGCACGTTCCAGATTGATTCTGAATCCGAGGAAGAAGGAGATGCCGAAGACGACCTTCGTTCGATTGGGGCAGTCGAATCTCAGGTTGGCCGTGTGGGTAGCAACGCGGACGAGAATGCGGTGAATTGCACAAAGACAGTGGCCGAGAGTGTGCAAAATGTGAACAAGAGAGAGTGAAGCGGCAACCGGCAATGTGCACACACCGATCCTTTTCCGTGAATACATTTTTTCGCTAAAGTTTCCACATTAATTACGCGCATTAAATTTGTTTTTGTGTAAATACCCATTCAAACCGGCGTAAACATTCTACATGTATATCTGCGAGTTGGGGTCTACTCAAATTATCCCATTGCTTCAGATCAACATGCACTGTATGTCTTCGTCTTCGGGTGCAAATAACTTCCCCTTTCATGAAGGCAATTTATATCACGCGTTTTTATTTTTCGAATACGCCTTTACCACGGAGCATGGTAGTTATTGTAATTGCATCAAACCTCCTCTGAATTATGATATCTTCGCACCTTTATAGCTGACAACAATTTCCGTGTTATCTGCGTGATCATGTGATCTATGCTGAAGAATAAAAGCAGTCATCCGAATATCCACCCTTGTGGTACTCCATATGATGTATTCCGAGATTGCTATATTGCTCTTGACTTTTAGCTTTGAAGCTTCGAAGGAAGTTTTCGTGAGATTGAGTCGTGAGGATAACTCCTCGAGTGCCAATTGTGTTTAGTTGCCATAGTACATATTGACGACACTACCAGCTTCATCCACTGAAGCTCGTGATGATGCACTCAAACTCGTTGCTGCTTCCTACAATAACTTCCAGTGGTTTGGCATGTATTCGGTTATGCTAGGAAAAGGGATAGACCATTTGGCATCTCCGAAGAGAGTCTTCACTGCTAATATCTAGGCACTTGCACTGAAGATTTGAAGAGGTGACTTACGAGAGTTTCAATCTAATGCAACATTCCTACTAACGCAGAAGGACCTGCTAGGGCTCACTTCGAAATCTGATCGGCAGAATTGAAGACGCACTTGTCAAAAGGTGTGATCTCTTTGAGCATACTGTCCACAAAGCAACTTTTGACAGCTTATGTAACTCGGATATACAAGACGACGTAGACGGATCACCAGTTTTGTGGTTAATAGCAATGACAGGACCCTTGCGGAAGTTCACTTCGATTGATATGTTATGACGAGGTCTTGACTCCATTGCTATGGTGCATATTGGTTGAATTATTGCTTAATGGTCTCAATAGCAGACGTACTTCTTGTTGGACCATGCCCAGTGACTCACTGCTCTAAAGTGCAAGCAGCCCTAGACGTGATGGCCGATTCATTTAATCCTTTCAAAACTGAGGTTGTTAGTTTTACGAGAAGGAGAAAGCTGACTGGTCTTGGGCATTTAGTGCTAAAAGGCATTATCACCCGTTTCTCAAAATAAGCTTAGTATTTGGGTTTCATTCTGGATGACAAACTTCTCTGGACTAAATACGTTGTATCGAAAACCTCCATGGCGCTATCAGGTTGCTAGCAGCCTAAAGAGGCTTTCTCCAAGACATGGTATAGAGAAGGGTCCTTTGAATCTGAACTGCTTTGATTAGACCAATTACAATACTTTGTTTGGATCGATCATCAGTTGAAAGGGGCTGCTTTGACAGAAACCCGTTACTGCTGTGACGGAGAGGACGAAGATATTAACTACGCTTAAACCCTTGCGAAGCTCTCTCAACACTTTTTAGCCAGTTCAAAAATGCAAGGCTTCTCAAAACACAGTCAGATTGTTGAATTCTCTGAGTCTGGTTTGTGCCCCAGGCAACAATGGTTTCGCGAGAAATGAGATCATAACAATTTCTGAATTGTAGTATCAAATGAGAACATTTGGGACTTCCATTGACAATTAGGATTTATATCAGCATAACCTCCACAACATGCCACAACACCTTGCGACACTTGCTGTGAAGTGATGACGATACCGCTAAGCACTAGGCCTGTGTGTGTCCGGGCTAGGCCCGCATCAGACTGCAGGATGCTGGTATTGTAGGTAGTATAAGCAACATAAAGGGTGTTAAGACCTCCTTTTTCTGTGAATTTGAAAAACACGCAATGTTTATATTTGAAAAGTTCTTATGTTTTTAAAAAACTACCTTAACCAAGCGTGGCCTTCCACTTTTCATGCTTACCTTTGATAAAGTCGAAAATGTTGACAGTTTTCAAAATCAAAACTATTTTCAATATCAGGGTTAAAGCCGAGCCCACTCGTAAGGGCAAAAGAACGGTACCTCAGAGCAAATGATACCAAGCCTTGCACTACATGCAGACATACTGAAAGAATGAGCCGCAATGTGTAAATTAAGTCGGTAAACACCTCATGGGAGAGTACAACATAAACGAGGAGACTCCAGCGGCTTGCGCCAATCGAATGGAAATAACCCAGAATATTATCGACGTTGCGAAATCTCCGAAGAACTCCAAAAAACACGCGATACTCTCCAGAAATAAGTACACCCGGTCCTAAGCTGAAAATATCAAAAGACCGTACAACCAGCCAAAAGGGCGCGACTGTTAAAAGAGAATATACAAAATGCAAAGAGAACACCGTCGACAAAAAAATAAAGAAGAAACCAACAAAACAAGATCGGCCCTAACAGATCCGGTCTCTCAAATTATCTGTGATTTGGGTGGACTTTTTTTCGACGGTAAAGCCAACGTTTTTGCCAACCGACAGAAATAAAATGCCTGACCTCGTCGATGTCTTTATCGCAAAAGGAGTCTCCAGATATCTCAGACCACTCAGCAGTAATTTTGAAGATGAGCGGAGGTCGTTCGCAGATCTCCGCAGAGTGTAAACGTGTTTCGGCTTTTCCTAGAGTGAAAAAAAAATTATAGTGATACAATTATCGTAATAAAGATAATTAGTTGCAGTCATATTATCTGACTAGATAGCCAAGCGGTTAGCGGCGTCGATAAGCAAATCCTGGGATACGGTTTCGATCCCGGAACTTGTTGGAACTTTGTTTGTTGTTTTTTCTTTTTGTTCTTAAATTGTATAAACAAATCAAAAAGTGATAAGGAAATCACGTGATGGACGGTGGAGAGCGCTCCGCTCTTCCCATAACAGTAGTTGCCAAAGGCAACAATAGTGTTGCCGGTGCCGTGGCGAAAGCCATTAAAAGGCGGAGGATGTTAAAAACCACTCCTACGAGTAAACTTATTGTAACAAAAATTAAAATGGGTGCTGCTTTAGCAGCTGACACAGTAGAAACAAGACAACAAATTAAAAAATAATCAGAAGATGCGTCGATGTACATCTCTGATGAGGTGCATTATAAAGGAGGCAACAACAACTTTGCCTCTCTAGCGGCATCTGAGTCTGAAGATGAGGATGAAGAATTAAAAAACCTTACCAGCAGCATACAAAAGCTGAATAAAAAAGTGCTTGCTATTAGGCAAAGATAAACTGCACGCAGGCAGAGGGAGCAACTAGAAGTAGAAAGCTCCCAGAAACAGAAACAACAAAACCACCAGCAGCAGAAGCAACAACTGCAACAGCAGAAACAGCAACAGCTGCAAAAACAACAGCAGCAGCAGTAGCAACAACAACAGCAGCAGCAAAAGAACAAGAAGGAGAACCTATAAATTAGAGGTAAATGCAACCAAGAACCTTTGTAATTTGGCCATTGGTAAAAATTTTAAAATTATGAGTTTGGGGAACGATCGCCATTCGAAAGTGAAAGAGCTCCTAAAGGAAACGACGACGGAGCATTGCTCATTCACACCAAAGTGTGAAAAGCGGCAATCGATGCTGCTAAAGGGGTTGGAACCGTCTTCTGATCCTGAGGAGATCCTGGCACTGCTCAAAGAGAAGGAGTGCGAAGGACTCAAGTTTGTTAGGGTAAAGCCATTTACCACAGCTAGAGATAGGCGGGAGAAACGGAGTCTGCCGTTCTTCCTGGTGGAGCTCAGTCCCGAAAGTCGTCTGGATAGTCCAAGGAGTATCAATGTCCTAGACTATCAGGTGGTTCACTGGGAAAAACTAAAAAGGAGCGAAGGCGTTATACAATGCGTCCGCTGCCAGAGGTTCGGGCACGCCACGTTGAACTGCCAAATGCAGCCTCGATGCGTGAAGTGCGCTAAGAACCACAGTTCCAAGGAGTGTGCTCTGGGTGTTGACGGAGCATCCGATAGGTCGCAGCTCTCGTGCGTGTTATGTGGAAATGTGGGACAAACCGCAAACTATCGGGGTTGTCCTAAGTTCGCTGACATTAAGAAAGCAAAACTGGCTCTGCAGCAGAAGGTGGAGGTCAAACGTACACCTGTTAGGTTTCAAACACCAGCCGTCACGTCCAAAATTTCCTACGCCCAAATGGCGTCAGGTAGGGTGGCTACGGTACAACGAGCGACTGTTGCTTCTCCGGCGTCAATGCCGAGAACAACGGAAGCTGCACCTAACATGCTGGCCATCTTGCTCGCAATCCAAGGGCAGATGGCTCAGCTGCAAAAGCAGGTACAAGAACAGGCCAAGCGGGTGGAAAAGATCTAAGCGCGGCTGCCGGGACTAGCGCAACACATGTCGTAATGGGTACGCACATGGTGGAGCAAACTTTGAAGGTCCTTGCGGTGAATGTTAATTCATTGATTAGGATCGAACGAAGAGCCGCGATGTTTAAATTGCTAAAGACCAAACTCATGATGTGCTTTTCGCTAGCGAAACCAAGCTAACCGATAAGCACAAACTGGAGTACAATAATTATATTGTTATTAGAAGAAATCGGCCCAGATCCAAACGTGGAGGCGGTGTCGCGACCTTCATTAAAGAAGGTATAAAATTTCACAAAGTGTACAAGGGAGTGTTGCGCAGGTTCCGGGTGTTGGAGGCAGTCGTCATATACATCCCGCTCCGCAGTCTAAAGCGGCTGTACTTGGCCTCTTTTTATGCACCTGAGGCTTCACAATCCACTCTATTCATTACGGAGCTCGACACGCTTTTTCGACTACTGAGGCTGGAATCGGGGGAGAATTATTTTATAATCGGCGGGGATTTCAACGCTAAACACAGAGATTGGGGAAATAATTTGCCAAATACTAGAGGGAACCTACTACTCGATTGGTGGGGTCAGCACGATGTCATGTACAGACTCTGTCTTAAAGCGACGGATAACCCGTCGTTTCCCAGAGGCGGGTCTTATTTGGATCTACTGCTGTACGACGAACACATACGACTGACAGGTACGAATTTACAAAAGCTAAACTGTCTGCACACATTCGTGTATGACAGCGACCATTGCGGTTTTAGCACCGAAATTACAGTTCCCAACGAAATTGCGGAATTGGAGGAGTTTGTCCAAAGATATTCTTACAACTACAGTAAGACTCGATGGACACGCTCGACAAGTACCTAAAACAAATGGACGAGACAGTTAAACAAACTATGGACACTACAGTACCGCGGTATCTATGTACGACTAACGAAGATCTATTCCGCAATCCTACTATTGACGCACAGCACCGACAGAAAAGTAGACTTCTGACAAGACTCAAAAACTTGTATAGACAGTTAACAGACACCCGAATATGTTTCCGCAAATAAATAAACTGTTTCGGAGAAACAATCAAAACGACCTTCAGTGTCTTAAAATAGACCGGACAACAGACAACGAACGATTACTGACAACAGCAGGTATCGATCCAAATGAGGCCGCTGATGATGACGACTTCTTTGTGATCGAGGATCCACAGAAGAAAGTTGAGACCATAGGGGCGACTTTCCAGGAAGTACACAAAGCCATTGATATCATTGGCCCTAATTATGACCTGGACAATCGCGTCTTGGTGCACGACTTCTGCATTCGAAATGAAATAGGGAACTGGCGAACCGAGGGCTCTGGTTTCACCCAGTTCAACGACGAAAATATGGCCAATAATGTCATTGCCAGAGAGGGTGACCTACCCCCATTCATTTCGAAGGAAGAACTCCATGAGATCTTCGACACAATCAGGGCTAAGAAATCAGTGGGGACCGATTGTATTCCGAACATCGTGCTTCGACATCTTCCTCTACAAGCGGTGGACATTTACACCACCCTGTTTAATAATGCAACGAATAATGCACATTATCCAGCGCATTGGAAAACTGCGGTGGTTCAACCTATCCCCAAAAAGGGAAAGGATATATCCAATCCGGCGAATCTCCGGTCGATAAGTCTCCTTCCGTATTTTTGAAAAGGTAATCAATAGAGCTGTGACTAGGTGGGTTGAGGACAAACATATAGTTCCGGATAATCAATTCGGTTTTAAGGCGGGACATGATATCTCACATGCCGCGTCTAAACTGGTGTCCGATATCCAATGGAATAAAGGCAAGAAACAATGTACTGGTGCCGGCCTTGTTGACTTGGAGAAGGCTTTCGACACCGTATGGTTAGAGGGTCTTTTCTATAAGCTGACTAAGCTGGGGATCAGTAAACCACTCTTGTACATTCTTTATAATATGCTAACCAACAGACAGTTCATCGTGAAAAATAGTGATGTGACTTCTGTTGGAATATTTCAAATTAAAAATGGTCTTCAGCAAGGCACGGTCAATTTGCCGATCCTATTTAATATTTACACAAGCGACTTGATAGATTCACTTCCCCATACTATTGCGTACGCAGTCGATTTGATAGCGTACACAACAGGTCCCAAAAAAGACGCGAGGTCATTAATACTCTCTTGCAGAGTGACTTCGATAAGATAAGACGATTTTGCGATGACTGGAAGTTGAAAATCAACTTTCAGAAGTCGGAAACCATTCTCTTTAGGACGCCGTTGTCTGGAGCCTCTAGGGATACCAGCAAAAATTGGACAGCACGGACAGCCTCTTGCTTGTCGAAATGTAGTCAGATACCTTGGAATCTGGCTAGATCAGTTTCTGTATTTTGGCAAAAATGTAGATGCTGCTCTGGCCAGAGCTAAAGGCGCTTTTGTCCTTACAAAGAGACTGTTTTATAGCAGCCAACTCGATGCGAGGGTAAAAGTAATCTGCTACATGGCCCTTATCAGGCTCATGCTGGTATTTGGTTATCCCGTGTGGTTCAATGTACGTCGTCGTCATCGTCGTCGTTTCCGTAAATTACGGACCAGCCTCACTATTGAGGCAGAGTTGACCAATCTATTTGCTCTGTCAATAACGGTGGCCAGCTTACATAGGTTTAGGTTAGCATTTAATTATGTATAATGTTTATGTGTGTGTATGTGTGTATTGTTTATGTAGGATTAGGTAGACTAAGGTTTATTTTAAGTTAGATACTAAGTTTTTATAAAAAATAAAAAATTACATCCATGGGCTAAGTTTTTTGATAACAATTTTTTCTTAGGACTAAGTATACAAAATAAACATTGCTAAATAAAATGTAAATGAAATCGAAAGACATAGATATAAGTATTCAGAGTAGCTTAGAATGCCTGTGTGGTGCCAGTAAGTTAGTATAAGGTTGTTAAATAATTTTAAGTTAGCATTTAAGCATTTTTTGTTAGTATGTAAGAGTTAGTGATTAAATAAATTAAATGCACTTAAGACTAAAAACTAGCCGGCGAAATCTTGAAGGAGCTATCGAAAAATTCGTTAGTCTACATTATACTCGTAAATGCGTCTCTGAGGCTTTTATTTATTCCAAGGCAATGGAAAGTTACCGCAGTCATAATGGTTCAAAAACCGGCGTAATGTCCAAACGATAGGAAATCTTATAGGCCTCTTTCGCTCCTGCCGGTAAGATCTAAGGTCTTCAAGAAAATTCTGCTAAAGCGGTTACAACCAATAATTGCAGAACGATGCTTGATCCCTTATCATCAATTCGGCTTTCGGCTTTAACATTCCATAATCGATCAGGTCTATCGAATAAGGAATAAAATTGAAAAAGCCAGGAAAAGGATATGTTCAAGCACTTTTCCCGAAGTATCGCTAGCCTTCGACAAGGCATGGCACGAAGGCGTGAAGTATAAGCTACGACAAATCTTACCGGAAAGAATGTATAGAACATTGGAATCTTACCTCGAAAACAGACTCTTTCGTGTTAGATACGAGTCTGAATACTCGGAATTCAAAGAAATTTACACAGCTGCACCGCAGCTGTTCCGATCTTGTTCTTGCTTTTGCACAATATATAGACGTACTTCAGGATGTAGAGATGATACGGCTATCTAATTGAATCATTTATGGGAAAACTGCAACGAGCTTTGGACAAAATATGCGAGTGGACGAAGACATACAAACTTTTCTTAATGAGACCATGCCAACGCATGTAAATTTTATGTACAGCAAGGTAAACAATTTACATCTGTTCATCAACTCCGTACAAATACCATATGCAAACGAGGCAAAATATCTATGAATGAAATATCATTAAAAATAAGCGCGACGAGCTCAAAATCGGGCTCAGAGAAATGTACTGCCTTACTGGAAGATTTTCGAAGCTAAGCATACGAGTATACTGTATAATAAACTACCTTTATATAAGCAAATGCTAAAACCGTCTTGGACGTACGGTATACAACTCTTTGGAGTTGTACTAAACTAAGCAGTATTACTTTATTGCAAACATTTCAAAATAAAACTCTAAGAGCAATCGGGAATGCTTCAAGGCATATAAGAAATTGCCATATTCTCAGTGATCTAGGAATAACTGCCGTGAGTGACGAAGTAACAAAGTTTACTCGTAAACTTAGTGCTCGTCTTGATGATCATTGTAACCATGTTATTATCAAAACTCTGAATGAGACAAACCTTGTGTGCCGACTACACCATTCGATCTAGTGCCATAAGGTAAAACCGGTCGCAGTGGCGGTATTAGTAGGTGGCATCGCAGGAAAGCTACCTATCTAACATAATTAGCACTACAGAACCGTAAACTATGAACACGCGCGGCCGGTCCTCACAGTGCTTCTCGAAAGGGTGAGTTTTAGCCCGTAGGCATATGTATCTCGGCTAACATTATCAGGATCAGGTATATAATTATACAGCACAACCCAGCTAGGTCGGGGATGGGAAGATCAATTACACCCTCTACCGCAACCAGAAAAAAAAACATAAACACTGCGTTTTTTTTTTTAAATTTCAAAATAAGCTGTCTTAATGGGACACCCTTTACAAGTGCAACCCTAGACTACTTCCATATCTGAGTGCTCTATTCCGTCAGAAGAAAGAAGTCGCCTTTCGATCCAGTATACCCTGGTCTACCCCAAAGTGGCTCACTTGGTCCTCTTTTGTTTATACTGAGAGTCTCAGATGTGGATTCCAGCATCATGAATTTCTATGGCTCAATGGCTTGGATATTGTGTGCTAGTCTTGAACTGCTACTCTGCTGAGAGTTCGGCAGTTTACCCCTACTCACAAATAAATATCTGGTGCAGCTTTAGGACAATCACCAGCAGTCTTAACTTTGCGTTCGATGACTAGCCTGGATAATATTACAGATGCATGTATGCTTAAATACGCATTCATGTTTGAATCTGGTCAAGTGCAGTATTTTGTGTTTTCTAAGCAGATTAGGCGCCCATTACCAGATATCTACACACATTACAATTTAAATAATTTAATACTTGAATGCTGCCAGGTCAGTAGCTTGGAACATCGACATTTTGCTGCTGGGGCATGTCAAAAACTGACATCGTAATCGTTTGTAATACTCTCATCCCAGCCAAACGAAGGTATCTGAATGCAATTAACCTTTGAACTCGTAACTCAAAAACTCAATCTTCCGTGCATTTTGTAGAATGGGTTTAATCTTCATATCCGGTCGTAAATTTAAAGCGCTTTACAAGTTATTACAACTGGAACAGCATCAGTTCCGAGGTGCCATTTCTCGGTGAACGACTCCTGGTTTCAAGTGATTTAGATGAATTCGAAAAACAAAAACAAAAATTAGTAAAAACAACTGATTTCTCATCGAATTCATTATTCAAGATACATTACTTCCATGACATTCACCTGGTGGCATAATTAACATAAAAGCCGAATAATGTATATAAAGCCGAGTCCAACTGACTTAATTAAGACATTTGAAAGTCAACAATTCGTGGAACACATTTGGATATTCGTCAACTTTAAAGAATTTCACAATGAACAAGGTATGGTTGAATCGTTGTTTCGGACCTGGTCAAAAAGAACTAGTAACCTATTTTTATCTGATTTTAGGTCAGCATCTTTATACTCTCCTGCATGGCTGTGGTAGCCTTGACTCCAGTATCGGCACAGCTTGTACCAGTTCTATATCCAGTTCCAGTTCCAGTGCCAGTGGCAGTGCCTGTGAGACATAGTGCTCCTCAACCAAGCAATGGTGGACATCATCCTGTAAAAACTCCTGTAACAATTGTAAGGCACATAAAGAACAACAGTGGCTTGTGAAAGTGATAAGGTGTTTGTCTGTGATCTTGTGTTTGTTTCATTTAAATTTCCCTCGAGCGGCGGTTTCTTCTTCCCAGTGTTCAGTAGACGACTCTCTTGGGATAAATATAAGAATACAGATCACTTTGGGACCCAGAAGAGACCTCTATTCGGGCCTTTTATGTTCTCACCTTGCAAGAGGTCAGTACATGTTCATGTTCGGATTAGGAGCTTCATGTTTACCAATATGTGTTGCCAATAGCACAATAGGGATGCCCAAATAATATGGTAGACTTTGCACTCATGCCAGCTATAGCCCACAAGGCACATAACTATTAAAGGAAACCCTGACATGAGTTGTCTTTCGAATTTTTGGTTTAAGCGACGCCATATAGAGGCTAGTGTGCCTTGAAGAACTGAGTCTCGGATACCTGTGTCTAAGTTTCTCTGGTTTCTGCCAAGCCTCGTGCGTTATCAAAGTCTCCAATACAAAAAAAAATGTATGTACAAGGATCGACTACTCCCCTGCTCTTATCAGAAAAACAAGGAGGACTCTTCTCTTGTCGTGGCTTAAAGAAAGCTTCTGTCGTGACTATTAAGTGTAAGTATGATTCACGTCCCTATTTTATACTTTATTTCCAAATGAGTGCAGAAAAGAGTTGACCACCTCTTTTATATTTATAGTACTCAGATCGACCTTCATCATTCCAAGTCTGCTACTGCATCCCTACGTAGAAGACCTTCCGTATTGAATACAAAACCTCACTTTTTTTTTTTTTTTTATAATTTACGCGCGCCTAAGGGGTTAGATACCCTTTTACTGTTCCCAGGGCGCGGGCGGAAAGGTAGAAAGGAGGAGAAAGGAAAATTGTTTTGTAGTGGTTTGAAACTCAGGTGTGTTTGGTTTCGGTATTTGCTCTCCAGGGGTGGGAGTCCGAATAGGACGGAGAGTTTTTTCTTCACTCAGAGTGGAAGGTTATAATTCGCAGTAATTATTTGTGCTTGAAACTCTACAACAGCCAAATCTATGTGTCAGTGTTATGCCTTCACACGCAGAATTTTTCTGTCTGAGTTCCAATTACACAACTGAAAAACTTGAAAGACTTGTTCATGGGCAAGATTCGAACCTAGACCCCTCCGAGTGAGAAGCGATTGCTATTTTTCATTTTTTTTATTTTAAATGCATTTTTATTCTTTTCAATTCATTATTACTTATACGCTATACAAAAAACGCTTAAAAATTAGCTTAATTAACTTAAAATTATCTTATTTTAACTTACTGGCCCCATGCGGGCACTCTAAATTAAACATAATACTTAATTAATGTCTTTCGACGTTTCGTACGATTATAAATCTTTTTTTTTTTTTTCTATATTTATTTAAACTAAAACTAAGAAAACATTTTATTTAATACAAAAACTTAGTATACGGACTTTCTTTTTTATAAAATCTTAAAAACTAAAACTTATAAACTATCTACATATAAATAAAACTTAACCTACTTAATCTACTTAACCTACTTAAACTAACTTATTGTATATATCATACAATTTAAATTTATTTTTTTTTTTCCTAGATGTGTTACCCCTTCTTTTAGAGAAGTTGTTACCCATCTAAGTTCATATATAATTTTTTTTGTTTTTTTTTTTCATTTTTAATTTTTTTTTTTTTTTTTTTTTTTCTCTTATGTCTACCCTAATCCTACCTAAATCTATGTAAGCCGGCCATGACTAAATAATTAGGCTAGCCGACTTTGCTTCCGAGTGAAGCTATACTATACCAGAGGAATTCGACGAAGAGACTTCCTCTCCTCCCATAAGCCACCAAAATTGTTGGTGCTGCCGTGCAACATCCCTTATGTCGCGACTCCCTACCGCCCTACTGAACCGGAGACGCTCCGCACTGCCATGTGCGACGTCTCTGTCGTAGTTGAGTCGCCTGTCCGCAGCTGTTCGAGCAACGTGGAAGATTAGCGGCACCGCCAATCTGTCCTGGATCAGACCTTTCATATCTAGGTAGAGGAACGCTTCTGGGGGAACAAAGCCGTCAAAGCGAACTCTCTCATGATACATGTAATTGGGGTAGAAAGCCCCGGAGATCAGGTTGTTCGATGAGGTCATTGCTCTTGCAATGTGCCTTCGAGTCAACTTAATGACGAAATTGTCCACTCTTATTAGGTTCGCCCTATTGTACAAGACCTCATTAGGATAGAATTTTATGTACTCAGACTCTGGTGTTCTGTATAAGCGAAGACAAGTCCTAAGACAAGCCCTCTCAAACACCCGAATCTTTTCCAATAAACTTGCTCTTACGTTGAACCACACGGGACATCCAAACACAAGCATAGGCCTGATAAGGGCCATGTAGCAGATAACCTTTACCCTCGCATCGAGTTGGCTGTTATAAAACAATCTCTTTGTAAGGGCAAAAGCACCTTTGGCTCTGGCCAGAGCAACATCTATATGTTTGTTAAAATACAGATATTGATCTAGCCAGATCCCAAGGTATCTGACTACATTTCGACAAGCAAGTGGCTGCCCGTGCTGTCCGACGATAGAAAACTTTCGCCAATTCTTTCTGGTATCCCTAGAGGCCCCAGACAAAGGCGTCCTAAACAAAATGGTTTCCGACTTCTGAAAATTGATTTTCAACTTCCAGTCATCGCAATATCGTTTAGTTTTATCGAAATCACGTTGCAAGAGTATATTAATAACCTCAATCTTTGGACCTGATCTGTACGCGATTAAGTCGTCTGCGTACGCTATGGCATGGTGAAGTGAACCTATCAGATCACTTGTGTAAATGTTGAATAGGATCGGCGAATTTACCGCACCTTGTTGCAGACCGTTTTTAATGTTAAATGTTCCAGCAGAAGTCACATCGCCATTCTTCACGATGAACTGTCTACTGGAGAGCATATCAAAAAGAATATACAGCAATGGTTTACTAATGCCCAACCTGTCCAGCTTGAAAAAGAGTCCCTCTAACCATACGGTATCGAAGGCTTTTTCCAAGTCAATCAGGCAGGCACCAGTGCACTGATTCTTGCCTTTGTTCCAATGGATATCAGAAACCAGTTTAGACGCAGCATGAATAACATCATGCCCCGCCTTGAAACAGAATTGATTATCCGGAACTATATGTTTGTCCTCAACCCACTTAGTCAGGACTCTATTGATCACCTTCTCGAACACCTTACTGATGTTTGGAAGAAGACTTATAGAGCGGAGATTCGCCGGATTGGAAGTGTCTTTATCCCTTTTGGGGATCGGATGTACCACCGCAGTTTTCCAATGCGCTGGATAATGTGCATTATTCATTGCATTATTAAACAGGGTGGTATAAATGTCCACCGCTTCTAGAGGGAGATGTCGAAGCACAATGTTCGGTATTTCATCGGTTCCCACTGATTTCTTACTTCTAAGTGATTCGAAGATCGTTTGGAGCTCTTCCTTCGAAATGAACGGGGGTAGTACCCTATCGTTGGTGATGACATTATTTGCCATATTCTCGTCACTGAACTGGGTGAAACCCGAGCTCTCGAATCGCCAATTCCTTATTTCATTTCGAAGGTAGAAATTGTGCACAAGGACTCGATTTTCCAGATCGTGGTTCGGGCCAATGATAACATTCGCCTTGTACACTTCCTGGAAAGTCGCTCCTATAGCCTCCAGCTGCTCCTGTGGATCCTCGATCGCAAAGAAGTTGTCATCATCAACAGCCTCATTTGGATCGATGCCTGCTGTTATAAGTATGTTCTCGTTGTCAGTCGTTCGGTCGATTTTAAGACACGAAAGGTCGTTGTGATCTTTCCTCCGAAATATTTTATTTATTTGCGGGAACATATTCGGGTTGCTGGTGTTTACAGCCCGAATTTTGTTGTTCCAATACAAACTTACAGATGCTCTGTAATTTTCTTTTATTAATATTTGGAGATTTTTGATCGACGACTTTAGCGTCATAATCTCCGGGTTACGTCTGTCAGTAAACTGTCTGTACAAGGTTTTTAGCCTTGACAGCAGTCTACTTTTATGTCGGTGCAGTGCGCCAATGGTTGCGTTGCGGAATAAGTCTTCGTTGTCAGTGTATTGATACCGAGGTATCGTTTTGTCCATTGTTCGTTTGATTGTCTCGTACATTAGTTTTAGATACCTGTCAATCTCCTCGTTTGACAGATTTCTATTGGACGGTGGGTAGAGCGAATTCGAGGAGAGTGCTCTTGTCAGTGTTCTGGTGAAGTGTGTCCAACGCACCCTACTATAATTGTAGGAATGCCTTTGAACAAACTCGTCCAATTCCGCAGCTTCGTTCGGAACGGTTATTTCGGTACTAAGTCCGCAATGGTCACTGTCATACACAAAAGTGCGTAGACAGTTTATGGTTTGTTGGTTTGTGCATGTCAGGTGTATTCGTGTGTCTAACAGCAGGAGATCCAAATAGGACCCGTGTCTAGGAAACGACGGACTATCCGTCGCCTTAAGGCCGAGTCGATACATTATACTGTGTTAACCCCACCAATTGAATTTTTTTTTTTTTTTTTATAATTTACGCGCGCCTAAGGGGTTGTGATACCCTTTTACTGTTGCCAGGGCGCGGGCGGAAAGATAGAAGGAGGAGAAAGGAAAATTGTTTTTGTAGTGGTTTGAAACTCAGGTGTGTTTGGTTTCTATGTTTGCTCTCCAGGGGTGGGAGTCCGAATAGGACGGAGAGTTTTTTCATCACTCAGAAGTGGATTCGAGATATAATTTTCCCAGTATTTTTTTCATTGCTTGAAACTCTTATAACAGCCAAATCTACGTGTCAGTGTTATGCCTTCACACGCAGAATTTTTTTGTCTGAGTTCCAATTATACAATGAAAAACTGATTTTTTGCCATGGGCAGGATTCGAACCTGGACCCTCCGAGTGAGAAGCGTTCGCTACTACCACTACACCACGGCCACCCTCAATAGTAGGTTCCCTCTAGTATTTGGAGTATTATTTCCCCAATCACTATGTTTGGCGTTGAAATCTCCGCCGATAATAAAGTAGTTCTCCTCCAATTCCAGTTTTAGGAATCGAAAAAGTGTCTCGAGCTCTGAGATGAATAAAGTGGATTGAGTAGCCTTAGGTGCATAAACTGACACCATGTATAACCGTTTTCCACTACGGAGAGGGATATACAGGATGTATGCTTCCAGCACCTGGAACCTACGTACTACACGACTGTATACTCTTTTAAAACGTATACCTTTTCGTACGAAAATCGCAACGCCTCCTCCCTGAATGGAGTTGGGTCGGTTTCTCCGTACTATTTTATATCTTTTGTGCCTCATTTTGTGTCTCTTGGTAAGCTTGGTTTCGCTAACCAAGAGCACATCAGGGGCTTGGTCTTTAAGCAACTTAAATAGTGTGGCTCTTCGTTCAAACCTAATCAGTGAATTGACATTCACTGCAAGAACCTTCAGGGTTTGCTCCGCCATGTTCGTACCCATTACGACTGGAGGTGCGTTAGGCCCAGCAGCAGCGCGTATATTTGATCTACCCGCTTAGCCTGTTCCTGTATTTGACGCTGCAGCTGAGCCATCTGCCCCTGAATAGAGAGCAAGATAGCCAGCATGTCAGGTACAGGTTCCGGTGCTCTAGGCGCTGGGGCCTGAGAAGCTACCTTTGGTTGTTGTACCGTATTTCCCCTACCTGCCGCCATTTGGGCGTAGGTAACGTGGGGAGTAACGGCTGGTGTTTGTGTCTGCACGAGTGGACGTTTAACTTCCACTTTCTGCTGCCGAGCCAGATTTACTCTTTTGATATATTGGAATTTGGGACAACCCCGATAATTTGCGGTGTGTCCCGTGTTCCTACATAACGCACAAGAGAGTTGGCTTTTTTCTGACGCTCCGTCCTTACCTAGAGCGCATTCCTCGGATTTGTGGTTCTTTCCACACTTCACGCATCGAGGCTGCATTTCGCAGTTCGACGCGGCGTGCCCGAACCTTTGGCAGCGAACACATTGTAAAATGTTTTCGCTCCTCTTTAATTTTTCCCATTGTACAACCTGGTAGTCTAGGACTTTGATGCTCCTTAGACCATCCAGTTTGCTGGTGGGACTTAGCTGAACCAGGAAGAACGGTAGTTTCCGCTTCTCCCTTTTGGCTCTAGCCGTGACGAATGGCTTAACCCCTACGAATTTGAGCTCTTCGCACTCCTTCTCTTTGAGCAGTGCAAGGAGCTCCTCCGGATCAGTTGACGGTTCAATCCCCCTCAGCAGCATTGTTTGCAGCTTGTCCCCCTTCGGGGTGTAGGAGAAGAACTCCGTCGTCGATTCCTTCAATAAGTTTTTTATTTTAGTATAGCGCTCCACTGTATTACAGTGGATCGCATGCCTATCTTGACTTAGTCTTTTAATAAAAAAGTTGTTACCAATGGCCGACTTACATAGTTCAATGGTGTCCTTCAGCTCCAATTTGTAAGTGTTAATTGGAGGCACTTTCTGCTTAGTGTGTCTCTGCCCTTGCTGTTGCTGTTGTTTCTGCTGCTGTTGCTTCTGCGGTTGTTGCCGCTGCTGTTGTTGCTGCTGCTGTTGTTTTTGTTGCTGCTGATGTTGCTGTTGTTGCTGCTGCGATTTTTGTTGCTGTTGTTGTTTTTGCTGCTGATGCTTTAGTTGTGGTTGCACATGTTTCTTTGTAAGTTCTTGTGCAGATTTCTGTATTTGTTGTTGTTTAACCGACTGTTTCTGTTTTTGTGGTAGCTCCCCGCTTACGTTTGGTTGTTTCTGAGGGCTCTGGATTTGTTGTAGTTTTTCCAACTTCCTCCTTGCCTCTTGCTTTGCCTTAATAGCAAGCACTTTCTGCTCTAGCTGTTTAATTGTACTATTAATAGCTTCCACCTCATCATCTTCGTCATCTGATTCAGATGCAGCTAGGGATGCGAAGCTATTGTCTGCACCCATGTAGTGGCCTTCCCCACCATGCGATACGTACGGGTAATCGTTAGT
The DNA here is from genome assembly GCA_949129095.1 of Volucella bombylans. NCBI lineage: Eukaryota > Metazoa > Arthropoda > Insecta > Diptera > Syrphidae > Volucella > Volucella bombylans. Next base: position 62,341,743 of record OX422143.1, on the reverse strand, counting down.
ATCCAACACTTGCCTTGGCTTTAATGTTGCCCTTGCTGTTGTTGTTGCCGTCGTTTCCCTTGCTCCACCATGCAGCATTTCTGAGGAAGTAGATAGGGAAAGGCGCTTTACGAGATTCGGAGTCGGCCTCAGCTTTCTCCTCCTCTTTGTAGCAATTTCTGTTGTTGTTGTTGTTTCTGATCTTTGGGCTGGCTGTACGGCCTGATCATCAGATGACATCATGCCATCTGCGGACCCCGCTATTGGAATAGCGGGCCGCTCACTTCCACTCATCACACGATCGATCGATCACACTTTCTGTTTGTGCCGTTGTATATCGATTTAAACTTTTTTTAAAAATAAAAATTCGATGTGTTTTTTTCGGGAATCGAACCCACGACCCCTGCTTTGTCGGCCGACACCACTACCGCTGCGCCACCGAATCACTTGGTCAAAATGTTCTTAATTGTTCTTTTATTTTTTTTTTTACACTATTTCACTTGTGAGAAAAAGCCGAAAATACGTCTGTTCCCGATTGAGGTCTATGAGCGACTGGAAGCGATTGCTAGTACCACTACACCACGGCCACCCCTAATATAACCTAATACATAATAACCATACAGGAACCATGAGTGCGGAGTAGATGCATTTGTGGTTTCGGATATTTAAGTTGTTTCACACCACTTTATAAGGAGTCATCGGAAAGACCGGGAACTCACCATCTAAACTTGGGTAATTTTGCAATCAAGATTTAGTTGCTTCTGATATAAACTACGACACGAACAGAGAATGGCGCAAATTCCTCGATGAGACCTATCATATCCTGCAATGCTAATGCTCAGAATACTTTCTTTTAGAGCAATAGTAAATGCAACGTGAGAGGTAATCATCATCTGACGTGGTTCTCAACAATGTTGCCTCCATTCTGGAGTCGCTCAGAAAATCTGATGGCACCTGCACTGATTTGAAAGTAGAGGATCTCCGGCTCAACCAGCTCCTATAAAGGAAGCTGCTAGTGAGTTGAGTAAGACAGCACGCCGTAGCTGTTGTGGTGATGGATGAGGCCAAAAAAAATCTTCAATGGAACTGGCATACATACCGAAATCCTGGCGCACACTGAAAGTAGATTTTATATCGAAGGTATAGATAAGAAGACACCACACTCGCCAAGAGCTTTAAACCTATAAGTCTGACTACCTTGAAGAGAATGGACGAAATGGTCAGGATCCATGTGCGCGAAACTGTTTTGCGAATGCATTGTGCCTTGCCTATGGATCTAAATGGCTATGATAATGCCAATTATATCGTATGCGTTGCGATGTCGACGCATGCGTCGGTTGTCTGGTGGAACAAGCTCTCAGAGGAACCCCAAATAATGGTCTGTCTCGGCTACATTGCGGGAATCCCTAGTATGTCTAGCCCTGCTCTAGACGAATTCTCTCATTCCCAAAGCCATCTTGGAGAAGTGGTCTTTAGTAAACTCGAGCCGACTTTTTTAACATTCTGGTCTTAAGAGACATGCCGTCAGATGCAATGACAGCAGACCTTCTGCTGTCGAAAACATACAAAGTCAACTTTTCTTGTGCCCAGGAATGGTTTCGCCCAGAATCTGAGTCAGGAAAGGAATATAGTCGGGTCAGACGGGTCTTGGCGCTGGTGTCTTTCTGGAGCACGACTACTTTAGATTTCATTCTGAGCGGAGATATACACAATCCTGATGGCAACGAACTATATTGTAAAGAATCGGTGGAGGTTCGAAGCATTTGCATCTGTATCGATAGCCCAGCTCCGCTTAGAGCTATCCCGATCCCCGTTACATCTTCCAAGCTAGTTAGAGAATTCAAGACTCCATCGAACGCAGCCGGAAGACTAAATTCACTGAGTCTTGTCCGGCTCCCAGGTTACAATGGGTCACGGGAAATTAAATGGTCGATGAACTTACTAGGCAAGGTTCAGAGGAGGGTTTTTCGGGAGCCGAACCTGTGTTAGGTCTGCCTGCATTCTCGATTAGGTCTTCCACTGACAGTTGGGTCTCACATGAGTATAACTGCAGATGACACGATCCTCCAGGTTACAGATTCACCTAACGAATGCTTTTCGACATCTCTAAAAGATCAGCGACTTTCCTGCTGTCCTCAATAGGAAAGACTGCAGGGTGCTTAGATACTGGCATTGTGGCGGAGTACCACACTTTTGCTTTGCACTTAAATGTGCTGGAAATATGCATATACAGCGATGCTTGTTGTGAAAATGGTCACGACATTGCGGAGCACTGCGAATGTCCGGCCTATGCTCGCATTATTGATCAATTTCAGTAAAAGGAACTTACAAGGAGTACAAATGCAGTTGAGTACTCTGTTCTTACAGGAAAAAAGGCTCCCTGCTCTAAACCATAAAAAACTAGCTGATTTCAGTTCAGTTCTGAGCTAGAACTAGGAAAAAAAAATTACTGCACTAAGCTTAACATGGTAACCTGACAAATGTTGACCATATCAATCTTCTACTCGGGTAGCTGAAGGGAAATATTGTCATGCTTTCAAGGAAATGTAACTTAAGTTAAAGCAAGAACTAGAGTTGTTTCTTACCGCTAAGTTTGTAACCAAATTTCTTCTAACAGCCAAAACCAAAATCGTTTGGTATACTCTCAAAAATCTGGAGAAAAAGTGCTACGAGCTTGACCACAAAGCTAAGCCTTTTTCGGTCAATTGTGGATGTTTCTGTGAGGTCCCTCTAAGATGTACGCCCTTTCCACAGCATAGCTCCATACTTTTGTTCATGGCTGACCTACAATTAAATTGCGAGAACTCTGACGAAATAGTATCGCCTGTGAATAGCTTTATGCCAGAGCAGCTCTAAGTAGAACCTGGCATTTCGAATACACAAATATAGTGTGTGGCTAAGAATCGGGGACACCCGAGGGTAACAGCTTCCCGGCAAGTTAGGCTAACATATGTATTGGAATCCGGCATCTTAAGGAGGCAGCAATGAAACTCATCATAAAGACACTTGATGGTGTCTGATAGGGGGCGTAGTTGCAGAGGGTCTGAAGCAAACTAAGGTACTTCCCCAGAAGCTTGACTAGATGTCACGCATCCTTGGTAGATGGCCTAAAACACCTGAGCGGATTATGGTTTAGTGGACATGGGAAGAACGAATAGGCCACCTTAGTATATCTCCGGCTGATAAAATCAACTTTTATTTTTCTCGCCAAAAGTGCTGATGTCTGCTCGTCTTTGAAAAACTGTGATAGATGTAAGCGGCAAACTTAGCCAATAAGTTTTGAGCTCCCGACACCTGAGTGAGCTTCTTATAGCAATCCGCATCAAGGCTAAATTCGCTAACATAAGCCTATTATGCACTCTTGCTCCGACAGAAGACAAGGACGACGCCACCAAATAATGTTTTACGAGCTAATCTACATGTCATGTTATGTCGTTCTAAGTGATTTTAACTCCAGGATAGGAAAGGAGGACATATCTGGTGGGACAGTTGGTAAGCATGTCTGGCAATGGACTTAGGCTTATTGACTTTGCGGTGGGACGAAATATTACTATAGCAAGCACAGGGTTTCCTCATCTCAATATACACCAGGGGACATGGCGGTCTCCGGATCATCAAACGCTAAATCAAATTGATCATTTTCGATAGACGTAAGGCATGCTCCAAGTATTCTGGACGTTGTAACCTTCCAATCAGCCAACACTGACTCGGATAACCAACAAACGCTACAAAAAGAAGAACTACTGTGAGAAGATATAAAATAGACCGAACGCGTATCCCGAAATCTCTCAACAATTCCTATGCCACCAGCATCAAGTATCGAAAAAAAATTGGCAATACTGCAAACTTGCCATCAGAGACGCGGCAACTGACATGCTTGGTTTCATATGATATGACCAAGAAATCCCTTGTCTTCTGAACAATGGCGGCAAGCACATGCAGTTACACAAGAAGCCCACAAAGCGGCGTTGCAACGACGGATGAGAGCTCTACGAGCTTAAGAGCCGAACATCGGCTTCTGCAGAATAAGAAAAAAGAGCGTAAGATATTGAGAGGTTGTACTCCAGGAATACCTCTACCGCTAGCATCGAACTTGTCGAGTTATAGAGGATAAGTAGGGTCAACAGATCTCGAGAAATTCTCCAAACGAGTCCTGAACCTAAAGTATGCTCCCCCACAACCCCTTCCCAACTCCTCTCCCCAAGGAGGAATCTGGAGGTCAGCCGCATCAGCAAGCTCCATCTAAGGCGCTCTACCTAAGACGCCGGAATGTTTCACGCATCATCAAAACCTTCGGATACATTCTGGAGGTGGAGAGAAGTGCGGACATAAAGACCAAGATTGAGTGGGCTAATAACATTATAAAAGACGGATTACGGCGTGTTGAAGGTTACTCTAGTAAACAGTAGCAATGGTACGGTTTCTCCAGATTAATATCCATCACTCAAAAAAGGCTTCGGCCGCACTTATTCTAAGCCTCTCCAAAAACGCAGAAGAAATTATCCTAATCCAAGAAATATGGATTATAGAAGGCGTGGTTCGTGAAATTAGGACACCTGTATACGCTCCGCTCTATACAAGAGACAAAGGTAAGATTAGAATTTGATTATTAGTGAAACGTAGCATTAATGTATTTTTACTTCCTAACTTCAGCGACCCCGACTTAAAAGTTACCAGACTAGAGACTGCCAAAGGCTCCTACAGGCTGGCAGCGGCATACATAGGAAACGATCATGTGGGCCCTCTTCCTGCTGATATCCTAGAAAGGGTGAAAAATCCTCTCTATGACGCCAAGCTGTTTGAAAAAAATCGATGGCTCTTGGACAACTTCAAGTGTCGAATCACTCAACCTGTTACTGGATACCCACTTTCCAGGTGGCTCCCAACTCGCGGCCAGTAGCAGCCCAAACAGGCCTACTGCAACCGGGACCAACACTCATGGTCTAATTATAAGAGACAAGCTGCTTTGGGCGCTGTATAGCCTCAAACCATACAAGTCTGCTGGTCCGGACTGATTGATATCCATATACATACGAGCTAAAATTGATCCAAGACTTCTGTCAACGGCTCAACATGCCTACTGTAAAGGAAAGTCGGTGGAAACAGCGATGCACTCACTGACTAGCCACATCGAAGGATCCCTACAATATAAAAAGTACACAGTGGTTGCTTTCCTGGACATAGAGGGTGCCTTTAACAACGTCAACACATCCGCAATCACAACTGCACTGTCAACTTTGTAGGTAGACGACTCACTTGGAGAGTAGATCTGTCTTATGCTAAAAAGCAGGATAATCAACCCCAAACTGGGTCAGACTTCTACTAAAATATGTGTCAGCAGAGGTACGCCGCAAGGCGGTGTGAGGAAATGGGCTTAAAAAATTTCTTATCGTCAGCATAGAGAGAAAGTGTTGAGTGTTGTGTGAGTCTTTGAAGGTCGTTAATAGTTAGGAAGAAGAGGAGTGGACCTAGGTGACTACCTTGAGGAACACCTAAAGTGGCTAAGAAAGGGACCGATAGGTCAGTCCTGAATCGAACACTATAAAAGCGATTATCCAGGTAAGAAGGAAAATGGGTTCAAAGCCCAGGACGGACAATTTGAGCAGGATTAGTTTGAGAGATATCTTGTCAAAAGCCTTACTGAAATCAGTTGATATAACGTCAACTTCCTTACCACTTTCGAAGGCTGAGAGAACAGAGGACACGAATTCGACGAGATTAGTGGTAGTTGATCTACCTTTCAGATAGCCGTGTTGATTAGGGGAAATAAGAGATTTTCATTGGAAGCTTTCGAGGAGTTTGGGTATATGTGAAAGTTTAGCTATGGGGCACTAATTAGTGACTTCGCTCTTTAATCCGTTTTTGTGTATCGGTGTTATGAAAGAAGACTTCCATATCTGTGGAAATTCACCTTGAGAGAGCGATAACTTGAAGAGATTTGCAAGAGGGTGGGAAAGTGTTGAGGAACACCTTTTAAGAAATATGGGTGAAAGGCCATCTAGGTCGGGTAAGTGTTCATCTTTAAATTTTTTTTTTTTCTATTACTATATGATCAAAACTTTAAAAATAAAGGGGCCAATGGGGAAGTTAAGCACTTATTTGAAATAAGACGGATCCAGTACGAAGGAATTATCGGAAAAATATTGCTTAAAAAAAGTAGCAAGAAAGTTGGCTATGGTATGATGATATATTTTCGTATAAGAGGGATGTAGGAAAGCCGTCGGATTTTTTTTTTAGTTAACGAATTGGTAGAAAGACTTAGGATAGTTTATAAGCCTTGATTGCGCACTATCAAGGTATCGCTGGTAAAGAACGTTATAAAGCTGAGCGAATTGAAGACATAACCCGAGGTAGTTGGAATACTATAGCCCGCAAAGGAATTGGATCGAAGGAAAACTGCCCATAATTTGTTTTTCTTGTTACGTAAAGAGCGAAGTTTACGATTATTTACTCTGTAGAAGATAGAGAGATCATCACTGAGGGACATATTGGCGAAATTAACAGAACACTTACTAAGATATTCGTTAATTTTGCAGAAATTCGCTTTATGAAAGTCGTAAGAAGAGGCAGCTGCAGATAGGGAATGCCGGATAGGAGAGTGGTGGAAAAGAGAAAGAAGAAGTGGCGGCTGAAAGTTATCAATGGTCGATAGTGAAAGGGGACAGAGCGAGGCAGATGAGTTTATGGGGTCCGTGGTGAAAATGATGTATAATTGCCTACCCATATAGTTGGAGACCCCACTAACTTGGCATAAGCTAGAGTCTGTAAGCTTATCCAAGAAGAGGCATTCTTTACTCGAGTTAGGGTTTGCGGTAAAAAAAGATTCACCCTCTGATTGAGTTCAGTGCAATTGAGGTAGATTGAAATCGGCGAATACGATGATATCATCAAGAGGATCAGATAAATTAATTATTTGATCACTTGCATCGATAGCGAGTTTCAATAGGTTGCGCCGGTAGGATGTAAAAACACATAACGTACCTGGGGCCTGCAGGGGAGTGTTATCTTTATTGAAACGTAGTCAAGCCTCGAAGAAGTAGAAACAGCGATTGAGGAAGAGTTAGGTCATTGTGGATGGTAAGTGGGACACCTCGACTTCATCTTTTGGACGAGTAAGATCGTCATCTCGAAAAACGTTGAAACTAGGGGGGAATAATTCCTGATTCTTTATATCCGGAATTGAATTAGTATCGGTTAGAGCGTAGACCTCAAATGGGAGAGCGTGAGACTGACTCAAGACAGCACGGATTTTAGATCGCAATCCTCTTACGTTTTGATAGTAGAAGATAAGAGGAAGGTTATTTCGAGAGCGCATGGGAGGAGATGATTGGAACACTGACAATGGTAGCACGTTAGGGACGAAAAAATTTGTGTTGAAGGTGTGAGATCCTTTTTGAGTGCACATGGTTACCGAAAGCAGCAAGGTCGACGGTCGTCTGAGACTTTTTGGAGATACATATTGAAAATCTCGTGCAACTTGGCATATAAATTCCTCAAATTTTTAAGGTCAATAGGGAGACCTTCCTGCTGTATGGAGACCATGACATTGGTTTTCGTTTTTCCCTCATAGCAATTAAGGATTCAGATAGTTTGTGTATTGCATATGTTATTATGATCAGTCCAGTTTCTACCTGGCGTAGTGTTGTTATCTTGTTTTTGACTTCAGTTACGTTCCTGTTTTTAGTTCTTGACGAATTATAAGTTCGTTTATGCTTCGTAATTCGTTGCAAATAAGTAACACCTTTCGAGAAGTTTAAGGTTTTGTGTTCAGTTGCTGTGACTTCCATATCCGTCATTTTGGTTAGAAACTCCTAAATTTCATGGTTTGTATTTTAATTCTTGTTTTGACTAAAAGGGTGCAGTCTCTTGTTTTTTGCTGTTCCTGTGTTTTTTGTTTTTGTGTTTCTTCTTTTCTTTTTGTGGTTGATATTTCTTTGTTGCTAGTTTGCTGATAAAGATTGGGAGTTTTCGTAATTGTATTTTTTTTATTTTATTTTTTTAGTGGGGCTAGCACCCCCATTTATTTCGCTTAATGCAAGCTTAAACTAACTTAAAAACTAGGACTTAAAAACTAACAAGAGTTATGGGTTAGGAAGTGAGGGAATGGTGGAGGAGATCAAATTTAACCCTCTAACCGTTTTGCCTTAAAAATAAGCTCAAGAGTACGAAAAATTCAAAAAAGATTATTTTTGACGTTCTTTGCACAAATCTTAAATCTAAATTTGATTTACCTGTGATATTTTGGGCTCTAGGTGTCAAAAAAATTGACCGTCTGTAGACGGTCATAACGGATTAAGGGAAAATTAAAACAATGGACTTTTCTGTTAAAAACAAAGTGAGAGTAGTTTTATGTAATTCAAACAAAAGCAATTCATTCAAAATTTTTTATAATAAAACAAATGACTTGTTAACACTGATGAAAGTCTTTGAAACAATTTTTAGTTAGGGTTAGACATAAATTTAGGTTGCATATATATTGGGTGTCTGAACTTTTGCAGTGCTTGCATCGTTTTTTGCCGGATTTGTCGAACATTCCAGGAATATGACCGACATTGTCATATTTTATGTCATCTGATGGTCTTGGACACTTTTTCTTTTTCCAGAAGGTTGGGCTGGGCTATTAGCTGATGGTCTTCCAACTGTACGAACTGGAGAATATTTGCATAATGCAGAAGCTATTGCTTCGCGAAATTGCGGTAATTTTATAGTTTCTGATTCTGGGTTTATGCGACGATGTAAATTATACGCATTTGTGACTGTCATATCGATTAGATGGTAGAATAAACGAGTCATTACATCGCGTGTCTTCAAACGAATATGATACCTCCCAATAAGTCCGTCCATGAGGTCAACACCTCCCATATGGCTGTTATACTCTCTTATTATCTGGGGGCATTCAACATCAACATACTGCTTTTCTTTTCGATTATATCGTGCTGCTTTTGATGTTTGTGTTGAAGGATTGTTTTTTTAAAGTTTTACCCCAACGTAGCTCGAAGCCAGCCGAACAGCTTTGTTGTCCTTCCATAAAACCGTGGATATATCCACACCATATGCTACACAAGTATATTCAACAGAGTAACCTCTTTCAGCTTTTTTAAATTCTTCATCTTTTTCAGTTGGTAATTTAGTGTTTGAAACTCGATTAGATCGAATTGTACGTAGACTATAAATACCTTTAGCTCGCAAGTATACAATTAGAGGCAAAGAAGTATAAAAATTGTCGAAATAAATTATATAATTTTTAAATTCCGGAACGGTTTGAGTAAGACGAACAACAACATTTGAGGTGGCACCTAGATCTGGTGTTCCTGGTGAAATTATATTGTCCCCAGCACCGTTATAGATTTCAAACCGATATGAATATCCATAAGTACCGCATAACACAAATAATTTTACTCCCCACTTGTGAGGCTTGTTAGGCATATATTGCCGAAGATGATGCCTCATTTTTGTTGCACACATCTGCTCATCTACACAAAGACGTGCTGTTTTGGGAACGCTATCAAAACTTTGATTGAAAAGAATTGAAAGTTTTCTTATGCGATACAAGGAATCATAGCCTGGAGCACCTTTTTCAACTCGCTGTTCTACATTTGCGAAACTCAAATATCGTTTGATATTTTCGAAATGTCTACAAGTCATGGTACTTCGTATTGGTTCGAAAGCATTTTTGCTCCAATAGCTTTCTAAATTTGGATATCTATACAACGACATATATAAAAGGCAGCCTATGAATTGATGAATTTGTTGTTCCGTGACTGAAAACGAAGTATTTATATCCTTTTGTCGAGCAGCACGATTAGTTTCCTCAACGATAATTTTCATTATATCCGAAGTAAAGAGATATTGAAAACATTGTAATGGACTCCTCAATTTCAGCAAGCAGTTTGTAAGAGCACTGTTGCCTTGAAATGCAACTTCGTTGACATGTAATTGCATTGGTTTCTTTTTCAACAAAATATTTAAGAATTCACTTGATTTTATATCAATACTCGCCAAATTTGCTCCGATAAAACCACCACTCCGATAAATTGATGATGTGGTTGAAGCTAATGATGTACAAAAATTATCACAACATAATAAAATATGCCAAACAAAATAGTACTAACTTGGAGCATCCGAAATTGCTGATTTTGTTGTTTCACCACATTTTATCTGATCTTCGATCTTATAATCAGGATCAGCCACGGTATCATCACTATCAAAGTCATCGTTGATAAGCTCATCATCAATTTCCTGCATAATTTCTTCAATTTCCTCCTCAGTCATTTTTGAGAAGTTGCACTTTCGACGCCTATCTTCCGGAGATCTAATTATATCTTGACCATCATTTTTAAAGGCACAACGTTCATTATCCATTTCTTAACCAAAGAAGATTATACAGGTAAAAACTGAACTAAAAAATAAATCATGTACAAAAAATCCAAGAAAGTAAGTTTTTGACGCAAACCGTTTTAACCGTCTTCAAACAGTCTTCACAAATCGTTGTCAAAATTATATTCTCCTACTTACTTTTACAAATTTGATAACATATTGTAATAAGATATAACAATTAGCACCTACCGTAATTTTTACAACGAAAATGTATGGATAATTAATATTTTATGGACTTTTGAAATATCACCTTTTCTCAAATTAATTAAAAGCACTCACTTCAATCGCTTATGGTAATCAACTAACAAATAACATCCGAAAAACACATCGAAACACATGACACTTCACCAGCTGCGTGAACGTATGTTACTTGTAAGTAAAGGGACCGCCATCTAACGTTTTTTTTTCAACTAGTGCTTATTTCGTGAATGATAACACTTAGCTCATGTCTGATTTGACAGATAATTAGTTTTATCCTTCCGCTGAACGAATATGGTTGTGTATACGCTTGAACAACACTGGGAAATATTGCGACATTACTTTGAAAATCATGGTAATGTTGCAGAATGTGTGCGAAAATTGCGTACGCACCGTCAGCTGCGTATGTTAGTTATCTTGTGAAAAAAGTGAAAGAAACTGGCATCCTCATCGATAAGTCAAAGCGTGAAAAGCCAAAAACAGTGCGTACACCCGAGAATATTGCTGCTGTGGCAGAAAGTGTGCGTGAAGCGCCATCAACATCAATTCATCGTCGTTCTCAACAATTGAACATTTCGGAGACATCATTGAGACGAATTTTGCATAAAGACCTTGGTACGAGTATGACGCCATACAAAGTCCAATTGGTTCAGGAGTTGAAGCCAATTGACCATCCAATGCGTTTTCGCTTCGCTAAGTGGGCCTGCGATCGACTTAGAGAAGATGCCGATTTTGCCAAAAAAATCATCTTTTCAGATGAAGCTCATTTTGATCTTGGCGGGTATGTAAACAAGCAAAATTGTCGCATTTGGGGCACAGAAAACCCGCACGCATACATTGAAAAGCCGATACACCCAAAACGAGTCACTGTTTGGTGCGGATTTTGGTCCAGAGGCATAATTGGGCCATTTTTCTTCGAAAATGAGCAAGGAGTGGCCGTTACAGTCAATGGCGATCGTTATCGGGCCATGTTGAACGAATTTTAGTTCACAAAAATTGAAGAGGAGGATGTTGGCAACATTTGGTTTCAACAGGACGGCGCTACGTGCAACACAGCCGAAGCTACACTCGATGTTTTGCGCCCTGTTTTTGAAGATCGCATTATCAGCCGCAGAGCTGATGTCGTTTGGCCACCTCGGAGCTGCGATTTGACACCGTTGGACTATTATTTGTGGAGTGCCGTAAAAGATAAGTGTTACGCCGACAAGCCAGAGACAATTGACGCTTTAAAGGACAATATTCGTGAAGCCATTGGTGAAATACAGCTGCACACAATCGATAATGTGCTTAAAAATTGGACCGATCGTGTAGGCTACTGCATGGCCAGCCGAGGCAATCATTTGAATGAAATTATTTTCCATTATTAACCGGAAGCACTAGTTGACAAAAAAATGTTAGATAGCGGACCCTTTATATCTATAACGGTCCCGTAAATCATAAACAATACCTGCTCAAAATGTGTTCAATTTAATACAGACCGTCTGTAGACGGTTAAAACGGTTAGAGGGTTAAGACGAGAAGTGCTCAGGTTAAAATCAAAAAGGGTTTGAGTTGACCTTACGGAGCATGCAGGAGATTGGTTCGTTAGAGCCATAAGAGGTGCTGTAGGTTGGGATATAGAAGAGACGAGGACAGAGTAAATTACGAGGGTTAGTGTTGAAGGAAATAGAATTGTAAAGGGAAGCGCAGTCCACAGAACCGGAGAGTAGTCGATGAATGAATAGAATGTCAGCTACGTCTCTGCATTTTTCGAGGGTATTCAGGTTGAGAAGTTTGAGACAGTCGCGATAAGGTGGTAAGATAAATGGGTCACTCCAAGTTAGTCCACGAAGAGCAAATCGAAGAAAACGACGTTGAATGTTCTCGATTCCGGATATATGAATTCGCTAATAGGGGGACTATACTTGGCTGGCATATTCAAGGAGGGGCCGGACAAGGGTAATGTAAAGTGACCTTGTCACATATAGTAAGGGTTGCAAAATTCTTTAAACCAACGTTTGATAAAACCGAGCGATGAGTTGGCTTTATGGATTATCTCATCAATATGCGAACGGAAGTTTAACTCGCTATCGTATAAAATTCCAAGGTCGCCAAGGGATTGAACCTGGGGTACAGGTTGGTCATGCAGAAAATAAGGTCGAGAGGGAGATTGATTTGACTTACGAGACAAAGTCACAGATTGGCATTTGGAGACATTAAGCTCAAAGCAATTTTTTAGACACCAAGTAGAATACCTATCGAGGTCTTCTTGAACGAGAACAGAGCCTTGGGGTGAAGAAATAGTTTTGGAGAACTTAGTGTCATCGGCGTAAATGGATACGGAGCAGTGTTTGATAATCTTCTCAAGATCGTTTATAGTTCAAATAAAAAAGAGGGGACTTAGGTGGCTGGCTTGTGGGACACTAGAAGTGGCTAAAAACGGGGTTGAGAAGGCTGACCTAAAGCGAACGCTATAGTAATGGTTCTCCAGATAAGAAGATATCCATTTTAACAATATGGGGTCAAAACCGAGGGAAGAAAATTTGAAAAGGAAATTATCGAAGGCCTTAGCGAAATCGTAGCAATAACATCTATTTCGTTGCCATTTTCTAGGACTAAGTAAGTTTTCTAACTAAGTTTGTCGTAGTTGATCTACCTATTAGAAATCCGTGCTGACTAGGTGATATAAGTGACTTGCACTGAAAGCTTAGAATTTCATATAAAAAATTTTCAAACATTTTAGGTATGTGAGAAAGCTTAGCAATGGGACGGTAATTGGTTACTTCATTCGTTGATCCCTTTTTGTGAACCGGGGTTATGAAAGAGGTCTTCACAAACATGGGGGAATTCCCCTTGTGTGAGGGACAGATGAAAGAAGGAGGAAAGTGGGTGCGAAAGACCCACGTAGGCACACTTTTTGAGAAATATTGCTGGATACAATCCCATCTGGACCGGATACAAATTCATCATTGAGATTTTGTAACTTTTCTTCGATAAGGGTGGGATCAAAAGGTTGAGATAGAGAGGGGCCAATGGAGAAACTGGGAAGGTACTTGAAATAGATGGAGTAGGGTACAAAGAGGTTGTCTGCAAATGACTGTTTAAAAAAGTTTGCAAAATAGTTGGCAATAATATGTGGGTCGGTCGATGATATATTATCGAACGAGAGAGAGGGGATTAACCGTCTGATTTTCTTTTGTAGTTGACGAATTGATAAAATGTCTTAGGATCGTTGATGAGGTTGGTCTGCGCTGTGTCGAGAAAGCGCTGATAGAGGCAGTTATAGATCTGGGTGAATTGCAGGTAAGTTCCAAGATAGTTAGAGTAGTCATAATAAGAATTGGTGGGAACAAAAACTTCCCATAATTTGTTTCTTTTGTTTCGTAAAGAGCGAAGTCCTCTGTTGTACCATGGAGGGGAAATAGATGATGTTTTATGCCGTGAGAAGGGGACGTAGAAAGAAATGGAATCAAGTATTTCATTGTAGAAAATGGAGACAGCATCAGATAAGGATAGGTTGGTAAAATCAAAAGAACATTTGCTAAGGTAAGTATTGATTTTGCGAAAATTAGCTTTATGGAAGTTGTAAGAAGAGATGGTAGTTGAAGAAGTGGGCTGGGATGGAGAGTTATGGAAAAATGAGAGAAGAAGAGGGGGGTAAAAGTTGTCGAATATTGATAGCATAAAGGGACACAACGTTACTGTGGAGTTAATAGGATCACTAGTGAATATAAGATCTAGTTGCCTACCGATAGAATTAGGGACGTCACTTACTTGACACAGGCTTTAGTTAGTTATGCTATCAATGAAAAGACATTCCTTGAGCAGGGGCAGATTAAAGCCACCAACGATAAGGATGTCATCGATGGAATCACTTAGGTCAATTAGACCTGTTGGGAAGTGGAATTTTAATTGAAACAAAGTCAAGTTTAACAGAAGAAGAGATAGCGATGAGAAAAGAGTTGAAGTTATTGTGAATGGCAAGTATGACACCTCTACATGGAGAATCAACTTTAGGGATGGCAGAATCATTAAACATAGGGAGAGAGTGATCGTCATCTCGGAAAACATTATAAGAAGATGGGAATAGTTCCTGGCTCCTTATGTCGGGGATCAGATTGGTTTCTGTAAGAGCATAGACGTCGAAAGAGAGACCGTGTGATTTAGACAACACAGCACGAGTTTTAGAGCGCTGTAGTGGTAAAATGTCTTATTTTCCCTGCACTGACATTTATTCTTGAATAAACTATAGTAGAATGGCGAGAAGAAGTTTGTCATAATTAGCTGCTCCTATTTCATTTTTTTGCGGGGCTTATAATAACAAATAAAGTTCAGTTGCTTCCATAACGGGAATGATACGATCGAATGTGAAATTGTCATCGTCATGGGAAATCTACCGCCTATTGTTCTCATTGTTACAGTAACCTTCTGTTCACACGCAACACATTTGTTTTTTTCTAAATGTCTGAATTAAATTATGGTCGATTAGATTTCGCTATAACACCATTGTAGTATATATGTACACATGTAAGCATACATGTATGTGTATATATGTATGCGTATTATAGCGAACTATGTAAATGGACCAGTCGATAGCATTGGTATAATGTAAGGCAGTCGTAGACGAGACAAGCAATAAAGAACATCACAGTACATTACACCATTTCGATCGATTTATTGATGCCACGATAAAATCATTGCCGATGTTAAGAAGATGTCTCTTGTTTTTTTAACGTAAGTACCTGCCGTGTGGGCTTAAACCTACGGGATGCCCATACATCCATGGGAGCAAGGATACGCCTTGCCATCGCTCACAATGATAGTCATTATTTGATACCAATTCGGAACTGTGTTGCCGGCACAAGTTCCACCCTTGGTATGAGTCGAGGCCGACCTAAAACCTCTTACTGTTCTTAGGGTCACAGCACCCAGCACTTATTGCAACTCCACATTGGGTCAACCAAAGGAAAACCAAGGAAAACCAAAAGGAAAACCAAGGAAAACCATAGGAAGACTCTTACCCGCGATTTTGGGTTTAAACCACAGCCACCATGACGCTCCCACAAGGGGGCCTACCTCTAACAAGTCAGGCCCGGACCGAGATCCGGGGGGCTCCTGACTCCCATGGTACCGTGATTTAAGTCCTGGTAGGGACTACCGGTGGTCCAGCCGCCAACAAGACCTATGACCGGCAGCTTGTGACTGATCAAATCGTAGCAACCTTCGGTAGCGTCATCTGAAGATGTTTACGATAAGACCAGTACTTTGCTCTGCCCCCGTTCATTATTAGACAACGTCATTAAAGGGCGAAGCCTTGATAATTGGGCGGGGGCCCTGTTAAGAAGACAGAATTGGATATCCACTTGGAATTATGGAATCAAATGGAAGTTAGTTACAACAAGGCTATGGCTAAACTCAATCGTTTACTTGCAGCTACCACGCTACCACTGTGCACAACTGCAGTTGATGCTGCACATTCAGAACACATTGATGATACTGCTTCAATACACTCCAATTCAATGAACTCAAAGTTGAAGAGGTTATCACTTCCTAAATTTTATGGCACCTTACACAATTGGCTGGCTTTTAAGGACACCTTAGAGAAATTGGTGCATTCGCAAGACTCTCCTGAGGCGTACAAGCTTGGCAAACTACGTGAGTCGGTACAAGTCGGATGTGGTTTCGTTGGTGGGCGGCATGTACAGTGGGGGTTATGAGGAATGATCCCATAAATGTCTCTGCTAACATCGTTCTAGTTCTAGTTCCGGCAACTGTAATATTATTGCTGGCACATCTACAGCTATTAAAGCTTCAGCTATTCCATTCTCAGCAATTGCTCCCCATGATGCTAACAATACGGGTGATCATACAATAACACTGCAAATGCTGTATACGGAGATTATTAAGCTACAACAACTCAATACTGATGCACTAATCAAAATTAGATCTCCTGAGGAAAGCAAAGCTTCTCTTATCAAGAAGGTTGATGTTTTGGCAACGAAGTTGAATGCACTTGAGCAAAGAGAAAAAAAGTGTGCAGTTGAGATTGTTGGGATTCCTGATGTAAATAATGCAAATGTCAAAGAGAAGCTTAATACTCTCTTAACAGCTGTTAATGGCGAAAAACTCGACGAAAGTGAAATCGAATCTTGCTATGTTAAGAATGTGAAAGCGAATACGAAAAACAAAAAAGATCCGCCTTCTAACATCGTATGCGTAAAATTCTCATCGATTTTAAGAAAGAAAGCTGTAATGACTAGGATGCGTGAGAACAAAAACAAAATCTCGGCTAACATCTTTCTTGTTCCATGCAACAACAACATCAATGGTGAGGGCAGCAACAAGAACATCAGCGGCAGTAAAATCTTCATCAACGATTGTCTCACTGTCTACACAAGATCGTTATTGAAAATGGCAAATGATCTCAAGCGGAAGAACAAATGTAGATTTGTTTGGATTAGGAATTCATCTGTTCTCATCAGCAAAAGTGAAGGTGACAAAGTAATTAAAATTAATACATTTGAGGATTTTTCTAAACTTAAAAATTAATTGTTTTGTTTTTTATTTATAATTATTAACGTAATTAGTAATTCATTAATTGATCCTCATGAAAATACAAATAGTAATTTTAGCTTTTCCTCCTTAAATTTTAATAACTTGAAATGCTTGTGTATAGATCATCCAAACGATGAACAACAATCAGGTTTTTCGGTCATCCATCAAAATATTCGAAGCATGAGAACCAATTTTGATACCTTTTTCGCACATCTTGCATCTTTGGATCATTTACCTGATTTCATTTTTCTTTCTGAAATTTGGATTTTTGAAGAAGAGGTAACTAATTACAAAATACCAAATTTTAGATTTGAAGCGAACTGTAATGAGTCGTTCAGTTCAGTTTTTTTTTCAGTTTTTATGCATTTTTATTTTTTAACTTAATTTACTCTTATATGCTAAACAAAAAACATTTAAAAATTAGCTTAAATTACTTACAAATAATCTTATTCTAACTTACTGGCCCCATGCGGGCACTCTAAGTTAAACCTAACACTTAAACTATGTCTTTCGACGAATCTTACAGTCTACTTTTATTCCTATTTTAACATTAATTAATACTAAAACTAAGAAAATTAATTTTAAGTAAAAACTTAGTAAATGGACATTTTTTAATTTTGTATAAAACTTAAAACTAAAAGCCTACAAACTACCTAAAAATAAATCTTAATCTACTTAACCTACTTACATCTAACACAAACATAGACATACATAAATATATATATACATAATATGTATATACATAATATATAAATACATGCATATATATATTTTTGTTTTTATTTATTTTTTTTTGGTTTTTATATATTTTTTTTTCTTAAAACCAACTTAAACCTACCTAAAACTATGTAAGCCGGCCATGGCTAACAAAAAAATTAGGCTGGCCCACTTTGCTTCACATGAAGCTACACATCACTGAAGGAGTTTGACGACGAAGCATCCTCCCCTTCAACAAGCCACCAAAAGTTTTGGTGCTGCTGAGCAACATCCCTCATGTCGCGACTCCCTACCCCGCGCGGTCTGTTCAGTTAAGTGACGTTGTAGCTGAGCCATCTGCCCCTGGATAGAGAGCAAGATAGCTAGCATGTCAGGTACTGGTTCCGGTGCCCTGGGCGCTGGGGCCTGAGAAGCAACCTTCGTTTGCTGTACCGTATTTCCCCTACCTGCCGCCATTTGGGCGTAGGTAACATGGGGAGTAACGGCTGGAGTTTGCAAATGCACGGGTGGACGTTTCACTTCCACTTTCTGCTGCCGGGCCAGATTTATTCTTTTGATATACTGGAATTTGGGACAACCCCGATAATTTGCGGTGTGTCCCGTGTTCCTACATAACGCGCAAGAGAGTTGGCTTTTTTCAGACGCTCCGTCCTTACCAAGAGCGCACTCCTCGGACTTGTGGTTCTTTCCGCACTTCACGCATCGAGGCTGCATTTCGCAGTTCGACGCGGCGTGCCCGAACCTTTGGCAGCGAACACATTGTAAAATGTTTTCGCTCCTCTTTAATTTCTCCCAATGTACAACCTGGTAGTCTAGGACTTTAATACTCCTTAGACCATCCAGATTGCTGGTGGGACTTAACTGGACCAGGAAAATCGGCAGTTGCCGCTTCTCCCTTTTGGCTCTAGCCGTGACAAACGGCTTGACCCCCACGAATTTGAGCCCTTCGCACTCTTTCTCTTTCAGCAGTGCAAGGAGCTCCTCCGGATCAGACGACGGTTCTAACCCCCTCAGCAGCATTGTTTGCAGCTTCTCCCCCTTCGGGGTGTACGAGAAGAACTCCGTCGTCGTATCCTTCAGTAAACTTTTAACTTTGTGGTAGCGCTCCACTGTATTGCAGTGGATCGCGTGCCTATCTGAACTTAGTTTTTTAATAAAGAAATTGTTGCCTATGGCCAACTTACATAACTCTATTGTATCCTTCAATTCTATGTTATACTCGTATGTATTAATTGGAGGCACCCTTTGCTTAGTTGATTTCTGCTGCTGTTTCTGTTGTTGTTGTACTTGATGTTGTTGCTGTTTTTGCTGCTGGTGTGGCTGCTGTTTTTGTTGTTGCTGCTGCTTCTGCTGTTTTTGTTGGTTTTTTTGTGGTTGTACCTTCTGTTTATTCTGCTTTTGTTGCGCAGTGGTATTGCTGCTGTGTTTCAGACTGTTTTTTATTTGACTGCTGTTGTTGTTCTTGAGAATTTTGGGTCTCTTGCAGTTTCCTCGTCCTTCTCGCAATTTGCTTGGCTTTAATTGCCAGCACTCGTTCTTGCATCTGCTTAATGCTGCTGGTAAGGGAATTAACTTCTTCTTCTTCGTCCTCTGATTCCGAAGCCATCAGAGAGGCGAAGCTATTATTTGACCCGAAGTTGTGCCCTTCCGCACCATCGGAGTCACTACCGTGTTTTTTTACGCTTTTCCCCTGTTGTTTTGATCTCTTTCCTCACACCAACCTGCATCTTCACGGGTGAAGCCGATAGGGCGATTCGTTTAACCGGGTTGGGATTCGGAATTATCTTACTCCTCCTCTTAGCCCTTCTTTCACGAGACAAGTTTCCCGTAAGAATTGTCTCGTCGGCTGATGTCTTAGCGGTATCCACTGATCCCGCTATTGGGGGAGCGGACCGGTCACTTTTATCCATCGCTGGATTTTATCTGCCTTGTTCACACTTTTCTTACACTGTAATGAGTCGTATTCTGCTGGAGGTGTCGCAGTATTTTTCAGAAATAATATAGTAGGTTGTGAAATTAAAAAATGGGCATTGGAAAGTGCTGATATTATTAATGTTTCTTGCAAAATCTCTGGTGTGTCTTACTCTTTTGTATGCATCTGTAGATTACATATGTGTACAGTGCGAAACTTTTTGGAAGAATTTTCAGGATTTTTGGAACTTCTAACTTGTAAAAATATAATATTAGTGGGTGATTTGAATATTAACATCTTGTCTGATTCAGTCGATGTACGAGGGGCGTTCAACATATTCTCGGTATCGGGGTGAAGCTGTGGTTATATATATAAATTGACTTATTTATCAAGTAACACTATTTTAGTGCATTCATGTAAAATTTCATATAAATGTGATTATTAATTCGCGTTTTATCTCTAGTTAAACAGAATCATAATGGCAACTGAGACGATGATGGTGAAAATTGAGCATCGCGCTGTAATTAAATTTCTCACTAAGCAAGGAAAAAGTCAAAAAACTATTCATGAAGAGATGGTGGCTGTTTACCAGGGTTCCGCACCTTCATTATCAACTGTGCAAAAGTGGTCAAGTGAGTTCAAGAGAGGCAGAGAGAGAATTGAAGACGACTCCCGCTCCGGCGCCCCGGCTACTGCTTGTACGGGAGAAAGCATCAAAGAAGTCGAAAAACTTATTCTTGAGGATGCCCGAATAAAGGTGAAAATGATGGCAGAGATCACCAAGCTTTCAATTGGCACCATTCACACCATTCTTCATGACCATCTTAACCTTTCAAAGGTCAGTGCAAGGTGGGTGCCACGAATGCTCACAGCGCCTCAGAAAAAAGTGAGAATCGCATGCTGTAGAGAGCTTTTGGAGATGTGTAGTCAGAACGCGGACGGTGTTATGGATCGAATTGTTACTGGGGACGAAACATAGGTCCACCACTATGACCCTGAAAGCAAACAAGAGTCCATGCAGTGGCATAAAAAAGGAACAGACCCCCCGAAGAAGTTCAAAGTCACTCCGTCTGCCGGGAAGCTCATGGCCACAGTTTTTTGGGACACAAAGGGAATCTTGCTCATTGAGTACAAAAAAAAGGTGAAACCATCAACGCCACATCCTACGCTTCCACTTTGCATAATTTGCGGGAGGAAATTAAAAAGAAAAGACGGGGTAAGCTCGCAGCGGGTGTGTTGCTTCTTCATGACAACGCTCCTGTTCACACGGCGCGAGTTTCCAAGGCTGCTGCGCGAGATTGTGGTTTCGAAGAAATCCAACACCCACCCTATAGTCCAGACCTTGCCCCTAGTGATTATTTCCTGTTTCCGGATTTGAAAAAATGTCATCGTGGGAAAAGATTTTCGGATGATGAAGAACTCAAGTCGGCAATAAATGGGTATTTTGCAGAAAAAGAGGAAATTTATTTTTTTGAGGGTTTAAAAAAGCTTATCTTAAGATGTAACAAATGCATTGATGTTAGGGGAGATTATATTGAAAAATAAAAACAATTTAAATGGAATTCGCATTTTTCTTCATATCGATACCGAGAATATATTGAACGCCCCTCGTATGTCGAGTCGATTTTGTCTTCGTTTGGGTTCGAATCTCTGTTGAGTCAACCAACTCGCTTAGGGTCTTGCTTAGACCATATATTTATAAGGCTGCACAGAAACAATTCTGTCAATTTTAAAACGGCGGTCTATGATTTGAAACTAACTGACCATAGTTTGACAAGTATTCAACTTGATAGTAGCGTATCCAGAATAAATCAATCCGAGTATAAGGAATTTAATAAAATTGATTTTGCAGCTCTTAAATTACATTTAAATTTTGAGTTTTGGGATGATGTGTTCAATTCACAGGATCCATCTATTGCTTTTGATTCGTTCCTTAAGCAGTTACAATTTCATATATCCAATTGTAGTCAGATTGTATGTAATAAAAATAACAAGTTTAAATGTCTTAAGCAATGGATGACTGCCCCTTTATTAAGAAAAATTAGATTGAAAAAGAAACTGTGCTTAAGTGTTAGAAAACATCCTAACAATGTTAGACTGAAAAAATATTATGACATATTATGTTTAGAGGTAAAAACCGAGATACCACTATATAGAGATACTTACTTCAGTAATAGATTAGCTGAAAATCTGGGTAACGTTAAAAAGGAATGGGGGGTCATACGAAATGAAATTTTAAACAAATCAAACGACAATGCAGATATAATCATAAACAACAATAATTCAACTATGTCTGATCCCTTAGGAGTTGCTAATTTATTTATTGAGTTCTTTTCGAATGTCAATTCTTCCCTAGTTTTACCGAACGATGGTAGCTCTTATGGCCAAAGTGATGTTACGATAAAGAAAGAAAACTTTCAACCAGAAAGTTTTTTCTTTGAACCGTTTACGGCATTTGAAATACAAAAAATTATACTATAGCTTAAAAAATCGAATTCTTCTTCTTTTGATCAGATCTCCAGTTCGGTGGTGAAAAATATTTCTTTCGAAATTTCGGATGTATTGTGTTTTATTTTCAATCTCTGCGTACAGAGGGGAATTTTTCCAGATTCACTTAAGACAGCAGTAGTAATGCCACTCCATAAAAAGGGTGACATTATGACTTTAAATAATTATCGCCCAATTTCACTTCTGTCAGTTTTTTCTAAAGTTTTTGAACGAGGTATAAAATCCAGAATGTTATCATTCTTAGACAGAACCAAATTTTTTAGTGTTAGCCAGTATGGTTTTAGAAGGGAGATCTACGGAAGGTGCCTTATTAAAATTAACTGGTGAAATATATATCAGTTTGAATACATCCGAAATTCCAGCTACTTTATTTATAGATATTACAAAAGCTTTTGATATGGTAGATCACACTCTGCTGTTAAGTAAGCTTTATGATGCAGGTTTCAGAGGCTTTATTCATGATTGGTTTTTTCGTATTTAAAAAATCGAAAGCAAATGGTGAACTGTTTTAGTTCGCAGAAATTCGTTAATATTGGTGTTCCACAAGGATCTGTTTTGGGTCCAATTCTGTTTTTAATATATGTCAATTCGTGGTTTATCCAACCCTTTATAGGCAAAATTACAGCATTTGCCGACGATACTACTCTTTCGTATTCGAATAACAGTTATCTTAATTTATGTTCGGATGTTAATAATGATCTAGACATTTTTTTTTTTCTGTTTTTTTATTATTTACTTTATTTCATTTGAAAACTTATAACTAACAATTCAGAAAAATATATTTATTAGAAAGAAAAGAAAAGAAAAACACAGTAATAACTATAAGATTTCATATAAAATAGTTAGGAACATCCGATTGTCCGATGGACAAGAGTTGGATGCGCCATTCAATGAACTAAATACAAAAGTAATTATCTATTGATGGGGATCAATTTTAAAATTTAAAACAATTCTCAGAGCACATACTATAGGTTTAAGTCAAAAAAATAAATAAATACATAAAAGTTGAATTGGTAACTCAAACACTACGAAGTTAAGTTAAAAGCATATATGTACAAGAGCTCAAACAAAAATATTTAAAAAGATATTAATTTCGTTATGGTCTAAAGAAAAGAGCAAGAGCTTAACATTTTTTAAGAAAGTAGATTTGACTCTCTCGCATCTTAGATTTTCTGGCAGTCTGTTGAATAAGCGAGGTGCAGTAACATTAAAGGAGTGAGAAAAAAGAGATTTTTTTATAAAAGGTACGGTTAATAAATTTCTACTGTAGATGCATAAATTGTGAGATCCATACAATCTTGCAGATGAGTATCCTGATTTCTCAAAAAATATTTTTAGAACCTTATAAAAATATAAATGTTTTAGTGGAAGAATGTCTAGGTTTTTGAACAAAAGAAAGCTAGGAGTGATACGACTGGCTTTGCAGATAACTCGAATGGAGTGTTTTTGTTTGATAAGCAAAGGTGCAGTTTTATTCTGATAAGTACCACCCCAACAAGAAAGACCATACTGTAGTCTGGATTTAAATAAACCAGCTTTAAAATCGGTTGACTACATTAGAGACTGAGATGATAAATTTGCCTCACAACATTGTTAAGGTAATTCTTCAGGTCAGATGTATGATCATTCCAACACATCCTATAATCCAAAATAATACCTAAATATTTGAAACTTTTAACTTTCTCAATGTCAAAACAATTATCTGAACAGTTGATGTTGTCATTATAAGATGTACTGTTGTTATTATTATGCATACAATTATTATTGAGAGGATATCTACAACAACTTGGTGAATGATATTTTATTACCATATCCTCATAGATTATCCCCTGAATATTAAAAACCATAAGTTTTGTTTTGTCACTTATAACAAGTCTATGCAAATTAAACCATTTTCGCAGAATTTCTAAATCATTGTTTATATCAGTGAATAATTGAAATTGTTTTTTTGAAGAATATGATAAGGAAGTATCATAGCAAAGGATTTTATTCTGCCTTTAAAATGTTGAACGAAAAGCGAGTTCACAAAAATCAAGAATAGTATAGGGCCCAAAAAGGAGCCCTGAGGAAAACCTATATCAGTATATCTTTCAGAACTAAAATTATTCTGAATTCTAACCTTTTGCTTTCTGTTCTTTAAATACGACGCGAACCAGTCATGATTTTTACCTCTAAAACCTGCCTTATGCAACTTATCAAGCAACAAATTGTGATCTACCGTATCAAAAGCCTTTGTTATATCAATGAACAGAGATGCAGGCACCTCAGAATAATTCAAACTACTCGTATCATAAATTTCGCCGCATAATTTTAAGACAGCATCCTCAGTAGATCTTCCACTCCTAAATCCGTATTGGTAATCACGGAAAAATTTGGATTTGTTTAGAAAGCAAAGCATTCTAGATTTCATGCCTCTTTCAAAAACTTTTGAAAAAACTGAAAGAATAGAAATGGGACGGTAATTATTTAGGCATGTAGTGGCGCCTTTTTTATGTAGAGGAATAACTACTGCTAACTTCAGTGATTCAGGAAAAATTCCTTTATTTAAACTAAGATTGAAAATATGGCATAGCACATCAGAAATAAAAAAAGAAATCTGTTTTATAATGTTGCTGGTAAACATATCTTCAGATGATGAATTAGACGATTTTAGGGACATTATAATTGCATGTATTTCAAGTGAAGTAAATTCTCTACAAAAGAAACTGTTGGGATAAAAAGTATCCTCTATTATCATGTTATGACAGCCACATGAATTAGTACGAGTATTAAGCGAAAATGCCATCAAATTGTGACCAATGTTTGAAAAATAATCATTAAATAAATTTGCAACGTTTGAAGGCTCAGATACAGTTGCATTATTGGCTGCAATAACTACATTCATATTTTGTATATTCTTTTTATTTAAAATGTCATTGATAATTTGCCATTCTTTTTTTGTGTTACCTAAATTTTCGGAAAGCTTACTTCTTAAATAAGTATCCCGACAGTTTGGAATATCAGCTTTAAGATCATGGCAAAGATTTTCATATGCTCTTTGAAGCCTTATGTTATTTGGATGTTTTTTTATACAAGCAAGCAGTTTTTTCTTTTTATTGATTTTGTTTAGCAAACATAAGTTCATCCATGGTTTAAGACATGTTAGACATGTTAAAAGCTGACTATTGTTCGATATTAACACTTGAAGCTTCTTGAGAAATAAGTCAAAGGCTATAGATGGATCATCATTACTATAAACTTCTTCCCACAATTCAAAAAATAAAGCGGATTTCAGTGTATGGAAATTGATCTTTTTAATTTTTTTCAAATAGGATTGTTTAGTTCTGGAGACGAAATTGTCAAACTGAAGGCTGGTTAAGTTATGATCGGTTATCTTAAGATCAAATACACGTGCTTTATAGTTCATGTTATTATTCCTATGTAATCTTAAAAATATATGGTCTAAACATGAAAGACCTCTGGTTGGTTTGTTCACCAATGACGCAAAGCCAAAGGAGGACAAAGCAGTAAGAAAAATATCAGTATCAGACGAATCAGTCAAAAGATCAATGTTGAAATCTCCCAAAAGTACATAGTTTTTGGATTGATGATTCCAAAAATGCAGAAAACTCTGAGAAGATGGTTTAGGAAACATAAGCTGTTAATCAGTAATAAGACGAAATTTATGATTTTTAACATCAAAGAGGAATTCTGCGATGACTTTCCCTTGTATTACCATTCGCCAAAGTGTTTACGTTTTTGTTTAGTAGAAAGCCGCAATGATTCTATTACTTTTAACAGTAAGGAAAGTTGTAGTGATGCCTGCTTCAAAATTGATCCTGTCAACAATTTTAAATATTTAGGTGTCATATTGGATAATAAGCTCAGTTGGAAAGATCATATTTTGTATCTGAAGCAGTACCTAAATAGAGTTGTGAGGCAATTCTACCATCTTAGTCTTTACTGTAGCCTGAACATTTTAAAGCTTGTCTACAATGGTTTATTGAAATCAAAGCTGCAGTATGGAATAACTTGTTGGGGTGGTACGTATTTCAGTAATATAAAAGATCTTTTAACAAAGCAAAAACACGCGATCAGAATTATGTGTAAAGTCAATCGTCAAACTCCTAGTTTTGATTTGTTTAAAAATCTTGAATTTCTCCCTTTAAGACATTTGCATTGTTACAAGGTTCTAAAAATATTTTTTGAAAATTCCGGGTACTATGCTGTTAGATTTGAAGAAAATTACAATTTAAGAGTCAACACTAGGAATTTTGTAGATGTGCCCAGAATCAATAAAACACACTTTTCAAGATTTTATTTTTTTACTGCGATTCGTCTATTACCAGAGAACCTTAGATGTGAGAGAGTGAAAATTGTGTTCTTATATAATATTAAAAAATGGTTATTCTCTTTCAACCATTGCGCAATTGATATGTGCTTTATGCCTTTTGTTTAATTTGAGTTTTGTTTAGATTTTCTTTTCTTTTTCTTTTGTAATAACAATCTGTGCTTTAACTTTTCCTAATTTTTATATATTTTCCCCATCAATAGTTTTACTGTTAAAATTATGTCTAAAGTGATAGTTACATTCGACTCTTGTTTTTTTTGTGTTTGTTTTTATGCATTTTTATTTTTTTTAACTTAAATTACTCTTATATGCTAGACAAAAAACGCTTAAAAATTAGCTTAAATTACTTACAAATAATCTTATTCTAACTTACTGGCCCCATGCGGGCACTCTAAGTTAAACCTAACACTTAAACTATGTCTTTCGACGAATCTTACATTATATTTTTATTTTAACATTACTTAATACTAGAACTAAGAAAATAAATTATAAGTAAAAAACTTAGTGAATGGACATTTTTTAATTTTTTATAAAACTTAAGACTAAAAGCCTACAGACTACCTAAAAATAAATCTTAGTCTACTTAAACCTACTTACATCTAATACGTACGCACACACATACATATATATATATATATACATAATACATATATACTTAATATATAAATATATGTATATATATATATTTTGTTTTTTTAATTTTTTATTTTTATTAATTTTTTTTTTGTTTTTTATATTTTTTTTTTCCTAAAACTAACTTAATCCTACCTAAAACTATGTAAGCCGGCCATGGCTGAAAAAAAATTAGGCTGACCCACTTTGCCTCAGATGAAGCTATCTATTACTAGAAGCATTCGACGATGAAGCATCCTCCCCTTCAACTAGCCACCAAAATTGCTGGTGCTGCTGAGCAACATCCCTCCTGTCGCGACTCCCTACCGCCCTACTGAACCGGAGACGCTCCGCACTGCCATGTGCGACGTCTCTGTCGTAGTTGAGTTGCCTGTCCGCAGCTGTTCGAGCGACGTGGAAGATTAGCGGGACCGCCAATCTGTCCTGGATCAGACCTTTACTATCTAGATAGAGGAACGCTTCTGAAGGAATAAAACCGTCAAAGCGAACTCTCTCGTGATACATATAATTGGGGTAGAAAGATCCGGAGATCAGGTTGTTCGATGAGGTCATTGCTCTTGCAATGTGCCTTCGAGTCAACTTAATGACGAAATTGTCCACTCTTATTAGGTTCGCCCTATTGTACAAGACCTCATTGGGATAGAATTTCATGTACTGAGACTCTGGTGTTCTGTATAAGCGAAGACAAGTCCTAAGACAAGCCCTCTCAAACACCCGAATCTTTTCCAATAAACTTTCTCTCACCTTGAACCACACGGGACATCCAAATACAAGCATGGGCCTGATAAGGGCCATGTAGCAGATAACCTTCACCCTCGCATCGAGTTGGCTGTTATAAAACAGTCTCTTTGTAAGGGCAAAAGCACCTCTGGCTCTGGCCAGAGCAACATCTATATGTTTGTTAAAATACAGATATTGATTTAGCCAGATCCCAAGGTATCTGACTACATTTCGACAAGCAAGTGGCTGCCCGTGCTGCCCCACGATCGAGAACTTTCGCCAATTCTTTCTGGTATCCCTAGAGGCCCCAGACAAAGGCGTCCTAAACAGAATGGTTTCCGACTTCTGGAAGTTGATTTTCAACTTCCAGTCATCGCAATATCGCTTAATTTTGTCAAAATCACGCTGCAAAAGTATATTAATGACCTCAATCTTTGGACCTGATCTGTACGCGATTATGTCGTCTGCGTACGCTATGGAATGGTGAAGTGAACCTATCAGATCACTTGTGTAAATGTTGAATAGGATCGGCGAATTTACCGCACCTTGTTGCAGACCGTTTTTAATGTTAAAAGTTCCAGCAGAAGTCACATCGCCATTCTTCACGATGAACTGTCTACTGGAGAGCATATCAAAAAGAATATACAGCAGTGGCTTACTAATGCCCAACCTGTCCAGCTTGAAAAAGAGTCCTTCTAACCATACGGTGTCGAAGGCCTTCTCCAAGTCAATCAGGCAGGCACCAGTGCACTGTTTCTTGTCTTTGTTCCATTGGATATCAGAAACCAGTTTCGACGCAGCATGAATGATATCATGTCCCGCCTTAAAACCGAATTGATTATCCGGAACTATATGTTTGTCCTCAACCCACTTAGTCAGGACTCTATTGATTACCTTCTCGAAAACCTTACTGATATTTGGAAGAAGACTGATCGAGCGGAGATTCGCCGGATTGGAAGTATCTTTATCTCTTTTAGGGATCGGATGTACCACCGCAGTGTGCATTATTCATTGCATTATTAAACAGGATGGTATAAATGCTCACCGCTTCTAGTGGGAGATGTCGAAGCACAATGCTCGGTATTTCATCGGTTCCTACTGATTTCTTCCTTCTAAGTGATTCGAAGATCGTTTGGTGCTCTTCCTTCGAAATGAACGGGGGTAGTACCCTATCATTGGTGATGACATTATTTGCCATATTCTCGTCACTGAACTGGGTGAAACCCGAGCTCTCGAATCGCCAATTCACTATTTCATTTCGAAGGCAGAAATTGTGCGCAAGGACTCGATTCTCCAGATCGTGGTTCGGGCCAATGATAACATTCGCCTTGTACACTTCATGGAAAGTCGCTCCTATAGCCTCTACCTGCTCCTGCGGATCCTCGATCACAAAGAAGTTGTCATCATCAACAGCCTCATTTGGATCTATGCCCGCTGCTACCAGTATTTGTTCGTTGTTCGTCGTTCGGGCGATTTTAAGACAAGGAAGGTCGTTCTGATTATTTCTTCGAAATATTTTATTTATTTGCGGGAACATATTCGGGTTGCTGGTGTTTACAGCCCGAATTTTACTGTTCCAATACAAACTTACAGATGCTCTGTAATTTTCTTTTATTAATGTTTCGACGACTTCAGTGTCATGATCTCCGGGTTATGTCTGTCAGTAAACTGTCTGTACAAGGTTTTTAGTCTTGACAGCAGTCTACTTTTATGTCGGTGCAGTGCGTCAATAGTTGCGTTGCGGAATAGGTCTTCTTCGTCAGTGTGTCGGTACCGAGGTATCGTTATGTCCATTGTTCGTTTGATTGTCTCGTCCATTAGTCTTAGATACCTGTCAATCTCCTCGTTTGACAGATTTCTGTTGGACGGTGGGTAGAGCGAATTCGAGGAGAGTGCTCTAGTCAGTGTTCTGGTGAAGTGTGTCCAACGCACCCTACTATAATTGTAGGAATGCCTTTGAACAAACTCATCCAATTCCGCAATTTCGTTGGGAACAGTGTTTTCGGTGCTGAGACCGCAATGGTCACTGTCATACACGAAAGTGCGTAGACAGTTTGTAGTTTGTTGGTTAGAGCATGTCAGTTGTATTCGTGAGTCGAACAGCAGAAGATCCAAATAAGACCCGTGTCTGGGAAACGACGGACTATCCGTCGCCTTAAGCCCGAGTCGATACGTCACACTGTGCTGACCCCACCAATTAAATAGTAGGTTCCCTCTAGTATTTGGTGTATTATTTCCCCAATCAGTATGTTTGGCGTTGAAATCTCCGCCGATAATAAAGTAGTTCTCCTCCAATTCCAGTCTTAGGAATCGAAAAAGTGTTTCGAGCTCTGAGATGAATAAAGTGGATTGAGTAGTCTTAGGTGCATAGACAGACACCATGTACAACCGCTTTCCACTACGGAGAGGGATATACACGATGCATGCTTCCAGCACCTGGAACCTACGTACTACACGACTGTATACTCTTTTAAAACGTATACCTTTTCGTACGAAAATCGCAACGCCTCCTCCCTTAATGGAGTTGGGTCGGTTTCTCCGTACTATTTTATATCTTTTGTGCCTCATTTTGTGTCTCTTGGTAAGCTTAATTTCACATCGGGGGCTTGGTCTTTAAGCAACTTAAATAGTGCGGCACGTCGTTCGAGCCTAATCAGTGAATTCACATTCACAGAAAGGACTTTCAGGGTTTGCTCCGCCACGTACGTACCCATTACGGCAAAAGGTGCGTTAGGCCAGGCAGCAGTGCGTATACTTGATCCACCCGCGCGGTCTGTTCAGTTAAATGACGTTGTAGCTGAGCCATCTGCCCTTGGATAGAGAGCAAAATAGCTAGCATGTCAGGTACTGGTTCAGGTGCTCTGAGCGCTGGGGCCTGAGAAGCAACCTTCGCTTGCTGTACCGTATTTCCCCTACCTGCCGCCATTTGGGCGTAGGTAATATGGGGAGTAACGGCTGGAGTTTGCAATTGCACGGGTGGACGTTTAACTTCCACTTTCTGCTGCCGGGCCAGATTTATTCTTTTGATGTACTGGAATTTGGGACAACCCCGATAATTTGCGGTGTGTCCCGTGTTCCTACATAAAGCACAAGAGAGTTGGCCTTTTTCAGACGCTCCGTCCTTACCCAGAGGGCATTCCTCGGACTTGTGGTTCTTTCCGCACTTCACGCATCGAGGCTGCATTTCGCAGTTCGACGCGGCGTGCCCGAATTCGCCTCTTGTTCTAACAATAGAATGTACTTCACTATTTCGATCAAAAATGAAGAAGCTTTGAAGCTTTAATATATTGAAATTGTGTTTATTTTTAGCTTTCAATTTTGATATGAAATAAAGTTTAAAAAAAAAAAAAAAAAAAGGAAGTATGGAAGGCCCTGAAGTCTCGTTATGATAACCCAAGGCAATTGGCGGAAATACATGTTGCACGATTCATAAGCTTAGCACCAATAGTGGGATGCATTGGCAGTTGCTATTGTGGTGTCGAAATTACCAAATCGTACTCAACAAGCTTGGGCATGTGTCTGGCCATTCGAAAAGGGTATGTTCTTCTACAAATTGCAGAACATGCAATGGTCGGCACCATACTTTATTGTGTCGAAGTCCGAAGTCCGTTCCCGTCAATCGAAATCATCGACAGCGACTCCAAAAAAAAAAATGTGGTGACATCAACGCAACCACCCATGGTGTATCAATGACTAAAAGGCACCAGCAAAACATTCACCGTCATAAGCAACCGTTTAATACTTTTATCTACAGCACAAGTCCACATTATTGATGGCTTTGGCAACACACAGATATGCAGATTGCTTTGCGATCCTGGATCACCGTTTAGTTTTATTTCTTCACATTTTTTTTAACCAATTGTCTATTCGAAGAGAGAGATGCACGTTACAAGTAGAAGGCATTGGCGATAAAGCATATTCGTACACAAGAAGACGGGCAAAAATTAGTATTGTCTCTATAACTAATTCATCATTTACGCATGTCGGTTGAATTTCATATTATTGATTCAATCACATCATCCACCCCCGTGGCTGCAATTGCAGATCATTGTTTTGGCTGCCTTTGGCTGACCCAGACTTTGGCACCTGGCCGCGTTGAGGCATTGCTTATCTCGGACGTATGGGGTCAAGTTATTTTGGTTGGAATTGTTCGTGACAATAGCGACGATGCAGTTGGACAGTGTACCCAATTTGGATGGGTTGTGTTTGGCCCAGCTGAGTTAATTTTCCCTGGAAATCTTTCAGTTTCATATCTATCCGTAAAAATGGGCGGAGAGGATAAAACCACAGACGAATTGCTACGCATTCTGTTTGAAGCTGAATTAGTCGACACCTTAACTAGCGAAATATGGATTTCAACCGACCATTGTGAGGAAATATTTATGTTCACTGTTAAGCGCAATCGTGAGGGCCGCTATTCTATACAAATTCCATTTCGATCTGATGCACCCGCACTTGGCAATTCTCATCAATTGGCACTTCGATAATTTCACCAACTGGAGCGCAAATTGGCGTCGAATCCTGATCTTAAACATAAATATGTGTGTTTTTATGCGTGAGTATAAACAATTAGGTCATATGTACTCAATTCGAGATCAACAAGGCGATCCGTCCCAAGTCTACTATATTTCGTATCACGCTGCCACATCTAAATTTCGCGTTGTATTCAAGGCTTCAGCGAAAACTTCAAATGGATATTCTCTGAATGGGACACAATACGTTAGGCCTACTAATTGTAATGTAGAGAGTTTTGGCCGCTCGAACCAGCACGATTTTTATGTGAACGACTATCTTACTAGTGTACTTTAGATTCTGTTCAACTGGATTTACATTTGGCCGAAACTACCGTGCTTGGTTTGCACAGGGATCCTTCAACTGATCAACTGTATTATCGCGTTCCATTCAGCGAAATGGCATCCATCACGAAGCGATGCAGCGAAATTATATGACCCAACAGGTATGTTAGCTCCTGTTTTACTTTTGGGAAAGATTTTCATACAAAGATTATGGCAAGCAAGATTAGAGTGGGACACACCACTCCCATCTGATTTATTAAATGAATGGCTCACTTTTCGACAACAGTTGTCGCAACCACCCACGGTGGTTGGGTGCTCAACCCCCAATCGAGGTACAATTATATGGTTTCTGCGATGCAGGCACAAGGGCATTTTCGGCTGTTATTTATCTCTGTAATAAAACAAGCGATGACCAATGCAGTAGTCAATTGATAACATCCAAGACTCGGGTAGCTCCTATACATCCAACAACCATACTTCGACTGGAAGTCTGCGCGGCTCAATTATTAACCACACTAATGAACGAAATACGTCGGATTCAAAAATTGTGCTTCACTGGCTCCACAAAAATCCAACTCAATTAAAGGAATATGTTGCGAATCGCATCCGATTCATTCAAGAAAATTCAACCATTGGCAATTGGCAACATATTCGCACCAAACTCCACCTGGTAGATTGTGCGAGTCGTGGCATATAAGCATCAGTATTAATCGACCATCCATTATGGTGGCATGGCCCAAGCTCCGAAAATTATCCCATCACTGAATTTCAATCACTAACACCGGAAGAAATTGTATTGATGGACGCAGAATTCAAACCTGTGAAAGCAAAAATGGCTTAGGCCAAAGATCTTCCTGTCTTGGGAACATACTATACAAAGGGTAGTGAGTTGATCACCATCGACCTATAGGATCGATTTAGCAATCTTGACAAACTATTACGTACAACCGCGTACATCTTTCGATGAATCATGCATTACATTGGCACATCCACTCCGAACAAGTCAAATATTTCCACCCAGATATTCATCAACTTCGGAAATCACAACCCCTTTCAACATCCAGCAAAATCATATCATTGGCTCCGACAGCCGATATTCTTAAAGTAGCTTCTACCGCGAACATCGAACTTGTCGAGTTGTAGAGGCTGAGTAAGGTCAATGAATCTCGAGAAGAAATTCTACAGACGAGTCCTGAAACCAAAGGATGCTCCCCTCCCAAACCCATCCCTTCTTCCCCTGGGCTGGATCAAGGTGTCATACAACCCGTGCCGAAGATCAACCTGGCTGAGGGCCTAGCATCTCCAAAAATAGCTCAGTCGCGAACGGAGTATCCGGATACCTGGCGACCTCCGAATTAGCTAGCCTTATCTGTATGCGGCGAATCCCTGTACAGATGGACACCCCTTTCTCCGCTACTTGTGGGACCATATTATGGATAAAACCCTTAAAACAAAATCCGAGGCCGGTACTCCTTTAATACCGGGCGGTAGAACGGTGACTGCACCGAATACCGGCAAGGCTCCTACATTGTCGAGAGGAGGCAAAAATGTGGCAGGCCATGGTGCACCATCCTCTAAAGGCAACGAGCCTAAAAATAAAGATTCAGTGAGTGTTAAGAGTGTGGCAAGCCATGATCCTATCACTTCCTCCACCCCTAGCAGCAGCAAGTTTGTGACAGGCCACAGACTTATTGCTGCTACCAAAATTCCTCTACCCAAGGAGGAATCTGGAGCTCAGCCGCATCGGCAAGCTCCATCTAAGGCGCTCTACCTAAGACGCCGAAATGCTTCACGCATTATCAAAACCTTTGGATCCATTCCGGAGGTTGATAGAAGTGCGGACATAAAGAGCAAGATTAAGTGGGCTAAAAACATCCTAAAAGACGGATTACCCACTGCTTCCACTGCTCACAAAATTTTAAAAGACTCCTCCAAGCGCCGGAGATCGTTGGAGGAAACCGTGCCGGTTTCCAAGAGGCCCAAAACACATAGCTCCAAAAGCCCTGGGCCATCCAACAGCACATCTCTGAGGTCTTTCAATGAAGTTCTAAAGGACGGATTGGTAATCGCGGTGATCGATAGGAACAATACCAACGGTTCCATTACACCTGAACGGTGGCAGCTGGTCAAGCTGAAGCTTTCGAGCAACTTCTTGGCCATCGTGCGGGAAAACCCCGGACCACCTCCTATCACAAGCGACGCTGGCTGACACCAAGGCCATGTCAAGCTCATCGCATGTTCCAACCAGAGATCTCTTGATTTCTTCACCAAGGCCATAGGTGGTTTAGGAGAGATTTGGCCAGGTGTAAAACTCGAGGTCGTGTCTAATGAAGACATTCCTAGCAGACCTCGAACTCGTACCTGGATCAAAGCCGAACCCTCCTGTCCATAAAGTATTCTAGAAATGATAAGACTCAGTAACCCGACTCTTCCCACTCATTTCCAGTCATGAGTCGCGAAACTGGAGGAACTAAGGGGCTCTTATAGATGCGCGTTAATCGTGATCAATAAGTAATCCATTAATCCTCTGGCGCAGACGAAAGGCATGATTCGGTTCAGATTCGAGTTCATACACTTAAGGGTATACAAAAAGGATGAGCTGGATGCTGATAAGCAACCTCCTCTTCCTTTATTACCTGACAACATAACCTTGGGTCTCGGAGCGTCGATATCCTTTCCAGAATTGGATAGCGACGACTCCAATCTGTCCGAGGTCACTATCAAGCCGTCGGTCTCCTCTTCTGACACACTGTCGGAAATGGAAACCGATGACGAAGCAATTAGAGGTCCTACACGATCAGAGGTAAAAGATGAGCTTTGGGGCACATCTTCAGAATCGGAGGACCTGAACAACACCGTGGTGAGGGCTACTCTGGAAAACTGTAGCAATGATACGGTTTTTCCAGATTAATCTCCACCACTCAAAAAAGGCTTCAGCCGCACTCATTCTGTGTCTTTCTAAAAACGCAGAAGATATAATCCTAATCCAAGAATCACGGATTGTAGAAGGCGTAGTTCGTGGACTTAGGACACCCGCAAACGCTCCGCTCTATACAAGAGATAAAGGTAAGATCAGAACTTTTACATTAGTGAAACGTAGCCTTAATGTATTTCTACTTCAAACCTCAGCGACCACGACTTAACCGTTGCCAGATTAGAGACTGCCAAAGGCTCCTACTGGCTGGCATCGGCTTACCTTGGCCACAACCATGTGGACTCTCTCCTTGGTGACAACTTAGAAGGGGTGGTACTGGAAGCTGGAAGGCAAAAAACTGGCCTCATATTCGGATGCGACGTTAACGCACATCACACGGTATGGGGCAGTACCGACATCAATGACAGAGGTGAGTCACTTTAGACTATATTTTAAGTACTAACCTCTTAATTTGCAATATTGGCAATGAGCCCACTTTTATAACTAGAAACCGACAGGAAGTGCTTGATATCACTCTTGTCTCCGACAGCATCACCCAAAGGCTAACAAACTGGATGGTATCGTCTGAACACTCCATTTCAGACCATAAATATATCCAATTTAGCCTGAGTGATGCTCCCCGCAGCCAACCATCTTTCCGGAACTACCGGAAAACTGATTGGCCAAAATACAGAGGAATACTGTTAGAAACGCTATCCTCTGAACTATCAATTCCCCCGCGTGACACCATTCAGCTTGACATGAAAGTCAAGGAATTCACCCTGGCTCTCAAGCAGGCTATGGCCGCTTCCTGCCCTCTTCTTTAACCTAGAGCCAAGAAAAAACCACATTGGTGGACATCAGTACTAGCAGTCCTAGTAGAAACTCTTGTAGAAAACTTTTCAACTAAGCAAAAAGCACAAGAAAAGTGACTGACTGGGACTCATACAAAGAATCCCTCAAATTATACAGAAAAGAATTGAGGAAGGCAAAGCGACCATCCTGGAGATCATTCTGTGACAAAATCACAGAAACAGCGACAGAGGTTCTCAGATATTATTCTGCCTACGCTAGAAAATATTATGAGGAGCTGTGTAGAACTTATGCACATTCCACTGTCATGGAGAGAAGTCAAAATGTTCTCATGTTGTCCCAATGGGCCTCAGACTTATAAGTCTATCATCTTTCCTTCTAAAAACTCTAGAACGACTGATTGATATCCATATATAATCTAAATGAAGCTTTCTCCTTTGGGAGAGAGCTGGACATGTACAGAGTAGGCGTAGGATTGTCTTCTCCTCTTCCTCGTCCATGCAGCTTAGACAGAAATCATTTGTAAAAGCGCCAAGCCTTCTTGCATGCTTGCCTATGAGGCAGTGTCCAGTGATGACACCTATTATGGTGCTGAGATGTTTCCTATTTAAAAGGATCAGACACTTAGAGCGATTGAGATCCAGCTTTGGCCAGATCTGTTTGGTCGCTAGACATGCCCAGCAGCCCACCTAAGATTCTTTTATTGGCATCAAACTTTAATGTTAGTTTGCACGTAGCGATAGGTATACCTATACTACCTTTGTCAGGCAGGATAGGTAGAGTGGTTCCAATTTTGGCGAGTTCATTGGCTCTGCAGTTCCCTGGAATGTCTCTATGGCCCGGCACCCAACAAAGGTGCGTTAACAGTCTCCTACGCTTTATTATAAGCTCAAACTCTCCATTAGTAAGAGGATCCTAGATCCACGTGGCATCACAATGGGCCAATAAGCCTCATTGGGTTGGTATTTAAAACAGCCACTCTTATCTAAGCTAACCTAACCTAGAGTAGCTGGTCAATTGGACCACGCAGCAATGTCCATCAACCAGCGGCATCTCATCATTTTACCGAAGGAGAGTGTGTTGACAAAACTCATTGTATCGCAGGTTTACAAAGACACGTTGTATGGAGGCATTCAACTTGTGTTAAATACCCTTCGGGAAAATTATTAGACACTTTGGTGAAAAAATGCATTCATCAGTGTGTAGTTAGCCGTCGTCATAAACATATTATAATGAAACAACGCATGGCATCATTACCTAAGGCTCGCGTTACACCAACACCACCTTTTGCTGTATTTGGCCTGGATTACTGTCCATTCAACATTCGATCTTTATGTGCATGGCAATCGAGGCTTGTCATATCGAATTAGAAGAGAATTTATCAGCGGAAGCATCCATTAACCTTTTTACTCGCTTTGTGAATTGACGTGGTCCATGTACCGATCTACATAGTGACAATGGAACAATGAGAGCTTTGCACAATGAACACGCTCAACAGCACTTGGCAAATCGAGGAACCACTTGGCATTTCATTCCACCTGGTTCACCACATCATGGTAGATTATGGGAGGCGACAGTCAAGTCTGTTAAGAAATATTTACTTCAAGTCGTTGGACAACACTCGATATACCATGACCAATCGCACACTCTTTTAGTTCATGTGGAAGCGTGCTTAGCCTTGACACCGGCCGACTTTCTGATTGGAAGGTCCATAGTGGCAGTACCCGATTTCGACAATTGAGGCAAATGCAGCAACATTTTTGGCAACAATGGCACGATGAGTACCTTTCTACTCTACAACCACGATCAAAATGGCATGAAACAGACGAAACTTTACAACTTGGCGACATCGTCATTGTACGGCATGAAAATCTACCAGCAACACATTGGCGACTTGGCAAGGTCATTGCATTGCACCTTGCCAAGGATGGCTTAGTACAATCAAGCACTCGAAGGCTGAATGTATTCGTCCAATACAAAAATTATGCAAGCTTGTGGACCATCATGGACGTACCCGCCCAGCTCATACCCGGGAGCTCATCCCACTGAGCTGTGGGACATTCTTCTGAAGAAGTAGAGTGTTCCATTGATGACTAAACGCTGAATAATGATTCGATTTTCAAAGATATTGTTGTTTTTTTGTTTTTTTCACTTGAAAAGTTATTTGGCAATAACATGATCTTTGGCATGACTTTCGTAAAGCGAAAGGAACTAAATAGCACCTTAAAATTTATAGCGATTTCGTAACGACTGAACGATGATCGTCTGATCTGATGGTCTGAAATTTATTTCGGAACATTCTGATTAAGTGTCGGCGGATTTAAGCTTATTAATCACACTCTCGCTTTTAGGTGAATTGCGAGTTCAGAGTACTAAAAATCGGTAAACTTAAGTATTTATAGATACACACACTTCGATAAATAATTCTGTCAACTCTCGCACTTCCATTCATACGAGTAACACGCGCACGGATTCGAGTATAAAAGGAGCAACCTGAACAAGTTTAACTCATTCAATCATAAGAGTCAGTAGTTGTCGCATCAGTCCCTGTCCAACTAAGTCATAATGAATTTGAAGGTGAAATTGAACTCAGTTAAAGGGCAAATCAAAAGTAAAGTTTCTTCTAATAGGTCTTCGTTTGGATCATGTGTATCGTGGTTGCAATAGTGTTTGCTCCTGTTGCGATGTCAGTGCCGGCAGTTATTCCAGCGATTCGAAATCAGGAAATCGGAGTGGTGTCAAACGTTGGTGGAAGACCCCAAGTTGATATTGTACGAACTGTGGTCACAGCAGCACCAGTTGCAGTAACTAAATTTTAATAACCCTGAACTAGATTGGATCAGATACATATATGGAAAAAATGTTATTAACGTTTTAAGATATGTCTTGTAGTTTGGAATAATACATCACAAAACCCTCTCCGGCTACTTCATCTTTACCGACAATGCATCTGTACAAATTAATTTATCAGAATGCCAGTCTTGATCACTGATAAACTACAAAATGAATCATAAATCGTTAAAAATTGTAAATCGTTAAATTAAATTAAACTTGATAGTGTCTTAGGTCTACAAGCCTTTTCAGCTGTTCCAACTCCCTCCTCCGTTTTATGTTCGTCATCATTTGATTCATCTTTATTGGTGAAGTTTCTTTTTATGTTCTTATGACCGCGTTGACTTTGTATCTGTCATTTTATTCAGAACTTTTCTGTCAATCATAGTTAAAAAGAACGTGAGGTTGACAATTGTCCATATTTCGTCCTTTACTTAATATACAATTGGATACAAATTAGCATATTTCACTTTTGATATCGTTGACTGTACTTTTTACGAGTTCTCCAGTTCCTTTGCGTATTGGAATATTATGGACTGGCAAAAATGAACTGACAATGGACGAGGGTTCTTCTACATCTGTTTCACCATCTGGTGTATTATATTTATTTTTTGCTTGTCCTTGCCCAGATTATCCATCATAATCCCATATTACTTTGTAAGAATTCTTAGAAATGTATTTAATTCCCCCTCACTTTCGTTTTCTAAAAGCCGCCTTGCAGTGTTGAAATTTCACCCTAGTTTTTACGTAATTTCTTATAATCAAGATGTATAGCCAGTGGGTTATGCGAGGTTGAAGGCCCAATTTGTTCCCAATGGCCTTTTTACAAGAGAATAAAGCTACTGCACCTTTCTTGACTCTTTCTTGAATGTTAGGTTTCCAGTTTATTGTAGTTTCCTGTCAAAAATGAGACCCAGATATTTTGCTGTATCGGAAAATACTAAACTGGTACCGTTAATTGAAGGAGGGTCTATGATTGGAATTTTGTATTTCCTGGAAAAGAGGACAAAACCAGTTTTATGGGGGTTTATTCCTAATCCACAGCGGGTTAATCTATTGAGATTTACTTCAAGGAGTTCTTTAATGGTATTGAGATGCTTACCTGAGAGGGCTATAGCAACATCGTCCGCATAGGCAATAACCCTAGTACCACCCGCTTCCAAGTATATCAGCAGTTCATTAACCACTAAGTTCCAGAGAAGGTATGAAAGGACACTGTCTTGCGGGGTACCTCTGCTTACACATCTTTTTGCAAAAACCTCACCCAGTTTGGTCCAAAGGGTCAGCGCTGATATATGTTAGCGGACGGTCATTGACTACCTTTTCAGTTTCTGTAACGATAGTTCTAAGCTGTTCAAAATTAAGTTTTGCCTTACCAATAGTAACTTTCATTAAGTTCTTCATTGTTCGGATGAGCATCTCCCAAAACCCACCCCACCAAGGGGCACGTTCCACAATGAATTGCCATTGTATCTTTCTTCTCGAAAGAAAGCCCTGAATGACCTCTTCCTCCCAAAAACAGTCAGGGCTACGAAGTTCCAATGCAGCTTTACGGAAAGTACGAGCGTTGTCGGAAAGTATCATCGATGGAACGCCTCGCCTACCGATGAAACGCCGAAGGGCCATCAAAAAATGTTCTGTAGATAGCCTTTTCGTTATTTCAAGGTGTACTGCGCGTACAGCAGAGCACGTGAAAATTGCGATGTAAACCTTGGTCGGGTTATTGATGTCATCATAACAATAGAGCGGGCCAGCAAAATCGACGCCCACATTGTCGAACGGTCGCGAAAGGGATATTCTCTCAGATGGTAATGGGGCAAATGGCTGAGATGCTGGTAGACCCCAAAGTTTCTTGCATACAAAACACTTCTTGATTCGTCTCTTAATGGCCTGACGTCCTCGAATTATCCAAAACCGTTCGCATAGCTTCGACAGGACAGTATTCACACCAGAATGCAGGTTTCGTTGATGATACTCGTCAATCAGAAGATCGAGGAGGTGTGAGTACGATGGTAGGATGATAGGATGTTTTAATTCCATTGGCTCGTCTAGTGACTGCAGACGCCCTCCCAACCTCATTATGTTAAAGTTGTCTAAGAAGGGCGACAACTCGAATATCTTTGATGACGTCGACAAAGATTTGCCCTTTCGTAAGAAACTAATTTCATTAGCAAAATATTGTTTTTGAATGTACCTTACCCAATGGTTTTCAGCTTGTTGGATTTCGGTAGCACATAGTGGAGGTACATCGGGAAATGACAATATGATTTCCGGTTTTTGCTTTCTTTTAACAGAGCCTATGTATCGGAGAACGAATGCAGTGACTCTCATAAGACGAACCCAGGTACTGTAATCGTTGTAGCTCAAAAGCGGCTGTTCTATTGGTGGTAGAGATTCTGTTAACAGTATTGCGGAGTTTTCGGGAACAGCTGTAACTACCTGAGTCCAATATTCGTCACTGTTTACAAGCCAACTAGGACCGTGAGCCCACAAATCGGAATTTAGTAAAATGTTGCCATTCAAGCCTCGTGTGAGAAGATCAGCGGGATTTTCTTTTCCTCGACAGTGACCCCATTGTGAAACTACAGTGAGTCGTCGTATTTCATCAACTCGATTTTGAACATAGGGCTGCCATCTTTTCACATCTCCCTGAATCCAGTTCAAGGCAATCTTCGAATCTGTCCAGAGAAAGTATTTATCGGTAGAAAGCTTTAGACACCTCTTCAGGTATGAATGAAGACGAGCAGCTATGAGAGCAGCAGTAAGCTCCAACTTCGGTAGTGTCAGCTCACTGGAATTATCCATCTTTAAAGGAGCAACACGATTTTTGGCACACAAAAACGAAACTTGGACTTTCCCCATCTTGGAAACGCTTTTTATGAAAGCTACCGAACCATAGGCTTTCGTGCTGGCATCCGCAAATATGTGAATCTCAAATGTTCCTTCATTTAATGAGACAGAAATAGCAGCTCTCGGAAACGTCATGTCCTTAAGTTCAATGATCCCTTTTACGCAATCGTCCCATTCTTCAAGAAGATCGCCATCGAAAACTACATCCCAGAGCACTTTTTTCTTCCACAATTTCTGGAAAAGAATTTTTAGTTTGACGATTATGGGACCAAAAATACCTATTGGATCAAACATCCTTGCAATAGCCTGTAGAACATTACGTTTGGTTCCTTTTGTCGATTTTGAAACAAGAACTTCTAGAACGGATTCCATCGGTACAGCCATTTCATCACTATAAGTGAACCAGGAAAGGCCCAACACTTTTTGCATTTCGTATTCATCGCATTTCGTATCAGTTGGCTACTTGAATTCCACTTGTGCAGATTCATTGAAGCTCGCTTAAGGATGTTGACAGCTTCGGAACAAATTTTACCTCCCTCTTGCTCACAATCTGTGCTCATAACCACGTCATCCATATATATACTCTCCAAAAGTATAGAATATGTGGACGGAAAGTTCTTGGATTCAAGTTGGAAGTGATGCTTGATCGTCGCACACAGCAAAAATGGGCTGCAATTCACACCAAACGTAACTCTGGTCATCCTGTATTCGTTGAACTTTGGTCTGTCACTGGCAGTGGTTAATTTGCTTCCAAACCACATAAAGCGATGGCTATCGCGGTCATCCTCGTATAGGGATATCTGGAGAAAAGCTTTCTCGATATCTGCCACGATGCCATGAAGACCTAGGCGGAAGTTTAGAATAACCTTCAAAACGTCTGGCAGCAAGTTGGCGCCTGTCCAGAGATGATCGTTAAGGGAACCAGTTCCATCAACGTGCGCCGACGCGTCAAAAACCACGCGAAGCTTTGTGGTACCTTCCTCCTTATACACTGGCTGATGAGGGAGGTAGTAAACGCGTGTTTGATGGGGCTTTTCACATGATGACGATGTAACTGGCTCAGCAATACCATCGCAAATTAATTTTCTAATGGCTTCATCGTAGTTCAACAACTTTGCTGGATCTCTTGACAATCGGCGGATAAGAGAATCCAAACGCTGCAAAGCCAGCCCTTTGTTGTCTTGCAAAACGGAATCATATGTCTTCCATGGCAGTTTTGCAACTTAGCGAGAATCTTGTCTACTGATGCACTTCTCGATCAGCTCTTCGGTAAGAAAGGTGTTCTCATCTTTGTCATTTCTTATACCAATCGCTTCTAACGCCCAAAATTGTGTGAAGTCTTCTGATTTTGTTGTCGATGTCAGATTAATGAGGCATCTGGAAGAAGAACAAGAACCTTTAGCGCATGAATTAAACTGATCACTTACAATGTGGAGGCCTTGTAATGTCCATCCACCGTATGTACTGCTCCTAGTCGCTTGGTAAGTTGACGTTGCTTTCCCGTCACAATGCTCCAATAAAAATCGGAACCAACAAGAAGACTGAGTCCCTCTTCTATCTCCATATCACTGCGCAGAACATCAGACAGCTGAATTCCTTCAAAAAGCGGGCACTCGGATTCTGGAATTGTCAATACGTCGACGCAAATTTCGGGCACTACTATTGCCTCCAAGGTAACTTGTCTTTCGGGATTCAGAAGGCTTTTTAAACTAACAATAACTTTGTCGAATTTTTCTGTGGGCTTAGCCTCTTTACATCCAAATGGTATAACTGATAAATCGACTGTGCCTCGCGATTTCAAATTTAAGTTTTTTACAACACTTTCACGAATGTATGTGTTTTGGCTTCCCCCGTCTATAATAGCACGAATAGTAATGTTTTTTGTTTTTGAAACAGCCACACATCTATGTAAATGTTTTCAAAAGAATGTTCTCCGTTGCGTTATGTGCACACAAGTTTAAGGCTCTGTTTTTGTCATCACTCTCTCTCGGTA
Organism: Volucella bombylans; assembly: GCA_949129095.1. NCBI lineage: Eukaryota > Metazoa > Arthropoda > Insecta > Diptera > Syrphidae > Volucella > Volucella bombylans. Next base: position 62,297,637 of record OX422143.1, on the reverse strand, counting down.
TATTCTTTTTTGTATATGTAGGATCACACATTGATGACATATGCCTGCCTTTGCATTTGTTACAAGATAGAAATTTACCGCTTTTGCACTTTTTAGCGGAATGACCAGTTTTGGCACAACGAAAACATCTGCCGCTGTTACGTAAAATTTGTCTCTTTTCTGTAACCGATATACTGCTGTCACAGTCCTTCATTTTGTGAGTGTTTGATTTGCAAAAAAATGCATGCAGCATCGGTTGCACTGATTGTCACCAAACTGGAGGCGGTCGATTGGGCAACGGTTCTGATCTTGGAACTGGTGTTGGTGTGGGTAACGCCACTTTTCTCTAGAGATTCAACTTCTCGTTATAGGAATCGAAGAATGTCTTTGACTTGATCTCCGTCTGTTTGAGAGGGAACCGATCCGTTATCTGTAGTCGAAGAAGTTTCAGCAGCTTCATCTTCCTTCACCTCGCTTTCCATTTTTCTATGGTACTCAATGCGAAGAGCTGTTGGAAGACATCGAAGCAATATGGATCGAAGCATGACGTAATAATTACTTGTTGGCACCTGTAATGCTGTCAGCGACCGAGTGCATGAAACAACAACCGCGTAAAGATTTCGTAATCCAGGGGTATCGTTACGGTCACGAACTGGAGTCAGACTTACCAGCTGTTGAATATGCTTGTCAATGAGCTTGTCCGCTCATCCATATTGCTCCTGAAGGAGTCCAACAGCCGCTTCATAGCATTTTTCAGATGGTGTAAAACCAGCGATAGATTTCTTTGCGTCGCATATGAGAACAGATTCTAGGTAATTAAATTTTTCAGGACCCGATAAATTTGTGTTTTCGTGGACGGCACTACGAAACTGTTCCCAAAAGGGCAACCAATCACTGAAATTTCGATCAAATCGTTTTAGTGGTAATTTTGGAAGCTTAAATCCACTGTTCTTTTGGATAGAGTTAGTGGAAATATTTGCTGTTTCATTAGGAAGAACCGTATTGAGTTTATTGTTAAGCCTCTGCAACCTCGTATTTAACCGTGCAAGTGCGTTTAAAGCCAGGTCCTGGTACTCAACGACCTTTAGCGATTCGTCTTCTTTTAGAAGGCCTTTCTGCTTTATATCTTCATTGATTGTATTGAGGTTTTCGTTAACGGATGTTAATCTTTGAACATATGAAACGAGTTCCTCCTCAATATCACCAAAATTAGGCTCGTTCGCCTCGTTAATACATGAGCTACGAGTATCATCTTTAAGAAATTCGAGCGCTGAATTCGCGATTTTGATCACTTGACCTCTATATGCCGCACGTGTTGATAACTCCATATTTCTTACAGTCGCGATCCGAAATACAAAGAAATTTCTAAATATTGCTATTTATTTTTTTTCGATTAGAGCTCCCAGGTTTCGGCACCAATGTTAAAAAATGACCACGGAAATTAAACACAACCGAATAAAATACAATTTACTTTAATTTAGAAATTAGATTTGTTACACGGGTTCATGGATATTTTGCAACTGTGTCTTTTAATGACAATGACATGAGTATAAATAGCGTGGGATGTATGAATGTAGTAGTTAATGTATATAATATTAGTATGTAGTAGTATGAATGTAGTGTGTGTATAATAAGAGAAAGAATTAGACATTATAATCACATTGTTAATACAAAAGAGTGTTCAACTGTTAATTTTCAACAGATTATCCTGCTATTTAGCATAAGACTCTCCAAGTGAGTTGTCTACCTACAGAGGTTGAGCGATTCATCACTTGAGGTTGTCCAGGAGCCATCGGTTTTTTCCAAACAGCTAGGCATCATAGGATTTGTAGAGAGGATTTTTCTTAGCCGCGATGCCTCAGAGGTTTTCGTGATTTGTCACAGAATGATCTCCAGGATTGTCGCTTTGACTTTCTCAGTTCTTTTTTGTATAATTTGAGGGATTGTTGCTTGGCGGAATCTTCGTGCGTTGAAAATGTTGCGTTCCGTAAAATAAAAGATATAATTATACTTCATTATAATTATTCAGATACTTAATATTTATTAGTTTAATTTAGGTTACAAATCTAGTCAAGTTAGTTAGAGTGAATGCAAAGTCTGAGCTAATACTCGAGCTGTTGTAAAACTTTCTGTGTCATCATATCTGGGCCGTAATTGATTTTGATGGCGTTTCCAAATGCCTTTGGGAGTGCGAACTAAATATGTTATGGAACCAAGTTGTGATGTCACAGTTCCTCATACCATCTTGAACCCTTTGCAAAATTACGAACTTAAATAGGCTGATTGATTGCAAACTTCCAACGTGATGACCCACGACTGGTGAGTTTACTGTTCGGCGCTGTTTGAGATAAAACAGTCCGATGCTGTCTACCAAGAAAGGGGCCCCCGCCCAATTATCAAGGCTTCACCCTTTAATGACATTGTCTAATAATGAACGGGGGCAGAGCAAAGTACTGGTCTTATCGTAAACATCTTCAGATGACGCTACCGAAGGTTGCTACGATTCGATCAGTCACAAGTTGCCGGTCATAGGTCTTGTTGGCGGCTAGACCACCGGTAGTCCCTACCAGGATTTAATTCACGGTACCATGGGAGTCAGGAGCCCCTTGGATCTCGGTCCGGGCCTGACTTGTTAGAGGTAGGCCCCCTTGTGAGAGCGTCATGGTGGCTGTGGTTTAAACCCAAAATCGCGGGAAGGGTTTCGGCCCAATGTAGAGTTGCAATAAGTACTGGGTGCTGCGACCCTAAGAGCAGTGAGAGGTTTTAGGTCGGCCTCGACTCTTACCAAGGGTGGAACTTGTGCCGGCAACTCAGTTCTGAATTGGTATCTGAAACAGTGGAATGACGGTGAGCGATGGCAAGGCGTATCTTTGCTCCCATGGATGTATGGGCATCCCGTTGAATAAGGCCGTAAGAGGCAGGAGTCCACGCAAAACACAAGAGACGTTCTGTCTACCATGAAGAGTTTCGGCAGGACTTTTTCCCGTAATAGGATTAGGCGTTGTCCTATATGTCATCAAATATTTTGATACGCGGTATCAATACATTTCTCTTCCTCGTAGATCTTTCTCAAGTTCGTTTTAAATGTGCGAACAAAACGTTTAGCTTCTCCATTCGATGTGGGATGAAATAGTGCGGTCTTCAGATGTTGTATTCCGTTGTAAGTACAATAATTTTCGAACTCTTTTGATGAAAATTGGGCACCGTTGTCTCTAACGATTACCTCAGGCAGTCCTTCTAGCGTGAAGATTCACGACAAGGCTTTTATTGTGCTTTTTTTTTTTTTTGTTATAATGGGCGCGCGCTCAAGGGGTTTGTATACCCTTAATGTGATTGTTCACAGCGTGGGCAAAGGAAATTTAGGGAGGAAGACAAGAGAGGTACCGATGTACATTGCTTTTAAATGTTTGCAAGTTATAACGACCAAGAAATACAGAGATCGGCAGGGCATTCCATAAGCGAGTTGTACGGCTTAGGAACGAATCACGATATTTTAGAGTACGTCCGAAAATGGGCTTGAGGGTATACTGATGAGCATTCATAGCGAGACGGGTGTTACGGTTGAAAGTTTGAATGGGCGGAATGCTACTGGCGATTTCAGTGGAGCACTGGTGGTGGAAATAGCGATAAAACAAAATGAGACACGTGACATTTCATCGGTGTTCGAGGGTGTCCATTGATTGACTGATATTAGTATCATCAATAAGTTTTATCGCACGGTTTTGAATCCTATCTAGCAGGTGCAGAGATGTTTTAGGAGCACCTGAACAGATGTGCGCATTGTACTCCAATTTTGGGTGGATGAATGCCTTATATATTGAGGCCAGATCCGAGGGGTTGAAATATTTCTTACATCGCTTGAGGAAACCTAGACATTTCGCAGCATTTTTGGCGATATCAAATATGTGGTCATTCCAACGTAAGTTGTCATTGACACACATACCGAGAATGGAAAGTTTTTCGGTTTCGACGATGCAAGTGCCATTCATAGATAATGGCTGGGTGTTTAAATTTCGCTTTAAAGACAGCAGACAGCATTGTGTTTTGGAAGCATTAAATTCCACTCTGTTGATAGTTCATATTCGTGCAGAGAGTGCTATCATCAGCAAAGGAATATATTGGATTACAAGTAGCAGTCAAGAGATCATGAAATGAAATAGCAGTCAAGAGATCATGATAATGAAAATTAAAAAGAGTGTGAAGACAGAATAGTGCCCTGGGGAACACCAGCATTTATTTTGTAAATATCAGACTTGAAACCGTCCAAAACAACTTGAATTGAACGTTCCGAAAGGTAATTTCTAATCCATTGAAGAAGAGAGTCGTCGATCCCAAATGCACGCATTTTCGACAAAAGAGCCTGATGCCAAACTCTGTCAAGTGCCTTAGAAATATCAAGTGCAACTATCTTACTTTCGCCAGATTGATGTACGCTTTGGTTCCACTTTTCGGTGAGACATGCCATCAAATTACCAGTGGACCTGTTGCTAAGAAAACCGTACTGCCGGTCGTTGAGAAATTTTCGTGTTTCGAGATATTTCATGAGCTGACGATTTATCAGTGTTTCCATGACCTTGGAAAGAAGGGACGTAAGTACAATGGGTCTGTAGGAGGAGAGAGAAGATGATTCGCCTTTTTTAGGGACGGGCTGGACAAATACTGTTTTCCATCTGCTCGGGAAGAGTCCTAAAGAGTAGGATTGATGAAAAAGCTTACGCAGTGGTTTTGCCAGCGTGGAAGAACACCTCTTCAGAAGAAGGGGAGATATACCATCTGGACCAGCGGATTTATGTATGTTGTGATCTTTAAGTACTCTTGCTACTACACGAGTGCGAAAGTAGATTCGTCCCATTGAAGATTCGACGCACTCAAGTGTAGGCGGAGACAAAGCACAATCCGGGAGTGTTGAGCTGGCCGCAATGTGTGCAGCAAGCAGATTGGCCTTATCCAAAGAGATGACAGCTGGAATGTCATTGTAAATGAGCGTTGGGATGGAGGATGAGGCGGAATTTCTAATGTTTTTGACGAACGACCAACAATTTTTACTGCCATTGGGACATTGCAGTATTTTTTGCCTCAGTTTTTGGTCGTATTGGAATTTCACATGCTTAAGAAAGGCGTTGCAGTCATTTCTGGCTCGTTTGAACTTTTTTCGGTTTTCCTCTGTCGGGTTGGTCTTGTAGGACCGAAAAAACATTTCTCTAACCCTGACGGCCTCTTTACAGCTCGAGTCGTAGCATGCCTTTTCTTTTGGTTTGATACTCTTCATCCGATGAGGAATAAAGGATCTCATTCCAAAGAGAATGGTGTCTGTAATCATATCAGCAGCGGCATCCACGTCGTTATCGAGGAAGCATAACGACCAGTTAAAATTCCTAAAGAAGCTGTTAAGACCGCTCCAGTTGGCTTTCTCGTATTGCCATACGGTTCTTTTAGGATTTTTTCTCTAACTGTGTGGTCGGTGTACGAGAAATTAGCTGATATGACACAATGATCCGACAAGCCTAGAGGGGAGAGCACATCAATGGTGTACTTATCAGGGTGTGAAGTTAAAAACAAGTCCAGGGTGTTGGCGGTATGACTACCAACGTCTGGTATTCGCGTGGGCTCATTTACAAGCTGCGTTAGGTTGTTTTCCGCAGCGAAGATCTCAACACACCATCCTTCGGGTGTTGTCTGTCCAGAATGTCGAAGCCACCCAGAATTGTGTATATTGAAGTCGCCCGTAATAACGATTTCAGTATGAGGATATAGGGATACAATTCTTTGAATGGAGTCAGGCAACGCATCAAACTCGTTAAAAGTTGAATTGCTGTCCAGTTTGGGGCTTCTATAAATAAAGCAGTAGTGGATAATTTGCTTACGGAGATGGAGTTTTATCCACATGAAGTTGAATTCCGGATTGGAACATGGATCACATTGTGGTGGAGTTTGGTAAGCTACATCACTACGCACTTAAATGGCGAGACCGCGGTGAGAGAAGAATAATCGCACTAGTTCGTAGCTTAATATCAGAATGAATAGGCAATTTGTGTCTGAAATAATCTAAATATGTTGCATCTTCGATTTGCTGCTTCAGGTTTTGAAAAGTTTCTTCTTGTGGAGTTTGCCATCGAAAATTCATATTTAGTTTTCGAAGTTCATTCAGAGGGGCTGCTAATTGAGAAAAGTTGTTTATAAAACTGTTCTAGTTTATCTTACCCATGAATGACTGCAGCTCCTTAAGATTTTTCGGACGAGGCTTTCAGCTGGGTGTACACCTTTCACACTAACAATGTATCCCAAATATTCCACTTCTGTTTTCATAAAATCACACTTACGACGATTAACTCGCAGACCATTATCCGACAACCGCTTACAAACGGCTTCTAAATTCTTCAAGTGCTCTTGCCTGTAACCAGTATATCGTCTAAGTATACAGCGCATTCAACATCTGATAAAACTGCTTCCAGTGTTCGCCGAAATATTGCGGGTGCGCTGGCTATGCCAAAGGGTAGACGCTGGTATTGGTAAAGACCCAACGGTGTGTTAACAACAGCACACTTTTTTGCTTCTTCTTCCAACTCTATTTGCAAATATGCATCGGACATATCAAGCTTACTGAAGTATTGGCCTTTGGATAGCTTGTTGAATAACTTTTCGGGGCGAGGAATTGGATACTGATCAATCCTAGCTGTGGGTTAATAGTAACCTTAAAATCTCCACATATACGCACGTCATCTCAGCGTGTCAGTTGGCTACTGGCTCTCAACCCTAATCGTTTCGCATTCAGTCTAACTAACTTGACTAGATTTGTAACCTAAATTAAACTAATAAATATTAAGTATCTAAATAATTATAATGAAGTATTATTAGATCTTTTATATCACGGAACACAACAATTGGCGACGAGAAGTTTAATTACGGTTCCCGCGTTGTGAATGCCGATGTAAATTATATACTTTATTGACAAAAAAAAAGCACATTGTCAGCCGCATGGTAAAATTACATGTACATATTAACTATTCAGTAATTTAATATTTAATTATGAGTGAGGATTTAACTAGTGCAATTGGTTAGCTGATAACAAATCGAAACAAGTTTTTAGAAAATTTAGTTAAAAGTTTAAATATTAAATCTGAGCCTACTATTCAACATGGCGAAAGCAGTCATCATATTCCACCATTTTGCGCTTTCGATAAAGATAAATGCTCATACTTATCAACAACAATTGCAACAACACTTTACAGCCTACAATGTTTCAAGTCAAGATAAAAAACGCGCCTATTTCCTTTCATGGATTGGTTCGGAGACTTACAAACTCTTAGGTAAATTGTATGGATTCTCTAATTTAGCTTCAGAACCATATGACAAATTAATTGATAAGCTGTAAAACTATTTTAAATCGAAAGTGCATGTTTGTTCAGTCCGCTTTAATTTTTTTAAATGCTGCATGCAAAGAGACCAATCGTACTCCGAGTGGATTGCTGAGCTACGAGGTCTTGCAAGAAATTAAGACTTTGCATGTGTTACAGAGGAGTGTAAAAAAGAATACATCGACGAGATGATAAGAGATTCCATAATTCTACACACGCCGCACGACGCCGTGCTAACAGCAGCCCTACAAAAAACAAATCCAACATTAGACGAAGTAAAATCAATCGCAGAAGCATATGAAACAACACAAAAGTCCATCCAGTTATTAAAAAGCGAACATACAGAGCCAGCAATTGAAATAAATCAATTATCGTCTTCATAAAATTACAGCAATCGACGACAGTATGGACCAAGTAGAGAGCGAAGAAAAACGAGAGGTAGTAGCAGAAACCGACAACAACAACAGCATCATAAAAGCAGTATCCCACAAAAATCGTGTTCTGGTTGTTTTAGTCATCATCCCAAAGCGAATTGCAGATTCTTAAGTGCCGTTTGTCATAAATGCAACAAGAAAGGTCACATAGCTCCAGTATGCCCTTCACTTGGCAGCAATCGTATTTTATCTTCACATTATCACCGAACTGGACCCATTAGGAATGATCATGTCAACAGTATCTTTGAAGATAACATACCCCATGCAGGTAATTGGAAAAAAATTGTTTTTGACATTAGAAATAAATAGTCGTAAGGTGAAATTTCTTTTGGACACGGGTGCAAGCAAATCGATGATAGGTTTACCTGGGTATAATGAAATCAGTTGTCCAGATTATAAAGAAACAAATCGTAAAATGAAGTCGTATGGCGGGGTAGAAGTCCCCTTATTAGGGGAAATGAATATTAATGTGACGTTTAATGGTTTTACGAAGAAATTAGCATTACTTATCACTAATACAGAGCACGGCGATAACATGTTTGGTTGGAATTGGGCTGAAGCGTTTGGTTTGAGTGTTAAATTTGATCATGGTAGCGAAACATGTGTGCTAGAGAGTGTGTCAGCAAGCGATGTGGATGCAGTATGTGCTAAATATCCTGATTTATTTACATCATCGCTAGGGCACTGCAATTCAGTCAATGCAAAACTCTATTTGAAATATTTCAAGGCGCGCCCAATTCCATATTCACAGCTGGACTCGTTTAAATTGGAGGCAAATCGTTTAGAGGAAGAGGGCATCTGGAAGCGCATTCGATTTAGCGAATGGGCTGCACCAATCGTAATAGTGCCGAAGCGTAATCAGAAGCTGCGCATATGTGGTGGCTTATTGCCCCTGTATGTATGTATGAAGTACTCATCAGAAAATTTAACAGATTCACGATAGGTTTACGTTTATTTTTCTGTGTAATGAAAGTACGAGGGGCGTTCAATATATTCTCGGTATCGATATGAAGGAAAATACGAATTCAATTTAAATTGTTTTTATTTTTCAATATAATCTCCCCTAACATCAATGCATTTGTTACATCTTGAGATAAGCTTTTTTAAACCCTCAAAAAAATAAATTTCCTCTTTCTCTGCAAAATACCCATTTATTGCCGACTTGAGTTCTTCATCATACGAAAATCTTTTTCCACGAAGATATTTTTTCAAATCCGGAAACAGGAAATAATCATTAGGGGCAAGGTCTGGACTATAGGGTGGGTGTTGGATTTCTTGGAAACTCGCGCCGTGTGAACAGGAGCGTTGTCATGAAGAAGCAACACACCCGTTGCGAGTTTACCCCGTCTTTTCTTTTTAATTTGCTCCCGCAAATTATGCAAAGTGGAAGCGTAGGATGTGGCGTTGATGGTTTCACTTTTTTTTTGTACTCAATGAGCAAGATTCCCTTTGAGTCCCAAAAAACTGTGGCCATGAGCTTCCCGGCAGACGGAATGACTTTGAACTTCTTCGGGGGGTCTGTTCCTTTTTTATGCCACTGCATGGACACTTGTTTGCTTTCAGGGTCATAGTGGTGGACCCATGTTTCGTCCCCAGTAACAATTCGATCCATAACACCGTCTGCGTTCTCACTACACATCTCCAAAAGCTCTCTACAGCATGCGATTCTCACTTTTTTCTGAGGCGCTGTGAGCATTCGTGGCACCCACCTTGCACTGACCTTTGAAAGGTTAAGATGGTCATGAAGAATGGTGTGAATGGTACCAATTGAAAGCTTGGTGATCTCTGCCATCATTTCCACCTTTATTCGGGCATCTTCAAGAACAAGTTTTTCGACTTCTTTGATGCTTTCTCCCGTACAAGCAGTAGCCGGGGCGCCGGAGCGGGGGTCGTTTTCAATGCTCTCTCTGCCTCTCTTGAACTCACTTGACCACTTTTGCACAGTTGATAATGAAGGTGCGGAACCCTGGTAAACAGCCACCATCTCTTCATGAATAGTTTTTTGACTTTTTCCTTGCTTAGTGAGAAATTTAATTACAGCGCGATGCTCAATTTTCACCATCATCGTCTCAGTTGCCATTATGATTCTGTTTAACTAGAGATAAAACGCGAATTAATAATCACATTTATATGAAATTTTAGCACACGGAGAACGTACGTCGCTTCAAATGGTCCATCGGCTTCAATTCTTGAGGCAGCTTGATCTTGCATGGGCGTAAACCAAGATCCTTACGCAAAATACGCCATAATGTGGTCTGAACGATGCCTAATTCTTGGGAACGCCGTGGAATTGACTGATTTGGATCGTTTGCTTCGGACGCCTGAACGGCAGCGATATTTTCGACACTTCGACCAACCCGTTATCTCACTGGCCGGCAACATCACACAACGAATATGTAGACTCAAATTTTTGCACTGAACTTGTTATTGCCTGTCTACTAAGGCGAGAATTACGACCGAAAATTGGAGTTAACGCTCTTAAAGTTGCAGTCACCGACTCCGAATTTCGGTAGAAAACCTGAAAACGATCTCCCAATTATACTAAAGTTTCAAAACAGTCAGGACAGAAACAATGTTCTTAAATCGATAGCTGACCATAGACAAAGAGAAAGACATCAACTTTGCCTAAATGATGTTGGCTTGGAGGCAATCACCAACATTGCAATATATATGAATGAGAACCTAACAGCAAGGAACCGCTCTCTTCTTCACAAAGCCACTCGTCGCAAGCACAGAAAACAGTTGTTTTCTGTTTCCACTAAACATGGATCTGTCATCGTTATAGAAAATGCAGAAATGGGAGCTACACCAAATTAGAAGACGAAGAAACACTTAATGCTGTTGCCGCACGAAGTCAACCACTTGTACTCAATGATGACCACTCACAACCACAAGCGTAAACAATTTATATGAAAAAGTGCTATAATTTCCAATTTCTGAAGAAATCAGCACCCACTGATCTTTTGGAATACGTTTTCATTGAGGTGAAGAATAGTACTGAAAAATGTCTGCTTGGTTGCATATAAGTACATGGCTCCTGATATAGCAAATTATAGACTGATAAGTGACCTACTTGAAGACTTTGCCCCCAAATATTCGAAAATCGTTATATGTGGTGACCTCAATCTTAATATTTTAGGAAACAAAAATACAGCTTTCAAGGAAATGGTTGATTCACTACACTTAAGTTTTGCTAATATTACCCAACCTACACATTTTGTGCCAGATCGCATACCAACACTACTTGATGTTGCCATAGTTACCGACCCCGACTTGATTATGCATTATGACCAGATTTTCGAACACGGGTTCTCTCATCGTGATATGGTCTTTCTGACAGTGGATATATTTCCATCACTTGGCTTTACAAATGCTTGGAAATTTATAGGGAATTTAAATTTGTACGTAATTCTGTAACCCGTCTTATTAGAAAAACAAAATCGCTTTTTCTAAAAATAAATTTGACTCATGTCCTTCTAGTTCTGACTTTTGGAAGAGTATTCGTCAGTTAGGACTGAATTCACAAAAAACATCGATTCCCAATAGTGTGAATGTAGAAGGACTAAATGTTAACTTTGTGTCTGTTTGCAAAGAGTCAAATAATCTAAGTTCCCCGGTTTCGAATAGCAGTGTCACCTATTCCGAATCAACTTTTTCACTTACATGTGTAGCCGAAACGACGGTAGGTAATATTATATTAAGTGTCAAGTCAAATGCCGTAGGTTCGGATAACATTGCTCCTAAATTTGTAAAAAATTCTGCTTCCTGTTATTTTGCACCAAATCACCCACATTTTAAACACAATTTTAACACCTTCAGTTTTTCCGGATAACTGGAAAACTGCGAAGTTTGTACCCCTACCAAAAGCACCAAACGGAGCTTCCGGAGAATACCGGCCTATTGCGATTTTACCGTTTTTAAGTAAAGTCTTTGAAATTATAGTAAGTGGTCAAATAAAAACATATCTAAGCGGTAAGAATATGATACCAAAATACCAGTCTGGCTTTCGTGAAAATTATAGTTGTACCTCAGCCCTCTTAAAAATCAGTGAAGATTTACGTGCCGGTTGTGACAATGGTATGCTGGGATTAATTGTTTTTTTTAGATTTTTCGAAGGCTTTTGATTGCGTTAATCATGTGCTCTTATTAAAAGAACTGAAACATCAATTCTTGTTTGATGACACTTTCTGTAAGTTGCAGTACGTCTGTTATAGGAATGAGCGTTCAGCTTGCCTGCCCGTCCTCGCAGGTGTACCACAGGTATCTGTTTTAGGACCCATTGACATAAAACAATGCTTTCACGTTTGTAATTACCATACATACGCAGACGATATACAAATATGTACGCTCTTTCCGAAAGCAAACAAACACCAAGCGTTTGACATTCTAAACCAAGAATTAAATGAAATCCATTGGTGGTCATCAGATAACGGTCTAAAGCTTAATCCAAATAAAACAAAGGCGCTGATTATAAATGCAGGACGAAGTACAGATGTTTTCCCACCACTGAGTCTTAACGCATCCCCTATAGAGTACGTGGTCAACATAAAGAATCTTGGAGTTTATTTTAATTGTAACTTAAATTGGGATGTACATGTTAACAAAACTGTATCTAAAATATACAGAGCTCTCCGAGGACTTTGTCCCACTACAAGTTACCTTCCAACCAAAACAAAATTAAAACTTGTTAATGAATTTATCCTTTCAATCATACTATATGGTTGGGAAATATTTGCAAACATGGATCAGGAGTCCGCCAGTAAGTTAACGGTTGCATACAATTCCTGTGCGAGATACATTTTTAATATCAAAAGACACGAACATATTTCCGCCTATACCAAACAAATTGCCAGCTGCTCTCTGATTGCTCTTAGGAAATATCGAATCATGCTGTTTTTTAACAAAATTTTAACCAAGAAAGAAGTACCAGAATATTTACTTGAGATAGTAAAATTTCCAACAAATCAAAGAACTTGGCAACTGATAGCACCTAGGTGCAAGTATCTAAACACGTCTCGACAATTTTTCGTACATGGGATTCAGCTATGGAATCGGTTGCCCTTGAGGATAAAACGTATGAGCAACACAAATAGGTTGAATAAAGAAGTATTTAAATATTGTTCAGAAAATTTTTAATGAATTTCCTCTTGTATCCCTATACTTCATTCTCCTTTGTATTCTCTATTTTCCCTTTTCTTCTTCAAATATTCTTTCTTTTTTATTCTTCTTCTGTTTCTTTTCTGCGAAGTACACTCTACGAACGTCTCTTTTTATTTATAATAATTATTTGTTAAATTTTAACTAATTAATTGTTAAAATATTGAAATTCTGTAAAGCTTGTTCTTTTCTCAAAAGATGTATTATTCTTATGTGAACAATTGGATTTAAATAAATTAAATTGGTAATTGAATATCTGACACCAGTTTAGAAGCGGCATATATGTAATCATGCCCCGCCTTAAAACCGAATTGATTATCCGGAACTATGAGTATATATTTGTCTTCAACCCACCTTATCCTTTCCTTTTTTGGGGATAGGTTGAACCAAAGCCGTTTTCCAATGCGCTGGATAATGTGCATTATTAAACAGGGTGGTGTAAATGTCCACCGCTTCTAGAGGAAGATATCGATCCCCATTGACTTCTTACCTCTGATTGTGTCGAAGATCTCATGGAGTTCTTCCATATTACCATATTTTCGTCGCTGGGGTGAACCCAGAGCCCTCGTATCGCCAGTTCTCCACTTCATTTCGAATGTAGAAGTCGTGCACCAAGACGCGATTTTCCAGGTCATAATTAGGGCCAATGATATCAATGGCCTTGTATACTTCCTGGAAAGTCGCCCCTATGGCCTCAAAAAAGTCGTCATCATCAGTGGCCTCATTTGGATTAATACCTGCTATTGTCAGTAACCGTTCGTTGTCTGTTGACCGGGCTATTTTAAGACACTGAAGGTCGTTTTGATTTTTCCTCCGAAATAGTTTATTTATTTGCGGAAACATATTCGGGTTGCTGGTGTTTACAGCCAGCACCTTGTTGTTCCAATACAAATTTACAGAAATTCGGTAATTCTCTTTTATTAACGTTTGAATGTTTTTAATCGACGACTTCAGTGTCTTAATCTCCGGGTATTGTCTGTCAGTTAACTGTCTATACAAGTTTTTGAGTCTTGACAGAAGTCTACTTTTCTGTCGGTGCAGTGCGTCAATAGTAGGATTGCGGAACAGGTCTTCGTTAGTTGTCCGTCGATACCGCGGTATTGTAGTGTTCATAGTTTATTTAACTGTCTCGTCCATTTATTTTAGGTACTTGTCGATCTCCTCGTTTGACAAATTCCTATTGCACCGTGGGTGGAGCGTGTTCGAAGAGAACACTCTTGTCAAGGTTGCGGAGAAGCGTGTCCATCGGGTCGTACTGTAGCTGTAAGAATATCTTTATGCAAATTCCTCCAATTCCACAACTTTGTTGTTAACTGTAATTTCGGTGCAAAAACCGCAGTGGTCGCTGTCATACACAAATGTGCGCAGTTAGTTTAACGTTTGTAAATTCGTACCTGTCAGTCGTATACGTTCGTCGTGCAGCAGTAGATCTAAATAAGACCCGCCTCTGGGAAACGATGGGTTATCCGTCGCTTTAAGACCGAGTCGGTACATGACATCGTGCTAACCCTACCAATCGAGTAGTAGGTTCCCTCTAGTATTTGGCAAATTATTTCCCCAATCTCTGTGTTTAGCGTTAATATCCCCGCCGATTATAAAATAATTCTCCCTCGATTCCAGTCTCAGAAGTCGAAAAAGCGTGTCGAGCTCTGTAACGAATAGAGTGGATTGTGAAGCCTCATAACAGGTGAAGGTGCATAAACAGAGGCCAAGCACAGCCGCTTTCCACTGCGGAGCGGTATGTAAATGACAACTGCCTCCAGCACCCGGAACCTGCGCAATACTCCCTTGTACACTTTGTGAAATATATCTTCTTTAATGAAGATCGCGACACCGTCTCCACGTTTGGATCTGGGCCGGTTTCTTCTTCTAACGATATAATTATTGTACTCCAGTTTGTGCTTATCGGTTAGCTTGGTTTCGCTAGCGAAAAGCACATCAGGAATTTGGTCTTGTAGCAATTTAAACATTGCGGCTCTTCGTTCAATCCTAATCAGTGAATTAACATTCACCGCAAGGACCTTCAAAGTTTGCTCCACCATGTGCGTACCCATTACGACATGTGTTGCGTTAGGTCCGGCAGCAGCGCGTAGATCTGGTCCACCCGCTTGGCCTGTTCTTGTACCTGCTTTTGCAGCTGAGCCATCTGCCCTTGGATTGCGAGCAAGATGGCTGGCCAGCATGTTAGGTGCAGCTTCCGTTGTTCTCGGCATTGGCGCCGGAGAAGCAATAGTCGCTTGCTGTACCGTAACCCCCCTACCTGACGCCATTTGGGCGTAGGAAATTTGGGACGTGACGGCTGGTGTTTGAAACCGAACAGGTGAACGTTTGACCTCCACCTTCTGCTGCAGAGCCAGTTTTGCTTTCTTAATGTCAGCGAACTTAGGACAACCCCGATAGTTTGCGGTATGTCCCACGCTTCCACATAACACGCACGAGAGCTGCGACCTATCGTATGCTCCGTCAACAGCCAGAGCACACTCCTCGGAACTGTGGTTCTTAGAGCACTTCACGCATCGAGGCTGCATTTGGCAGTTCGGCGCGGCGTGCCCGAACCTCTGGCAGCGAACGCATTGTATAACTGTATTCGGTGGATGGCATGACGATCGTTCCCCAATCTCTTAATGCTAAAATTATTACCAATGACCAACCTACACAGGTCCTTGGTTGCATTTAACTCTAGTTTATAGGTGTTGATAGGAGGCACCTTCTCCTGTTGTTGTTGTTGTTGTTGTTGTTGTTATTGCTGTTGTTGTTGTTGTTGTTGTTCTTGTTGTTGTTGTTGTTGCTGCTGCTGCTGTTTTGTGAAACTGAGCTTATTAGCTGCGACGTCTCTGATAGCACATTGACAGTGTCGCCACTGGTCTTCGGTACTTGACGCTGGTGGCATAGAAGTTGTTGATTCAGGCGGTCTCTGACCTGTGCATCAGTTGTACTTTTAGCATTATATCACTGAAGCGATTGCACAAGGAACAATGGATCAGTTGTTTATCTGCGTGCTCTACTTCGACCAAAAACAAAAGTTTCTATGGGTTCCTATGATCCAGGTCTCAAAGCCCAAGCCTTTCTGAAACTACTTGCACTTGTGTATAGTATATCTCATTTGCAGTCACACGTGCAATATCCAGAGTTGTCATGCCACCTTCTTAACCTGATTTTGATTTTGCGAAATTGGTCGACAGGTTTTTAGCACTGCACCAAAAGGAGGCTTGCTCATCTGCATCGCTTGTTTGGAAACACGTTTTCAAAACAAACACCCACCTTAGTGATCTGACATTACGAGTACATATTCAATTTCGAGTTGTTAATTGATTCAATAAAGTACAAGTATTCATTTTTGCTGCATTTCTAGTTCTTGACCATCAAATTTTGTTGACAAATTTTGATATAAAAGGTGCTCTCGCTATGTGCTTCACTATCAGATATTATTCTTCAATCTTAGAAGTCACCTGAACACAAAAATCTAATCAAGATGAAAGTAAGTTTCCAAATATTGTAATCACCTAATCGTACCTATGAGTGCTTATCATAATTGAATTAAACAAATCTAAATATCCTTTTCGTTTTGTTGTAGTTCCTCGTATTCTTGGCTCTCTGCGTGGTCGCGGTCTCAGCTGGTGGATATGCTCCAGCGGGCGGTATCCAAATAAAGCCAGCGGTGGTAGTCGTCAAGCCTGTGGCTCATGGTGTCCTTCCAGCTCTTAATGCTGGCCTTGGTGGTGCTGTTATTCGTCATGCGCGTGGCGCTGTCATCCTTCCTGCAAAAGGCCCGGCTATTCGTCCAGTCCTTCCAATTGTTCCAATTGTTCCAATTGTAAAGCCGACTCCACACTACGGTTGAGTAATTTAGTTCTAAGCAAATATTCCAGACTAAATTTAGATGGACGCAAGTATGTGTCACTAAGTTTTAAGTAAATGAAATATACCAATATATATTTAGCAGCAGCAAAAATTTCGAGTACTGCATTGTTTTTGTAGAATATAAGTCCAGAGACTACCAGCAACCTGTTGACTGCTATCTTAAGCTCCCTGAAAAGTTGTTTTACAGAGAACGCTTACTTACATTTTTACTTACGTTCTGTTTCTCCGTATGGGTCTTATGGCCTCCACTATTGCTTTGCCGATTCGGTTAACATTGTGAATTATAACCTTCGAATCACTCTGAGTGAAGAAAAAACTCTCCTTCCTATTCGGACTCCCACCCCTAAAGAGCGAATATCGAAACCAAACACACCTGAGTTTCAAACCACTACAAAAGACAATTTTCCTTTCTCCTCCTTCGACCTTTCCGCAACAGTAAAAGGGTACCTAACCCCTTAGGCGCGCGTAAATTATAAAAAAAAAGAGTCCAACGAATTCCTCCTATTTCAGTAGATGAGGCTGCGCGAAGTATATCGCCAATCACCATTAAAAAAAATTATCGGCAATAGAACGCAACCTTGTCGAACCCCACTTTGGATCTCGAATTCCTCTGAAATCGTTCCTTTATGTAGAACATGACATTTAGACCCATCACATGTTGCTTTGATAATAGCCATCAGTTTCCTACGCAAGGCAAGCCAGATAAACTGTCTGTTGACACTGTCGCACGTCTTCTTAAAATTAATGAACAGTAGGTGAAGTGGTGACCGGCATTCGATGCAATATTCAATAATGATCCGCAGGGTGTTGATGTCATCAACACAGGAGGATCCAGGGCGAAAACCTGCTTGTTTGGCATCGAGTGTATCTTTCAGATGTTCCCCTATTCGCTCTATTAGTTCTTCTTCGACTATTACAGCAAATGCCTCTCCTGTTTTCACACTTTACAGGATTGCCTTTTTTAGAGAGCTTGAGGTGCGAGTTCGGGAAATTGCTCCTTCGAGCAGATCAGTTTGATTTGGGTGCACATCGCTGGTGAATACACGGTTAAGGACGGGCCAAAATGCACCTTTCACCGCTTGAGTTGATACTCATCAGTAAGTAAGGAACCTGGTCAGATGTGTGTCAGGAAATTAAGCTTCTGCTTGTTGTTTGTGTTGGCAACAGACCCACTCCGGACGCACGGTGGCTGCCGGAGGGCTCGCCTGAGTTGGGCAACACAGTGTTACACGTTGGTGATTGCTATTCTCCAGAGACGAACAATCTTTCAAGCTATATTGAAGTAACTCTCGTTAAAACTCTCCACGAATTGGTGGAATCAGACATTTTTAGGTCCTTCGCTCGAGGAGTATTTTCACAATCGGTACAATGGCCAGAAGCCGTCATCATTTGATCATTCCTTATCCGAGGCGTAACGTCGGTTTCCGGTCATTTTTCGGTAATGCAGGATGCTAACGCACTTTACCTGGACTAGAAACGCTAAAGTTTGATTGATGTATGGATGCGGAAATAAAACAGCAACAAAAAAACTACGAGTATTGTGCACATATTCGTGCTTCGGAAAGCGTGATTGAAATGCTTTAGAACTGAAATCGTAGTGAAAACTGCTAGTGTTCCAAACATTAGTTTAAGGTGTGCTGGGAGCTGTGATCTTTTGTTGGTGCTTTTATTGTCGAAGCTGAAACCTCGGACATAGGCCTAGTCCGCTGTACTCTTTGAATGTTCATTGTGCTTACATTTCTGAGAAACATAAGTAGTCGCTTTAGTGATAAGGTGCCTGCAGTACCAGCATTTTCTTTCGGAATGAAAGCTATTCTTACTCTTTGGTAGGAGTCGGGTAGGAACGGCAGCTCCATTAGAATCTTAAGATTGCCTTCAGTGATGGCAGCAGCTTAAGTAGGAGCATTAGTGGACTTTGGGCCGTCAAAAGATGCATCAGCGCATTTAACGACTTTATCCGCCACTAGAACCGATGAGATAAACCAGTTACGGTGTATTTTGTTACTATCTGGCTGTGAGCTGGTTCTGATTACGTGTTGTAATGCACTCATACTTAATGTACCTGTCATTCAATATAAATAATTCACATTTCGACCAGAAGACTGGCCAATGCGGAAAAGACGCTTCCACAGATTCAGAGTTGCTTCAGGTTTAATTAACAAACCAAACAGTGAGCAAATTAATACGAGTACCTTAGTTTGCTTAATGGGTCCACAGGGAGAAGAACTGTTCCTATCTCTAAACCTAGTGGATGCTAAAATTGATATTTATGCAGATGTCATAAAGGCATTTGAAAACCATTTTGTTATTAAAAGGAATGTCATCTATGAACGCGCGATGTTCAACTCCAGAAATCAGATGGAAGGAGAGAAAATCGAAGATTTCATTACAGTTCATTATACGTTGTCCACACGTTTCTCGGTAACGTCACTGCGAATGTGTCAACAACACAGCAGTGGCATGTGAACGTACACGTGAAGGGAATAATTTGTTGTAATATGGAGGATTACCGGAAAGTACGTACCGCCCTAGGAAAAGCAGATACGGAATACTATACATATACTCCTAAGGGTGAAAAACTTCAGACGGTGCTATTAAAAGGCATCGATCCTGCAATAAAGACGGAGGAGCTCGAAGAAGAGCTTAAAAGGTTAGAGAGCGACGACCTTAAGTTCGTAGGGGTCAAGCCGTTTACCACGGCGAGGGATGGTAACCGTAAATTACCATTCTTCTTAGTGCAGTTAACACCCAACAGCAAAATCGATAGTCTGCGAAAGATCAAATTCCTGTATTATCATGCTGTGAGTTGGGAAAAATAAAAGAGGGCAGATCGTGTACTGCAATGTGTGCGCTGTCAGAGGTTCGGGCACGCCGCAGCTAATTGCAATATGCAATTTAGATGAGTTAAGTGCGATAAGGACCACAAATATGGAGAATGTCCTCTAGGAAACGATAGAGTAGTGGATAGGGGTCAACTCTTTTGCGTACTTTGCAGTAACTCGGGGCATCCTGCCAATTTCAGGGATTGTCCTAGGTTCCAAGAGCTGAAAAAGAAAGTTCAGGCTCGAAAACAGTTGATCGAAGAAGAGAAGCGTCAAAAGAGTCGTGCTTTCTCTAATTTTGTGGCACCCAATGTATCCTTTGCCCAAATGGTATCTGGATTGGGTAAGGCCACAATGACAGCAAAAAATACGCCAAAGGTAGCCGAAAAAGCACCGGAAGCGGATCTGGATTTGAAAGCGATCCTTCTGTCCTTGTACGGAAAAATCGATCATTTTCAGAAACAATTAAATGAACAAGCGGCTCGAATTGACGTCATCTATTCGACCCTGTTTGACAAGTCTGGCACGCCGATATAATGTCTGCTACGTTGAATGAGGTTAATTGTTATAGTTACCACTGCTCACCCCGCACCCACAATTATTTAATGCGCACTCATCTTGCGCATGTCATATATTTGTAAACTTAGCATGTCACATATTTCACAATTTAATTGCATCATATATTTGTCAACTTAGCATGTCACATATTTCACAATTTGATTGCATCATATATTTGTCAACTTAGCATGTCACATATTTTACAATTTAATTACATTTTCTCTAATTGCATTCCACCCAAAATCGAAGCAATTATAATAACCGCTTATGAAGCATTAATGCGCACTCCACTAAAAATCGAAGCAATTATATTAACCGCTTACGAAGCATCCAACCAAATGGTCATCGATCAAGTGCCTGGATCAATGACCATGCATGCCCCAAATAAACACGATTGCATACATAAGTGAAATATCCCTTACCCAGCGTCTATTTAGAACTGGGTCATTAAAAATTGTTTATGGAAAAGACCAATAACCGAATCCCTCTGATTCGGATTGATTACGAAGTTTGGTGGACAGAAATAGGAATAAGTAAGTTAGTCTTAAGAAAGATTCGGAGACGTGAAGTCTTAAGAAAGATTCGAACACGCGAAGTCCAAAAAAGGACTCGAAGATATAATTAAATAAAAGTTGTGTTTTTATCACAAGAGTGATATAATTATTTTCTTTTATTTCAAATATCACAAGAGTGATATAATTTTATTTATTTATTTTTTTTTAATATCACAAGAGTGATATAATTGGCGCAGTCGGTAGGATACTCGGGTATCTTAATATAAGAATATAAAAGTTATTGTGTTTTAACACTTTACCGAGTATCGCTGCAAAATTAAGAACATAAGATTGTTCCCGCGAAAAGTTAAAATTTTTTTTTTTCTCCGTCTTAATACATACAATAAAATTGGTGTGTAAGCAACGTGATAAACAGTCGGTGTCCTAACAATTTAATAAAATTAGTGAAGAATTGGTGTTTTAACTATTTCGTGCACCTGCATATATATATATATATATTGTTTTGACAAACGTAAAGTGTCAAAAATTGTAATATATAGTTGCCCAATTAAACGTTTTAAAGAAGAAAAAAAAAACTACCGTGATTGTCTAGTTCTAAAAATCCAAGTGACAAAAAAAAAAAAAAAGGAAAGAAAAACCCGGAAGAAAACAACAAAAACTTCATCAACAAACAGTCTACAAATCAACCTGTTGAGCACAATATCCAGAAGAAGATCAACAAATAGCAACCGAATCATCAGCAGATAAAAACAGCAAGTATTCAAAACAAAAATATATATATATATATAAATAGTAATAATAATAATAATAATATATATGTGTATGTATATATAGATATAGGATTTTACTACATCTAAGAATATCTGTATTAAATTAAGTTAATTAAGATGGCAAACCCTCCTTCAGTCTCTATCAATCCCCTCAAATACCTAAACAACCTTCCCGAATTTAGTGGCGATCGTAGGGAACTACAAACATTTATAAGTCTAGTTGACAGAGTACATCCAATATTACAAGCCTACGATGCGCTGTCCCAACAATTGTTTTCGGACCTCATTAAAAGTAAACTTAAGGGTAGAGCGCGAGAGACATTAGAAATTAACTGCCAGGCTACTTCCTGGGCAGAAATTAAAACTATATTACAAAACAGTTTTGGAGATAGGCGCAGTTGCGAAGAACTCTTTGACGAATTACGTGGTACCACTTTCAAGACAACCACCATTGACTTTTTTAACGACATTAAACGGAAACTAAGAAATTTAAACAACAGAACACTAGTGATATTAGGTTCAAGCGAAGAAACAAACACGTGTGCTCAGAATAATATGCGAACAGCACTAAACATTTTCAAATCTAAAATTCCAGAACCAATGAAGACAATACTTACTTGTAGGAACCCCGAAACTTTAGAATCTGCAATGGATATTCTTTTCCAAGCAGGCTATTCTAATTTTAGTTTCAATGAAATGCAACATTTTAGAACAAACAAACAAGAAAAAAATACTGAACAATTTCGAAAACGATCGACTAACAATGGTAATCGAAATCAATTAGACTTTAGACAAAACAAGAATAATTCCCGAAACGATTCAAGTACAAATAGACATTCAAATCAACAACAATTCAATAAGCCTCAAAGAAACAACAATTACCAACAATCTCAACAAACATCTAGCTCCAGTTACCAATATTCTAACAATCAGAATTACAATGATAGACATAGTAACCCGTATTCAAATGATAACGGGAATAGAATAACGAACACACATGTTCATCCACCTCTAGAACCAATGGACATAAACAAATGTGAGACTATTGAACACCTCCCTTCAACATCCTCACAAGTATACCATCAACATTTTGCTAACCAAAACTACACTGATAAGATTGTTGAAAATTTTCCCTCAACAGCCTCACAAGGGACCTCCCATATATAGTGGTAAAAACAAAATTAGAACCTTTAAAAATGTTGATTGACACCGGAGCTACGCACTCCATCATAAACCCTAAAATATGTCACCCTAAATGGAGAATACTCTCTCCACCATTAACCCTTAAGACACTTCAACACTCAATTGAAATAAAAGATCGAGTTAGAATTCCTTTATTCAGTGAATTAGGTAGTCCGGAGGAATTGGTAGAATTTCTTGTCATTAAATTCCATGAATTCTATGACGGACTTATAGGTAATGATATTCTTCGGCGTCTTAATGCTAAAATTGATTATAAGAATAATCAACTAGAAATAGAAGGAGAATTGATTCCTTTAATTTTCCAAAAGAAGACAAATCAGTGGTCTGAGAATCCTTCCAGTTCAGTAGAAAAATTTACTCAAGCAGAGCAGAAGTCTTCAGAGAGTAATACTAACTCCATAAACCAAAGCGTCTATAACGATAATTACCAAGAGGTAGTCATCAACATGGTAAGTGAACCGAAAGAAGTAAACGGTAATGTTTATTACACAGTCCCCAAATATACCCCTTCAGAAAATCAAAAATGTATATCCGAACAGATTCGAATAGATCATTTAAACCTTGAAGAGAAACAACAGCTTCTGAAAGTCATTAAAAAATACTCAAATATATTTTATCAAGAAACCTCTGACCTTTCATTTACCAACGCTATTAAGCATAAAATTCGTACTATTAACGAAATTCCCATTTACGCAAAATCTTATAGATACCCATACATACATAAAAATGAAGTAGCAAAACAAATTGAAGAAATGTTAGATAGTAAAATAATCCGCCCTAGTAACTCCCCATATTCCGCACCAATATGGATCGTACCAAAGAAGGTCGATGCCAGTGGCAAACAAAAATGGAGACTAGTTGTCGACTATCGTAAGCTGAACGATGTGACAATAAATGACAAATTCCCAATTCCAAATATGGATGAAATCCTGGACAAGCTGGGTAAATGTCAGTATTTTACAACCTTAGATTTAGCAAAAGGTTTCCACCAGATTGAGATTGCAGAAGAAGATATTCATAAAACAGCCTTTAGTGTAGAAAATGGCCATTACGAATTTTTACGTATGCCATTTGGTCTGAAGACAGCCCCTGCAACCTTCCAAAGGCTTATGAATAACGTTTTAAAAGATTTTATTAATAAAAGGTGCTTTGTGTACTTAGATGATATCATAGTGTTCTCAACGTCCTTGCAAGAACATATTGATTCACTTAACAAGATATTTGAACGATTAAAAGAAGTCAATTTAAAAATTCAACTCGATAAGTCTGAATTTCTTAAAAGAGAAACCGAATTCCTTGGACATATTGTCACTCAAACCGGTATTAAACCTAATCCACAAAAAATTGAGTGTATTCTCAAATTTCCAATTCCCAAAACAACTAAACAAATAAAACAATTCCTCGGTTTGACCGGGTACTATAGAAAATTTATTAAGGATTATTCGAAGATTGCCAAACCAATGACTAAATTTTTAAAAAAAGATGCCAAAATTAACATATCTGACCCAAATTATAGGAACAGTTTTGAAACATTAAAAAGACTTCTTGTAAATGACCCAATTTTGATATATCCAGATTTCAAGAAAAAATTTACCCTGACTACAGACGCAAGTCAGTTCGCAATTGGAGCCGTCCTTTCTCAAGAAAATCACCCTGTCTGTTTCGCAAGTCGTACATTAAACGAACATGAAGTGAATTACAGTACAATTGAGAAAGAGTTACTAGCCATCGTCTGGGCAACAAAGTATTTTCGCCCGTACCTATTCGGTCGAACATTCACTATAGAAACCGACCACAAACCACTAACATGGCTATTTTCCATTAAAGAACCAAACTCAAAACTAGTAAGATGGAGATTAAAATTGTCTGAGTTTGATTATGAAATAAAATATAAAAAAGGGACACAAAACAGTAACGCCGATGCTCTATCGAGAATTGTTCAAACTGAAGTCCACACTTCAGAAATAATTCCAAACACACAATCCAATACCATAAGAACCACCGAGTCAGCAATAAATATATTTAGAAATCAAGTAATTATAAAAAAAATTACGTCAGGCTCACTAAAAATTCGAAATTCAAACATATTCAAAAATCATAGAAAGATAATATACACAAAGACAATGGATAAAGAATTCGCTATTACATTATTAAAAACACATTTTAATCCAACGCAACTGAATGCCCTAATGATAGATGAAGAATTTTATACAGAACTGAACGATACGTTTAATCAACTATTTTCAAGTAACAATAATTTCAAAATCATAAGATGTTTTCAAGAATTAAAAGATATCGAGAGTGAGGAAGAATTAACCGAACTTATTGAAAAAGAACACAAAAGAAATAATCACAGAGGTATCGAAGAAGTGTTTAAGGAATTGAAATGCAAAATTTATCACCCTAACTTAAAAATTAGAATCACCCAATTTATAAATAATTGCGAAATCTGCTGTATTGAAAAGTATGACAGAAACCCACTTAAAATCCAATATAAATTAACGGAAACACCCTCCAAACCAAACGAAATAATACATATAGATGTTTTTTATAGCTTAAAGAAAACATTATTTATGACAACTATTGACAAATTTACTAAATATGCTCAAGCTTACAAAATTAATGGCCGAACTTGGACAGAATTTAAAGCAAAGGTCCTACAATATATAAGCACTCATGGTAATATGAAAAAGATTGTAGTAGATAACGAATTAGGATTCAAAGCCATACCTATTCGTGAGTTCCTAAGGAAGGAAAATATAGACATTCAATATACTTCGAACAGTAATCACACCTCGAATGCAGATATCGAAAGACTACATAATACGATAAACGAACACATCCGTTTATTAAGACATGACGATGAAAACAACCTAGAAACTGTAGAGGAAAAAATACTACGAATAATAAAATTCTATAATAACACTATTCACTCTACAACCAATAAAAGACCCATCGACTTTATAAACGGAAAAATAACAGAAGAAGAGTATGCAACGATTTATGAAAACATCCTCAAAAAGAAAGAAACAGTTATCAATAAATTGAATCTCAATAGAGTTGATACATCAATTACACCTGGACCAAACTTTATAAAAGAAATACGAGGCGGAAAAAACCATGCCAAATATAGGAAGATCGATGCCGAAAAACTCGATGATGATCATGTAAATGACAAAAAGACAGGATTAAAATATTACAAAAACCATGTGAGACAAAGGAAAAAATTTCAAAATAAGGAGAATCCTACTATTAAACTTGGAAGAACCACATAACAAACACTTACCCTACCATTCGTTTCTTACAGGATTAACCAAAATGAAATTTATAACTACCATACTAATATTCTGTGCAATGCTCATCCTAACGGAAATGCAAACGATTGACGTCCAAGACCTTACAAACAACCATGGATACATCCCAATTAATGTAGGGAAACTCAAAACAATAGACTACTACACTAAAGTTCTGCACATCATCAATACAACCGAGTATGAACAAACGATTAAGATCATTCAAAGCAACATTAACACTCTAAGGATATCTAAGATGAGCGTAACACCAATTATAGACTCTATTGACAAAAACCTTATATTAGTTAAAGCAAAACTTAATTATTTAATCCCACATTTTAGACAAAAACGCGGATTAATAAATGTAATTGGCAAAGGAATGAAATACATAGCAGGTGTCATGGACAGTGATGACGAAAAAGAAATCTCTAAAGTACTTGAATCCTTAACACAAAATCAACACAATCTGACAGACACAACAAACAAACTCACTCTAATTAGCAATACTATTTCC
Organism: Volucella bombylans; assembly: GCA_949129095.1. NCBI lineage: Eukaryota > Metazoa > Arthropoda > Insecta > Diptera > Syrphidae > Volucella > Volucella bombylans. The sequence continues at coordinate 62,271,176 of OX422143.1, read as the reverse complement.
TCCCAAATACAGAATATAACTTTACATATAAACACACAACAAAAAACTATAGAAAACTACTTAAACGATTTCAAAAACGTAATACAAAATAAAATAGCGACAATAGAAGACGAACTCACCTTTTTACAACAAGTTTATCAAGTAGACAGCGACATTACACTTTTACGAAATCATATCGACGGTATAGGACAAATCGTTTTCTCTGGCAAACTTGGTATAATCCCAACTGATATTTTGACACAGACAGAACTAGAATTAATTAAAGACTATGATAGCTACATGCACACAAAGATCGCTATTACACTTCATGAAACAAATATTGTCATAATCCTACTCATTCCTCAATATTCCAATCAAATTCTATCCCAAATCACCTTTGAACCCATCCCAAACAGGGAAAATAAGTCTTTACACCTTGAAACAAATAAAGTGTTAGTAGATTCAAATAATAACATATACAATACAAATGTAAAAGACAACCTCATGAAAAATTTAATAAAAGTCAATAATGAATGTATAAAAAACATTTTAAATTATGAAGAAGCCCATTGTTATACAAAAATGTTCCTAGAAAAAGAGGTAAAAGAAATATTACAAGGTGTATTAATTTTAAAAAACATATATAATCAAACAATAAATCATAATTGCAACAAAATAAAAATTAAAAATGAAGGAACCTTCATGATAAAATTTGAAAATTGTAAAGTCGAAATAATGAATAAAAAGTATTTAAATCCTAGTATTAAGGTGTACGATAAATTAATCTTGCCAAATTATATGACAAAAATTAAAGAAAATACCTCAATATCTGATTTGAAATTAGAAAACTTATATTTGAAACAATTGGACTTTGAAAAAAATATTGACCAAATGTCGTATATTACTAAGAATTCAAATGTAATAAGTCTAGGTACGGACTTATCCATATTATTAATTATTATCATACTCGTAATTGTAACCACCAAACGGAGTAACCAACTACTTCAAATTTCGTCGGTGCCTCAATCTAACGTTGGGGGTGTTATAGTTACCACTGCTCACCCCGCACCCACAATTATTTAATGCGCACTCATCTTGCGCATGTCATATATTTGTAAACTTAGCATGTCACATATTTCACAATTTAATTGCATCATATATTTGTCAACTTAGCATGTCACATATTTCACAATTTGATTGCATCATATATTTGTCAACTTAGCATGTCACATATTTTACAATTTAATTACATTTTCTCTAATTGCATTCCACCCAAAATCGAAGCAATTATAATAACCGCTTATGAAGCATTAATGCGCACTCCACTAAAAATCGAAGCAATTATATTAACCGCTTACGAAGCATCCAACCAAATGGTCATCGATCAAGTGCCTGGATCAATGACCATGCATGCCCCAAATAAACACGATTGCATACATAAGTGAAATATCCCTTACCCAGCGTCTATTTAGAACTGGGTCATTAAAAATTGTTTATGGAAAAGACCAATAACCGAATCCCTCTGATTCGGATTGATTACGAAGTTTGGTGGACAGAAATAGGAATAAGTAAGTTAGTCTTAAGAAAGATTCGGAGACGTGAAGTCTTAAGAAAGATTCGAACACGCGAAGTCCAAAAAAGGACTCGAAGATATAATTAAATAAAAGTTGTGTTTTTATCACAAGAGTGATATAATTATTTTCTTTTATTTCAAATATCACAAGAGTGATATAATTTTATTTATTTATTTTTTTTAATATCACAAGAGTGATATAATTGTTAATCTGAAGATCCTTGCGTTAAACATTAACTCACTAATCAGGATCGAGAGAAAGGCCAACCTACAAAATCTGTTGTTAAGTGAATGCCCAGATGTGCTTTTGGTAAGCGAAACTAAGCTTAACCAGAATCACAAAATTGGCTACAGTGGATACAATATTTATAGAAGGGACCGTCCACACTCCTCACAAGGGGGTGGGGTTGGTATCTTATTACGCAAAGGCATGCGCCATAGGGTCATATATAGCGGGGATTTAATGAGGTTCAGGGTATTTTAAGCATGCATCGTATACATTCCTCTTCATAGTCGAAGGTGAGTGTATGTGGTGTCGCTTTATGCACCCGAAGCACCTACTCCCATTCAATTTATAACTGAGCTCGAATTACTTTTTCGTTGCCTTCAGCTCCAATCGAAGGAAAATTATTATATTTTGGCCGGAGATCTTAATACTAGGCATGTGGTATGGGGAAATAATCCGCCAAACACCAGAGGCAACCAGTTATACTACTGGTGGTGTCAAAATATGATTGAGTACAGACTTGAACTGTACGCCACGAATATCCCATCCTTCCTATCTGCCGGTTCTTTCCTGGACTTGGCATTAAAGACAGTAGACTAGAACTGACTAACGTGGATTGAAACACAAGGAACTGTTTGCGTACGTTCGAGTACGATAGTGATCACTATGGACTTGCCGCCACAGTACGGATCCCAAACGAGCAAACGCAGCTGGAGCAGTACGATCAAGTGTACCCATACGACTACCGTAAGGTACGGTGGCCGTGTTTCTCCAGAATTTTAAAGCGTAATTTACGTTTGAATGGAATTGATCCCCCGACTAACAGAAACTTGACAAATGAAGAAATCGACCGTAGTTTACTGACAATGCAAGACGTTATCAAACGAACTATGGAGCAGACTATCCCTCGGATAGAATATTCCGACGAAAGCCAGGTGGAAAAATACAGAACTCCAACAATCAACGCATTGTACGCAAACAAAAGTAGACTACTCTCGAGGCTTAAGCAGTTGTACAGACAGTTTACTGACAGTTTACTGACAGAAACGACCCGGAAATAAGAACACTAAAGTCACTGATCAAAAACCTAAAACAATTAATTAAAGAAAATTACAGTAAGTCTGCAAGTCTGTACTGGGGCAATAAGATTCGGGCTATAAAATCCAGTAGTCCGAATATGTTCCCGCAGATAAATAAATTGTTCAGGAGGAAAGATCACAATGACATTCAGTGTGTCCGAATTCCACAAATGACAGAAAACAGACAGATACTATTGACCCTCGGCATAAGTCCAGAGAGTGCCGACTCAGGCGACGGTCTTTTCGTGGTCGAAGACCCACGGGAGAAAGTAGATTTACTGGGAGCCTTTTTCGAGGCCGTGTATACGGTGAACAATCCGGTTCGCCGTAATCACGACATTGACAACAGGGCCTACGTGAATCACTATTATCTGCGCAACGAACTTCAAAATTGGCGATCCGAGAATCACGGTTTCACCGTATTCAGTGAAGAAAACGCTGCAAACTTTATCATCGCCAATGAGCGAGCTTCCTCGCATTTGTTCGTGCGAAAAGATGAACTCCTATGCATCTTCGAGTCTCTGAAAAACAAAAAGTCGTCGGGAGTAGATTCGTAGGTATTCCAAACGTCGTATTAAGACACCTACCCTTGGAAGCAGTGGATATATTTACTACGCTGTTTAACAATGCGCTGAATAATGCATATTATCCGACGCATTGGATACAGCACGGACTGCCATTAGCGGTGAGAAACGTAGTGAGATACCTTGGTATTTGGCTCGATAAGTATTTGTATTTTGACAAACATGTAGATGCTTGTCTTGTTGGAGCCAAGAAGGCTTTAGCCCTGACAAGAAGGTTGTTTCACAGCAGTCAACTTGTCTCCAGGGTGAAAGTCATATGCTATGTGGCCCTAATCAGGCCAGTCATCGCGTATGGTTGTCCCGTGTGGTTCAATGTAGCGCCGTATCAGATGGAAAGGATTCGGGTGTTTGAAAGGCAGTGTCTTAGGACTTGTCTTGGCTTGTACAGAACACCAGAATCAGAGTACAAAAAATATTATCCCAACAAAGTCCTTTACGATGGGGCTAATCTGAATAGGATTGACAATTTCCTGATTAAGGTGATTCGAAGACACGTTGCAAGGGCAATGGCCAACGATAATGGCCTGATCTTTGGGGCTTATTACCCCAATGAAATGTACCACGAGAGCTCACTCCTATCGGGCTTTATTCCGCCAGAGGCTTTTCTCCATATTGATGCTAAAGGGTTAATACAAAGTAGGGATGGTATCCCGGTAATATACCACCGCCACCGCGGTGCGAGGGACAAGCGGCTCACCTACGACGGGTATGTTGCCAATGCTCAGGAGCTCCTCCGTTTTAGTCCCGCAATTGCGGACAGGGATCGGATCGATGCCGAGAAACAGTACACCGAATTCTGGTGGCTTCAAGAAGGAGAAAGGGTTGGCTCGATCTCCTAGGTCGGTACGTTACTAAGGTAACATATTCCTCTTAGTTGTAAGTTAGATTAGGGATAGTTAGGGGGATCTCGTGGAGAGGCCGCGTTCGTTAACATGAGGCCGCACCTCTGAGAAGTGACCAGTGGTTTATCGCATTGATTAAATCTTGGTGGTGCGTGTGCACGATGTTGACGAATGACGGGCGCCCGAAATCGCAATTGGGATGGTGACCACCCTGTGCGAGAGGCTACGAGTGCTCACCATCCCGATTATAGTTAAGTTAGGTTAAGTAGCTTAGGTAGGTTAAGTAGAATAGGGCCATAGTTTTAAGTTTTATACAAAATTATAAAAAGATATGGTATCTAAGTTTTTTTCCAAAAATTATTTTCTTAGAAATTGCATATATTGTGTATTTGATAGATAAGATTAATCGTAAGATAGTTTTAAGGTCGAAAGGCAAACTTGAAATGAAATTGCTAAGTTTAGAGCGCTCGGTAAGAGCCAGTAAGCTAGAATAAGTACCATCATTGTCAAATTAGATTTAAGCATTTTTGTCTAGAATTTAAGTAATAGCGCTAGAAACAATAAAAATGAATTTAAAAGTAAAAAAAAAAAGTAAAGGAACAATGGTTAAATTTTTGGTTGACACCGGTGCGCCGGTAACGATAATTCTGTCAAATGTTTCGAAATCAGCTTTTAAGTCAAATAAGCTTCAACGAACAAATCGTGTACTTACGGGTCCTACGAGGATGTTTACTGCTATTTTGAAAATCAAACAAAGATCTGTGAGGCTTTGCAAATACGAGAGATTATTTGTGAATCAAGTAAGTAGCATCACAAACAAATTAAGCAGTATCGATATTACTTCGGAATACCCAGAACTCTGTCAGGGTCTAGGATGTTTACCTGGTGAGTACACAATTAAGCTGAAAAAGCACGCAAAACCATTTGTAGTGCATTCCGCTCGAAGAGTGTCAATTCTTTTGATGGATAAATTGAGAAATAATCTGGATTGTATGATTCGCGACAAAGTTATTCGGCCGGTTGAGCAGCCAACAGAATGATGTGCGCTGGCAGTAATCGTAAACAAACCCAATGGGGATATCCGCGTTTGTGTCGACTTGTCAAAATTGAACTCCAGTGTGGAAAGAGAATTTCATCCAATGCCAGCGACCGAACACTCTTTAACGCAGGTGGAAAATATTTCTCAAAAGTTGGACGCCAATTCAGGATTTTGACAGATCAAACTAGCCTCCAATAGTCAATTACTTACCACTTTCATCACACCTTTCGGCCGATTCTGTTTCAGGCGGTTACCATTTTGGATCTGCTCTGCACCAGAGTACTTCCAGCGAAAGATTGAGAGCATCCTTGAAAGGCTACCTGGTGTTATTTGTAACATGGACGACATGGTAATAAAGGGAACATCAATGGAGGACAATGACGCTAAGTTAAGAGCTGTTCTGTCGCGACGAAAAGGAGCGGGAATTACGCTTAATAAGGACAAAAGTTCAATTGGAGTGAAGAGCATTACCTTCGTGGGACATCAAATAGATGAAGAAGGCATCAAAACTGAATCATACAGGATAGAGGCTATCCAAAAATTCCAGAGTCCATCCAATGTAGCAGAACTGAGGCGATTCTTGGGGATGGTGAACTATTTAGGTAAATTCGTTCCAAATTTATCTCAGATATTAAATCCTCTAAATGCTGACGAGCATGCTGCATTTAAAAACATCAAGCGTCTTCTCACATCTCCTCCTACCCTAGCGATGTTTAATACAAGTTTTCGTACAATAGTCTCCACTGACGCATCATCATTTGGTATAGGGGCCGTGTTGCAACAGGTTAATAGAATGGGCCACCTGAGACCAGTCGGTTACATTTAGCGGACTCTGTCTGAAAGCGAAGAACGATACGATCAGATAGAGAAGGAGGCCTTGGCAATCACATAGGCCTGCGAACGCTTCCGTGATTTAATGTTGGGACTGCAATTTGAAGTAGAAACTAACCACTGGTGGCCATATATACCACCAAAAATCTGAATGATTTAACACCCAGGTTACAGAGAATGAGGATGGGAGCAATGCACTTTAGCTTTCGGATCAGGTACGCACCCGGTAAACAATTAGTTGTACCTGATGCACTTTCGAGGCAACCACTCCAGAACGTCGATGAAACCAACTTGGAGGAGGACATAGAAGCTTACGTACTGAACTTATTGGAAAACCTTCCTGCTAAAGACACAAAATTAAGGAGAATTAAAGAAGCGCATGAAAGCGACGAGCAGCTAAAGGTAGTTGTTATGACAAGTAAAGTGAATTTTATGAGATCTGAGTCTTACCTCTGGTGGGGGGTCTCACAATAAACAAACACCTTGTACTATGGTTTATCAACGAATCACTCATTACTTTATTTCTACACTATTTATACACAAATTTTACAAAACTGAAAAGCATAAACTGGACACCTTCACTGTCTGGTCACACAGGTGTTGAATGACACCACTCAGACAGTGATGCGACACCTTCAATGTCCAGTGTAACATATACTGCTGATTGCATGGAAATTATGTTGTTCACAACATTCTGGGGCCACAAATTGTTGCTTACACATTAAATTCTTCATCTGAAATTATTGTTGGCTGTTCAGCCTGACTTACTGATGAGCATCTTCTGGTCAGTGTTCGAGGTGCTGCTTCAATTGGATGGTTACTGTTAACTTCGACCGTAGTCTTTTGATTACTTTTGATAATAACTGCTGTAATAAGTAGAAATACTCGTACTACGTCTCCGGTCAATGAATGTTGGTGGATTTTGTAATTCTTAATTTCTCTTAACAGAATCTTCTGGTTTCTTTGGAGACTAATATCATGCTTAACCTTTAAGATTTGATGAGAGATGTCTGATGCTACAACAGGATCTTCTTCCTTTTTAGATATAAACATGATTAGCTGCTCTGAAATGTTTTGAATGGGAAGATGCGATGATTGATTGGTGTATTCTGCAGTTTCAGGATCCCAGTCTCTGTTAGCTTAGCGTGGTTTATTGTCGAACCACAGGCGATGTCTACTTTGACTTCATCAGGTGCACTAAATGTCCATGTATTAGTGAGTTGCATCTTTACCCAATAAAATTGTGGATGCACGGTTCGCGTGAGGCATAATGTTGGTAACCTTGGTGTATGCCGCAGAAGGTTTATTTCACAAGAGCTTACACTTGATCCGTCTGAGGACCTTTGTTTACATGAAGAGAAGTGGCCTTCGCTTAAGGACTAATAGTGATCTCCTTGAATATTGACTATTAGATAGTCTGCTGATGGAACAGTATAAGTGAGCTTCTGATCATGCCAAGTGGGAACAGGAAGAATCTTATACATTTTGAATTCTTCGCTGTAGATGAGAGGTGGTGTTAGCTCTATTATGATGTTTCGCTCAGTTACTCTTGCTCTTGGTTGTAAAGTCTTGTACAATTGAATTAATGACTCATGATGTCGGTCTCCAGGTATCATCATGTTTCCTGGTATGTTGTCATGTATGCGAGATAATTCCATTTTAAATTGCTGTATGGTCAAAATTAAGGGATGTATTTGACGGTTTGTGTTGCCAATATCATGTTGAGAAGAATGGTTTGTGTGTTGTGGTAGTGAATCATTATAAGAATGCTTGGAAAGGCGGTAGAGAGGAATATTTGGAATGCATGCTCATTATTATTCTGAATGTCCAACCTTGAAATCACATTCATCAATGTTTTTAGTTGTCTCTGTGATGTGTTCTTCTTTAAAAATATTTAGTGTAGAACCTATGATTGTTGTCTGATTTTTGATTAAGTTCAATAGATGTTGCTCATTGGTTCGGATTTTGTCTATTATTTGTTCGTAATGATTAGCAAAGCATTGATCTAATAATCCGAACAATTTATTTCTGATAGTTCCTACAAAATCGAACGCCTATTTTTGTAGAGTATTTTTGTATAGTTCTATTTTTTGAAGTTGACGTTCGAATAAATTCAATGTATTGTTACATAGCAAAGAATTCGATTGAGTCAGATTGTTGGTGGAACAAATTTCGAAAAATACCACAGTCTTCCAAGAAGTCACTACTAAATCATATAGTCGTTCATAAACCTCGACAGAGGATAGATGTGTGTCGGCATCTTTTCCAGTGACAAAATAAAACAAAAGTGACAAAAAAACAAATAGAAACGTTTAAGCCAAGTGCTTCGGTGGCGCAATAGAAGTGGTGCCGGCCGAGAAACCAGGGTCGTAGGTTCGAGCCCCGGGAAAGGACGGACTTTTTTATTTAAAAATCCAACAAAATAACAATAATATAAATAATAAATTAATTCAGTGAAACCAGAGGATGAGTGGTGGTGAACGGTCCGCTATCCAAATAGCGAGTCCGGGAGATGGCACGATGTCATCTGATGACCAAACCGTGATTTCGGTCCGTTCGGAAACTACGTCTAAGAGGAGGAGGAAGCTGAAGCCAACTCCTAACCTCGTGAAGCGCCCTTCCCTATCATCATCTACTGAGAAGCTGCCCGGTGGAGCAAGGAAAGAGGCGCCAACAACTTCAGCAAAAGCAGCAACACAACAATAACAGCGAAAGAGGCAAGAAGAATACGCATGTTTCTGTCGGTGGGGAAGGCCACTACATGGGTGGAAACAATAGCTTTTCATTCCTAGCTGCCTCTGGCTCAGATGACGAAGAGGGCGAGGTCAAAGCCATAAATAGTAGCATCATGCAGCTACAGCAACAAGTGCTTGCTATAAGAGCGAAGCAAGTGGCAAGGAGGGAGAAGGAGCTACTTCAACAACTTCAGATCCCTCAGAAACAACAAATCACCAACGTGGAGGTACCACAAGAAAAACATAAGCAGCCACTAAAACAACAAAAAATACAAAAACCAGTAAAAGAAGTAAAAAAGATGAATCCTAAACCACAACCTAAAAATAAACAGCAAAAACAACAACAGCAACAAAAATCGCAGCAGCAGCAACAGCAGCAACAACAGAAGCAACAGCAACAGCAACAGCAACAGCAACAGCAACAACAACAACAAAAGAAATCAACAAAGGCACGAGTTCCACCTATAAACACATACTCGTATAAGATGGAACTAAAGGAAACCATTGAGCTTTGTAAGTCGGCCATAGGCAATAATTTTTTTGTTAAAAAGAACACAGTGGAGCGCTATAATAAAATAAAAAACTTATTGAAGGAATCGACGACGGAGTTCTTCTCCTACACCCCGAAAGGGGACAAGCTGCAAACAATGCTGCTGAGGGGGTTAGAACCGTCGACTGATCCGGAGGAGCTTCTTGCACTGCTGAAAGAGAAGGAGTGCGAAGAGCTCAAATTCGTAGGGGTTAAGCCATTCGTCACGGCTAGAGCCAAAAAGGAGAAGCGGAAACTACCGTTCTTCCTGGTTCAGCTAAGTCCCAACAGCAAACTCGATGGTCTAAGGAGCATCAAAGTCCTAGACTACCAGGTTGTACACTGGGAAAAATTAAAGAGGAGCGAAAACATTTTACAATGTGTTCGCTGCCAAAGGTTCGGGCACGCCGCGTCGAACTGCGAAATGCAGCCTCGATGCGTGAAGTGTGGAAAGAACCACAAATCCGAGGAATGCGCTCTGGGCAAGGACGGAGCGTCAGAAAAAAGCCAACTCTCTTGCGCGTTATGTAGGAATACGGGACACACCGCAAATTATCGGGGTTGACCCAAATTCCAATACATCAAAAGAGTAAATCTGGCTCGGCAGCAGAAAGTGGAAATTAAACGTCCACTCGTGCAGACACAAACACCAGCCGTTACTCCCCACGTTACCTACGCCCAAATGGCGGCAGGTAGGGGAAATACGGTACCACAACCAAAGGTAGCTTCTCAGGCCCCAGCGCCTAGAGCACCGGAACCTGTACCTGACATGCTGGCTATCTTTCTCTCTATTCAGGGGCAGATGGCTCAGCTTCAGCGTCAAATACAGGAATAGGCTAAGCGGGTAGATCAAATATACGCGCTGCTGCCGGGCCTAACGCACCTCCAGTCGTAACGGGTGTGTAAATGGCGGAGCAAACCCTGAAGGTCATTGCTGTGAATGTGAATTCACTGATAAGGCTCGAACGACGAGCCGCACTATTTAAGTTGCTTAACGACCAAACAAAATGAGGCACAAAAGATATAAAATAGTACGGAGAAACCGACCCAACTCCATTCAGGGAGGAGGCGTTGCGATCTTTGTAAGAAAAGGACTGCATTTCAAAAGAGTATACAGCCGTGTATTACGTAGGTTCCAGGTGCTGGAAGCATGCATCGTGTATATCCCTCTCCGTAGTGGAAAGCGGTTATACATGGTGTCTGTTTATGCACCTAAGGCTACTCAATCCACTTTATTCATCTCAGAGCTCGAGACACTTTTTCGATTCCTAAGACTGGAATTGGAGGAGAACTACTTTATTATCGGCGGAGATTTCAACGCCAAACATAGTGATTGGGTAAATAATACACCAAATACTAGAAGGAACCTACTATCACTTGGTGGGGTCAGCACAGTGTAATGTATCGACTCGGGCTTAAAGCGACGGATAGTCCGTCGTTTCCCAGACACGGGTCCTACTTGGATCTTCTGCTGTTCGACTCACAAATACAACTGACATGTACTAACCAACAAACTACAAACTGTCTACGCACTTTCGTGTATGACAGTGACCATTGCGGTCTCAGTACCGAAATAACCGTTCCAAACGAAGCTGCGGAATTGAATGAGTTTGTCCAAAGGCATTCCTACAACTATAGTAGGGTGCGTTGGACACACTTCACCAGATCACTGACTAGAGCACTCTCCTCGAATTCGCTCTACCCACCGTCCAACAGAAATCTGTCAAACGAAGAGATTGACAGGTATCTAAGACTAATGGACGAGACAATTAAACTAACAATGGACATAACGATACCTCGGTACCGACACACTGACGAAGAAGACCTATTCCGCAACGCAACCATTGACGCACTTCACCGACATAAAAGTAGACTGCTGTCAAGGTTAAAAACCTTGTACAGACAGTTTACTGATAGACATAACCCGGAGATTATGGCGCTAAAGTCGTCGATCAAAAACTTCCAAGTATTAATAAAAGAAAATTACAGAGCACCTGTAAGTTTGTATTGTAACAACAAAATTCGAGCTGTAAACACCATCAACCCGAATATGTTTCCGCAAATAAATAAAATATTTCGGAGAAATAATCAGAACGACCTTCCATGTCTTAAAATCGCCTGAACAATGAACAACGAACAAATACTGGTAGCAGCGGGCATAGATCCAAATGAGGCTGTTGATGAGACAGCTTCTTTGTGATCGAGGATCCGCAGGAGCAGGTAGAGGCTATAGGAGCGACTTTCCAGGAAGTGTACAAGGCGAATGTTATCATTGGCCCGAACCACGATCTGGAAAATCGAGTCCTTGTGCACAATTTCTACCTTCGAAATGAAATAGTGAATTGGCGATTCGAAGGCAGAGCTCCAAACGATCTTCGAATCGCTTAGAAGTAAGAAATCAGTGGGAACCGATGAAATACCGAACATTGTGCTTCGACATCTCCCACTAGAAGCGGTGGACGTTTCTACCACCCTGTTTAATAATGTAATCAATAATGCACATTATCCAGCGCATTGGAAAACAGCGGTGGTACACCCCATCCCCAAAAGGGATAAAGACACATCCAATCCGGCGAATCTCCGGTCGATCAGTCTCCTTCCAAACATCAGTAAGGTGTTCGAGAAGGTGATCAATAGAGTCCTGACTAAGTGGGTTGAGGACAAACATATAGTTCCGGATAATTAGTTCGGTTTCAAGGCGGGGCATGATATCATTCATGCTGCGTCGAAACTGGTTTCTGATATCCAATGGAACAAAGGCAAGAATCAGTGCACTGGTGCCTGCCTGATTGACTTGGAAAAAGCCTTCGATATCGTATGGTTAGAGGGACTCTTTTTCAAGCTGGACAGATTGGGCATTAGTAAACCACTGCTGTATATTCTTTTTGATATGCTCTCCAGTAGACAGTTCATCGTGAAGAATGGCGATGTGACTTCTGCTGGAACATTTAACATTAAAAACGGTCTGCAACAAGGTGCGGTAAATTCGCCGATCCTATTCAACATTTACGCAAGTGATCTGATAGGTTCACTTCACCATGCCATAGCGTACGCAGACGACTTAATCGCGTACTGATCAGGTCCAAAGATTGAGGTTATTAATATACTCTTGCAACGCGACTTCGATAAAATTAAGCGATATTGCGATGACTGGAAGTTGAAAATCAATTTTCAGAAGTCGGAAACCATTCTGTTTAGGACGCCTTTGTCTGGGGCCTCTAGGGATATCAGAAAGAATTGGCGAAAGTTCTCGATCGTGGGGCAGCATGGGCAGCCAATTGCTTGTCGAAATGTAGTCAGATACCTTGGAATCTGGCTGGATCAGTTTCTGTATTTTGGCAAAAATGTAGATGCTGCTCTGGCCAGAGCTAAAGGTGCTTTTGCCCTTACAAAGAGACTGTTTTATAGCAGCCAACTCGATGCGAGGGTAAAGGTAATCTGCTACATGGCCCTTATCAGGCCCATGCTGGTATTTGGTTGTCCCGTGTGGTTCAATGTACGAGCAAGTTTATTGGAAAAGATTCGGGTGTTTGAGAGGGCTTGTCTTAGGACTTGTCTTCGCTTATACAGAACACCAGAGTCTGAGTACATAAAATTCAGGTCTTGTACAATAGGGCGAACCTAATAAGAGTGGACAATTTCGTCATTAAGTTGACTCGAAGGCACATTGCAAGAGCAATGACCTCATCGAACAACCTGATCTCCGGGGCTTACTACCATAATTATATGTATCATGAGAGAGTTCACTTTGATGGCTTTGTTCCTCCAGAAGCGTTCCTCTACCTAGATATGAAAGGTCTGATCCAGGACAGATTGGCGGTGCCGCTAATCTTCCACGTTGCTCGAACAGCTGCGGACAGGCGACTCAACTACGACAGAGACGTCGCACATGGCAGTGCGGAGCGTCTCCGGTTCAGTAGGGCGGTAGGGAGTCGCGACATAAGGGATGTTGCACGGCAGCACCAACAATTTTGGCGGCTTATGGGAGGAGAGGAAGTATCTTCGTCGAATTCCTCTAGTATAATATAGCTTCACTCGGAAGCAAAGTCGGCTAGCCTAATTATTTAGTCATATCCGGCTTACATAGATTTAGGTAGGTTTAGGGTAGATATAAGAGAAAAAAAAATAAAAAAAAATTAAAAATGAAAAAAAAAGCAAAAAAAAATTAAATAAGAACTTAGATGGGTAACAACTTCTCTAAAAGTACCCCTTCACATCTAGGAAAAAAAATATAAAATTGTATGATATATACTATAAGTTAGTTTAAGTAGATTAAGTAGGTTAAGATTTAATTATAGGTAGATAGTTTACAAGTTTTAGTTTTTAAGATTTTATAAAAAAGAAAGTCCGTATACTAAGTTATTGCAGTAAATAAAATTGTTTTCTTAGTTTTAGTCTAAATAAATATAGAAAAAAAAAATAAAAAAAATGTAATCGTACGAAACGTCGAAAGACATTAAATAAGTTCTCGTATTATGTTTAATTTAGAGTGCCCGCATGGGGCCAGTAAGTCAGAATAAGATAATTGTAAGTCAATTAAGCTAATTTTTAAGCGTTTTTTTGTATAGCGTATAAGTAATAATGAATTGAAAATAATAAAAATGCATTTTAAATGAAATGAAATGAGTCACTACTAAATTCGCTCGACCGATATGTTGTTCACAACAACTTACGATGAATGTATCAAGCCTGGCTAAGCCCTCGGACACTCGGAAGTAAGAGTACTTTTGATCGTTTGGGTGAACTACAAACTACGGCAATAACCGCCCGCAGTACATATTTGAACGTGGAAGCAGACTTAATGATAAACTCATGCGGTTTAGACCTATAAGAGACCAACTGATGACAGTATCAGAACTAAATTCATTACCATGATGGTAATACCATCAGTCTTATATGCTCGCATGCCCCAACGGAGGAATTCACGTGGATCACGCTTCTAGTATTCTGGACGTTTTGTGGCGCCAAAATTGACAAGGGCAGTACGGTGCCAGGAAAATGTTTGTGTTTTTCGTGGGATCAACACGTACTTTATTGTGTCCGTAAAGATTGTTCTTTTCTTTGTTAAACTGTTAGCAGTCAGTGTAAAATGCCATGTATCACACAAAGTTGAACGTAATCAGCCGATTATTATCTCTATGTGTAGGCTGCAAGAACTATTTTCATTGCATTTGTGTAAACATTAAACCAGCTGACATCGATTTTTTGCAAAAAAAAAAAAAAAAATTCCGCTGCAAAAGCTGCACCGCTGCGCGAAGGGGATCTCTCTGCTCTCCCCCCGCCAATAAGAGAAGAATGGTCATCATCGCTTGCTATGTCCGCTTTCATACGTCGCAAGTTTCGAAAGATTCAAATAAGTGCAAAAGAGAGGGATAATGAAACAAAAAATACCCAATTAACCAAATTCCCACTGCATGTGGGTAGCAATTTCATTGCAAGTTTTTGATATTTCTTATTCTCCTTCTTCTTTCTTTTTCGCATTTGCTTCATTACTAATTCGTATGTTGCTGCCAGTGCAACATTTATGAGAATGGGTATTGCCGGTAAAAGTAATAAAACATACACATACAACACATGCATACTTATATTAATGTTTAGAAACATAATATCTATTTATGTTAATTGGGGGATTTCCCTTATACATTCTTTAACTGAGCGGAAATCGTATTTTTTAGATAGGTAGTTTTATGTTAATTGAGGGATTCCGCTAATGCATTCTTTAACTGAGCGGAAATCGTATTTTTTAGATAGGTAGTTCTATGTTAATTGAGGGATTTCGCTTATGCATTCTTTAATTGGGCGGAAATCGTATTTTTTAGATAGGTAGTTTACCTATATATATATAAATATATTGAAAATTTTTGATAGTCAGTTTTAGACGCCGGAACTAACACATTGTTATTAAGCTCTTGCTTTTAATTAATAATTTTATTTTTACGTTAGTAAATTATAGTAAAATTGCACGAGAGGTGCTCTTAAATATTTTGTTTTTTTTATAACCACGCACCAACAATGGCAAATGAATTTAAATGGACTAAGGAACTTATCAGCGAATTAATTTTGCATTACGAAATGCACCCGGTTTTATATAATCCTCGCCATCCTAATTATATAAATAGATTAAAAAGAGTAGATGCATTTGAAAGCCTCTTAGATGCACTTAAGTGTTTGGAGTCAAGAATAACACTGGACTTAATAAAAAAAAAATTGCACACTCTGCGGACTCAGTTTTCAAAAGAGTTCCGCGAAATTGAACAGTCCAAGAAAAGTGGAGCTGGTGCCGATGATATATATGAGCCTAAGCTCTGGTGTTTTGATCAGTTAGTTTTTTTAAAAACTCACTGCAGGTCAAGAACATCCAGTTCAAACATTGAAGAGGTAAGTTTAAGAATTTAAAAATTCTAGTGCCTATATTAAAATAACTTTGTTTTTTTTTCTTTCTTCTATATTTGTTTTTAGAACGAGGAAGATCTGTTGGACCGGACAACATCCATCTGTGAAAATTTACAAGATGCCTCGGATTTTGAAAGTTCGAATACCTCAAAAATAAAAGTAAGTACAATATTTTATTTAAATCTGTTTATTCTGCCATTCATTTTTCCCTTCATTACAAAAATATTCAGCAAAAGTATGGTGTATTGCCTCCGCTGCTCATTTACGGGGATTATCGACTGTTTCACCTTGAATGTGTGAGCTTGTTGTTACAGCAGAAGATGAAATTAATGGATTCATTTCATTAGACTTGTGCTTCATCAAAAAATTATGCAAGACGCAGCCTTCGTGACAATTTCAACATTTTCAACTCGTAGATTCATAGTTGATTGTATAATTTTGAATCTGTTGGACAGTATTCCAAAGGCATGCTCCACAACATGCCTTGCTCTGCTGAATCTTACGTTGAAAATTATTTTTGTTTCACATTTTGTTTTAAATGGATAAGGCTTCATTATGTGTTTTTGAAGAGGAAAAGCATCATCCCCAACAATTACATATGGAAGCACTCTTCCATTTCCCACAATCTTTTCAAGTGGGAACTTATTAGCTGCATCATCAATATTGTTTTTTAAAGAGCTTTGTAATAACACTCCAGCGTCATTTGTTCGCCTATTGCATCTTATGTCCACATAAATAAATCTACAATTTGCATCTGCTAAAGCCAGTAAAATTATGCTGTTACTTCCTTTATAATTGTGATAATATGCACCATCCTTTCTTAAACTTCTGAAAGCAATATGCTTGCCGTCGAGAGCACCAAGACAATTTGGAAACTGCCAACGTATTGCGAATTCATCAGCGATTCTTTCCCATTCCGATTTTTAATCTGGAAACTAAAAACATTCTTATAAATAATAATAATAATAGTAGTAGTAAAAAAAATAAATTTTTATCGTTTTTATCGTTTCAGAGAAAAGCAAGTACACTAGTTCTGGGGCAAAAACTTAATACATTCCAGCAGATTCTTCAGAAAAGAATGGAAAACAAATCGTCTTATTCCTGGCTGGGAAAACAAGTCGTTTTTGAATTGGATAAAATTCAAAACGAAGGAATAAGACGCAAAACATCGTGGGCCATACAAAAAATTCTCCACGAAAGCGTCGAGGAAGATATGGCTCTCAGGAATAATAATTCAAGTGAAATTATGTCCACGTCACGAGGAACATTACATGAATCGTTATCCTCATTTCCATCCACATCGAGCAGTTTTCAAAGAATTAAAATTTTAACTGCGGAAGAGTTAAATCGATCACTTTCACAATCGGAGGCTGCTAGGAGTTCCGTAAGTCCGGACTTACTTCAGAAGTCAATGGTTAGATTATTTGAGGATGAAGACTTAGTGTAATTAGTTTTTGAGTAAATCTAAATTATGAAAACTTAGTGTAATTTGTTTTTAAGTAATTTTAAATTAAAAAAATATAATTCAAATTTTATACCAACCTTTAAATATGTGTTTTTCAAGTTCTTCCAAATTGCTTTACAAACTTCTGGGATGGCTTTGCAAAGAAAAGATGGTGATAGTCTGGTTTGGTAGTTTATGCTAGTGAATGATTCACCCGTCGCTAAGAATCTCAGAGTAGCTGCCAACTTTTCTGCTGGTGAAATTGCGTCTCTCATTATGGTATTTTGTTTTTTTTATGTCAGTTTCAATAAGTGACAAAATCAAGTCAAAAGTGTTTTCGGTCATCCTTATATAATTTAAAAAGGATGCTTTATCATTCACTTTTAGCTCTCTTGTCAAGAAACTGAATGACCCCTGGAGAGGTCTTTTTTTCCTCCACCCATTTCCTTTTTTTTTTTCTTTTTTTTTCATTATTTCCAAGGCATCTTGACAAATATCTAAAAATCCATACAATCCAGAATAATTTCTGCAGAGTCCAATAATTTATTTACTTCTTGAAATGCCATTTTTATTTTTACACTTATTTACTTTAGATTTCCACACTTTGAACGCAACAGCACGAACGATGAAATGAAAGAGAACAGTCAAATAACATGCAAACCCAAAGAAGGGGAAAGTCTTCATGTAGAGTTGCGCGCATCACTGAAAGACAGTTCAAAAGAAAATAACCAGAACATGCGCATTACACACTTGCGACGTATGAAAGCGGACTATGTCTCCAGTCTCCACTCACAACATCTAATCAGAACACATCAAAACTCAACATCAGCAAGCACAGGAAAAATTTCACACAGTCCCACCATCGTTTTCACCTATGGGCCAACAACAAAAAGAGGTATCATTGGAATCCATATTGATTTCCTGCAGAAAAGCAGTAAAGAAAAGTGCGTCGAAATAGTAGGAGTTCCGAATGTTAACAATATCAATGCACTTAACTGCGCTCTGCAAGTATTTCCAAAGGGTGCCTCTACTGATGTGTCCGAAATGGAAATTGACAATTGTTTTGTTAAAAATGTTAATATGTCAAAAAATTCTAATGTAAATAATGTTAAATCTTTTTTGGTTGTTAAATTCGTGTCTAAAATCAAAAAAGACTTAATAATGAAAAACAAAATTCTTCACAAAAGTAACTTAACCTCTAAAATATTTAATTGTGATAATCGTAGTAAAATTTATATAAACGAGTGCTTAAAAGGGAAAACGAAATATTTGCTAAATGCTGCACAAAATATTAAAAAAGAAAAGATGTACAAGTATGCTTGGGTTAAAAACGGCAGAGTGTACATGCGAAAGGGGGATAATGATAACTTAATTGTTATAAATTCTAGTGAGGATCTTCTAGCCCTTAAATAATATGAAAGAATCTCATAGTAATGATATTGTAACGAAATTCGCCCAGACCTAAGATAGCCGAACGAAAACAACAGAAATTTAATCAGGGATTAAAATGAAACTACGAAAATTCTGGTTCCCGAGAGGTAAACTTTTCTTTATTGTTTTGTTTTTATTTCGTTCGTTCAATTTTAATTTGTCTTGAATGTCCCTGTTGCTTCGACTGCTAGCTCGTAACTTCCTTTCCCAGTCTTCTGTCCGTTTTATATGCCTCGATTCTTTTCTATTTGTCCCGCTGTTTTTCTTCTGTTTTAAGATCTCCAGTTTTCGGGCATCCGTTGTAACGTCTTTAAATCCACCGCTCATTCGCATGGTTGGGGAAATTATACGTCACAGGAAACGGCAACTATTTTCTTCGTTGACTTTGTTCATTTTTCTTCTCCCTTTTTATGTGGTGGTCTCTCTTCTTCTTCTTATCTCTATGGCTGACAATCTTGAATGCAAAACCATGTTCGATAAACAGAACACATCATCAAGCTGTCAAAATCGGGTGCGTAAACAAAACGTGAAGTAAGCATTTGTACGAGTTGTTTTCTTTTAATTTTTGTTGCTTTCTTGTTTTTAAATGTTTTTCAGATTCTAAATCTGATTTCGCAACACTACCCCCTCCTTAAGACTCAAAGCTCCGACTGAGTTGTAGGTAAGTTAACGTACGGTGCGAGTCGGTTCACGTGTACCACTCTTTGTTTTCGTTCACCAGGTACTTGGATTCTGTAGACAAGATCCGACAGTTGCTTGATTACCTTGACCGGGCCATCCCAATCACTTTGTAGTTTTGGACAAAGACCTTTGCGCCTCTTGGGGTTGTAAAACCATGCGCCATCCCCTGCAGTAAAGCTGATAGCATTAGTTTTTAGGTCATACCTATCCTTCATCGATTCGGATGTTATTTTTAAGTTTTTTCGCGCTACCTCGTGTACCTTAAGCAGACGTCTTCTTAACTCCGTCGCATACGTTTGGCTTTCCTATCCTATTTCCGTAGGCTATCCGAATAGCACATCGATCGGCAGTTTCAGTTCTCTTCCAAAGTTCAACATAGCTGGTGAGAATCCTGTTGATTCGTGCTCCGCTGCGCGATAAGCCAGTAAAGCTGGTTGTAAAAACAGATCCCAGTCTGTTTGATGAGGGCTGACAAACTTTGCTAAGTAGTCAAGGAGCGTTCGGTTGAACCGTTCTACCATCCCGTCAGATTGAGGGCGTAATGGTGTTGTTCGAGTCTTTTGACTGCCCAAGACCTCCATAGTCTTACGGAACACTTCCGATTCAAAATTTCTTCCTTGGTCCGAATGGATGAAATGCGGTACTCCGAATCTACAGAAAATGTTATGGATTAGTTGTTCGACTATTACCTCAGTAGTTTGATTAGGCACGGCAAAACATTCTGGCCATTTGGTGAAGTAGTCCATAACTACGAATACATATCGGTTTCCGGCTCCGGTTCGTGGAAGTGGACCAAGGATATCGACTGCAATCCTCTCGAACGGGTGTCCTGGAAGGCTTGGTTTAAGCTTGCCTCTGGTTCGCTGAGGAAGGCCTCTTCGAGCTTGACAAACTGTGCAGTTCTTGCACCATAGCTTGGTGTCTACTGTTCGAGCAATCCAGAAGTACCTGTCCCTAATTTTACTTAGAGTTTTGCGTTCTCCTAGGTGGCCCCCGCTTGGGCTGTTATGAAGCTGCTGAAAGATTTCTTGTCTCAACTTTGTAGGAATAATCGGAAGCATCTTCTGTTCATGGTCTTTTTCCCAGATACGATTGACTACGCCAGCACACATTCTCAAATGCGAGAAAATAGCCCACAAACTTTTCGTATTCGGATCCTCATGCCTAACGTCTTCTTTATTGGGTCGCTTTCCTTCTTTTAGCCATTTGATGATTTTTGCTAATGTTGGATCTTTTTGATGTTCATCCGCAAGCGTGGATTTTTCGGCTTCCAGGTCTACGACATCACATCGCTCTTTTTCTTTAAATTCCGTTCTTGTGCAATGCTTGCATTCACCACAAGGTCTCCTGGAAAGAGCATCAGCATTGCCATGTCGAGAACCAGGACGATGTTGGATCTCGTAATCGAACTGCTGCAACCGCTCGAGCCACCTAGCCATTTGATCCTCGGGTTTCTTAAAGTTGCACAGCCAACGAATAGATGCGTGGTCAGTCCGTAAGAGAAATCGCCGTCCGAAGAGGTAGTGGTGAAAGTGATGGATTGCCAAAACTACGGCAAGCAACTCCCTCCTAGTAACGCAATAATTTCGCTCGGCTCGGTTCAGCGCGCGGCTGTAATACTCAATCACTACCTCTGAGTCTCCTTGCTTTTGACTAAGCACAGCACCGATACCAACGTTCGAAGCATCCGTATCTAGAATAAAAAGATCTTCTGATGTGGGAAATGCCAAGATTGGAGCGCTGGTAAGTTTCTGTTTTAGGGTGTTGAATGCCTTCCCACAGGCCTCATTCCAAGCAAACCGACGTTTTTCTTCCGTGAGTTCTGAGAGGGGCTTCGCAAGTGTCGAAAATACTTGAATAAATCGCCTGTAATACGAGCAAAGACCAAGGAAGCCTCGAACTTGTCGCTTGGTCTTTGGATCTGGCCAGAGTTGAACAGCTTTTATTTTCTGCGTGTCAGTGCTCAATCCATTGACAGACACGACATGACCAAGGTAGGCAACTTCAGTTTTTAAAAATTTACACTTCCTTGGATTTAACTTTAATTTAGCCGTTCGTAACCGCTCAAATACTTGCTTTAGATTTTGCAAGTGCTCTTCGAATGTCCGGGAGTAAACAATAACATCGTCCAAGTAGGCTAGTGCAGTCTTCCATGTGAGTCCCCGCAGTACTTCATCCATCACCCTCTCAAACGTCGCTGGAGCATTACAGAGGCCAAACGGCATGACGTTGAAGTGCCATAGCCCACTGCCGTTTGTGAAGGCCGTTTTCTCCTTGTTCCTCTCATCCATTTCCACCTGCCAATAACCGCTCTGAAGGTCCATTGTGGAAAACCATTTCGCACCCGCCATTGTTGAAAAGAGGTCCTCCATGCGCGGGAGGGGGTAAGAATCTTTTTTAGTCACCTTATTCAATTGCCTATAATCCACGCAGAACCTTGATGAGCCGTCTTTCTTCTTCACTAGAACGATCGGTGCTGCCCACTATCACTCCCCTGTTGCTCATATCTTTAATGAGCTCCTCCATCTCTTCTGGTTTGGCCATTGGAACTCTTCGGGCGGGTAGTTTAATGGGTTTTGCTGTAGCCGTGTCGATTTTATGTCTCGCGATTCTCGTTCGTCCGAAATCCTCCGGTCCTTTTGAGAAAATTTCTTGAAATTCATTCAACAATTTCTCAAACTCCTTCAGCTGCTCTTTGGACAGATCGGGGTGCTCTTCCTGCAACAGATCACTCATTTTTGGAATCTCGCATAACTCTACCGATTCCATTATTCCCACTACTGTGTTTTTAGGTAGAACAGTATCACGTGATGAAACGTTTGTCATTCTTACGAAGAACGTTTTGCCATCGGGGTCGATGAGGCTTCTTCCGATCGCTACTCCTTTTGGCAGTTCAAAACCTGGCGCAGGCTCCACAAGTGCTGCCAGCCCTCTTACAGTCGTCGGTCGGTTTACTTCAACCAGAACTTCGCTTCCGGCTCTAAGGGTTTCGGACGCCGCAAGTGTTCCTAGCTGTGATGCTGACAACTTTAGAGGATGCTTTTTACCTTTTACTTCAATTGTCAATTCTTCAAAGTCTAAGTGGCACTTGTGCTTCAACAGAAAATCGAATCCTAAAATATTTGGTACTTCGTGTGGCACTATAGCAAAACAATGAGAGTATTCCTTATAATAATAACAAATCTCACCTCTGCCATTCCTTCACTTCAAATCGCTCCTCCGGAAATGCCTACCAACTTTATCGCAGAACCGCTTGGAATTTTCGTGTCGGAAAGGTGTTTCGCTCCAGAGTCTACAACAAAAAAGCTTCTTCGGCCTCCGATAAATGCTTCCAGAGAGAGACTCGCATCCCCCGTGGTGCCGATGAAAGTGTGGAGGAAATCACGTTGCCAGCTTTCGCGGCATGTTGGAATTGGTTTTGCTCTTCATATCTGTAACTCGTTGTTTCGTATTCATAGTCCGTTGTACAATCCACGTCCGTCATTGTTTGTTTAGAAGCGCATGAATTTTTAACGGTGGGTAACTGCTTCTTGTTGCCACCGTGCTTTAGTTTTTTGATATCGTTGATGAAGAACTTCTTTCCACCATAAAAACTTTCCTTCGTTTGTTCCGCGCACTCAGTTCCTGGGCCAGATTAACAGCATCCGCCAAAGTAGAAGGACGTCCGACAGTTATTAAATCCTGGATGGAGTCATCCCTCAGTCCCTCTATAAACTGGCTGACCATGACCTCCTGTACGACATTTGCTGGACATCCAAATTTCGTGAGGTTAAAGGTGAATCAAGAAAAGAATGGGAACTAATAAGAGGCATATTAAATAAATCTGTTCAGAAAGACCGAATTTATAGTTTGAAAGAAGATAATATTTTTATATCCGACAACAAGATCTTATCAGAAAAATTCAATAGTTTCTTTTCTTCTGTAGGTGCAAAGGTAGTGTCTGATAGTTCCGATTTATGCTGTGATTGTAACTGTTTAATTGATGAAGTGTCATGTTCTCAAAGTTTCTTCTTTAATACCATATCGTCATTTGAACTATATAAAATTATGGTGTCTCTTAAAAACTCTAACTCACAAATAACTGAGAGTTTTTCAAATAACTTTATGAAAGAAATATCACAGATATTAAATGTTTCATTTTCAATAAAAGCGTTGCATGTGGTGTTTTTTCTGATTGTTTAAAAGTCGCTGAAGTTATTCCTTTGTTCAAGAAAGGAGATAATAACTTAATTAATAATTACAGGCCTATTTCCTTACTTTCAATATTCTCGAAAGTTTTTGAAAAAGCATTAAAGATGAGAATGGTCAAGTTTTTGGAAAAAAATAAATTCTTTAGTGATTGCCAATTTGGTTTTCAATCAGGTCGTTCCACCGAGAGTGCATTATTAAATTTTTGTTCTGATATCTACAACAGCTTCAATAATAAATACCATACTGCTGCACTCTTTGTGGACATAACAAAAGCATTCGATGCGGTGGATCATACTATACTCTTAGATAAGTTGTTCAAATGTGGTTTTAGGGGTAAATTTCATAAATGGCTTCATTCATATCTATCGAATAGATCTTAAAGAGTAAAAATTGATGAGGTGTTAAGTTCTGCATCTATAGGTGTTCCACAGGGTTGCGTGCTAGGTCCATTACTGTTTTTAATCTTTATTAATTCTCTCTTTGGCAAAACTATTATAGTAAACTTACAGCTTTTGCTGATGATATGGCATGTGCTTTTACTAGCGCTTCTGTTTTGAATCTTTTCTCAGGTATTAATCATGACCTTGAAGTTCTTAGTCATTGGTTCAAAATCCACAAAATGGTCATAAGTGACAAAACCAAGATTATGTTTTTTAGTCCTGTTCGTGAATAAAATGTATAACTACATATATTTTTGTTAAAATAATTATTAAAATTGTAATTTATGTTAGAACTGAGCTAAATTGAACTCTATTTTTTATTAATAATGTAACCTATGAAACGTAACGTAGGATTACGTATTGTTATTTAGTACATTTATACAAAAGTATGACAGTTTGTGAACGTAAAAATATGGAAGTAATTTCCGGAAAATAATAAAGATGGCTCTCTTTGCTGTAACGCTAAAACCGAAAGAACGTGTTTCATTTTTTAAAAACCACATTTTTTTTAACCCATTACCCCACACATAGTAACCAAAGAGAAAAGAGCCCTACACACCCCAACAAGTCCTAATGGCAAAAAAGTAGACTTTCTTTTCACTGTGGGAACTGCCCTAGATTTAAACATAGTGCGGCTATTTGCAGCTCAAATAACAATACTCAGACTTTTTTCGATCAACTTTCGTGTTCGAACAAATGTTTTTTTTGTATTGATCAGGTAAGAGAATTTAAGTACCTTGGTGTTACTCTGGACTGAATGATGAATTGGTCTGCCCACTCGAATGCACTCAAAAAATATCTTCTGTCAACTACTAGGCAATTCTATTTTTTAAAATCTTATTGCTCACAGGATCTTCTAAAGAGCATTTATTATGGCTTAATACATTCTAAGCTCGAATATGGCTTAGTTGTTTGGGGTGGTACTCATTACGACAAAATCTTCCCTCTCCTTGTGTCTCAAAAACATGTTATTAGACTTATTTGCTGCAAAAATCGACGATATGACAGCTTTTCGTTATTTAAAAGTCTCAATATTCTACCCTTGAAACATTTATTTTGTTTTAAAGTTTTAAAAATATTTTTTGAAAGATCGGGTTATTCATTAAATAAGATCAATTCTAATTACCGACTTAGAGTAAATGAACAAAATCTTGTGCTAGTTCCTTACCACAATCTGCAAATATTTTTTCAATTTTTTTCTTCAATTGCTCCAAGACTTTTTAATAAATTAATACTCGAAATAAATCCATTTTCCTCAAGAAAGTCAAATCATGGCTGTTAGTTCAATTATAAAGATATTCTTGACCTGCTTCGTGTTTTGTTTTAGTAACATTCTTAATTTACATTTGTGTCATAAAGTTTTTAATGACCCCACTCATTTTGTTTATTGATTTTTTGTTTTATTTGTTTTTGGTTCACTTTTTTGTTTTTTCTACCTTTTTTCACCTCTAGTTCCTTATGAACTATAGATTACAGATTCTTTTCTTTTTATTGATATTGATTGATTGTTATATGCACGTATAAATAAATACTGTGAGGAGCTTTAGCGCCGGGTGGCTATAATCACAAGAGATCGCCTGAGCATTTTCCAATCACGTCTCTCTCAACATCTCTCATAATAACGCTTCAACAACAACAAGTGCAGTGGAACAGTGGCAATGCTGCACGGAGGCTATCAGAAATGCTGTCTCTGATGTGCTATGCTTTAAAATGCGAAAATAAACAAGAAACACATGGTTTGATGATAAATGTCGACACGTGCTTTCACTCAAACAGGAAGCAGCACTGCACAGTACGGACGAAAGTTGAAAGTTGTTGTCGACACGTACCGACAGAGGAAAAAAATTTGACACAAAACTTCTCCGAAGGAAAAAGTAGGGATCGCAGGATGCTACTGTAGGAATGAGGTTCAGAAGTTTTACCAGAAAGTAAAAAGGATATTATAGGCCAACGAAACCGAACCCAATACTGCAAGGGAACGTCGTAGTTAAGCTGCAGTTCGTGCTAGAAAATTGTAAGAATCACTTCTGCAGGCAGTTAAACGGCGAAGACGACCTCTGTTAGACAGAATACGCTATTCAATCCAGATAAAGACCGCGAGAGCAACAACCTTCTAGGTTCATAGACGTGGTAAGTCCACCATCGACGAAATTGTCACCCTTTCGCAAATCATGTAGGAGACCGGAGAAAATCAAGTCGACATCCATTACCACTTCATTCACTTAAAGATTGCAAATGATAGCGTCTATAGAGATGATTTAAACAGAGCCATGTCTGGTCTTTGCATCCCTGCCAAACTCGTTCGGCTATGCAGGAGGTTGATGGAGAACATCCGCTGCTCTGTCAGAGATGGAAGAAACATCAACAAATCTTTTCATGTTAAAAAGGGTCTCATTGACTTAAACGGGAGAAACAGCGGGATGCCGCTGGGGCTTTTACGAGCATTGACACAGAAAAAAACGACCTGTAGGTCAATGAAAGTAGAACAAAGTATGTCGCTAAAAAAAGGAGAATCAGCACCAATTTTCAGGTGGTAAAGGAATACCCCAGAACTATTGTACCTAGGCTCAGCAGTGAACTACAAGAAATTAAACGAAGAATAGCTCTTTCCAATCGCTGGGCTTAACGAAAATTTGTTATTTGTTGCATTTTTCGTCAAAAAATTACGAATAATGATGGCACTGTCACAAATCCACGAGTTTTTTGCCCACAATTCTGGTCTCTTTCGGCGAATTGCTGCATGCAAACGTCTCATAACGCCCAAATAATACTCTTTGTTTACTGTCTGGCCTTCTGGCAAAAATTCATGATGCACTCCGTTGTAATGAAAACCGTGAGCATTGCCTTCTTTTTTGACTGAAAACGACGTGATTTTTTTGGTGTCGGCTCATTTGGTAAACGCCATTCACTTGCCTGATGTCTGCATTGCATGTCGTACTCATTAGCCAGCGTCTCGTCTCCAGTAATGATCCTTTTGATGAATGTGGGATCGGATTCAGCCTCGCAAATCATCTCTTTTGCGACGTCAACACGGTCTCTTTTTTGCATGAAATTAAGGTATTTTGGCACCAACTTTGCTGCTACATGACGGAAACCCAAATCATTAACCAAAATGTCTTGGACGGATCCATAGGCAATGTTCAAGTCCTCCGCTATCTCTCTGATGATTAATTTACGGTTATTGACCAACATTTCTTTTACTCCATCAATGTTTTCGTCGGTTTTCGATGTCGATGGTCTGCCACTGCGTTCATCATCTTCGATTGACTCACGACCACTTTTAAAACGTTCGTGCCACTAGTAAATGACCGTTTTCTTTAGAGAATCGTTGCCGAAACACTTTTCCAGCATTTACAACGTTCGTGTACCATTAAATCCGTTTTTTACGCAAAATTTAATACAAGTTCGTTGTTGAAAATTTAAATTCATTTCTAAAATTGTAAAAAATCGCCAACACACACAGAGATAGATGTACTCTTGGCTACGTAACTTTTGCAAAGATTTAGAGGGAATGTCAACAATATATTTACCAACTTAACAAAAAAACAGAACTCAAATCGGAACAATGGGTGCGCCACACGGTGGTTATTCCTTTAGATCAAGATGGTATATGGGCTCTACAACGACGTGGATCTAGTTAAAAGGCGGCGGCGCCTGCAGCGACTAAGCTGAAAACTGGATCGGGCCGCCGTTGCTTAATCTTATACATTACAGCATTACTGCCTCATATTTTGGGCAACACACCTGCTGATATTAATGGCTATGTTTTTCATAGTCCCGACATCGGTTGAGTGAATCCTTTCGAGGTATTCAAATAGAAAGCACTTTCTCTACGCGTTGTTTTGAAATGATAATTTGTGAAAGTGACATAGTTCCTAGCCTATTAATATCTGCCTTTTCAACACTCTTCTTCAGTCTGACTATGGTCGCTTCCCCCTTGACTGTGGCTGCAATTTGGTGGAGGTCTATCATGTATATTGAGACCTAGACAAGAACGTTTTGATAGACACATAAAGGAGCTCAATTAAACTTAACATATCCTTTATTCAAACTTAAAACTAGAAAAACCGCTTATGACTATACTCCTTAAGCATCTGGTATGTTGATTGGCTTTGCAGTGACCACGGATCGCACGACTTCTACTTTGGGTTGCCCATTCACATTCGTGACTACACCTATGGCCTTTGCCTTGATTGCTGGAATGAGAATGGCAGACATTGCCATGGGAACACAGATTGCAACTACAAGAGCAAAGATATAAAAGATCGTCTGAAAGATACAAGTTGTTAGATTCATCTAAAAATTAATACAAAAAAATGTACTCTCCTACAGACCTTTGTATTCATGTTGACTATTTTGTAATTTCAAGGTCCTCTTCAAAGTGATATACTCGAATGCAAGTTCTGGAATGTTTTGCTTTCACCGTTTACCATTATTTTATATAATTCCCATGCGAACCTTTTCACAAAACCGGAGGAGCGCTAACAAGTGTTACGTTCTCCTAAACAGCTTACTTGTCTCGATACACGTTCGCCGTTGGGTTATTTTTAGGCCTTCCTTTAATAAGCCGGCAGTTCAAAACTTTCCCAACGGAACCAATTTAATTAATATGATGACAATGACAAAACAACACAGGCTGTGTGAATGGTGCGCCGCCAAGTAGGAACGGGAAGCTGGTATTGCAGAAAAGGTCGTTGAGCTACAGAAGAATTTAAAAACAAATTCAAATATCCAATCACTTCCTTTCCGCCCAGAGACATGGCCAGCAGAGAGTGATGTAATTGTTGTTACAGATGACAATTTAGTTACGTCAAATACATACGAGTACCTGCAGCTATGACACAGAGCAAATGATGAAATGATGAAGGTTAAGGTCAAGGTACTAGCGCTTGTCAGAGAACAGAAAAATATTCATGAACACGACAGGATTTTTGAAATGTATTCTTGGAGAATTAGTATGAAGATGGCAAATTAATTAGATTATACCATTACTCACTGGGTTCAATAGTCATCCCCACTGTCGTATTTCTTATGATATGTGCTGAATAAAGCCAACGGCAGTACTAACCTATCCCGAAAGATGAGTGCATGAATGAGACCGGAATATTTTTTTTTTTCAAATTGATGACGAAACAATTTGAATGAAGTTAGTCACCGTCAGCGATGTTCTAAGGCGTATGTATAGATATACCCGTACAATAGGTACTTTTTTCAGTGATTTGAAGCACATTTGTAGATAACAACTTTATGCGAGTAAACTTGGCTAGAAAACACTTCTTATCAGTGCACACGGTGCCGGACAGAGAAACTTTTTAGAGCACAACTTTGAAAGTGCGAATTTGCACACCGCACTTTCTAATCAAAAAAAAAACAAGTTTTTGATTCAGTATAAATATTTGATAGACCCGGTTAAACCTTCATTCCAAACTTAAGTTGCTCACTTAATTTTCGAAGAAGAAACACTCAATCAGCGCCTAAAAATGGTCTGCGGAAAATGCCAAAAAGGTAAGGACACAAGAGAGCAAGAAACTCCTGATCTATTGGTTTTGAAATGGTTTTTTTTCTCTAACAGATTGCAAATGCGACTCCCAAAAATGTGGTGACAACTGTCCTTGTGATAAGGGATGCAATTGCCCATGCAAATCTCAAACCAAAGATAGTTGTTGCAAGGGAAATTGAAGAGAAAACAGAGGCCGATCCAAGAGTACCAAAGCAAGCTAATCAAAACTATATACCAAAGCTGTGTAAAATAAAAAGTATTTATCGAAGAAAAAAAATAATAAATCAAAATTTTTTCATACACTGGTAGTCCTCTAGAACCCTCAAAAAAATTTCGCAACTTTATCTTTAAATACTTGTGAATGCAGTTGATTGTGATATATATAAATATGAGGTTAATTTGAAGATCCTTGCGTTAAAGGGGGTAGACGTTTGAGGGAATAGGTTGTCGCTAGGCATTTGTTCCAGAAAACTTATTCAAGTCATCTTGCAGGCAATGGGAGTCAGAAAGCAATGCGATGACTTTGGAAATTCTCCTATCATCAGCGTCTATATTCGCTTAGAATAGAATAGATTAGAATACGTTAAAATGAGATTTAAATCGTTAATCGTTAAGAAAAGTGTCATTATTCTTCTCTCACCGCGGTCTCTCTATCTATTGCGTAGTGATATAGCTTACCAAACTCCACCACAATGTAGTCCCTGTTCCAATCTGGAATTCAATTTCCATCTCCGTAAGCAAATTATACACTACTGCTTTATTTACAGAAGCCCCAAATTGGACAGCAATTTGACCTTTAACGAGCTTGATGCGCTGTCTGACTCCATAGAAAAAATTGTATCCTTGTATCCTCATACTGAAATCGTTATTACGAGCGATTTCAATATACACAATTCTGGGTGACTTCGATATTCTGGACAGACAACACCCGAAGGACGGTATGTTGAGATCTTCGCTGCGGAAAACAACTTAACGCATTACAGACACCATTCTCTTTGGAATGAGATCCTTTATCCCTCATCGGATGAAGAGCATCAAACCAAAAGAAAAGGCATGGTACGACTCAAGCTGTAAAGAGGCTATCAGGGTTAGAGAAATGTTTTTTCGATCCTTCAAGACCAACCCGACCGAGGAAAACCGAAAAAAAATTAAACGAGCCAGGAATGACTGCAACGTCTTTCTTAAGCGTTTGAAATTTCAGTACGACCAAAAGTAAAAGTAAAAGCTTTTGGTCTTTTGTCAAAAACTTCAGAAACTCTGCCTCATTCTCCATCCCAAAGCTCATTCACAATAACATTCCAGCTGTCAGCTCTTTAGACAAGGCCAATCTGCTTGCTGCACACTTTGCGGCCAGCTCAACACTTCCAGATTGTGCTTTGTCTCCGCCTACACTTGAGTGCGTCGAATCTTCAATGGAACGAATCCACTTAGCAAGAGTACTTAAAGATCTCAACATACATAAATCCGCTGGTCCAGATGGTAAATTTTCCCTTCTTCTGAAGAGGTGTTCTTCCACGTTGGCAAAACCACTGCGTAAGCTTTTTCATGAATCCTACTCTTTAGGACGCTTCCTGAGCAGATGGAAAACAGCGTTTGTCCAGCTCGTCCCTAAAAAAGTCCAATCTTCTTCTTTCTCCTCCTACAGGCCCATTGCACTTACGTCCCTTCTTTCCAAGGTCATGGAAACGCTGATAAATCGTCAGCTCATGAAATATCTTGAAACACGAAAACTTCTCAATGACCGGCAATATGGTCTTCGCAGCAACAGGTCAACTGGCGATTTGATGGCACGTCTCACCGAAAAGTGGAACTAAAGCGTACATCAATCTGGCGAAAGCAAGATAGTTGCATTTGATATTTCTAAGGCATTTGACAGCGTTTGGCATCAGGCTCTTTTATCGAAAATGAGTGCATTTGGGACAACGACTCTCCCCTTCAATGGATTAGAAACGGAACGTTCAATTCAAGTTGTCTTGGATGGTTTCTAGTCTGATATTCACAAAATAAATGCTGGTGTGCCCCAGAGCTCCGTTCTATCTCAGACACTCGTTTTAGGTAATTTTTATCAATGATATCTCTTGTCTGCCATTTCAAATCCAATATATTCCTTTGCTGATGACAGTACCCTCTGCTTTTCATATTCGTTCCCGGACTCACGGTCCCGCTCTTCGTCTGTAGAACGAGAACGGCAGCGTATGTTAAGCTCATTAAATCCCCATATTAATAGCGTAACCAATTGGGGAACTATCAACAGAGTGAAATTTGATGCTTCCAAAATACAATAGTGTCTGCTGTTGTTAAGGCAAAATTTAAACACCCAGCCATTATCCAAGATTGGCACTTGCATCGTCGAAACCGAAAAACTTTCCATTCTCGATATGTGTGTCAATGACAACTTACGTTGCAATTACCGCATATTCGATGTCGTCAAAATGCTGCGAAATGTCTAGGTTTCCTTAAGCGATGTAAGAAATATTTCAACCCCTCGGATCTGGCCTCAATATATAAAGCATTTATCCGCCCGGGATTGGAGTACAATGCCCACATCTGGTCGGCTGCTCCCAAAACATCTCTGCACCTGCTAGACAGGATTCAAAGCCGTGCGATAAAACTCATAAACTGATGCTAATATCACTCAAACAATGGATGACGTCTCAGGACAGTTTCTCATATACGAGTATCTAAAGTAACTAGTATCGGGTTCAGCTGTTTGCTTAGTAAAGGATTTGTTAAAATGACAGGGAAAGAAATTTGCAATGGTTTTTGGGTGGACAGAAGATTCACTAAGAAATTTGAGAGTAGATGGGAAGACGCCTGACTTTCTGTTGCTATTAACAAAGAGACTCAAAAAGTTTAGAAAAACGATTGTATACTAATCGATAATTACTGTAGTTGGAATCAGTTTCTGTTATTACGGAGAGAAAGCACAACTCCTTGTTGTACCAGGGAGGAGCTGACATGCAGTTCTTTCGGAAGGTATATGGAACCGATTGGGCAAAGCAAGGAAAAATTAATGAAAAGGAAGGTGACAGGGCAAGATCAATGTTCGTTGTCTCAGCAATAAAGTCAAAGTTAATGTTGCTGAAGATGACCCTTTTTAAGGCTTTTAAGTTTGTTAAAGTCTGTTCTTCGGAAGTTAAATGAAAATGAATTTCCAAATCAACACATGTGTTGCCGTTTTTATATGAGTGTATAATTGACAAGGATGTATGAAGACGGTCTATGGTGGAAAGAAGATGATCACTCCTATAAACGATACAGTTATCTGAATACTATGTGAAGACAAGGTCGAGTTGTTTGTTCATTGTATTAGGTAGTCCACTAATCTGATATAGACTTGAGTTGGTTAGACAGTTCACCATCAATATTTCAATTTCAGAGGACGAATTAAGAAAGACGAAATGAGACGAATCGTCGGAAGGCTCCCATTTATGGTGAAGGAGGTAGAAATCCCCTGCTGAAATAATACAAATTTCAGGTTGTGCATCATCATTCAAAAAATCAACTGCCTGAACTACAGGTTGATAAGACTCAATTGGTTGAGATGGGTGAATGTAGCAACAAAGTACGTAAAGACAGCGTTTGGGAAGCGTATGTTGACACATACTAACTCAAAGTTATCACTGTGGGGAATATCGACAGGAGTTGCGTGAAAGCAGTTCCGGATTGCTAATAAAACACCTCGGACATAGGCATTATCAGCACTTTCAAATCCATCTTTTCGAAAAACGTTGAAATTTGGAGGAAACAGCTCATGGTTTTTAATGTCAGGAATTAGATTTGTTTCAGTAAGAACAATTAGGTCATAGGGAAACATTTGAGAATTGAGATATACGGTGCAGATTTTAGAGCGCAAACCTCTTACATTGTGGTAGTAAATGGCCAGGCATTGTGGATTGGAGGATAGAAAATTCAGTTTTTTAGGAACTGTATTAGTTTTTAAAATTTGAACGAGTTCTTTGCAAGTGGGAAAGTCGTTTAGAGCTGACATGCCAAGACAGCGTAGTAAGATCATTATGAACTTCGTCGGAAGAGATGTCGAAACTCTCATGTTAGCGAACGAAAATTTAGATCAATTCCAGTGGAAGACGTTCTCATTGAATCGAAACCATAATGTTGGTTTTGGATATGCCATCAATTCAAACCAGAGTCTAGCGTGTTAGGGGATAAACCGTTCTTTTGAATCTGATGAAAGCAGCAGTGGCAGGCACGTAGATACAGAACGCCTTCTGTGTTTTACTTGACACCTGTCAAGTTCACGGTATGCCAACACGTCCATGGTAGCCAGGATTGCGTACCCACATTAGTAGTGTAATACCCAAGCGGAACTTGGTTTGAGTCGAGGCCAACCTAAAACCGATTGCCGATCTTAGGGTCACGGCACTCAGTACTTCTCTCAACTCTACATCGAGTCAAAATCAACTTGAAAACTCTTCCTGCGTTTTAAATTTATACCGTGACGCTGTCATTAGGAGAGCTACTTCTAACAAGTCAGACCCGGACCAAAGTCCGAGGGAGCTTGACTCCAACGTTATTGTTGTAAACAGGGCTAATGACCGGTAGCTTGTAACAGGTTACATCGTAGTAATTTTTGGTGGCGTCATCTGAAGATGTTTACGATAAGACCAGTGTTTGCTCTACACCCGATTTTTATTAGACAACTTCATTAATGGCAGAAGCCCTGTTAATTGGGCCTTGTTATCCCTACGTGAATATAGAAGACTCTCTTCAATAACAGCCCTATGACTTGCAAAAAGTTCTCTTACACTGCCAGAAAGCCAACGGCAGCTTGCAGATTTTCGGCGCAATCTGTTTAGTTCAAAGAAGTTTGCTATCCATAATAACACTCAAATAATGGCCTCGTTCGTTGAAGAAACTGATGGCCAGCTATATATTATGCCTGAAACACTTGTGGAATAAAACCCTTGCAGCAAAATTAGAAAACTTTGTTATGTATACAAACAAACATACGGGTTTACTGCACCCCACGCGTTGCTGCAATAGATCGCATATTATAATCTTACTGCAAACCCGATGTAATAGAATTGCAAATTAGTACAATCTAGTACATTTTAAGTCTTTTGACGTATTTTGAAAACGGAAGTTTGTTTACACCGAAATGTGTAATGTGTGCCCAACATAATCAAAAAAATTATAAGAGACAGGCTCAGTACAGAGTACAGTTTCAGAGATGAAAACGTAACTGCCCCGGACGTTCAATGGAAAATATCGCCATAGTAAAGGAAAGTGTCGAAAAGGACCCAAATACCTCCATTTGTAATCGTTCTTAGAAGCCGACCTCCCCGCAGTAAAACTGTACTGAATTTTGACGAAAGGTCCAATTAACGCAAGAACTTAAGCCGAACGGCCTCTAGCAGCGCCGTACATTCTCGGATTAGGCCCTGGGGCACCGAAAATTTACGAGTGATTCAGAAGATGCCAATGCACCCAGAACGAGTAACTGTTAGATGCGGTTTATGGGCCCGAGGTGTCATATGACCGTATTCTTACGAAAATGAGACTGGAAAAGCCATAATGTTAAATGGAGGCAATTCTGAGACATGATAAACAATTTTTGCTAGCCGGAGCTCGAGGATACGACGTATATGACGGACCTCCACTTTTGTCAGGATGGTGCTACGTACAATACAAGCTACGAAGCAATCAAGTTTCTTGGTAGCGTAATTTCGCATTTCGGAGACACCTATTGGCCGCCAAAATCGTGAGTCTTACCTACGTCAGACTTCTTTCTTTTGGACTATGTCAAAAACAAGGTTTACGTCAACTCTCTGCAAACAATTCCAGCTTCGAAAGCGAACAGTGAAGCCGCCGTCGTAGAGATAGAGCCCCAGTTATTTGAAAGAGTGATTGAAAATTTCGAGGAAAAGATGGGGCTCTGCAAGCAGAGAAGAGTTTATTTTTACCTAAAAAACAAATCCTACACCTCTTGATGAAACGCACTGTATATATTTTTTTTCGAAAAATATCGATGAAAATGGAGGAACAACAACAAAATTTTACTGCATGTGTTTCTCATCTCTCCCCACAATCCGACAGACAGGACAGCTATATCATCAAAATACTCTTGAACGTTGACGATGATAGAATTATCGACAGCATTTACCAGAGAGCCGGCAAACAAGCACCAAAACATTGGATACAGGACCGTGGTCATTCTTGTCATTACGTATTAATCACTTCTAGTTTCCACAACTAAGGTTCTATTCAAAAAGATTATTTTGATCTAGAGAACTGGCGATCCGAGTGCAAAATCAATTCTTCTTATCGGATTTTCACTAGATCTTCCACTTTGGTATGCATGTTGTATCTTGGGCATGTGATGAATTGTCAAGCAGCCCTGCGCCCATAAAAGTCAACCATTTTCTTAAGCAGGAACGAAGTCAGACTGACAATTATTTTATTCGGCCGGTGTGGTATATACGTACATATGAGGCCAGTGTCATGTTCAAGTAAGTTTGGAGCAAAGAGGAAAAAACAAAACAGTATTTTTGCTATTTTTGATCTGCTACTTTGCCTCTACTGTCAAAAGCTAACGAAGTTAATTTGCTTTTTGTCTTGCATACTTTTCAGACTGGGGAAATATAAAAGCTTTAGATGGTTGTAATCCAAAATGTATGCAATGCCTAGATTTTATTTTCAAATCTACGGCGACCATGAAGTGCTAAAATCAACTAATAGATGGCAAGCTGTATGCAAAAAAGACTGTAAGGGATTATTTGTGATATGAATGTATTTGTGTGTATATAGAAAAATATAAAGAAGGCCAGTTGCTCAGAGTTCCAAATGTTTCAAAGTGCGTAGTTAAACGGACGTGTTTTGTTTTTATTTTTTTTAATCTTTGTAAAGTGGGATAACGAAACCCCATATTGGTGACCCCGATGCAGGAAAATAAAGACTCTGGAAATCCTACACCAGCGGTAATAAAATTCGAAGATATTTCGCAATTGCGCGTACACCCGTTGTGGAAACATTGTCTTGGATTATGGTTCACATACCTGGAATCTGTGTTCCAAATGCACCGAATCCAAAGTGACGCATCCAAATACACAAAATTTGTTAGCGAACTGGACTGCCCTACACTCAACCATGTCAGCGACATATAGAAAGCTCTCCAATAAAAAAAAAACGGTACGAAACCTTAAAAGAACGAATAATAAATATTTTTACAGAGTCGGCGTTCAAACGAACAGAAAAGCTGCTCTCGGATCTAGCACTCGGTGACCAAAAACCATCACAAATTCTACGGAGCATGAAGACTCTCGCAGGACACAGCGTACAAGATCCGCACACTTTGGATGCAGCGTTTAAGTGCGTCAGTTCGAGCAGTTTTGGTTACAAGCGCCATCAACGACCAAACCAAATTTGCAGACACACCAATTAACGCTATAAGGGAGGCAACAGCTTCAACCTCCTCCACTCTTGCGACTCCAGCAGACTCCGAAAATCCTAACACCTTGGTCACATTAGAAGGAATCGAGAAACGCTTCAACCGACGACGCAGTCATTCTAGTTTTTCCAGCCGCAATCGTCAACAACAAGAAACCACAATACCTAGCAAATGTCCCGAAGGAACTCTGTGTTATTACCACGCTAAATTTGGGGCAGGAGCGAGGAAATGCAACGCGCAACAATTTAAATGGCGCTTTTTAATTGCCAATGTATTTCGATCCATCATCGGAGCCGATTTCCTCACCGAATATAACCTGCTTGTCGATGTAAAGAATAAGCGACTTATCGATGGAAAGACACAGCTAACAACACAATTGACGACAAAACAATGCCCGGATAGTAGCATCCATACAATTGCGCATGAATTACAACACCATCAGCTCCTCAAAAATTACCCGTCTTTGACAAATCCATCGTTGGTCAAGAAAAACTCAAAGCACAATGTGTGTCACTACATCGTCACAAAATAACCACCTTTCCCCAGAAAAACTGTTGATAGCTGCAAAGAGTTCGAGCTCATGGTCGAACAAGGCTATTGCCGCCCATCAGACAGTTACACTTGGCACAAAAGAAGGACGGGTCTTGGATACCATGCCGCACAGATACCTGATGAGGTACATCTATGATGGTTTACCAATCATGAAAGGGAGAAATGTGTTTTCCAAAATTGATTTAGTGCACGCTTACAACCAAATACCGATGGCAGAAGAAGATATCCCGAAGACAGCCGTAATTACACCTTTCGGTCTCTTTGAATTTTTGGTCATGACATTTGGAATGAAAAAAACTTTCCAGAGGTTTATGGACCGGATTGGAGAGTTTTTGCTCATGCTACCTGAACGACATCTTCATAGCATCAGAAAACCAAGAAAAACACACAAAACATCTAACCACTGTGTTCGACCGGTTGCAAAAGTTCGGGTTAGTAATCAATGTCGCGAAATGCACTTGGAAATCGAATAATTAGGCTACTGGATTAGCAAATATGGAATGGGACCTCCTGTGAACAAGATTGGAGCAATATGTAGCATGGAGAGACCGAAAATAGCAAAAGAGCTCCGTCGATACCTCGGAATGATCAACTACTACCGACGCTTTCTTCGAGACATAGCCCGGAGCTTGAATAACGGCTATGTTTCAAAACCAATTAAACCAATTCTTGTGCGGGCCTAAAAATTAAAACGAGGAAAAACCGTGGACAGCGGAAACTAGCGACGCTTTCGAAAGAAGTAAAAAATATTTGGCAGATGCAGAAATTTTAACGCAGCCCGTTTCCTTACAAGGGATGCATCGGATTACACCATATAGGCGCAGTACTTGCGCAGCTTCAAGGAAACAAACTCTTACTACTGGCTTTCGTCGTCGCCTTGGTCCAACCGAAAAAAACTACTGCCCGTATTACCGTGAGTTATTGGCAATCTTTTGTGGCATAAAGAAATTTCGACCATCAAAACGGATCACAAGCCTTTGATCTACGTCTTCTCCTAACGATCCGAGAAAATGCCTCCTCGTCGTACCAACCAACTGGATTTCATAGCTCAGTTCTCCACGGATATAGTCCATGTTCGCGATGAAGACAATACGGTAGCAGACACATTAGAACAGACACAGTAGAACAGGAACACAACCAGAAGCTCCAAACCTTATTACTATCCAAGGACAACAGCTTAAAGTGGCAGAAGCTTATGACAGACAATGGAAAATATATCTTCTGCGACACGTCGATCAGCAGCAACAGGCCATAAATTCCAGCAACACTAAAACGTAGGATCTACGATATGATTCATCACTTATCGCACCCAAGTGGTCGAGCAACAGCAAAGCAGATCGCCAGAAAAATACGTTTGCCATTCATCAGTGGGCGCGAACCTGCATACCATGCCAAAAAGTTAAAATCCACCGGCATACGGAAAACCATCTGGAGATGTCCTTGTTCCTCACAACCGCTTCGAGCAAGTACACCTAGACTTAGTTGGCCCTTTACCTAACTCTTCCAGGTATAGGTATGATTGATTGACCTGGCCTGAGGCGGTCTCACTAGTTAGCCAAACATTAGAAGTCGTGAATGCATTCTTTTCAAATTGGATTGCGCGATTTGGTGCCACCAGGAGAATCACAACAGATAAAGGTTCCCAATTTGAGTCTGCGTTTTTCAAAAGGCTGCTACGATTAGTTTGGCTGTGAAAGCATAAGGACATCACCGTACCATCCAGCAGCGAACCGCAAGCCGCAATAATGTGCGACGAAAAGAAAACGGAGTGGGTCAACATCTTGCCAACAGTCATGCTAGGATAGCTAAGTTGCTTCAAAGACTATCTTCAGGCTTCATGTGCAGAAATGGTTTATGGTACCACCCTTCGCGTACCATGAGAGCTTTTGGTCGATGGACCAGTTGGTGATGACACGGAAATCTTCCTGAATCACCTAAGAAGATACATGCGTGAATTAAGACCAGTATTAACAACTCACCATTATAAGTCGCAGAGCTTCGTGCACAAGGAACTTTCTTCCTGTACGCAGTGGGATAGCAAAACCCCATAATTCTAACTGACAGTGGCATCTTGCAATAGTTTTATTAAGACTACCCATCAAACTACGAAGCGTTCGGTCGGATACGTGTCTCGAATATTACGTCTCATTCCTATGCACTTGTCCATCAAATAGGATAGAAGTAAATTCGATCTAAGAAAAGATTTGTAGGTACATACATACATACATATTCGGACACATGGTTCCTTCCAGAATAGTTAGCTTTGTCCGCACATAGCGAATCTCTATGCAGATGCACCATCTCTTTGCTGCTAAACCCTTCAGTGTTATTGCCGTGTGGAAGGCAGAATAACACCTAATAGTTTACAAGGATCTCTCGGATACCAGCCGATCCCTCTGATTTCAACACAGGTGTTTTTGGCACTCCTCTCTTTTTGGAGTCAGACCCTGTGGATATTAATCTGGTTGGAACTCTCCTCGTTGAAATAACGATCAGATACGATTAACCTTCAGCAACCTAAGGCCGCTTCAGCCAGCGAACTAGTACGCTTCTCCAAATCAAGGGAGGATATTGTTCTGGTTTAAGGATCTTTAATAGTAAACAACCAGGTTCATAAACCTAGAACCGAAAATTATCATATTCTTATTTGACAGTTGTTGTGTTATGAAAGAGTGAACATTCTTTGCTCTTTACTTTTGTATTTCGATTACAATCTCTTAAAACTAAAAACAAAACTATGCTTGTGTTGCAAACTCGACAATATCAAACTTTTTGCAAGTTTATATCTACTGATTGTTCGCCTAGTTGCTCTAAAACTCCAAGACATTTGTCCGATCTAGAAAAAAGGAGAGGTTGAGCCCTTGAAGCTGGTCCGCACCAGTTCGGTTTTAAAGCAGAAGTTCTCCACCTGGCAGCAGTTGACCACTTTGTGACAGATCTTAGAAAAAAATCGATAGCCACCAACTTTTCACTAATGTCTAACGTCTTTAATCGTTATGGAAGAGCAATTTAGAGCGATGTCTAGCTTCGGCATCCCGACAAAACTCCGCTATCTCTGCAAAACAACCACAGAAACCCCTGCCGATTTTAACGTGCCCTTATGATGACAGAATGTCCTAAGGCAAGGCGATGCACTCTCATGCGACATTCTGTTAGGTTAGGCTGTGGAGAATTTCACAAAAAGGATCGACCAACTAGAACACTTTTGGACTGACTTCCAGATAAACAATGGATATTTCGAAAAGCTACGCAAGTCAAATACGCAGCATGGTTATTTTCTTAAGAATTATTTCGACCAATTTGAAGAGAGGTATATCGACACATGAGGTACCATCAAGGAGTTTATAACGTCTAGGTGTATTTATTTTTTTGGCCAGGTATTTAAGCAGTTTGACTCAATATAGCTGACTGAACATAATTTACGTTGAATTAAGCAACCTAAACCTAATAGTATCCTTGCTTTATATATTCGAATAAAATAAGAGTTACGTTTGCTGGTGTTGAAAAGTAATGAGTGTT
Source organism: Volucella bombylans (assembly GCA_949129095.1). Lineage (NCBI taxonomy): Eukaryota > Metazoa > Arthropoda > Insecta > Diptera > Syrphidae > Volucella > Volucella bombylans. The sequence continues at coordinate 62,230,200 of OX422143.1, read as the reverse complement.
CATATTATTTTGGTCATAGCTGTAAGTATTCCGGATAAAGCCAGGCGGATGGCCTGGAGACTCTAGCGAACGGACAGTCTGCTCCCTTGATGCCCCGAGAGGTCAACATAATCAACAATGGTCACGAGTCCAACTTACTCGTATATTCAATTTTTTTGCAAAAGGAAAAAAAAACATGTAAACTCTATCCTCACTAAAAGTTTCAAGCATAATTGTTAAAGAAACTCAACATTTCCCCGCTGTCGTTCCTTTTCCCCATATATCGGCAAGCCGGTTTACCGCCCCCTAGTGTATGTACCCTTAATAAAATAGCTTTCCTCTCTAGTCGGCGGTCTCAATTGAAGCTCTCAACCGTAGCTTTGGTTTCGGGTCAGATGTCTGGCTTCGAACCAAAGCAATCACTTAGACGACAAAACAAACAGAACGAACAAACATGACCCACAAACATAGAACATCGACTTGTGACAATCGCTGGGGATTCCGTGAGTACCTAGCTGTTGGAGCTTCAGATGTGATCCCCTTTGATCTAACAGCTGAATTGACGCAGCCCATGTGTGTGTTTTTTTTTTGTTTTTTTTTTTTTTTGGTTGCGCCAATGGATGTGGTAATCTTCATAGATGCGGTAGCCCGTGCCACCAACATGCACGATTCGCAACACCCGAATGTTCGATGCCAGGAGTGCGCCTACGTACTAATCCACACCCTTACGACCTTCAACCACTCTCCCCGCGGGACTGCCGTTAGGTATTACTTCGCGGGGCTGGTTAGCAATTATGCTCTATTCTACGAGGCCGCCTCTTGAGATCTTCTTAGGGCTTCTGCTCTTCGCAGCGCGTACTGTACGCGCACTATAAATGAGCAGATCTCCATCCACTTGTCCTCTGACTGCGTCATGTGACTAATGAGATTTTCTGGACTTGGCAGATTTACCCAGATTGCCAGATTGCCCAGACAGGAACTGTGTGATATGGTAGTTACAGTTCCCCCATGATCTCTTTGTCCATGTTTCTATGATGGGAATAAGCTTGTACGTCCACCTGCCTTTTGTGGAACGGTCCCACCTGGTTTGCCACAGCATTGCGGATGCTGCCTTTTCTTCTTCCTTGACCCTCTTTGCCTCTTGCCGGTTCGATGATCGCCTAAGGTACACCCTCTTCATCTCATCCGCGAGGATGTCTATTGGGATCATTCCAGCTAAAACACAGGCTGCATCATAGGAGATTGTACAGAATCCGCTGATCACTCTGATTGCACAGAGCCTGTGAGCTGATACTAACTCTCTCCTACACTCGTTTGTCACCAGCGCACCCGCCCATATAGGAGCAGCGTATAGAAGTACTGAGCTGACCACTCTGGTCAGCAAGATCCTTCGGGCGTATCCAGGTCCGCCGATGTTCGGTAGCATTCGGGCGAGTGCCGCCTGCATCAGCGATGCTTTCTTAGTAGCGTACTCGACGTGGGGTTTAAAGCGCAGCCGATTGTCGATCATGACTCCAAGGTACCTTAAGGATTCTTTGGATCTAATTGTCTGGTTTCCGACGCGGAAGTTCGCGTATTCCGCCGCCTTGGGACTGGTTATTAGTACAGCTTCAGTCTTGTGTGCAGCTACTTCCAGACCCGTAGACTCCAGCCATTCCTTTATCTTTGAAACTGCCTCGTCTGTGGCAGACTCCACCTCGTGGATGTGCTTGGCTACTGTAACCACTGCTATGTCGTCAGCGAAGCCAATAACCTTGACTCCCTCAGGCAGGGTTAGTCGCAGAACTCCGTCGTACATTATATTCCACAGGAGAAGTCCAAGGACCGAGCCTTGTGGGACTCCCGCGGAAACACTGTAGTGCTTAGCACCATCGTCCGTATGGTACTTTAATCTCCTGTTACTGAAGTAGTCCGTGACTATCCTCAAGAGGTAGTATGGTGTATCCATCCTGGCCAAGGATCTCCTAATAAACGACCAGTTCGCCGAGTTGGACGCGTTTTTGACGTCGAGCGTTACTACTGCGCAGTATCTTTTTGTCCCCCATTTCCATCTTTTCCCTTGTATTGCTTCAGTTGCTGTATCTACTACCGCCTTTATTACATCGATGGTAGAACGAGATTTTCTGAAGCCGTACTGGTGATCTGACAGCGCTCCGTTTTCCTCCGCCACCGCCAGCAGTCTGTTGTATATAATACGCTCTAGGATCTTACCTAGAGTATCAAGCAGACATATTGGGCGATACGATGATGGTTCTCCGGGTGGCTTATTGCCCTTTTGAAGCAGCACTAGGTGTTGTAGCTTCCATGGCGTAGGGAATATCCCCTCCTCTAGACACCTTTGCATCGTCGCTAAGAAGATGTCCGGTCTCGTCTTGATGGCCATCTTTAATGCCTTATTCGGTATGCCATCTGGTCCAGGTGCTTTGGTGTCTCCAATTTTTTTGCAAGCAGCAAAAAGTTCTTCCGACGTGATGGCCGGGATATCTTCCATATTGGTCTCTCTTGTGATGGTGACCATAGTAGTTAGTCTATGCGGGGATAGGTGCTCTACTATAGTCCTTAGCATTGCAGGGCAGGTTAGTTGTGGGGACCTGTTGCCTTTGAGCTTCTTCATCACCACCCTATACGCTAAGCCCCAGGGGTCTAGGTTAGCCTCGTCGCAGAGCTGTCTAAAACTCCTTGACTTACTCTTTTTAATGGCACTTTCCAGTTCCCGTCTCGCCAGTTTAAAGTTAGTTAGTCGTTCTTGGAAATCTTCTCTTCCTCTGGATCTCTGAGATCTTCGTCGTGCTTGTAGACACTTCGTTCTGAGCTGTTTAATCTCGTCGGTCCACCAGTAGCAAGGCTCGCCTCTTTTACTAACAGATCTTCTGGGCATTGATGCGTCGCACGCTGCGGTGATGGTCTGGATTAGCTGATGAGAAAGGGCTTCAGCCGATCCATTGTTCATTGTTGCGCTGGTGTTTAATATTTCCTTGAACATATCTTTGTCAAGCAGCGTGTCCTTCCACTTTGGCCCTGTTAGAGTGGGGCACAGTCTGCGTTTCTCTTTGCCGACATTGAATAAGATAGCCTGGTGATCGCTATGGGTATATTCTTCACTGACTCGCCATTTGGTTTTCCGCAGGAGTGAGTTGCTCATGTATGTGATGTCGATGATTGACCCTCTGCCTGCCTTTCGGAACGTTTCAGCTGCGCCATCGTTGGCCAGAGTTATATCCAGTCTTGCGAAGGATTCGAGGAGAACTCTCCCTCTTACGTCTGTGGTTTTACTTCCCCAATCGGTAGCCCAGGCGTTGAAATCCCCAGCAATAATAACTGGGTGTTTTCCTCGTGCGTCAGCTACAATGTCGTCCAACAGCTTCATATAATCCGCCAATGATAGACTGGGGGGTGCATAGCAGCTATAAAAATGTACACCATTTATCTTAGCAGATACGAAGTGGTCTCCCCGATGGCCGACTGACTGTAGGGCATAATTCCCGCAGGTCCATATCGCGGCCTTTTTTGTGTTATCATCTATCCAGCTGCTTCCGTCTATGGGTTTATACGGTTCGCTTATTAGGCCTACGTCGATTCTTTTCTCCCTTACTGTTTGCGCCAGAAGGTCCTGCGCGGCTGCGCAGTGGTTTAGATTTATCTGGACAGCATTTATCATATTAATTTGGCCAGTGCCTTCTTGAGTACCGGGCACTTGCTGCTACCAGCCACGTGTCCAGCGTTTTCTGGAGTAACCATCTTACACCAGAAGCATAATGCGTCCACTTTGCATTCTTTGGCTATGTGACCTTCTTCTCCACAGTTTCTGCACAGCTTGGATCGGTCATGCTCGCTCTTGCACTGGCGCGCCGTATGGCCAAACTCCAGACACCTGCAGCATTTGGTGAGGGTCTTTCGAACGCGAATACGGCAATTTACCCATCCGACTTTGATTTTACCGGATTCCAGCAATTTGTTCGCCATCTCTGCTGCTAGGCCCACTGTCGCGATCTGCGTGCCACCGTAGCCCTTCCTAAGACTGAGCACATTTCCTTCGACAACTCCAATGTTGTACTGCGCTTTGATTGCATCGCAGATGTCACTTCTGGTGGTGACTTCGTCAAGGTCTTTGATTTCAATCGTGGATCTCTGCACTAAAGTGCGGATTTCCGCTTCTGCGCCAAGATTTTCGCCGATTTTACTCCTGAATTCTTCGGTTCTGTCACCAGATTCGCGCAGCTGGAACAACAGGTCTCCTTTCTGGGTTCTCCTAATCTTTGTAACCGCTTCACCCAGGTTATGGAGTTTGGGGTCCCCTTTGACCCTGCGAAGTATTTCGGCATATGAAAGTTCACCCTTACTTGCCACCACGATTGCGTCAGGTCGCGTTTTTTCGCGCGCGGGCTTTCTTGGCTTCTTTTTGGGAACTTTCAACCAGGCGCTGTCGTCGCCCTTGGACAGTTCTTTGCTCGCCGTCCTAGCGGTTATTTGATCATTTGTGGCCTGCTCATTCACTGTCGATTTGGCGGGCTTCTTGGGATGGGCCTTCTTTCTCTTTCCGGCATTACTTTGATTTTGGGGCACCACTTTGCCACGTGATGCCTTCTTCGCTTCGACTAAGGGTGGTGACTTCGGCGGGCGTTTCGAGCTCGGCGACTCTATAGGCTCTAGCCTTCGTTTGGGCCCCGAAATCACCTTAAGCCATGGGGATGTTTGGGACGTGTTTTCTTTGCTGATAACTTTCTTGGGCTTGCTATCACGCATCTCGTTCGCCGAGAGCTCATAGAGCGTTTTGATGCTTTCTATTGCATCCCGCATTGGTTGGTGAATTGATCGCCTTTTACCATCCTCCAGCATTTCCACTAGGGCTTTTATTTGTTCCCCTAATTTGTGAAACACGGAGGGCTGGTTATTCGGATCCAGCACCATCCACGCATTTCTTTGAGGCGCCGCTTCTCCATCAGGACTCCTCTGGGGCGATGGCGGCTGTCTAGCCGGAGATCTTCTCACCATCGAGCTCTTCCGGAATGGGTTCTCTCCGTTGATCTCATTCTCCTGGTTTTGTTGATTTTGATGTTGTTTATTTGTGTTCATTTTTGTTGGGTCCCCACTCAAAGCCGCTGTCAATGCTCGGGTGTGTAGTCACCTAGCGATCCCATGGTTATCTATGCACGCAGTGAGGCCATGCAAGGGTTGACACAGACCCTTATGGGGCTATGTGCCAGAGCCGGATCGGTGCTAACCAGGAATGTTACATCTGGACCTACACCACCAACTTAATGGCGACGAAACATTGAACGTACTTTGAGGCCTGCCAGGGTTTTAACGGGACGGGGGCGTTCACAGCATTAGCCATTTCAACAGGATTTCACTCCTGCTTACTCAGGTAACAGAATACTGCAAACGTCAGCCCATATGTCAATCATTCTAGAGATTTGATTCCAGTATACCATAATTACGACCTTACTGGGCTCAGTCGTAATGCCTAAAAGGCAGTGTTGAAATTGAAGTGTCCACTGGTAGGTACCAGTGGAGCTATGGTTTCCCACGGTGCCATCTCTTTACCCAAAAGCTAGGAGATGGGTTAGCACATAGTTGAAGACGGTGCCGACTCGTCTTGTCGCAGAAAGTTCTTAGGGGTTCCTGTGGTCTTTTCAGCCGCGCCCTCCTTCTCTGCCGCTCTTGGTCGGGGACTGTTTATTTGTTATTCGCGGCTAACCTGCATATCTGCAGGCCGATCACCATCCGCCACCTGTGACCCCCCCAGTAGCCTGAGCTTAGCCTTGGGGTTTTTTTTTTTTTTTTTTTGGTTGCGCCAATGGATGTGGTAATCTTCATAGATGCGGTAGCCCGTGCCACCAACATGCACGATTCGCAACACCCGAATGTTCGATGCCAGGAGTGCGCCTACGTACTAATCCACACCCTTACGACCTTCAACCACTCTCCCCGCGGGACTGCCGTTAGGTATTACTTCGCGGGGCTGGTTAGCAATTATGCTCTATTCTACGAGGCCGCCTCTTGAGCTCTTCTTAGGGCTTCTGCTCTTCGCAGCGCGTACTGTACGCGCACTATAAATGAGCAGATCTCCATCCACTTGTCCTCTGACTGCGTCATGTGACTAATGAGATTTTCTGGACTTGGCAGATTTACCCTTTCTTCTGCAAAGCGTCTGCAGTAGAACACTGTATGCAACGCATCCTCTTCCTCATTTTGGCATTCTGGGCACTGCGGCGAACTATCGTGTCCAAATCTGTGGAGGTATTTCCGGTAACCGCCGTGCCCAGACAGGAACTGTGTGATATGGTAGTTACAGTTCCCCCATGATCTCTTTGTCCATGTTTCTATGATGGTAATAAGCTTGTACGTCCACCTGCCTTTTGTGGAACGGTCCCACCTGGTTTGCCACAGCATTGCGGATGCTGCCTTTTCTTCTTCCTTGACCCTCTTTACCTCTTGCCGGTTCGATGATCGCCTAAGGTACACCCTCTTCATCTCATCCGCGAGGATGTCTATTGGGATCATTCCAGCTAAAACACAGGCTGCATCATAGGAGATTGTACAGAATCCGCTGATCACTCTGATTGCACAGAGCCTGTGAGCTGATACTAACTCTCTCCTACACTCGTTTGTCACCAGCGCACCCGCCCATATAGGAGCAGCGTATAGAAGTACTGAGCTGACCACTCTGGTCAGCAAGATCCTTCGGGCGTATCCAGGTCCGCCGATGTTCGGTAGCATTCGGGCGAGTGCCGTCTGCATCAGCGATGCTTTCTTAGTAGCGTACTCGACGTGGGGTTTAAAGCGCAGCCGATTGTCGATCATGACTCCAAGGTACCTTAAGGATTCTTTGGATCTAATTGTCTGGTTTAGCCTTGGTGTGTGTGTGTGTGTGTGCGTGTGTGTGTGTGTGTATAAATGGCGACAATGGCCAAAAAGCGCGGTAAGTTCATTCGATAGAGCCAACATAGAAAAAAAAAAAAAATAAATAAAATAAAAAATAAACAACAAAAAAAATAAAAAACAAGAACAACAAAATTAAATAAGTCAACCAAGGACGAAAAACATACCACCAGACAAACCAGGAAGAAAACTACAACACCCAACGAAAGGACTACGAAGAAGTGATAATTTGTGCTTTTTTTCTCATCTGTTTTCCCAATTTTCGCAATAAAAATTGGGAGCCGCCTACCTGCTGTGTGTGTTTTAGACGGCTGTTACACGGCGCATGCTTAGAGAGATTCAAATGAGTGCAAATGAGAGGGATAATTAAACCAAAAATACATTTGACCACTGCATGTGGGTAAGATTTATTTTTCTCCTTCTTCTTTGTTTTTCGAATTTGCTTCACTACTACCTTGTCTGGCGCAGTATTTCAGTATGGCCCACGAATTTAAATGGACTAAGAAGCTAACAAGCGAATTAATAACACAACAGTACTAAAGATGAAATAAAATATAGACGTCAAATAAGATGCAACATTAAAGAATGAGAAAAAGGCTTCGAGTAATAATGCGCACATGACAGAATGAAAGTTCAAAAGAAAATAATGAAAAGATGCGCATTAAACTCGTGCGCCGTGTAATGCCCGTTTTTTTTTTTATTCGTATTCAGCGATCTTCCCGAACTCCCCTTGCTCGAAGTAATTGGTCGTCGTGTGCAGCTAACTCGCAGCTGCTTGTTGCAATTCCGGTTTTTGCGATTCGTTCTTCGACACACATTCGTTTTTTGTGCGATCTTCTTCATTCGTTCATCAACCTCCATCTGTGTGGTTGCGGCACCAGGTTTTCTTCCAAGTTTGTTGTTTTGCCGGCAGTCCGGCATTCTCTTACAATTAATTTTTTTTTATTTAACTCTCTACTACTCCCTAGTCCCTTGTTCGTATCTTCGGTTCGTGGCCTATGTCAGGGGCATGTTTTTTTTACCTTTTGGTCAAACTTCTGAATCTCACCCCTGGAGTAGCATCTGTCAATTTCCATTTTTTCTTCCTGCAGGCCGGTATTTGTCTCTCCTCTTCTGTTCGTAGAGCTCGTGAGCGACTCTAGTCCTCCTATGCAGCGCCGCTTTCAATGCATCATGCTTACCTGCATGTGCTTACCGACACTCGTCATCAAGGCAGGGATTTCTTTATGGTGACCGAATGAAACCCATTACATCAGAGGCGACATTTCTGATGGCTCTTTTGCAGTGTTGCCACTGGTCTTCAATACTTCATGTTGGCGGCATAGGACCTCTTAAGAGATTAAGGGGGACTCAATCGGAAAAGGACTAGGCGATCTTTTGCGATTGCAGCCGTTCGACGTCAAACTTCCTCACAATATTAACTTGACTTTGCGATATTCAGGATATCGGCAACCGTATCTTGGATACATCTAGGTAATTCTCCGGCTCGATGTTGGCCCCTCGGAACATTCGGACATCCATAATACTGGAGGGGTGCCTTGCTTTTATCGCAATGTGGTCAATCTGGCTGACGGTTGACTGATCAGGAGATCTGCAAGTCCTCTTATGAATATCGAGATGCGAAGTACGATAATGTTTCGCCCCGCCGCAAAGTCGATTAGACGGAATTCGTTATCGGAGGTGGTGTCGTGCAGGATATACTTTCCGACAGTTCTACCAAAGATGCCCTCTCTTCCCAGCTTTGCATTCAAATCGCCGAGGACAATTTTAATGTCATGCCTAGGGCACTGACCGTAAGTCTTGTCCAATGCATGCGCTCATATAAGTCTAGGGATGGCGAATTTAGCCTTAATACGGATTGTTAGGAGGCACTCCTTAACATGCCGGAAACTCAAGACTTCTTGCCTAAGTCTGCCTCTAACAACAAATCTACACCCAAATAAACGCTGCTTCATCCTATTTTTGTCCGGCCAATACCATCGCCTTTCTTAGATGGCGGCAACATCTGCTTTGTAGCAGATGTTCGGCTTCACATGACCTATTAAGGGACTTAACATTCCACCAAAGTCTGTGGACTTTATCATCAGTATATCCGTCTGTATTAGCGCTGTCCTTGGAAGGATATCAGCACTGTCAAAGCATATTCCGAATCACATAAAATCACCAACTTTGTTCACAATACAAATATTTTTTTAGAAAATGTTTTCTGAATAATTTTATCACTGTTTCTTTATGGCCGTTATTACATAAAAAAATAAAGTTTTGTTTTATAATTTGCAGCTCAAGCTCTCGTAGTAGATCTTTGCTTCATCTGAGAAGGATTATCAGCACCATTTACTTCAATAAGTTTGACAATATTAAAAAAAGAAAACAGTATAAAGTTTTAAAGGTGACTCTTTTATTATAATATTTAAACTGTTGTCGTTGGAGGGATAACATTTTGGTTCTCTTATTCACATTAAATTTAGCTTACTTCGTAAGAGTGATTCCAGAATTAAGTAATCACCATCACTATACCAAACCCAATCCACTGTACCAATGCACTCCCAAGATAAAGCCCAAGGCAGAATTCAATGGTAGACCACTGTCGGTCAATGTAGTTGATCCCAATGCTAATCCCAATCGCCAGTTAAGCCAAAGTGGCTGGTGAGATATTTCTGGTCCTAGAGTTGAGCTGCCAATTGGAAGACCAATATCGATAGCTGAAGCTGAAGCGGCGGCAATGAAAAGTGCGAAGAAGGTTAGTACCTGCAAGTAGAAAGTTTCAAAATAATTTTAAATCAAGCATGAAGTGTAGAAAAAATCACAAGTATCCTCACCTTCATATTTAATGAAATTTGTTAACCTGTTCTGGTTTCAGTTTGCGATGAGTCGTTGTCTGGAGCAGCCTCAGGTGGTTATGACTACAATTTTGAGCAGTTGCACACATTTATATTCAGCTGAAACCGTCATAACCATGCGAAATTGCATCAGAATTTGTAGTCATACTGTTGATTTTGTTTGGGGGTTTACCACATTGTAGACGGTGGCTACTCTTCCTCTCATTGACAAATTGTCATTTTTTTGTTATTAGATACTGGTTTTGCGTTTGCAATTATTTATTGTAGCTACAATTGGGCGTTGTACTGTATAATTGTTGGGTGCCTTATAACTTCCTCTCAGATTATCTTGGTCTCACCTTATCTTGCTTTCTGGCACCACTAACTACAATGAAGTTTTAGCTGGGGATAATTCAGGATAGACCACTTTGACACATCGCCCAATGGCTAGAACAACAACAACCATAGGATAACAAAGTATCTAACCAGTATTCAGTAAAAAGAAAAAACACCAACAGTAGCAGTACCAATGCCAGTACAAGTGACAGTGTCATACCGCTTAATAAACAGTTTGCACCGATTAAATCAAAAATCAAACTCCGAATCTGTCCGGTGGGATAACTTGACGTAATGCTGCGCGGGAATGACGTTTTCGGCTGAATATAAATATATGTAACTGGATCAAATGCTAGTCGCAACAGCCAGTGAAACCAGAAGACAGTCACCTCAAAACTGCAACCTACCACAAAAAAAAAAAAAACATTGTGAAGGTAAAGGGACCCTCTGGCCATCTGACCAATGGGACTTGGGATTGGATTAGCTCAACAACCTTACTTACTTATCCGGCCAGCGACCCTTGGAGGGTCTGAGCGTGTGCTAATGTCACTTTCCATCCTTCACGGTCCCGGGCATGTTGCTTCCAGTTTATTATACCAGAAGTCCGCGATTACTTGATCTTAAACCGGAGGTTCGGTCTTCCTTTTCTTCGTGAACCAGGTGGCTATGATTCGAAGATTCTCTTAGCTGGAGTATTCTCGGCCATTCGTGCAGTCGACGAATTTTTGCCTTCCCGACTACATTCACATCTTTATACACCTCGTAGCGTTCACGGTTATATCTTCTCCTCGCAGATAGGACCAAATATTCGACGTAGAATTTTTATTTCGAAGGATCCCAAGATCTGCTTCGCTGTCTTGCCTATCGCCCAGCATTCAGCTCCATAAAACAAAACCAGCAAGATCAGGGTTTTGTAGAGCATGATTTTGGACCTTCGAGTTTGGACAAATTGAAATAGCAGCGGTTGCCTAAAGTTATTCTTCGTCGAATCTCCACTAGGGTTTCATTTGTGAAGTTTATAATTATCCCACCACTAGCTCAAAATTATAGCTGTCGAATGTTAACTTCTGTCCTAGACGGTGTTCGACGGATCTTTTTTTGGTCGACAGCACGTACTTTTTTTTATCCTCATTCATCATGACGCCAACTCGTTTGGCTTGTATAGCAGTAAAAGCCTCAATAATAGTTAGCTGGGAACGGGCGATGATGTCGATATCGCCTGCATTGACCAGCAGCTGGATGAATTTTTTAAATATAGTGGCCTCTGTGTTTACGCCGGCCTTTCGCACTATCTGCTCTAGCACAAGATTAAAAAAATCACACGACAGCGCGTCTTCTTACCGGAATCCGGTGCGTGTTTGGAATAATTCGGAGGTTTTGTTTCTAAGCTGCACTGTGCATTGCGAGTTCTATAGCGTGGCGCGGCACAACCGGATAAGTTTTCTTGGGATCCCGAATTCGGCATTCGCGTTCTATACTTCAGTGAGATGAATGCTATCGTATGCGGCTTTGAAGTCGATGAAGCGATGGTGAGTGAAGATTTGATCTATCGTCGATTTGCCGGGCCGGAAGCCATACTGGTAGGTGCCGAAGAGTGTGGTGCAAACCGGCTTTAGTTGTACACAATACGCTGGATAATATCTCGTAGGCTACGTTAAGCAGGGATATGCCTCGGTAGTTCTTACAAGACATAGGAATGCCTTTCTTGAAGATGGGGCAGATAGAGCTGATAGTCCAGTCGTCGGGCATTCTTTCGTCCTCTCATACTTTCCAGATGATCTGGTGTATGCTCCTTACCAAATCATAGTCACCAGCTTTGAAGAGCACTGATGGCAATCAGCCCGAGGCCGCTCCCTTATTGTTCTTCAGCTTTTTAATGGCTATGCTGACTTCGTCTAGGCTGGGTGGTAGAACTATTTCATCGACTGGAGTTGAGTTTTCTTCATACCCTATCGCTCTCTCCCTATCATGCTTCATCTGCTGCCTTCTTCTCCTGATGCACTCTGTTACCGCCGAATTCTCCGTTCGACGCGCCGTACAACGGAAGAGTGCCCGACCACCACAGAGAGTGGTCGTGGGTTAAGGTGTTAAAGTGGGCGCCACGCGATTGCACTTCCGTCCTACTACCCACATCCAGAATAGCGACTAAATGGGGGATTCGCGGTTTCTTTTTCCCCGTGCCGACGAACCGATTTCAACCAAGAAGAATAAATTATAAACGACTATTTACCACAACGTTATAATTCTTTTTTTTCCCTTTAATTCAAACCAAATTAACAACTTAAACACTAACTTACAAATAGGTCTCAACTAAACAATTCTACTCCTTAAACTTATACTAAATACAAAATCTTAAAGAAGGAAAAAAAAAGATACAGAACCCGTATTTGAACCGTTTTCTGCGCCAAGCGTTGCTTTTACGAAATCGAATTAAACCACCCGCTAATCAACGACCTTCCCATTTAATTCCGATATTAACCGTGTCTACGTAAGCGGAATACCATATGTATAACTAGGTGGATATATTTATATAGTTATTACTTGTAGTTACATATAGGCTTAACATAAGTATCTTCGTCTCGTTCAGCACGTCTACAGCTGCTTCCTTGTCTCTGCTTGACACACACTTCTACAACGCGACTAGTTGCCTTGTATCCTTTAGGTCAGAGTTCATTTTACGAATTCGTTTAGGCGCTCGACAAATATAAAAGTTCGATTTATTTACTTTGACACTACCGACAAAATCTTTTGGAACTTCACTTATCCTCTGTGGTACCGAACTAGTTTGTCACTTTTGTCTTTTAGGTTGTTGCCTGGCACTATTTTAATTCGCGGTTTCTTTTTCGTTATTCGTATGTTGGTTTGTTTTTTTTTTTGTTTTAAACACTCTTTTTTTTTAAAAAAAAAAAAACTTGAGAGGCTTCCTATCACTCGCCCTGCCAAACTCCTCCCTGAGTTGTTTTTTTTTTCTATTCCCTTTTTTTCAAAGTCTTTTTTTTTTTGGTATTACTTCACTACCGGCATCCCAAATTTAATTTAAGGTATTCTACTTGACTTTTTTTTTCCTCTGTATCCCTTTTCTATTAAACTACTCAATATTTTTTTTTTTCCACCGGACTACCGAACTGCTTGCCTGACTCCTTCTAACTGACTCTCCCTTTCAATCGCAGCCTTCCCATTTTCCCACGCCCTACCAGTCGCCTGTTTTCACCAAACTCGTACCACCTACCATGATCCGTTTTTTTTTCGTGTTCAACTGGTTCATCAGATCAGACCACATCTCCTGATTTCTACATCCGCTAATCCCTACCGAAGGAATATCATACGATACCATGACGTCGGATCGCGCAATGTGGAAACTAGAGCAATTGAAACGGAAAAAAAAATGTTCCTACACGGAGATTCGAACCTGGGAACCGAGAATTGCTTGCCCAAGTTATTGCTGCCGTCGATGGTGCCAAGATATGAACAGGTGCTAGTGATGGTTGGAAGAATATTAATATTAATTAATATTAATTACCAGCGAACGAAAACCTGCTCACTACAACCCATAATAACTCGTCATCATTCCATGGATTTCTTGTCGGGGGTAGCTGGTAGCTTAGAGTTACATCAGCTACTTCCTGAATAGTAGTGCAGCATTGGAACCACATGCTGCTGGCGTTTGTCGTAGGCAATGGTTTAATTGCGGAGGCTTTCGTCCAGTTCCTCTCTGTAGACTCTGGCGATCTCCGGTGTGCTCAGGGATCCATTGTTGTACCTCCTTTTTGTTGTTTGGCGCAGCTTTCTTTCATTGGATAGACGATCTCTGAATCGGACTGCAACTGAATAGTGGTCTAAGTCGACATTCGCCCCTTGCGCCAATCATCATGTGGTCAATTTGGTTGGTGGTTCTACTGTCCGGTGTTAGCCAGGTTGCTGTGTAGACTCTCTTGTGGGGGAATCTTGTGCTACTTATCAAAAGTGAGTCGGAAGGCGTTATCTGTTGTCGTTTCGTGGAGACTGTGTTTTCCGACCACTCCGCCAAAGATGCCCTTCTTACTAAATTTGGCATTGATGACCCCGAGCACGATTTTAACATCGTACTCCGGACAGGCTCAATCCAAGTGGTCGTAGAAATCTTCTCTGATAGGGTCCCCAGCTTCATTGGTAGGATGATGTTGTAGAATTTACTTTGGATGCGGATCACAGCCAGGCGATCGTTAATTGGTTTGAAATCGTTGACCTTCGATCTCGCCCGCTTATCCACAAAGAATCCGCATTCTAATATGTGCAACCTTTTGTGGCAGCTGTAATATAATATATACCGCACTCCTTTCTTTTCATCATTCCAGATCTTATCCGGTGCACCTCCTGGATTGCAGTAATGTCCACCTTATGATACGTTAGGAAATTTTCCAGTTTTTGGGTAGCTCCTGGAGCGTATAATGTTCTAACATTCCAGGTGCATATCCTTAAATCAATGGCTCAACAATCACTGTTACTTAACTCAGAATTGGAACTAGGATTGGGAGAGACTAAAGTCTCTCTGGCATTGCCCTTGAGTGTACCCCTTGGACTAGGAGCGACTAAGATTATTGGAAGCGGTTTTTGCTACTGAATTCCGGATTGGGATTACCACTGGTCTCACCATTGGGACTATGCATGGGTTTGGGTGGTCAACTGATTTCACCCCACAGAAGTGAAATCATCCTTAAGAAATAGGACGGATTTGTTAGAAAAATTTTAAATTGGCTATATCAAGTAACATCATACTTGCTACAGACATATGCATAAATGTGTGTTATATATATTCAAACATAGGTACACAATAACTTGGAATATTGAAGATCGATAATACAGTTGATAAGTGAGACTTTTAGCAATCGCACCTTCGATAGTGCTTGTCATCTCATACGCAGTACGTTTGCACGTCTTCTTCTCCTCTTCAACTGTCTCTTGGACCGTAGTTATTCAGAGTATCTTCTGTCGTAGAAAGAGCCACAGGAGTCATCGAAATCGAGAGATCTGAACCAATGTTCAGAGTCTAAATTGGCCTAAGTTGGAGCTGGAGACAGTGGCAAAAAGGTCGCGGGTGGGTTGTCTCTATTGTGAGTATTACCTGGAGTACAATCCTCGTGGTCACCTCTACACTTGATGATATTGATTGATTCTTGTTTACTTCACTATAGCAAGGTTTCTATGTAGCCGGATAGATAACCCTCAACCGGAAGTTCCAGACACTTTCGGAGAACCCACGCTATTTCCACCACCAGTGCTCCATAGAAATCGCCAGTGTCATTCCGCCCCTTCAAACCTTTAACCATAACACCCGTCTCGCTATGAATGGTCATCAGTACACCCTCAAGCCCACTTTCTGACGTACTCTAAAATATCACGATTCATTCCTAAGCCGTACAACTCGCTTATGGAAGGCCCTGCCGAGCTCCCTATTTCCTAGTCATTATACTCGTAACTTGCAAACATTTAAGACCAATATACATCGGCGCTTCTCTCTTCTTTTTCCCTAAGTTTTCTGCGCTGTATACAAAAAAACCAAGAGCGGCCAAATATTCTACAACCGCTTTGAGGATATTTGATCATGGGCTACCATCTTTATTTTAGTACCCAAGGGTTAGGTTAGGTTAGGTAAAAGAGGCTGTTGGAAATACCATGCCACTTAGGCCTATTGGCCCATTGTGATGCCACGAGGATCTGTTATCCTCCTACTGTTGGAACCAATTTCAGCTTATGATAAAGCGGAGGAGACTGTTAATGTCTATATTTTCTAGATCGCTTAAGTCGTTGTATTTGAATTTAGTAGGGGCTGACGCCCCCATTTATTTCGCTTAATGCAAGCTTAAACTAACTTAAAGACTAGGACTTAAAAACTAACAAGAGTTAAGGGTTAGGAAGTAAGGGATTGGTGGAGGAGATCAAATTTAAGACGAGAAGTGCTCAGGTTAAAATCAAAAAGGGGGAGGTTTGAGTTGACCTTACGGAGATTCGGGAGATTGGTTCGTTAGAGCCATAAGAGGTACGGTGGGTTGGGATATAGAAGAGACGAGAAGACGAGACGGTTGCGATAGGGAGGTAAGATAAATGGGTCACTCCAGGGTAGACCACGAAAAGCAAATCGAAGAAAACGACTTTGAATGTTCTCGATTCGGGATATATGAATTCGCTGAAAGGGGGTCCATACTTGGCTGGCATATTCAAGGAGGAGCCGGACAAGGGTAATATAAAGTGACCTTGTCACATAAGGGTTGGAAAATTCTTTAGACCAACGTTTGATAAAACCGAGCGATGAGTTGTCTTTAAGGATTATCTCATCAATATGCGAACGTAAGTTTAACTCTCTATCGTATAAAATTCCAAGGTCGTGAAGTGATTGATCCTGGGGTACAGGTTAGTCATGCAGAAAATAAGGTCGAGAGGGGGATTGATTGGACTTACGAGACAAAGTCATAGATTGGCATTTGGAGAGATTAAGTTCAAAACAATTTTTTAGACTCCAAGTAGAAAACCTATCGAGGTCTTCTTGAAGGAGAATAGAGTCTTGGGGTGAAGAAATAGTTTTGGAGAACTTTGTGTCATCGGCGTAAATGGATACGGAGCAGTGTTTGATAATCTTCTCAAGATCGTTTATAGGTCAAATAAAAAAGAGGGGACCTAGATGGCTGCCTTGTGGGACACCAGAAGTGGCTAAAAACGGGGTTGAGAAGGCTGACCTAAAGCGAACGCTATAGCAACGGTTCTCCAGATAAGAAGATATACATTTTAACAATATGGGGTCAAAACCGAGGTAAGACAATTTGAAAAGGATCAGTTGATGTGATATTTTATCGAAGGTCTTAGCGAAATTTGTAGCAATACCGTCAATTTCGTTGCCATTTTCTAGGGCTGAAAGCGCAAAAGGTACGAATTCAACTAAGTTTGTAGTAGATGATCTACCTTTTAGAAATCCGTGCTGACTGCGTGATATAAGTGACTTGCACTGAAAGCTTAGAGCTTCATATAAAAAAACTTTCGAACATTTTAGGTATGTGAGAAAGCTTAGCAATGGGACGGTAGTTGGTTACTTCATTCTTTGATCCCTCTTTGTGAACCGGGGTTATGAAAGAGGTCTTCCAAACTTGGGGGAATTCCCCTTGTGTGAGGGACAGATGAAAGAGGGAGGAAAGTGGTGCGAAAGATTGGAGGCACACTTTCTGAGAAATATTGCTGGGAGCCCATCTGGACCAGATACAAATTCATCATTGAGATTTTGTAACTTTTCTTCGATAAGGGTGGGATCAAAAGTTGTGAGAGAGAGGGGCCAATGGAGAATTTGGGAAAGTACTTAAAATAGATGGAGTCGGGTACAAAGAGGTTGTCTGCAAATGACTGTTTAAAAAATTTTGCAGAATAGTTGGCAATAATATGTGGGTCGATCGATGATATATTATCGAACGAGAGAGAGGGGGGATAACCATCTGATTTTCGTTTATACGAGTAGTTGACGAATTGATAAAATGTCTTAGAATCGTTAATAAGGTTGGTCTGCGCTGTGTCGAGAAAGCGCTGATAGAGGCAGTTATAGATCTGGGTGAATTGCAAGTAAGTTCCAAGATTCTCGTAGTTACAGTAGTCATAATAAGAATTGGTGCGAAGAAAAACTTCCCATAATTTGTTTCTTCTGTTTCGTAAAGAGCGAAGTCCTCTGTTGTACCATGGAGGGGAAATAGATGATGTTTTATTCCGTGAGAAGGGGACGTAGAAAGAAATGGAATCAAGTATTTCATTGTAGAAAATGGAGACAGCATCAGATAAGGATAGGTTGGTAAAATCAAAAGAACATTTGCTAAGGTAAGTATTGATTTTGCAAAAATTATCTTTATGGAAGTTGTATGAAGAGATGGTAGTTGAAGAAGTGGGCTGAGATGGACAGTTATGGAAAAATGATAGAAGAAGAGGGGTGGGAAAGTTGTCGACGGTTGATAGGATAAAAGGGCACAACGTTACTGTGGAGTTAATAGGATCACTAGTGAAAATAAGGTCTAGTTGGCTACCGATAGAATTAGGGACGCCACTTACTTGGCACAGGCTTGAGTCAGCTATGCTATCAATGAAAAGACATTCCTTGGATGAACTGGCGTTTGACGCGGTAAAAAATAAGTGATCATCCGATGGAATCCACTTTAGCAGGGGCAGATTAAAGCCACCAAAGATAAGGATGTTGTCGATGGAATCACTTAGGTCAATTAGTTGGTCAATTGCTTTAATAGCAAGGATGTAGGATTCAATAGGTTAAGCTGGGAGAATGTAGCAACACATAACATACAGGGACCTGTTGGGAAGTGTTATTTTAATTGAAACAAAGTCAAGACTAACAGAAGAAGAGATAGTGATGAGAGAAGAGTTGAGGTTATTTTGAATTTCAAGTAGGACACATCTACATGGAGAATCAACTTTAGGGATGGCAGGATCATTAAATATAGGGTGATCGTCATCTCGGAAAACATTATAATAAGATGGAAATAGCTCCTGGCTCTTTATGTCGGGGATCAGATTGGTTTCTGTAAGAGTATAGACGTCGAAAGAGAGACCGTGTGATTTAGACGAGACATCACGAGTTTTAGAGCGCAAGCCTCTTACGTTTTGGTAGTAAAATGTAAGAGGTAGCTTGTTGCTTGGAGGAGTAGGGGAGTGTAGATGAGATGCAGGCAAAGAGGGCAAGTTAGGAACGAAAAAAAATATAGTGGGCAGCTCGGCTGCGCTGAAGGTGAGAAACTCTTTTAGAGTGTACATAGTAGCGGAAAGAAGTGAGGTAATCCGCAACCTTTTGAGGAGGTGTGTCGAAGATTTCGTAGTACACTTGTTTTGGTTTTGCCCTCAAAGAGTCGGATTTGTCGTGAAGATATGCGAGAAAGAGATGTATATTTTCGTTTATCTTTTTATCCTTTAGCCTAGAGAGAGCGTAACGGCAATCTGTGGTGTCTATATTCTTTTTGGTCAATTTAATGTTAGGCGGCGAAAGGGGATCAAAAATAGGGACTGGGGCCCGAGAAACCGAGGGAGAAGGCGAGCTAGAAGCGGGATTTAAGATATGCGAGCTGATAAAGTTTGGGTATTTGGCTCCTGTTGTAAGGTCGAAATTGAGAAAACAGTTGTTAGTATTCGTGGGAAGGGGTGTGGGTGGTTGAGGAATGACGGTATCAGGGGCAGGGGTTAAATTAAAAGAAACACGTTGGGCTTTCGAAGGAAGAGAGGCACTTGGTCCTTTGTGGAGATACGTGAAGGGGGTTGCTTAGGGATATAAATGGGAGGGGAAAAATTGGGAAATATATTGGTTTTAAGGCTTCAGTTGGGGTCAGATTTAGGATGTGGGTGGGGAATGGATCTGGGCGATTTATAATTATTTTTTGATGAGAGGTTGCTTGGTTTTTTTCTACGTTTTTGTTGGTTGGTTGATCCGTCCATTTGGAGACCTCATCTTTCCTAGCTTGAGGTTGGTGTTGGATGAGTTAACAAATAACCATTCGTATTTAGCCGGTAAATCAATTTTGAAATTCCTTTTTCTTTTGTGGTGAGATGTTGGGCATATTGTGCATTGGTTGATGGTGACGCCATACCTCTTTTTGAAAAATTCGGATATCCAAGCAACATCTGCATAATTTGTAGCACCTTTGATGAGTAGGGTGGTGAACATCTGATTCGTTGTGTGGAGTCGGTCTAGCCTGTCTTGCCACTCTGAAAGTGTCCACGTCGTGTTAACTTCATGGTGGGGGGGGGACAGGAGGGGTTGGTGTTGGAGCAATTATATCACCATTCGATTTTTGGATCGATGGGCTGGTACGAGGATTTGGAGGTTGGGTTGCAGGCACTGGATGTGGCAATGATTCTGCTTCAGTTTGTAACAATTCAGCCAAAATTGAAGTATTGTAACTGTTGTGCGATAGGGGATGGGTTGGAAAACCATCAATTTTGTGGCATACTGTTCCAATGAGATTTTCTAAATCATTCAACACTGTTCTATTCGTGGTGAGTTCGTCATTAAGCTCACTGATTTTGTCGAACATGATATCAAGCATGGACCCTTAATGATTTGAGAGTTGGTGATTGTCTGTTGCAGGTTCGAGATGGAGATTAGATGTAGATGATTGGAGATGAATATCGATGTCTTCCTGGAAGCTCCTAAGTGATGGGAGCTGGGCATGTACAGCGTAGTTTGAATATTGTTTCTTCCTCCTCCTTGCCCATGCAGCTTCTGTAGGAATCATTTGTAAAGACACCAAGCCTTCTTTCATGCAGTGTCCAGTGATGATACCTATGATGGCACTGAGATGTTTACTATTTAGAAAGATCAAACTCTTAAAGCGATTCAGATCCAGCTTTGGCCAGATCTGTTTGGTAGCTTTGTGCCCCGGCACCCAACATAAGTGAAGATTGAACTGATTTGCCATCTCCTTAAGAGATGATCAGCAGTCAAGAGCGGTTCTAGAATTTATTGAGACTGAGCCCAAGGATTTGAGAGTGACCTGTCTATCCGAAAAGATGCGAATATGCCTTGCAGATATCATGTTTTTTTTCAGCCAGGACAGTAATTCTTTAATCGCGAAAATTTCCGCCCGGAACACGCTACAGAGATCTGGAAGATGGAAAGAGGCGCTTAGATTAAGCTTATCTGAGGAAACATCGCCACCAACCACGCTATCAGTCTTAGATCCATCTGTGTAGAAGTGGATTGACTTGTCATCCATGAAAGCATCTTCCTTCCAGAAGGATTTAGAGGGAAGGCTTACATGAAAGTCTTTGTCAAACCAAAGTTCAGGTATGAATTAATTGTACACTTTAAGATGATTAGCTGCGGTGGTAGCTACTTGCCTGTTGAAGATATTGAGGGGTGTCATGTGAAACAGAATATCTAATGCCGCGGAGGTAGTAGAGCCTAGGACTCTGCTTATTCATGGACGTGCAATTTTTTGGACTCTGCTTAGTTTGCTGCAGTTGACTGCATTGTCTAAAGTCGTCCACCAGACAACAACCCTGTTGGTTGAATGCGAGGTTGAAGGCCCAATTTGTTCCCAATGGCTTTTTTGCAAGAGAACAAAGCTACTGTAGCTTTGCTGACCCTTTCTTGAATGTTAGGTTTCCAGTTTAGTTTCCTTTCAAAAATGAGACCCAAATATTTTGCTGTATCGGAGAAGACTTGGCTGGTACCGTTAATTGAAGGAGGGTATATGATTGGAATTTTATATTTCCTAGAAAAGAGGACAAGATCAGTTTTATGGGGGTTCATTCCCAATCCACAGCGACCTGCCCAGCGTATTAATCTGTTGAGATTTACTTGGAGGAGTTCTTTAATGGTATTAAGATGCTTACCTGAGACGACTATAACAGCGTCATCCGCATAGGCAATCACCTAGCTACCACCCGCTTCCAGGTATATCAGCAGTTCATTAACTACTAAGTTCCACAGAAGGGGAGAGAGCACACCTGGGTTGATTTTCCTGCTTTTTAGCATAAGACTGATCAACTCCCCAAGTGAGCCGTCTACCTGCACAGTTGGCAGCGCAGTCGTGATCATAGATAAACTAAACTAGATGTCAAACTCTACTAATACTTTTGCAAACCCTTAACTTTCTCACAGACACACTGTAAGTGAATTCTAACACTTTTGCATCTCTATAACTTTGTCAAAATATGCTAGAATGAGAGCAATTTACAAGTAAAACTGCTAGAATGAGAGCGATTTGCACGAGTGTGTGTAATGTGGAAGACGTTTTTTGGTTCAAATGGGCGTGGTTTGTATAAAAAAGGAGATAAATTGCCATTGATCACAATTCACACGTATTCACGGACAGAGTCTCACGGATAGTGACGATCAGTAGAAAACCGGTTTTGATTTTCCAATATCTGGAAAGTTTGATATCTAGGTATAGTTAGTCTATGGTCGTGATTGCGGATATGCTCACGTTGTTAAAGGCACCCTCTCTGTCCAAGAAAGCAACCATTGTGTACTCCTTATATTGTAGGGATCGTTCGAATTGGCAGTGAATTCTGAGCCGTTTCCACCGACTTTTCTTTACAGTACTCATGTTGAGCCGTTGACAGAAGTCTTGGATCAAATTTAGCTCGTATATGGATACCAATCCGTCGTTCTACAGATTTCAGAAGGAAACATGATAGACTTATAAGTCTGAGATCCAATGGGACAACATGAGAACATTTTGACTTCTCTCCATGACAGTGGAATGTGGATAAGTTCTACACAGCTCCTCATGATATTTTCTAGCATAGGCAGAAAAATATCTGAGGACCTCTGTAGCTCGGCAGGTATTATACCGTCCGGACCAGCATACTTGTATGGTTTGAGGCTATACAGCGCTCAAAGTAGCTTGTCTCTTGTAATAGACCATTAGTTTTGGTCCCGGTTGCAGAAGGCCTGTTTGGGCTGCTACTGGCCGCGAATTGGGAGCTACCTGGAAAGTGGGTGTCCAGTAGCAAGTTGAGTGATTCATCGCTTGTGGCTGTAGAGAGGTTTCTGTTATTTTGTCACAAAATGATATCCAGGATAACCTATCGTTTTACCTTCTTCAGCTCTTTTTTGTATAATTTGAGGGATTCTTTGTATGAGTCCCAGTCAGTCACGTTTCTTGTGCTTTTTGCTACATTGAAAAGTTTTCTGCAAGTGTTTGTAAGCAGTCCCAGTGCTGATGTCCACCAATGTGGCTTTTTCTTGCCTCTAGGTTGAATAAGAAGGCAGTAAGCGGCCTTAGACTGATTAAGAGCCAGAATGCATTCTTCGACTTTAATGTCAAACTCGTGGGTTTCATGCGGGGGACTTGAGAGTTCAGAGGATAGCGTTTCTGACAGTATTCCTCTGTATTTTGGCCAATCAGTTTTCCGATAATTCTGTATCTGTGGTCTGAAAATGGAAATGTTGCGCCCTCATCCAGGCTGAACCTGGGCACGGATCCTATGACACCTTGATCCCGGGCAGGAGAAAAAGGTTTGGAAGGGATGGTAGAGAAGAGAAAAGGTATGTGAGCGGAGATTCATTGACCTTACTCATCTTCTACAACTCGACAAGTTCGATGCTCAGGTAGGTAGCACCCTAACTATTCCTAAAATATAGTGAAGTACGTAGCTGACTGTTGACACCAGAGTAGTTCAGTCATTTTTGACATGAGATTATGGTGTTCCTGTTGTCTCCTGCTTGACATTCGCGCTTCTAAGTTTAGCAAGTCAGGCGTGTTTATAAAGAGAAGGTGAAATAAGCACAAGTCGTAGTTTAACCACTGTCCAGAGCCTACTCAAATCGCAGAACACCCAGCAATCACTTTTGACACCTGATGCTTCTTGTAACCGTATATCAAACTGTTGCTAAAACTAGTAGGTGGGTTAAGAGTTTGATATAACGGCGCAGCCATCAACGTGCAGGGCCACTTTCAAGAGTTTCCTCCGATAACATATGAGTGCAACCACGTGCTCTATGCCATGTACTGACCAAACTATTTGTCAGTTTCAGTTTAAAGTGCTCTATTGAATTAATAATTTATGTAGTCAAGCATAAGTCAAATATTAAAAATATGAAAACTAAATATACTTGTTGTCTATTTTGTAGTGACTGCGCCAGCAGATGTGCAACAATTGGACCTTGTCCAAACAATCTGCGTCACTTTTTAGATCTGATATTTAGATAGCTTCAAAAACAGGTATACGCGCAGTCCCATCACCTGATATATAGTATCAAGTCCCATTTACAATACTGCGAGGTGCAATACGAGAGTCGTATTCGAATTCGAATGCGAGAGCCCTCGCATTCAGACATCGGACGTCTGTTTACAATGATGCGTCAAAAAACCACTCATAAATAACAAGCTCAAAATGAAAACAACAACAATTTAGCTGTCACGCATTGCGAGATGCGAGAGTTTTCCAGATTTTCGAAATTGACTGCGATGCTCGCTGCGTGACTCGCATTATTGTAAACGAACACATTGAATTACATGTTACGGAAATATTTTTGACAGTTCATGCGCTCTCGTTTTCGAACAACGTATCGCATCTCGCAGTATTGTAAATGGGACTTTACTCGTACGCTTTTCTTGGAAAACAAATCTTTCACTACATGGTGTTCGTTTGAACTTTCAAAAAACCGGATCGTGCTTTATTTATGCGAGTTTCGCTAATGCGTTGCCATTCTTACGGATATCTTTTGAAAGGAAACAAAAAAGTACAATTGGACCAACTTATATTCTCTGTTCTTTTTCTCCGCGTTTCAAATCCGTTTGTACTTATTTTTTGATAATAACTCCATCATGGCTTGAACCAGCACCACCTAGACCCCATCCCAAACTACTACCCACGTCATGGCCCAGCCCCAGGTCTCCTCCTACAAGCCCAGCGCCTCCATATGCTAATCCGTAACCCGCATCCAATCCAGAATTAATCAAAAGTGACTGTTGAATTAGACCCAATTCCAAAGATGAGATGCCAATCGGAGCACCGATTCCACGGTGAAGACCAATAGCCGATGCTAAAATGGCAGCAATAAAAATTACTAAACACAGCAAGACCTGAAATTCGGATAGCATTTCAGATTGTTTTTGCAGCAAATTTAGAAGTAATTCTTACCTTCATGTTTGTAATGTTTTCTAGTTGACGTGTCGCCCAAAGGAGTCTCCAAAAAGTCTGGTAAGGAATCAATCCCAATGAGCCTATTTATACTCACGCAAAACTGCACCTAATTGTGCATTTAATCTTTATTAAATGAAGTGGTCTAACAGCATTGTTTCAGGTTTCAGTTCTAGCACTTAACTGCTCCTTACTGGTTCCTTACAGGTGTAAAAGCATCTACTGTACACGCACTGTTTATAAAGGTTGCCGACCCCTTAGTAAGATATACTAAGTTTTAATAACAATAAGCAATAACCTAAACATGTTGGATGACTTCCCCAAATGGTCGTAAACGTTAATTGGTAAACCAGCAGGTTAGTTAAAATTCACAAAAGAAGCAAACCAGGTCAACTGGAATTATTGTATTATGAAAACCATGTGGAACGTACTGCGAAACGTGAGCGGATACATTTGGACATCTGCTGAAATCTAGTTTGTTGGGTAATCATATTTGTACATATACTCGTATTAATATTAATTCAATATAGTTTCCTAGCTGACAGCTGAATTGTGCTCAGTTTGGTTTTCCATTTTAAGATGAATAGACTAGTGCCAGAACAACGCTTGCAAATTGTGCAAATTTATTTCGAAAATCGTGGTTCAGTTTCAGTTCAGTTCAGTTCGCGACACTTCGTCCATTTTGCGGTTGATTTTGTAATCGTCGATCGGAGCTAATAATTCCAATAACTATGGATCGTTTGCGAACAATGCATTGATAATACGTAGAGATGTCGTACCATGCGCACCAAAGAAGCGGTTGAAGCTGAGTTATTGAGGCAGAACCAAATGTGTACCTACGTGAACTTTACGAAAAGATCTTGGTTCACGAACTTACAGATCCGTGCACCAATTGTAGCCATTTGACCATAGCGTGTATCGTAACGTTTAGTGAATGGGCTTTTTTTTTTTTTTTTTTTTTATAATTTACGCGCGCCTAAGGGGTTGATACCCTTTTACTGTTGCCTGGGCGCGGGCGGAAAGATAGAAGGAGGAGAAAGGAAAATTGTTTTTGTAGTGGCTTGAAACTCAGGTGTGTTTGCTTTCTATGTTTGCTCTCCAGGGGTGGGAGTCCGAATAGGACGGAGAGTTTTTCTTCACTCAGAGTGATTCGAGATATAATTCCCAGTATTTTTTTCATTGCTTGAAACTCTTATAACAGCCAAATAATCTACGTGTCAGTGTTATGCCTTCACACGCAGAATTTTTTTGTCTGAGTTCCAATTATACAATGAAAAACTGATTTTGCCATGGGCAGGATTCGAACCTGGACCCTCCGAGTGAGAAGCGTTTGCTACTACCACTACACCACGGCCACCCCTAACGAGTTTGCACTTGATTCTCTTTTTCACCACAAAAGTTTGGAGAGCGATGAAGCTACGAAAAGCTACGTAAACATGGAAAATTGCCACATTAGTATTGAAGACAATTCAGAAAGTATTATTGGGATGCCATTGCATTCTTACTTACTTCCTTAGATGGCGTTTTAATCCGGAGTGGACTAGGTCAGTTGCTTACAGTTGTCCACATGAAGTTGACTGAGGTCGCTTTCTACTAGGTTATCCCTCTGGGTTGAAATCGAACACTTCCGTCGGTGTCCATAAGTTGAAGCCACACTACAACCCGTCACCTAATTCAAGTTCTGCTCTAAACTTGAATATCTCAGTTTTGTTATTACCGACCTTGACGGTGCAATATACATTATTATCCATCATACATCGACATCAGCTTCCTAAGACTTAGGAAGCTCGACGAAGAAAAGCGCCTTAAAGAAGAAAGGTGCAGAGAATATTTCTTGGAAAAAGAGAAGAGAGACAAAGAGTATCTTTATGCAAAGTATGACCTCCTGGAACAACAAACATCAGAAGAAGAAAGTGATACACATTCAACATGTAGAAGCGATAGATTGAAGAACTGGGTCTCAGAACAGCATAAATGCAGCATAAAACCACAATTGGCTTCTCATTCAATTCGTCAACAGCCAAAAGAGGTAATTAAAACACCCCACTATACCTTGGAGCAGCCAGCCAATTTAAATGATCATCAAGTTGATACAAGAACTGACTCAGTGCCGAAACCTACAGAATGCTTGTATAATAGTATACGACCGCCACACCAAGCTAAAATTTTTCATGACACGCAATGCTTCGCACATGCAGATCAACTCTCACCTGGTGAGTTAAATAATACACCAAAATTGAGTAGCATGCAAATAGAGACAAGGCGTATAACTACGAAAGAATTACCGAGCTTTTCTGGTTACGCTGAGAAGTGGCCTCTCTCCATATCTTGTTACGAGAATTCTACTCGCTCATGTGGATTTTCTAACGATGAAAATCTTCTGCGCTTGCAGAAATGTTTAAAAGGAAGAGCATTGGACGCTGTTAGGTCCAAACTTATGTATCCACAGCAGGTGCCAAATATTATTTCTACTTTACGCATAATGTTTGGTCATCCAGAAAGCATAATTGAAAGCTTAATTGATCAATTAAAAGCTGAGCGTCCACCTAAGCCTGACCGATTAGATTCTCTCGTTACATTTACAAGATCGGTGGAAAATATAGTTGATATCATGCAAGCTACAGGCTTGCACTCCTACCTTAATAATCCATCTCTGATGAAAGAACTCACTGAACGCCTGCCTTATCAAATTCGATTAAACTGGGGAGTTTTTAAATTGGAGAAAACGATGTTAATCTGTCAACATTCAGTTCGTGGCTTCACCACATATGTCATTAATATGTCATGCACTCGACTCGCCGACACGAAACAAGAAAAGAGAATCATCAATAAGACCCTCTTGAGCGCCAACCACGAACAAGCAGAACACAATAATCAAGTGCGACGTACGAGTAGATGTGTTATTTGCAACAGAAACTGAAAGTCGGTAGAACAGTGCAATGTGTTTAACAATCTGAATTTAAAACAAAAGTGGGAAGAAGTAAAGAAGAATTTTTTTTGTCGAACATGTTTGGTTCGACACTATAATCGGAGATGCAACTCTAACAAAAAATGTGGATTAAACAATTACGACTACAAACACCAGAAGTCTTTACACAAAAATAAGGAACCATTAAGAGAAATAGCCTGTACTAGCAATGTGAGCGAAGATCATTGCAACATTCATAAAGACCAAAATAGCATTCTCTTTAAAATAACACTTGTAACACTTTACAACAACAACATCAAGGCCAAAACCTATGCCTTTTTTGATAATGGCTCCTCAGTTTCACTGATGGATAAAGAGCTGTCTGAAATGCTGCTGTTGAGAGGGAAAAGCGAGCCGTTGTGTCTTAGGTGGACCGCAAATACTCAAAGAACCGAAAAGAACTCAAAAAAGGTAAGCCTGCAAATTTCTGCTGTCGAATGCTCAAAGAAACATTTCCTCACTAATGTTCGCACTGTCGATTCATTAAACTTACCATCGCAGTCGATGAACTTTGAAGAACTCACGTTTAATTTTCCTTATTTAAAAGGTATTCCAATGGAATCTTACCAGCAAGTTAGACCCCGAATTTTAATTGGCATTGATCAAGTTCATTTAACAAGTTCAAGAAAACATCGCGAAGTAAATACTGACCAACCAACCGCTATCAAAACTCGGTTAGGGTGGACGGTATTTGGTCCATGTTCTGGAAGAAAAATGAGTGCTGATAATTTCTCACATTTCCATGTGTGTGACTGCCAAGAAAAAGCTGATGGAAAGCTTCATGAACTCGTACGAGAGTTCTTTGCAATCGATAGTGTTGTGGAGATGATACGAAAGCAATTAATCTTTTAGAAAACTGTACTAAGCGAGTTGGCAATAGATTTAATGTCCCACTATTATCGAAAAGCGAATTCCTAGAGCTTCCTGACAGCAGTCCCGCTGCGGAACGCAGAATGTTGTGCCTAGAAAAGAGACTAAAAAGAGACCCAATACTTGCGAAAAATCTCAATACAAGTTAACACCTCAAACAATTAAAATCATAACGACGTGCAAATATGTTCCCACGAATCTGCTCCACATCGACAACAACGAAGTACGTGACGGAATTTGCTGACAACGCGTCTGGAGCGCAAGCGACAAATTACATCCAGCGAAATCTTGATAGACACCTGAGCCAACAACGGGTATCCCACGGTTCGGTCGGCACAACAATTAGTATTTAAGATAACAAATTGTAAGAAATGCTGTTCAGTTCATGATAAGCAAGCGGAAGCTACTCGTATGCTCAAATAAAAATATATTTTTTTAAGGCTTCAGTTTTAAATTAATTAATTTACACAAATTCAAGACTATGTTGATAAGGGATACGCTTGTAAGTTAACAAAAACTGAGCTCCAGGATAATAAGGGGAAAACAATTTGGCATCTGCCCATCTTTCTGTTACCAAACCTAATAAACCATCTAAAGTGCGCATAGTGTGGGATACAGCTGCAAGATTAAACGGAGTTTCACTCAATTCAATGCTTTTATCTGGACCAGATAATCTGCCATCACTTCCAGAGATTATATTTCGCTTTCGCCAGAGAAAAATTGCAATAAGTGGGGACATAACAGAAATTTTCCACCAAAGTCAAGTACAATTGTCCGACCAGAATGCTCAAAGGTTTTTGTGGCGAAATACAGAAACAGGTGAACTTGAAGACTATGTCATGCAAGTATTGACATTCGGTTCAACCTGCTCCCCTTGCTGCGCAGCCTATATTAAAAATAAAAATGCCCTTGAATTTTCGTCGAAATAACCGAGAGCAGCAGAGGCCATAATTCAAAACCATTACGTTGACGATTTTCTTGATAGCGTTGACACTGAGATGGAAGCTATACAACTAGCTACGGAGGTTCGTTTCGTTTTTAATGCATTTTATTTTATTCATCTTAAATTTACTGAACTTACATGCTAACACTAAAAATGCTTAAATGCTAACTTATCATAACTTAATTAACTTATTCTAACTTACTGGCCCTCCAAACGGGCGCTCTAAGCTAAACTATAATATATTTTTATTTTATGTCTTTCGACGCCTAATTTACAATTTTCAATCTTACTTACTGTTGATTAAAATCTATTATAGTTAAACTAAGAAAAAATTAATTGTTTAAGAAAAAACTTAGCAAATGAGCATTCTTTTGTATTTACATAAAACTTATACTAGAGTTATAAATACTTAAACCAACTATCTTTGCTAACTTATACTAAACCTTAAACTACTTAGCCTAATTAAACAATCTATTCAAGTTGCTAACCTAACAGCTAGCTAACCCAAGGTTGCCAACCTTCATACCATAAAACTACCCTAACATATGTAAGTCGGCCATTTGCTAAACATAGCAAGGAAAATATAGCCCACTTTGCCTTCTGACTAGGCTAACCTGGACTTGGAGGAAACGATGAAGAAATCGGGTCTTCTTCACTCAACCACCAAATATTTTGGTGCTGCAAGAAAACATATTTTTTGTCGCGTTTTGAAACCACCCTGCTAAACCTGAGACGTTCAGTACTGCCGTGTGCGACGTCTCTGTTGTAGTTGAGTCGCACCTCACCAACTGTACTAGCTACGTGGAAGATTAGCAGCACCGCAAACCTATCCTGGATCAGCCCTTTCATGTCCAAATAGAGGAACGCTTCAGGGGGGACGAAGCCTTTCTATATCATGATATAAGTAGTTGGGGTAGTAGGCCAGATATCAGGTTGTTAGGTCATTGCTCTAGCAATATGCCCTCGAGTCAACTTAATAGCGAAGTTGTCCACTCTTATTAGATTCGCCCTGTTGTATAGGACCTCATTGGGATAGAATTTTATGTACTCTGATTCTGGTGTTCTGTAAAGGTGAAGACAAACCCTAAGGCAAGCCCTCTCAAACACCCGAATCTTTTCCATTAAACTTGCTCTCACGTTGAACCACACGGGGCACCCATATACCAGCATGGGCCGGATAAGTAGCAGATAACTTTTATCCTCGCATAAAGTTGGCTTTTTTTTTATATAATTTACGCGCGCCTAAGGGGTTAAATACCCTTTTACTGTTGCCAGGGCGCGGGCGGAAAGATAGAAGGAGGAGAACGGAAAATTGTTCTTGTAGTGGTTTGAAATTCAGGTGTGTTTGGTTTCTATGTTTGCTCTCCAGGGGTGGGAGTCCGAATAGGACGGAGAGTTTTTTCTTCACTCAGAGTGATTCGAGGTATATCACAGTATTTTTCTTTTCTGAGCTTGAAACTCTACAACAGTCAAATCTACGTGTCAGTGTTATGCCTTCACACGCAGAATTTTTCTGTCTGAGTTCTAATTACACAATGAAAAACTGACTTGCCATGGGCAGGATTCGAACCTGGTCCCTCCGAGTGAGAAGCGTTTGCTACTACCACTACACCACGGCCACCCCACGGCTGCTATAAAACAGTCTCTTTGTAAGGGCAAAAGCACCTTTGGCCCTGACCAGATCAGCATCTACATTTCTGTTAAAATAAAGTTATTGGTATAGCCAGATCCCAAGGTATCTGACTACATTTCGGCAAGCAAGTGGCTGCCGTGTTGTCCAATGATCGAGAATTTTCGCCAATTCTAAATAGAATGGTTTCGCAAAATCACCTAATTTGCTCGAAGTCACGTTGCAAAAGCATGTTAACGACCTCAACTTTTGGACCTGTTCTGTACGCTATCAAGTCATCTGCAGACGCTATGCTATGGGGAAGTGAACCTATCAAATCGCTTGTGTAAATGTTGAATAAGATCGGCGAATTAACCGCACCTTGCTGCAGACCGTTTTTAATGTGAAATGTCCAACAGAAGTCGCATCGCCAGATGAACTGTCTGCTGCTGAGCATATTATGAAGAATATACAAAAGTGGTTTACTGATGCCCAGTCTGGCCAGCCTGTAGAAAAGCCCTTCTAACCATACGGTGTCGAAGGCCCTTTCCAAGTCAACCAGACAGGCCCCAGTACACTGGTTTTTGCTTTTATTCCATTGGATATCTGACACCAGCCTAGACGCGGCATGTATGACATCATGCCCCGCCTTGAAGCCGAATTGATTGTCCGGAACTATATTTTTGTCCTCAACCCACTTAATCAGGACTCTATTGATCACATTCTCGAACACCTTACTGATATTCGGAAGGAGACTTATCGACCGGAGATTCGCCGGATTGGATGCATCTTTCCCCCTTTTAGGGATGGGATAAACCACCGCAGTTTTCCAATGCTCTGGATAATGTACATTATTCAATGCATTGTTAAACAGGGTGGTGTAAATGTCTACCGCTTCTAGAGGGAGATGTCGAAGCACAATGTTCTGTATTCCATCGATTCCCACTGATTTTGTACTTCTTATTGTGTCGAAGATCTCATGGAGTTCTTCCTTTGAGATGAACGGGGTAGGCCCCTTCATTGGCGATGACATTATTTGCCATATTCTCGTCACATTAGATCCTCCAGCAGCGCGTAGATTTGATCCACCCACTTAGCCTGTTCCTGTACTTGACGTTGAAACTGAGCCATCTGCCCTTGAATAGAGAGCAAGATAGCCAACATGTCAGGTGCAGCTTCCGGTGCTCTAGGCGTTGGGGCCGAGGAAGCAACCGTGGCTTTTTGTACCATTCTACCCCTACCTGCAGCCATTTGGGCGAAGGTAATTCGGGGCGTGACGGCTGGAGTTTGAAGCTGATGGACGCTTAACCTCCGCTTTCTACTGACTTTATATCTTGGAACTTAGGACAACCCCGATAGTTAGCGGTGTGTCCCGAGCTCTTGCATAAAGCACATGAGAGTTGGCTTTTGTCTGATTCTTTCTCCTGACCCAAAACACATTCCTGAGACATTGGCAGTTCTGCTTAACCCCTACAAATATGAGATCGTCGCACTCTTTCTCTTGAAGCAGTTTTAAGAGCTCCTCGGGATCAGCAGACGGTTCCAGTCCATTCAATGGAACTGTTTTAAATTTATCACCTTTCGGTGTGTACGTGAAATACTCCGTCGTAGTTTCCTTCAACAGATTTTGAATTTTTTTGTAGCCCTCCACTGATTTACAGTGGATGACATGCCTGTCTAAACCTAGTAGTTTAATTCTAAAGTGCTTACCTATGGCCGACTTACACAAGTCCTTGGAGTCCTGGACTTCCATTTTGTAGGTGTTGATTGGAGGCACCTTTTCTTTTTTCGGTTTCTGCTGTTGCTGTTGTTGTTTCTGCTGCTGTTGCTGTTTTTGCTGCTGCGGTTGTTGCTTTAGCTGCTGTGTTTTCTGGTGCTTTTGTACTTGTTGTGTTTGTGTTTGCTGCTGTTTCTGCGCACTTATTTCCTGCAGTTGCTGTTGTTGTTGGGAGCACCTTTTTTTGTAGTTGCTGGATGTTGCTATTCATGGCATTCAGTTCTTCGTCTTCGTCTTCCGACTCAGAAGTTGCCAACGATGCAAAGCTGTTATTACTCGCTTTGTCATGAGTCACTCTATCAGAGACGTATGAGGATTCGTCTTCCGACTCGTGACGTCCTTGTTTCTGCGCTGCTATTACTGCCGCAGACGATGACGCCCCCCTCCCCACCACAATTCCCTACTTTGCAGCATTTCGTTTGAGGGGCATAAAGAGTGGCGTTTTGCTAAGTTCGACGATACACTTTTTTTCCTCCGTTTAATTGATTTTTCACTCGTTGCTGTGCCGTCCACTAATCCCACAATGAGGATAACGGGACGGTCTTTGTCACTCATCACTGTTTATTTCCACGTCACTAATTTTATTATTTATTTTCAATTAAAATAACAATATCAATTAAATAAATGGCGTACACGGGCAGGGAAAGAACCCGCACAACTTGAAATATTACAATTTCGCGTCTGCGCACTGTTGCACTACACCAGCCGTGCTTTTTAAAAGTTGTGTGTTAATTAATAATAATTTACAGAATTCGCTGAAGAAAAGCCGAAACAGGTCTGTATACTACCGTGGTCTGTGAACGACTAACTAGCTAAGGAGGTCATACATATTCATGAACAAGGAGGATTTGAAATTAGGCATTTCATCAGTAACTCCTTTACTGTGCTTAAATCGTTAGGAGAAAAGGCCGCTTACTGCGACAAAAACTTCAACCAACGTTTTGGGGATTTTGAGGTTGAGAAGATTTTGGGAATGTGGTGGTCTCCTACAGTAGACAAGTTTTCATTTTTAAACAATGCCAAGAAGGCTTCCTTCTCTGGGAGAGAGCTGGGCATGTGCAGAGTAGGTGGGGGATTGTCTCCTCCTCTTCCTCGTCCATGCAGCTTCTACAGAAATCATTAGGAAAAGCGCCAAGCCTTCTTGCGTGCTTGCCTATGAGGCAGTGTCCAGTAATGACACCTATTATGGCGCTGAGACGTTTCCTATCTAAAAGGATCAGGCACTTAGGGCGACTCAGATCCAGCCTTGGCCAGATCTGTTTGGTCGCTAGACATGTTTGTCCAGCATTCCACCTAAGGTCTGTTCTTTT
This sequence comes from Volucella bombylans, assembly GCA_949129095.1. NCBI lineage: Eukaryota > Metazoa > Arthropoda > Insecta > Diptera > Syrphidae > Volucella > Volucella bombylans. Next base: position 62,196,106 of record OX422143.1, on the reverse strand, counting down.
ATTGGCATCTAGCTTTAGTGTTAGTTTGCACGTAGCGATTGGTATACCTATACTACCTTTGTCCGGTAGGATAGGTAGAGTGGTTCCAATTTTGGCGAGTTCATCGGCTCTGCAGTTCCCTGGAATGTCTCTGTGGCCCGGCACCCAACAAAGGTGAATGTTGAACTGCTCTGCCATCTCCATGAGAGATGATCGGCATTCAAGGGCGGTTTTAGAATATAATGAGATCGAGTCCAGGGACTTGATGGCGGCCTGACTATCCGAAAATATGCGGATATCCTTTGCAGATATCACGTTTTTCTTCAGCCAGGACAGAGCTTCTTTAATCGCCAAAATTTCCGCCTGGAACACGCTACAGTGATTTGGAAGACGGAAAGAGAGGCTTAGATTTAGCTTATTTAAGAAAACACCGCCACCAACTCCGCTATCGGTTTTAGATCCATCTGTGTAGAGATGGATTGACTTGTCCTCCATGAAAGCATCCTCCTCCCAGAATGATCTAGAGGGGAAGCTTACATTCAAGTTTTTGTCAAACCAAAGTTCAGGTATGGTGTAATCGATGTTCTCTGGAGGATTCCTAATGTATTAAGAATATTGGCGTGGCCAAATGAATTATTTGTCCACTGTTTAGTGGCTTTAAGGCGAATAGCTACTTGCTTGCTAAAAATGTCGAGGGGTGTCAAGTGAAGCAGAATATCTAATGCCGCAGAGGGGGTAGACCGCAAGGCTCCGCTTGTGCATAGACATGCTGTTCTTTGGACTCTGCTTAGTTTAATGCGGTTGACTGCATTTTCCAAGGCCGTCCACCAAACAACCACCCCGTAAGTAAGTATCGGTCTTATGACCGAGATGTATAGCCAGTGGATTATGCGAGGTTGAAGGTCCCATTTGTTCCCAATGGCTTTTTTGCAAGAGAATAAAGCTATTGTAGCTTTATTGACTCTTTCTTGAATGTTAGGTTTCCAGTTTAGTTTCCTATCAAAAATGAGACCCAGATATTTTGCTGTATCGGAGAAAACTAAACTGGTACCGTTTATTGAAGGAGGGTTTATGATTGGAATTTTATATTTCCTAGAAAAGAGGACAAGATTAGTTTTATGGGGGTTTATTCCCAATCCACAGCGATCTGCCCAGTGGGTTAATCTGTTGAGATTTACTTGGAGGAGTTCTTTATTGGTATTTAGATGTTTTCCTGACGGAGCTATGGCAACGTCATCCACATAGGCAATCACTCCAGGCATATCAGTAGTTCGTTAACTACTAAGTTCCAGAGAAGGGGAGAGAGGACACCGCCTTGCGGCGTACCTCTACTGACATATCTTTTAGCAGCCGTCTCACCCAGTTTGGAGTTGATTATCCTGCTTTTTAGCATTAGACTGATCAGCTCCCCGAGTGAGCCGTCTACCTGCAGAGTTGACAGCGCAGTCGTGATTGCGGATGTGTTGACGTTGTTAAAGGCGCCTTCTATGTCTAGGGAAGCAACCATTGTGTACTCCTTATATTGTAGGGATCGTTCGATGTGGCTAGTCAGAGAGTGCAAAGCCGTTTCCACCCACTTTCCTTTACAGTAGGCATGTTGAGCCGTAGACAGAAGTCTTGGATCAACTTTAGCTCGAATATGGATATCAATCAGTCGTTCTAAATTTTTAGAAGGAATGATGATAGACTTATAGGTCTGAGGTCCTTTGGGACTACATGATGCCTCAGAGGTTTCTGTAATTTTGTCGCAGAATGACCTCCAGGATTGTCGCTTTGCCTTTCTCAGTTCTTTTTTGTATAATTTGATGGATTCTCTATATGAGTCCCAGTCGGTCACTTTTCTTGTGCTTTTTGCTGCGTTGAAAAGTTTTCTGCAGGCGTTTCTGAGCAGTCCCAGTGCCGATGTCCACCATTGTGGCTTTTTCTTCCCTCTTGGTTGAATAAGAGGGCAGGAAGCGGCCATAGCCTTATTGAGAGCCAGAGTAAGTTCCCTGACTTTCATGTCAAGCTCATTGGTGTCACGCGGGGGACTTAATAGTTCAGAGGATAACGTTTTTGACAGTTTTCCTCTGTATTTTGACCAATCAGTTTTTCGGTAGTTCCGGAAAGCTGGTTGGCTGGGGGGAGCATCACTCAGACTGAATTGGATGTATCTATGGTCTGAAAAGGAGTGTTTAGACGATACCATCCAGTTTGTTATCCTTTGGGTGATGCTGTCAGAGACAAGAGTAATATCTAACACTTCTTGTCGGTTTCTTGTTATAAAAGTGGGCTCATTGCCAATATTGCAAATTAAGAGGTTAGTACTTAAAATATAGTCTAAAGTGACTCACCTCTATCATTGATGTCGGTACTGCCCCATACCGTATGATGTGCGTTAGCGTCGCATCCGATTATGAGGCCAGTTTTTTGCCTTCCCGCTTCCAGTACCACCCTTTCTAGGTTATCACCAGGGAGAGGGCCCACTTGGTCGTGGCCAAGGTAAGCCGATGCCAGCTAGTACTAGCCTTTGGCAGTCTCTAGTCTGGCAACGGTTAAGTCGGGGTCACTGAGGTTGGGAAGTAGAAATACATTAAGGCTACGTTTCACTAATATACAAGTTCTAATCTTACCTTTGTCTCTTGTATAGAGCGGTGCGTATGTGGGTGTCCTAAGTCCACGAACCACGCCTTCTGCAATCCATGGTTCCTGGATTAGGATTATGTCTTCTGCGTTTTTAGAAAGACGCAGAATGAGTGCGGCCGGAGCCTTTTTTGAGTAGTGGAGATTAATCTGGAGAAACCGTATCATTGCTACAGTCTTCCAGATTCGCCGCCACCACGGTGTTATTGAGGTCCTCCGATTCTGAAGATGTGCCCAAGAGCTCATCTTCTATCTCTAATCGTGTAGGACCTCTAATTGCTTCGTCATCGGTTTCCATTTCCGACAATGTGTCAGAAGAGGAGACTGACGGCTTGATAGTCACCTCGGACAGATTGGAGTCGTCGCTATCCAATTCTGGAAAGGATATCGACGCTCCAAGATCCGAGGTTGTGATGTCAGGTATAAAAGGAGGAGGAGGTTGCTTATCAGCATCCAGCTCATCCTTTTTGCACACCCTTAAATGAATGGACTCGAATCCGAACCGAATCATGCCTTTCGTCTGCGTCAGAGGATTCCTTATTGATCACAATTAACGCGCATCTATAAGAACCCCTTAGTTCCTCCAGTTTCGCGACTTTCCAGTCATGAGTCGGAAGAGTCGGGTTACTGAGCCGGATGATTTCCAGAATATTTTCTGGAGAGGAGGGTTCGGCTGGAATCCAGGTACGAGTTCGAGGTCTACTAGGAATTTCTTCCTTAGACACGACCTCGAGTTTTGCACCTGGCCAAATCTCTCGTAAACCATCGATGGCCTTGGTGAAGAGATCGAGAGATCTCTGTTTGGAACAAGCAATGAGCTTGACGTGACCTTGGTGCCAGCCTGCGTCGCTTGTGATAGGAGGTGGTCCGGGGTTTTCCCGCATGATGGCCAAAAAGTTGCTTGACAGCTTCAGCTTGACCAGTTGCCACCGTTGCGGTATGATGGAACCGTCGGTATCGCTCCGGTCGATCACCGCGATCACCTATGCGTCCTTTAGGACTTCGTTGTAAGACCTCAGAGATGTGCTGTTGGATGGCCCAGGGGTTTTAGAACTATGTGTTTTGGGCCTCTTGGAAACCGGTACGGTTTCCTCCAACGATCTCTGCCGCTTAGAGGAGTCTTTTGACGTTTTGGGAGCAGTGGAAGTAGTGAGTAATTCGTCTTTTAGGATGTTTTTAGCCCACTCAACCTTGCTCTTTATTTTCGCACTTCTCTCAACCTCCGGAATGGATCCGAAGGTTTTGATGATGCGTGAAGCATTTCGGCGTCTTATATAGAGCGCCTTAGATGGAGCTTGCCGATGCGGCTGAGCTGCAGATTCCTCCTTGGAGTGAGGAGTTTTGGTAGCAGCAACAAGTCCGTGGCCTGCCACAAACTTGCTGCTGCTAGGGGTGGAGGAAGTGATAGGACCATGGCTTGCCACAGTCTTAACACTTCCTGAATTCTTATTTTTTGGCTCGTTCCGTTTGCCTTTAGAGGATGGCGCACCATGGCCTGCCACAGTTTTGCCTCCTCTCGGCAATGTAGGAGCCTTTCCGGTAGTCGGTGTAGTCACCGTTCCACCGCCCGGTATGAAGGAGTACCGGCCTCGGTTTTTGTTTTTTTGGTTTTTTCCATGAACGGTCCCACGAGTAGCGGAGAAAGGGGTGTCCATCTGTACAGAGATCCGCTGTATACAGATAAGGCTAGCTAATCCGGAGGTCGCCAGGTATCCGGATACTCCGTTCGCGACTGAGCTATTTTTGGAGATACTGGGCCCTCAGCCAGGTTGATCTTCAGCACGGGTCGTATGACATCTTGATCCAGCCCATTGGTAGGAGGGAGTGCTTTGGGAGTTGGGAAGGGGGGGAGCATCCTTTGGTTTCAGGATTCATCTGGAGAATTTCTTCTCGAGATTCATTGACCCTACTCAGCCTCTACAACTCGACAAGTTCGATGCTCGCGGTAGAAGCATTTGACAGTAAGAGACCAATAATTTTACCGAGAATGCACTATATAACCGCATTGATAGTCCAGAGTGTACATGAACGCTACATCACTCGAATTTTGAGACTGTTGTGAACGAACTTCGTCAGTCTTACTATATCGCACATCTGCGAACAGTTTTAAGAGGGGTTCAACGCAAATGCCAAGAATGCGAGAATAGAAGAGCAGCTCCAGTATCACCACTTATGGCAGACTTACCTCCAGCACGGCTGAAAGCCTTTACTCGACCATTCTCGTTCGTAGGAGTGGACTATTTTGGGTCCATGTTGGTAACAGTAGGAAGACATAATGAAAAACGATGGGGAGTACTATTCACCTGCCTAACCGTAAGAGCTGTACACATAGAAATTGCACATAGTCTCTCCAGTGACTCGTGTGTACTAGCAATTCAACGTTTTCTTGCAAGATGAGGAAAACCAATCGAGATTTGGTCAGATAATGGTACCAATTTTAAAGGCGCAGATCAAGAGCTTCAAAATGCATTTAAATTGTTACGAGAAGATGTTGTTATTAACAAGTTTGCTCTGCAGAACACCAGATGGAATTTTATTCCTCCAACATCACCACACATGGGTGGTAGCTGGGAGAGACTGGGTCGTTCGATAAAACAAACATTAGCACACATGTTGAGCAGTAGGAATCCAAAGGATGAATTGCTGTTAACAATGGTAGCGGAGGTTGAGTGCATCGTCAATTCGCGACCTTTGACTTACATGAAGAGTTAACTCCCAAGCATTTTTTGATGGGTTCTTCGAGTGGAATAAGGCTAACAGGAGAACTTAACCATGATGGGTCCGTTCTTCGAAAAAATTGGATGACTTTCGAAAAATATGCTGAAATTTTCTGGAAGCGCTGGATCCGGGAATATCTTCCTTCTCTCACTAGAAGAGCAAAATGGTTTCAAACGGCAAAACCCTTATCGGAGGGCGACATCGTTGTCGTTGTGGATGCAAACTTGCCTAGAAGCACATGGCCCAAAGGAAGAGTGATACAAGTTCACCCTAGCAGGGATGGGCAAACGAGATCAGCGGTAGTACAAACGATGACCGGCATTTATACTCGCCCAACAGCGAAACTAGCAGTTTTAGACGTTTATAGGTTTGGCGCTAATGGTAATCCGGCGATATCCAGCTTACCAGGGGACAGTGTTGCCAAACCTGGCAGCACTTCTTTGTCAAGCTAGCTCAAGGCTAAGAGCTCTTAAGACGTCAAATGGCTTGAGCGGGAATGAAGAAAAGTACCAAAGTTGCCGCCAAAGGAAGAAAGCCGAGAAAGAAAACTGAAAATTTTAGTTTCACTAAAAGCACATACATTTTTTCTTTAAATAAATTTGTAACTAAAGTTTCAAAAGTATTCCTTTTATTTGACGGCAACAGCTTCTACGAGCTCTTATACAAAGCCAGAGCCTTAGGTATGACGTACAAGTTGCGCCGCACAAACATAAAATAGAAGGAAGTGCATCTTTGGATTATACTGTCGGAAGGTATGCAACTGTTCAATGTTAAGCATTTGCCTCTTATTGCTGATCTGATGTCGGTCGTGACGTTGCCCTGTTTTTGCACCGATTATTAATTTGTGGATTCGTGTTTGTATTTGCTGCAGTGATTGAATCTGAGGAGCATTTCCCCACGCTATCGTGCAAAAGTTCCTGAGATGGAATAGTGCGTAAGTTGACTGCCATAGTTTTGTCTCAAGTGCTCTTATCTGGTAGCTCCATTTAAAATTTAAGTCCACGATAACCCCTAAATATTTATACGTTGACACATTTTGAATAAAAGTTTCACATTCGTCATCGCTTTGTAGTTGCATATGGTTCCCTGCATTATGAGGGCACTTTGTATTATGCATTTTTATTATTATTGTTGCTTTTTGGATATGTGGTGGGCGTATGTGCATTATTTTTGTCTTCTTTGCTTTGACGACGAGACTATGATTATGACACCAAGCTGTAACTGCATTGAATTCCTCTTGATTGACAACTATCGCCATATCATCTGCATAAGCATATTCCTTACATCATTCACATATACTATGAAGATATATTCACATAGCTCGAGTTTTGATCCTTGCGGCACTCGATACAGTGTATTCTTCGGATCGCTATAATGTTCTTTAACTTTAACTTTAAAGTTACGGTTTTTTTAAGTAATTTTCAAATCACCTCAGGATGGTTCCTCTCACGCCGATTTTGTCCAGATGCCGTAATATACTCCTGTGACTCAGGGTATCGAACGCCTTTTTAAAGTCGATGAATAGCACAACTGTATTATGGTTTCTGTTTAGGCTGCTGTTTATTTGTTTGGTGAACTCTCCCAATAGTTGAGTAATACTTCTGTCTTTCCTAAGCCCATACTGTTTTTTTTCTAAAATATTGTATCTTTCTAGATATCGGTAAAGCCTGTCTGAAAGTACCCCATCAAGCACTTTACCTACTACTGACAGATTAGAAATTGGTCTATAACATAGTTCAATGGCATTTGTTTTACCACTTTTGTATATTGGCCGCACTATAGAGACTTTGGGCAGTTCAGGGATTTGGAATTGTGTAAACCAATTTACAGATTGTTGGTGATAGAAATTTAGTGTATTGTTGGAGGTCTTTTGGTCGTATACCATTTATACCTGGTGATTCTTTGATATTTTGCACTTCTCTCATGGTCACTTCTATGAAAGTTTGCTGTTTACGAAAAAATAAAAATAAAAATAATGAGGCGGCGTGATCGGCAATTAAGTGGGACTTACGGAAGATTCGACTAAGAAGCTTACACAGGAATTGACCAGGAAATCAATACAGGAATCGACCAGGGAGCTTACGCAGTAATCGACCAGGAAACTTTCGCAGTGAGTACCTCAAATTTTTATTGCATGCGTATAACATTACCGAGTTAAGAAAATCAAAATGGAAGTGCTTAGAAAAAAGCGAGGAACAATCAAATGTACAGCTTGGAGAAGAGCGCAGAAATAAGATTGGATAAGGTAGAAGAAATTATGAAGTCGTTTGAGCACATACAAATGGAAATAGAAATACTGCTGCCAGATCGGAAATAAATTCAAAACAAAATAATATAGTGGCGTTGCTGAATCTACAGCAATACAAAACGAAACTGCCAGTATTCGTGGCATGGGTGAGCATGAAGAGACACTGAGGCAGTCAAGCATCTATAGCTAGTGCTTTAGATTTAAACGCATTTTATTTTCTTAACACTAACTCTTACTTTCTAACAAAAAATGCTTAAATGCTAGCTTACAATTACTTAACAATCTTATGCTAACTTACTGGCCCCACACAGGCACTCTAAGCTACTCTGAATACTTATATCTATGTCTTTCGATTTCATTTACATTTTATTTAGCAATGTTTATTTTGTATACTTAGTCCTGAGAAAAAATTGTTAACAAAAAACTAGGCCTATGGATGTAATTTTATATTTTTTATAAAAACTTAATATCTAACTTAAAATAAACCTTAGCCTAACTAATCCTACATACACAATACACACATACACACACATAGATATTACACACAATTATATACATATATTAGTATATACCTTTGTATATACCAATTAAATGCTAACCTAAACCTATGCCAGCTGGCCATCGCTATTTACAGCTGGTCCGTAATTGACGGAAACGACGACGAAACATCTTCCCCATCATTCAACCATCAGAAATGCTGGTGCTGCCGAACGTCATCCCTCTTATCGCGATTCCCCACAGCCCTACTGAACCTGAGACGATCCACACTGCCGTGTGCGACGTCTTTGCTGTAGTTGAGTCGCCAGTCCCCGGCTGTCCGAGCGACATGGATGATTAACGGGAACGCTGATCTATCCTGGATCAACCCTATCTGGTCAAGGTAGAGGAATGCTTCCGGTGGAACGAAGACCGCACACTCTCGTGGTAAAGGTAATTGGGGTAGTAAGACTCAGATATCAGATTATTCGTCGAGGTCATTGCTCTTGCAATAGTATAGGGAAGTGAACCTATCAAGTCGGTTGTGTAAATGTTAAATAGAATCGGCGAATTGACCGCGCCTTGCTGAAGACCATTTTTAATTTGAAATAGTCCAACAGAAGTCACATCACCATTTTTCACGATGTTAGTTAGCATATTATAAAGAATGTACAGGAGAGGTTTACTAATCCCCAGCCTAGCCAGCCTATAGACAACACGGTGTCGAAGGCCTTCTCCAAGTCAACAAGGCAGGCACCAGTACATTGTTTTTTGCTTTTATTCCATTGGATATCGGACACCAGTTTAGCCGCGGCATGTGAGATATCATGTCCCGCCTTAAAACCGAATTGATTATCCGGAACTATATGTTTGTCCTCAACCCACCTAGACAGAGCTCTATTGATTACTTTTTCAAAAACCTTACTGATATTCGGAAGGAGACTTATCGACCGGAGATTCGCCGGATTGGATATATCCTTTCCCTTTTTGGGGATAGGTTGAACCACCGCTGTTTTCCAATGCGCTGGAAAATGTGCATTATTAAACAGGGTGGTGTAAATGTCCACCGCTTCTAGAGGAAGATGTCGATCCCCACTGATTTCTTACCTCTGATTGTGTCGAAGATCTCATGGAGTTCTTCCTTCGAAATGACATATTGCCATATTTTCGTCGCTAAACCTGGTTAAACCAGAGCGCCAATTCTCAACTTTATTTCGAATGTAGAAGTTGTGCACCAAGACGCGATTGTCCAGGTCGTAATTAGGGCCAATGGTATCACTGGCCTTGTATCTTCCTGGAAAGTCGCCCCTATGGCCTCAACTTTCTCCTGTGGATACTCGATCACAAAGAAGTCTACATCATCAGCGGCCTCATTTGGATCGATACCTGCTATTGTCAGTAACCGTTCGTTGTCTGTTGTCCGGGCTATTTTAAGACACTGAAGGTCGTTTTGATTTTTTCTACGAAATAGTTTATTTATTTGCGGAAACATATTCAGGTTGCTGGTGTTTACAGCCCGAACCTTGTTGTTCCAATGCAAACTTACAGAGATTCTGTAATTTTCTTTTATTAACGTTTGAATGTTTTTAATTGACGACTTCAGTGTCCTAATCTCCGGGTCTTTTCTGTCAGTTAACTGTCTGTACAAGTTTTTGAGTCTGGTCAGAAGTCTCAGAAGTCCCGGCAGCAGCGCATAGATCTGATCCACCCGCTTGGCTTGTTCTTGTACCTGCTGTTGCAACTGAGCCATCTGCCCTTGGATTGCAAGCAAGATGGCCAGAATGTTAGGTGCAGCTTCCGTTGTTCTCGGCATTGGCGCCTGAGAAGCAACAGTTGCTTGCTGTACCGTAGCTCCCCTACCTGACGCCGTTTGCGCGTAGGAAATTTGAGACGTGACGGCTGGTGTTTGAAACCTAAAAGGTGAACGTCCACCTTCTGCTGCCGAGCCAGGTTTGCTTTCTTAATGTCAGCGAACTTAGGACAACCTTGCTAGTTTGCGGTGTGTCCCACGTTTCCACATAACACGCACGAGAGCTGCGACCTATCGGATGCTCCGTCCCTACCCAGAGCACACTCCTCGGAACTGTGGTTCTTAGCGCACTTCACGCATCGAGGCTGCATTTGGCAGTTCGTCGCGGCATGCCCGAACCTCTGGCAGCGAACGCATTTTATAACGCCTTCGCTCCTTTCTAGTTTTTCCCGGTGAACCACCTAGTAGTCTAGGACATTGATATTCCTTAGACGGCTTTCGGGACTGAGCTGCAGCAGTAAGAACGGCGGACTCCGTTTCTCCCGCCTAGCTCTAGCTGTGGTAAATGGGTTTACCCTCACAAACTTGAGTCCTTCGCGATCGTTCTCCAATCTCATAATTTTAAAATTATTACCAATGGCCAACCTACAAAGGTCCTTGGTTGCATTTACCTCTAATTTATGGGTGTTGATAGGAGGCACCTTCTCCTTCTTCTTCTTCTTCTTCTGCTGCTGCTGTTGTTGTTGTTGTTGCTGCTGCTGTTTTTTCAGCTGCAGTGGTTTCAGCTGTTGTTGTTTTTGCAGCTGTTGCTGCTTTTGCCGCTGCAGTTGTTTTTTCTGCTGCTGCTGATTTTGTTGTTGCTGCAGTTGTTGTTTCTGCTCTTGTTGGAAGCTCCCTATTTGTGATTGCTCCTTCTGCCTGCGCTCAGTTTGCTTAATAGCAAGCACTTTTTCTTCCAGCTTTAGTATGCGGCTGGTAATATTATTTATCTCTTCATCTTCGTCTTCCGACTTAGATGCCGCTGAAGAGGCAAAGTTGTTGTTGCCCCCCTCATAACGGACCTCATCAGCCGTTAAAACGGCATTTATTCTTTTTTTTGTGAGATTTTGAGGGGTTTTCAAACTCCTCCTCCTTTTAATGGCTTTCGCTCCGGCACCGGCAACACTATTTTTGTCTTTTTCCACTCCCGTTATGGGAAGAGCGGAACGCTCTCCACCATCCATCACGTGATTTGCTTAATTGGTTTTTGTATTTGTTTGATAACCACAAGAATCAAGAAAAACAAAAACAAAAAAAATAGGCTAAAACTTAGACCGGGCTCGAATCCGCCTCACACAATTTGACGATCGACGCCGCTACCCGCTTGACTACCGACTGAATTAGCAAAACTGCAACCAATTATGTTTATTACGAAATCACTATATTTTTCACTCTAGTACAAGTCGAAACACACGTATATTCCTCACGGAGGTCTATGAACGACTGAAACAAAAAGGTAAGTTGAGTTGCGATGTACGGGATAGTGGCAAGAACCAACCCAATCCGACGAGCTAGAGCCGAGCAGCCACGAGCGTGGATGCCTCCGTGGCCAACTGACTCCTTACAATCACTAAAGCTTTAGATATGGTGGATCACTCAATATTATTAGATAAGCTGTTCCATATCGGTATTAGAGGATATATTTATATATGATTGGTTTGTTTCATATTTAAAAAACCGCCAGCAAATTGTAAAAATCAAGAAAATTTCCAGCTCTCCGAAAAATATCGAGACTGGTGTTCCACAAGGTACGGTCTTAGGTCCTATTCTGTTCTTAATATATGTAAATTTTCTGTTTATTCAACCATTTAAAGGTAAAGTTACTACATTTGCTGATGATACTCATACTCAAGTAAAAGTTTGCTAAATAATTGCTCGGATGTAAACCATGACCTCGATTTACTGAGAAAATGGTTTTCAATACACAAGCTCAAAATCAGCGAGAAAACGAAATTTATGATATTCAGTATTAACAGTAAAATTTGTGATGATTTGCCGTTATTTTACCACTCTCCGAGTTGCAGAACCTTTCCCCTATTTAATTGCGACGATAATACTTTTTCCTTTAACAATTTAACGCCTTGTTGCAGTAATTGTTTAAGGTTGAGTGCGTCGACAATTTCAAATACCTAAGTATTATCTTAGATAACAAGCTTAGTTGGTGCAATCATGCACATTATCTCAAACAATATTTTAATAAAGTTGTAAGACAACTGTATCACCTTCGCCTTCATTGCCCACAATCAACCTTAAGCCTTGTATATAACGGTCTATTAAATGGTATTTCGCCGTAGGGTGAAGCTTTTTTCCATAAAACTGAACCTTCATTAATAAAACAAAAACACGGAATTCGAATCTTTGTTCAGAAACCTTGAAGCTCTTCCTTTAAGGCATCTCTACTGCTATAAAGTACTAAAAATATTTTCTCACAATGCGGGTTATTACGCAGTTAGAAATATCGACAACTATGGTTTGCGAGGAAAGACTAGAAATTTTGTAACCGTTTAGGAACAGTTCGGAACAATCGTTCATTTTGGGTGATTTTATTTTGCCACCGCACCCTGTCTGTTTAACCTACTTCCAGATAATATGAGATGTGAAAGAGTGAAAAGTGTATTTCCTAATGGTATTAAAACATTGATACTGTCCTTTGACTACTCAGCTATAAATAGTTTGTTTATTAATGAATTTTGTTCTTTGAATGTCTAATTATTTCGTTATATTTTTTGGTCTTGAAAATACTGTATCTAATACCTTTTGCTTTCATTTTGATTCTCGCCATCAACATCAATATTAGATTTTTGTATGTAGACTGATACATTCAACTCTTGTCACTTGGACAATAGATTGTACCTACTATTTCATATTTTTATTTTTATTTTTAAACAATGAATTAAAGATTTGTTAATGAAAATGCGAAATAAAGCATTTATAAAAAAAAAAAAAAAAAAAAGAGCTTAAATTTTGGGTTCGCCGATAATATCAACGTTTTCCTCATCTCTATCCACGCCATAATGCAATTCATCGCCTCGTTGATACGCCCAAGACATGCGATGCGAAGTGAAATAAATTCCCAGCCTTCCTTCAGCATCTACTGAAATCACTCCAGCCGTCTGATTCAGAGTACTTGTCATATCTTCCAATGCACTTTCTGTAGCTTCTTGAGCCGACAATCCCTCAAATTCAATCAAACTCAGGATTCTCGATGCTAAATTATATTTTATAATGGTTTCGCCATGACCCGTTGCCGAAACAGCACCCCTACTATTATCTGCATACGTTCCAGCACCCAGAATCGGTGAATCACCAATACGACCTGGAAGCTTCCCAGTCAATCCACCGGTTGATGTAGCTGCAGCTACATTTCCATCAGCATCAATGGCAACCGCACCTACCGTACCAGACTCACCAAATTGCTCGCCCGTTCCTCCGTTTGCTGTGCTGTTCTTATATTTTTCCAGAGCTAACTTTGCTGCTTCTGTTGCCAGGGATCCATCTGGAAGAATCTCAAATTCTTCGTCTTTAGCAAATTTCATAACACCATCACCGGCTAGGTATATGTGTTGGGAGTTCTCCATTACACGACGAGCAAGTGTTATTGGATGGAGGATATTTTTCACAATAGAAACACACCCACCGTCGAGATCAGCTCCGTTCATAATGGAAGCATCTGCTTCTACTTCACCGTCCCAAGTCAGGACTGCACCGTATCCCGCATTGAAATGCTCATCAGCTTCCATTGAACGGACAGCCTGTTCAACAGCGTCCAATACGTTGCCACCATTTGCTTTGAGAGCTTCGTATCCCGTACGGGCTGCGAGTTTCACTCCTCGGAATTTGATTGGGATTCCTTCATCAGAAATGCTACCTGCTCCTCCATGGACGAGAACCACTGGTAAAAGGTCTTCCTTCTAAAGGAAAAGAAAAGGAAGAATATGCACTTATTTCTCGTTCATACGACTATAGTGTTATACTTACTGATAGCACATGCTGAAAGGAGTTTGATGCGACGAGGAAAAGGAGGACTATCTGCAAAAGAAAGAGATGAAATCAATTACAAAAATATATATATCAAGCATGCATTCGTACCGAGTTAGTTTTAGAAAGCTGCTTAAAGGTTATAGAGTTATGCTCAGTTGCACATAGCTGGGTCAATTTGTTATTACTTCTTGGCTGGGATTCAGGAATACTTTTGTATGAGCGATTATTATGGGCCGAAGTGAATTTTGCGAACTCAACTCGCCCTCGTGTAACACAGGATAGAAGTTTGTCGGAAAATTGAAGTAAAAGTTGCCAGTATCCCATATCCGGAAAAAGTCAATGATAGCGGATATCCACTTAGCGACAGATGCCACCAGTGTTTTACGTAGGTACCTGCCGTGAAGGACGTGAAGACCACCACCAGTACCAGATTCAAGGTCGTGTATAGGGCACGATCTACCCTATGTTCCATGGGATGTCCAAGCTACAATTGATCTAAACTCCCCACGATTATGGGTATAAACCTATTCCCACAAGGGAGCCAACTCCTAAGTCAGACTGGAACAGAAGTTCCAGAGCCCCTGATCTCACGTGGTACCAGAATATAACTTCCGGTAGAGCTTCGTAATCTTGCGGTCACTTCCACTTAGGCCTTTGGGACCATAGAAAATCGTCAACTAAACTAAATTGTCCACGCTAACTGCCTAGTACGTCTTCTCTTAAACAATTGCCTAGCAAAGATACGAGCTCTTTCGTACCGAACGGTGTCAGTGAACATTCCAGTGACATCATAGACCTCACAATCAAAGGTGATGCCCATAGCAAGTCCCTAATATGTGAATAATATACGGAACATGTAGATAATCCTCAAAGTATAATAGCTCCTCATGAGCAGCTCGCCTCTCCGCTAAGACCTCCCTTATGCAAAAATGCATAGAGAGCCATGACCAGGCTGGGTTTAAAACTCCGCATGGTCAGCACATCGCCAAGGAAATTATAAGTAACCCTACCATTTTCCCTAGCATCCCATCTAGGTTGCAATCTAGATTCAACGCAAGCACTGAGAATGGCTTTACGCTCCCTTCCCGATAAGCCATCTACTTCTTCTGGGGAAACCCAAACACGCTCGTTTAAAGGTAGACCTTTCCTAATCTTCAAAGCAAGATCAGATCAAGAGGCGGCACTCCTTGCCTCTGTGGCGACACCCATACTTTCTCACCATTCAACCACGACTGAAAGAGCTCTTTCTCCTAATTCGTAAACTACAGACCTAGACCGGCCTTCGAGGATAAGGAGCAGTTCGTCTGCATAAGCACAACATCCGCAAAACGCGTTCAATCGTCACAGGAACGGGTCCGTCATGAGGTTCCAAATGGACGGACCGCAGATGGATCCCTGAGAGCACCCTCGCTCTACACTCATGGAAACACTCTCATATCTACGGGCCACACAAACTCGCCTACCAGAAAAATATCTTCCCCAAAGCCCAATTTTTGCCAGTTTAAGCTTTCGAAGGCACCTTTAAAGTCAATAAAGATGTCTCGAATCACTGTCGCTTTGCTACTGTGGACTTTGTCTTTCAAGAAAGACCATGCGTCCTCAACGATCTTCCCTTTCGTGAAGCCAAAATGCTCTCCGAAAGCCTTTCCAAAAACTTTTCCAAGTAAAGGAACCAGACTAATGCCCCGATACGGTCTAGTAAAACCTAGCCTTATCAGGAGTTTTCGAGAGAACGACCACTATTGCTTCCCTCCAAACCTGGGGGAAATATTGTAGTTACAGGCAAAGCAGGCATTCGGGCATCTATCTATCTATATGTCTACGGATATCACCATCTCTAAAGTCATTCCACCAGCTCCAGGAGATCTCCTGGCACGAAGAAGTGAAACACCATAGTCGACTTCTTCAGCCCTTAATTCCAGAAGGACTGGCAGCTCTTGAGTCAAAGAGTCCTCGAATCGTTCCTCTCTCTGGAAGAAATGTCCAAGCAATACGCTCAGGCAATCTCTCTGAAGGGGTAACAGCATCATGCTAATTCATAATAACGCAGAACGCAACCACCGAAATCGCTAAACGGTGCAAAATATCATCCCGATTTCTCGACAAGCTAACATAATAATGATATACAGAGTGGCCCTGCAGAAAACAACGAGCACGAAAAGCGCTCGATCGCTTACAGAGATGCTATCAGAAGTAAGAAATTCGGAAGAAAGTAAAACGAGCGAAAGGTGTAAAGCCCCAACAGAATGTAGAAGGAGACCTCATAGTAGATCCACAGTCGGTGCTAAGAATTTGAAAAGATTATTTCTGAAAACTGCTTAACGGTGATCACCAATAACATCCCACCGTCAAACAGAATGAATCATTCAACATTTCCATCCACCCGACTAAAATGAACTCAGGACAGCCATTTCCAGCCATATACTAAAAGACGGATTACCCACTGCTTCCACTGCTCCGAAAACACCAAAAGACTCTTCCAAGCGCCATAGATCGTTGGAGGAAACCGTGCCGGTTCCCAAGAGGCTCAAAACTTACAGCACCGAAAACCTTAGACAATACACCTAAGGGTCTACAAAAAGGATGAGCTGGATGCTGATAAGCAACCTCCACCTGCTTTAACGGAGACACCACCAAACATCACCTCAGATCTTGGAGCTTCGATATCCTTTCCAGAAATGGATAGCGACACCTCCAATCTATCCGAGGTGACAATTAAGCAGTCGGTCTCCTCTTCTGACATTCTGTGGGAAATAGAAACCAATGATGAAGCAAAAAGAGATCCTGTACGATCAGAGGAAGAAGATGAGCTCTTCATTATCCCAATCCAGGAACCGTGGATCGTAGAAGGCGTGGTTTGTGGACACCTGTATACGCCCCGCTCTATACAAGAGACAACGGTAAGATTAGAACTTGTATGGAGTTTTCCAATAAGGACTTGACAACTTTTTTTAAATAAAACCCAAACCATTTGAGATATTTCAATAATTTTATTATCGGCTTGAAGTACAATCAAAACATTTATGAATGGAACTCGACTTCGTTCATATGGCCACCGCGGACACGTTTGCAGCGGTCGATTCGTTGGACCCAATTTTCAACGACTCGACCACACATTTCGAAACGGCCTCTATTTCGCGTTCAATGTTGGCTCTGAGCTCTTCCAACGTCATCGGCGTGTTTACATAAACCAATGACTTAACGTATCCCCACAGAAAATAGTTAAGCGGCGTTAAATCGCACGACAATCGACTGGCCCATTCCTTGAGATAACACGCTCACCATACTTACTCTTCAATAAATCGATTGTAGCGTGTGCTGTGTGGCTTGTGGCATCATCTTGTTGAAACCACATGTCGTCCAAGTCCATATCTTCCAATTCGGGCCAAAAATAATCGGTGATCATGGTGCGATAACGCTGACCATTCACAGTAACGTTATCGTCGAAGAAAAAATATGGCCGCCGGCATGCAAACCGCATCAAACAGTTAATTTTTGTGGATGAAGTGGTGATTCATGAAGCACATGTGGATTTTCACCCGAACAATAACGCATATTTTGCTTATTGACGAACCCATTGAGCCAAAAATGAGCTTCATCACTGCAGATGATTTTGCGATGAAATTCATCATCTTGGCGCATCTTCTCCAGAACCCAATCGGAGAACGTACGTCGCTTCAAATGATCCATCGGCTTCAATTTTTGAGTTGGCTTAATCTGGTATGGGTGTAAACCAAGATCCTTACGCAAAATACGCCATAATGTGGTCTGAACGATGCCCAATTCTTGAGAACGCCGTGGAATTGACTGATTTGGATCGTTTGCTACGGACGCCTGAACGACAGTGATATTTTCGACACTTCGACCAATCCGTTGTTTCATTGACACGGCAACATCACACAACGAATATGTAGACTCAAATTTTTGCACTAAACTTGTTATTGCCTGTCTACTAGGGCGAGAATTACTACCGAAAATTGGAGTTAACGCTCTTAAAGTTGCAGTCACCGACTCCGAATTTCGGTAGAAAATTTTTATAATGAATGAATGAGCTCACTGAATAAATTGACAGTGACAGTTTCATGATTAGTGAAAGAGTGCGTTCACAAATTAAATTCAAAGTTGTCAAGTCCCTATTGGAAAACCCTTTACAATATATTAGTGAAACATGGCCTTAATGCATTTTTACTTCCTAATATCAGCGACCCCTACATAACCATTGCCAGACTAGAGACTGCCAAAGGCTTGTAACGAAATTATTATATCACCCTATCCCTAAACTGAGCGATTATAATAACGGGGTGTGCTCCGTTGTTACGCAATTCATCTCAGGGTCCATTGATCGAGAGAGAGATTAACAAATATCAGAGACCAAGACTATGGCTCCGAAAAAAAAATCTTCAAGGACCCTGCCCAGTACCTTTCACTTACCCTTATGATCTCCGGGTGCAGGCAACCAGTGGAGCCAGTCCGGGCAAGAAGTAGAAGGGGGTTGACCAGTTGGCAGGGGCAGACATGCTTGCTTCAGCTCCGTCTTTCGCTCGCCGGAATTTGGGGGGGGATCTTGCCACCAACATTGACCAACCGTAGTTACATTTGTTTCCATGCCTGGCTCCAGATGGAAATTGAGCTAAAATGGGTTAAAATTGAGACCCGAATTTGTCCTTAGAAAATTGTTTCGGGACTGAGTAACCGAATAACGAATCAGCACCCCAGTATAAATAAACTTCCCATATCCTATGTCGCAAATAAAAGATATGAGAGCTAAGTGTAACGCTCTCATACGGAACTACCCTCCCCTAAGTGCCTAGCATAGGATACCTATGGCACACCTTTGTAGCCACCGGATCCGGAGGTGTATTAGTAACTACCCCTTATAGGTGCAACAATCTGCTCCTCACTTAGTTTTCACCCTATAGTAATATAATTTATACCCACATTTTAAAGAACGTATCCAAACCTGCAAAAAAAAGGAATGATCTTCCGTTAACACTTTCAATTCGCATCCAACAGCTTGTGCACTAAACGAACCTTCTCCTTTTAAATCAAAATTATTGCGGACCATTGGGTAAAAAAAATCATAGAAAATATGTACTAGTATTTCAGAGAGAACAATTTTATTTAATTCAAAAAAAAAGTTTTTAGGGGGTATATAAAGGGTCCGCAATCTAACGTTTTTTTTTTCAACTAGTGCTTATTTTTATCCTTCCGGTTAATAATGGAAAATAATTTCATTCAAATGGTTGCCTCTGCTGGCCATGCAGTAGCCTACACGATCGGTCCAATTTTTAAGCACATTATCGATTGTGTGCAGCTGTATTTCACCAATGCTTCACGAATATTGTCCTTTAAAGCGTCAATTGTCTCTGGCTTGTCCATGTAACACTTATCTTTTACGGCACCCCACAAATAATAGTCCAACGGTGTCAAATCGCAGCTCCGAGGTGGCCAAACGACATCAGCTCTGCGGCTGATAATGGCGATTTTCAAAAACAGGGCGCAAAACATCGAGTGTAGCTTCGGCTGTGTGGCATGTAGCGCCGTCCTGTTGAAACCAAATGTTGCCAATATCCTCCTCTTCAATTTTTGTGAACAAAAATTCGTTCAACATGGCCCGATAACGATCGCCATTGACTGTAACGGCCACTCCTTGCTCATTTTCGAAGAAAAATGGCCCAATTATGCCTCTGGACCAAAATCCGCACCAAACAGTGACTCGTTTTGAGTGTATCGGCTTTTCAATGTATGCGTGCGGGTTTTCTGCGCCCCAAATGCGACAATTTTGCTTGTTTACATACCCGCCAAGATCAAAATGAGCTTCATCTGAAAAGATGATTTTTTTGGCAAAATCGGCATCTTCTCTAAGTCGATCGCAGGCCCACTTAGCGAAGCGAAAACGCATTGGATGGTCCGTTGGCTTCAACTCCTGAACCAATTGCACTTTGTATGGCGTCATACCAAGGTCTTTATGCAAAATTCGTCTCAATGATATCTCCGAAATGTTCAATTGTTGAGAACGACGGTGAATTGATGTTGATGGCGCTTCACGCACACTTTCTGCCACAGCAGCAATATTCTCGGGTGTACGCACTGTTTTTGGCTTTTCACGCTTTGGTTTATCGATGAGGATGCCAGTTTCTTTCACTTTTTTCACAAGATAACGAACATACGGAGCTGACGGTGCTTCTCTTCTTCCAAAATCCGTACGCAATTTTCGCACACATTCTGCAACATTACCATGTCGCAATATTTCCCGGCATTGCTCAAGCGTATACACAACCATCTTCGTTCAGCGGAAGGATAAAACTAATTACGTGTTAAATCAGACATGAGCTAAGTGTTACCATTCACGAAATAGCACTAGGCACCTAGTCGTTTCACACAGGCTCCTAATGGCTGGCAGCGGCATACCTAGACCACGACCATGTGGGCTCTGCTACTGGTAATGACCTAGAAACGATGGTACTGGAAGCTGGAAGGCAAAGAACTGGCCTCATCATCGGGTGCGACCATAACGCTCATCACACTGTATGGGGCAGTACCGATATCAACGATAGAGGTGAGTCACTTTTTGACTATATTTTAAGTACTAATCTCATTGTTTGCAACATTGGCAATGAGCCCACATTTATAACTAGAAACCGACAGGAAGTGCTAGATATCACTCTTGTCTCCGACAACATCACTCAAATACTAACGAACTAGATGGTATAGTCTGAACACTCATTTTCAGACCCCAGATACCTCCAATTCAGCCTGAGTGATGCTCCCCCTAGCCAACCAGCTTTCCGGGACTACCGGAAAACTGATTGGCAAAAATACAGAGGAATACCGCGTGACACCAATGAACGTGACATGAAAGTCAAGGCTCTCAATCAGGCTATGGCCGCTTCCTGCCCTCTTATTCAACCTAGAGCAAGAAAAAGCCACACAAGTGGACATCAGCACTGGGACGGCTTAGAAAATCTTGCAGAAAACTTTTCAACTTACCAAAAAGCACAAGAAAAGTGACTGACTGGGACTTGACAAAAAATCCCTCAAATTATACAAAAAAACAACTGAGGAAGGCAAAGCGACGAAACCTCTGAGACATCGCGGCTACGAAAAATCTTCTCTACAAATCCTATGATGCCTAGCTGTTTGGAAAAAACCAATGACACTTGGACAACCTCAAGTGATGAATCACTCAACTTGCTACTGGCACCCACTTTCCAGGTAGCTCCCAACTCGCGGCCAGTAGCAACCCAAACATGTTTACTGCAACCGGGACCAAAACTCATGGTCTGATTACAAGAGACAAGCTACTTTGGGCGCTGTATAGCCTCAAACCATAAAAGTCTGCTGGTCCGGACTGTGTAGTACCTGCCGAGCTACAGAGGTCCTCAGATATTATTCTGCCTGTGCTAGAAAATATTATGAGGAGCTGTGTAGAACTGATCCACATTCCACTGTCATGAAGACAAGTCAATGTAGTTTTCATTTCCAAAGACGAAAAATGTTCTCATGTTGTCCCAAAGGACCTCAGAACTATAAGTCTATCATCTTTCCTTCTGAAAACTCCAGAACGACTGATATTCTGTTTCACTTGACATCCCTCAACATCTTCAGTCGACAAGTAGCTACGACCGCCACTATTCACCTTAAAGCAACTACACAGTGAAAAAATAATTTATTTGGCCACGACACCATCGATTACATCATACATGAACTTTGGTTTGACAAACACTTTCATGTAAGCTTTCCCTCTAGATCCTTTTGGGAGGAAGATGCTCTTCACAGATGGATCTAAGACTGATAGCGGTTTTGGTGGCGGTATTTTCTCAGATAAGCTAAATCTAAGTCTCTCTGTAGCGTATTCCAGGTGGAGATTTTGGCGATTATAGAAGAAAAACGTGATGTCGGCAAAGGATATCTGCATCTTTTCGGATAGTCAGGCCGCTATAAAATCCAGACTCGGTCTCATTAAATTCTAAAAGCGCCCTTGAATGCCGATCATCTCTTATGGACATGGCAGAGCAGTTCAACCTTCACCTTTGTTGGGTGCCGGTCCACAGTGACATTCTAGGGAACTGAAGAGCCTACCGGAAAAGGGTAGCATAGGTATACCAATCGCTACGTGGAAAATAACACTGAAGCTGGATGCCAATAAAAGAACAGACCTTAGGTGGACTGTTGGACCAACATGTCTAGCGACCAAACAGATCTGGACAAAGAGCGAATGAAACGAAGGAAAAACAAAGTACGAATATATGCTGTCAACAACCACAGGGACATACAACATCAGCGTCTAGAATAAAACGTTATGATAGGCTGCTACAACTTTGAGGCAGTAAGAGACTTTATGTACCTTGGCCCCGCTATCAACCCCGGATATCATGCTAAGAATCACTCTGGCTGCTAATTTGGGCTTTCTAGGGAACGGAGTAGTAAAGTCACTGATCACCCAAGTTCTGCTTTAGGACGCAGAAGGTTGGACATTGCGTATTTTCTTCGGTGCTTTGAGAAGAAAATTCTAAGGGTAATGTTCGGTTCCATTTGCCTCAACAGCGAAAACCGGCAGCAGAGAAAATAAACTGGTGCAACTCGCGCACTAACAATAAAAGCGCTAAATTTACAAGAATAGTTGCAAAATGCCATAAACCAGGAAGAAGAACTTAGCGCTCAAGGTATGTGGAACAACTTTGAGGAAAAACATGAGAGTAGTGCCCAACTTCTTCGCGGTGTTCCAAAAGGCCTGCTCCATATAACATAGAAACGTGGTAGTGAAACGATGAGACGAAAATGTTGATAAGGAAGAAAAGGTAAGCCTTTCAAGAGTTAACTATGTACACCAGCGAAACCGATAAAGTGTATCTTACGTTAGACTGCAAACGAGCTACTACTTTTAAAGAGAAAAACGAGATTGAGATAAGGAAATTTGCAACAGATTGAAAGAGTGCTTTAACACATTACTAAGCGAAGAATTTCCGCGCAGTCATATTCCCTCACGCCCTAAAAGAAAACGGTAGATTTTCCGGAAGCCGAAGTTAGCGAAGCAGCAAAAAGAATGAACCGGGGGCCTGAGCGAACAACAGTAGTAAATTTTTGTTCAAAAGAACTATGAGAGACGATCGGATGCCTAACTTTTGGAGGTAGATCTTTCTTGTTCCACTGTATAAAGGCAACACAAGAATTGCAACAACTACCAATCACTAAAACTTAAGTTGCATATCATGAAACTATGCAAGAAAGTTCTAGGTAGTTGGCATCGCAATTTCTTTAGCAGTTAGTGTGGCTTTAAGATATTTACATACGCGATCCAAAGCTTACTGATAATTATGGTGAAACATCGCAACGCTTTACATGATCGTTTTCATAGGTTTGGATAAAGTATTCAACAAAGCACAAATTCAAAACCATCAGCAAACTCTTGGCCTCCGTTAAGGGGGTTATCCAAAATAAAGGGACCACCCATAAGCGGCGCAGTAGTAATGCAGATACGTAGAAGAAATATGTAGCTTAAAGTAGTCTAGTTCAAGACGTACTTTATCGATTTATACGGAGTAATCATTCATTAAAACATCCAAAACTATTGTTTCAACTTTATCGCCTGCAAGACGCGAAAACAGGGATGCCGCACACCTATAACATACACAAATATAAGTTAAATATCGGAAACTTGAACCTTTTTTTCTGCTTCACGTGAAATGCCCCATAAGCAACATTGCAAGTTAATAGAACAGAAGTTCACACATGTCTCAATGCTCGATACTTGATACCTATGTATGTTCTTCCACCAGCAAGAGCTCAAACGATATCGTTAGCATAAGCAACAATGTATTAACCAAACTGCGACACCGTTTCAGCTGAATTTACAAAAATCACATCCGTTCCCAGGACGGGTAGCTGGCTGATCATCATACCACCATAATTTAGGTATTTACGAGTAGGCTCACAGGTTTAGAGACGGTTTAGTTAGTGATTTAAGTGAATCTCGTCTACATAAAGTATTTTTTAATTATTTAAATTTGAAATGTTTTAATTCGTAACTACGAGTATTATACGAGTAAAACTATCGTTTTAGTTATGGGTAGTACTTAACTAGACGAACGCCTTAGCTACTATAATTACGACTACAGTCGAATAAATTTATAGCATCATAAAGTTTATACTTCGTAAGATCATAAATAACTTGGTCTTGAAAAAATATCTGAAATGAGATATGATATGATATGAACTTTCAGCGCAGTACTATTACGAGTATCTATTATAGATTAATCTACAAACTTTATAGAAATTAGTAAGCCTTCACTTCACTTCTGATAACGCACAATCTGACGGAAGGTCTAAGAATTTTGAAATTTCCCCATGACATGATGGCCAATGTTTGTCGAACGAATATTAAAAAAATCTCGACCTTAATATTCTTAACTACAGCTACTCTCTTACCTGACTCTGGAAACATGTTGGAGAAATACTGGTATAAAGTGTAATACAGGATTTTCTATTAAGAACTACACTTTTTTCTTTTAAATGTGAAAGCACCCTTAGTGTCATTACTATTTTGCTTGTTAATATCTATCATTTAGTCATGGTTCAGTACTGGAACAAGCAACGTTTACAATTTATTAAAATTTATTACCAAAATTCGGAGTAGGTGGTCTCAACTTTAACGCAACGTATTCGGGATTTCCCCGATATTTCATGGTCCCTTGTAAATATCAAAGCACGCGTTCGTGCCAACTCGAGCTTGTGTGCAGACTCATGTTGGTTTCTGATTTTGGGTTGATGAGCCTTCTATAGGTGAGCATTAGTATCTAAGGTAATTGTTTTCGCTTTTTTGTGGCAGTTTTTTTTTTATTGTTTTTAGCTATTTACTTGGAGTTTTTCTAAAGAGCCAATACAACACTTTTTCTTTTTTAAAGTAGCGCGCGCTCAAAGGTACCCTTAAAATGTTTACACACAGGTAGGTAACGATGTACGTTGGTTTTGAATATCTGAGTGTTATAATGACTAGGAAATAGAGAGCCCCGGGAGGGCATTCCACAAGTGAGTTGTTCGGCTTAGGAACGAATCACGATATTTCAGAGTACGTCCAAAGATGGGCTTGAGGATGCACTGATGAGCATTACGGTTCAAAATTTGAAGGAGCGGAATGCTACTAGAAACTTCAGTGGATCACTGATGGTGGAAATAGTTAGCATCACCTATGACTTTTATCTCACGGTTTATAATCCTATCTAGCAGGTGCAAAGATGTTTTAGGCACACCTGATCAGATGTGTGCATTGTACTCCAATATCGTCCAATCTTACATCGTTTGAGGAAACATAGACATTTGGTAGCATATTGACGGCATCGAAAATGTGGTCATTCCAACGAAAGTTGTCATTGACACGCATACCGAGAATGGAAAGTTTTTCGGTTTCGAAGATGCAAGTGCCATTCTTGGTAATGGCTGGATGTTGCTCTTTATTGCTCTTTAACAACAGCAGACAGCATTGTGTTTTGGAAGCATCAAAATGCACTCTGTTGATAGTTTCCCAATTGGTTATGCTATTAATATCGGGATTTAATGAGCTTAACATACGCTGCCGTTCAAGTTCTACAGCCGAAGAGCTGGGACGTAAGTCCGGACATGAATATGAAAATCAGAGAGTGCTGTCATCAGCAAAGGAATATATTGGATAAGAAGTAGCAGAAAAGAGATCATTGCTGAAAATTAAAAAGAGTGTCGGAGACAGAACGGAGCCCTGAGGCACACCAGCATTTATTTTGTGAACATAGACTTGAAACCATCCAAGACAACTTGTATTGAACGTTCCGAAAGGTAGTTCCATTGAAGAAGAGAGTCGTCGATCCAAAATGCACGCATTTTCGACAAAAGAGCCTGATGCCAAACATGCCATGAGACATGCCATCAAATCGCCAGTTGACCTGTTGCTACGAAAACAATACTGCCGGTCATTGAGAAGTTTTCGTGTTTCGAGATATTTCATCAGCTGACGATATATGTATCAGCGTTTCCATGACCTTGGAAAGAAGGGACGTAAGTGCAATGGGTCTGTAGGAGGAGAGAGAAGATTCACCGTTTTAGGGACAGGATTGATGAAAAAGCTTATGCAGTGGTTTTGCCAGCGTGGAAGAATACCTCTTCAGAAGAAGGGGAAATTTACAATCTGGACCTGCGGATTTATGTATGTTGAGATCTTTAAGTACTCTTGCTACTACACGAGTGTGAAAGTGGATTCGTCTCATTGAAGATTCGACGCACTCAAGTGTAGGCGGAGACATAACACAATCTGGGAGTGTTGAGCTTGCCGAAAAGTGTGCAGCTGACAGCTGGAATGTCATTGTAAATGAGGGTTGGGATGGAGGATGAGGCAGAGTTACGAACGACCAAGAATTTTTACTGCCTTTTTATTTTTTTTCAGTATTTTCTGCCTCAGTTTTTGGTCGTATTGGAATTTCACACGATTAAGAAAGACGTTGCAGCCATTCCCGGTTCGTTTAAACTTTTTTCGGTTTTCCTCTGTCAGGTTGGTCTTGAAGGACCGAAGAAACGTTTCTCTAACCCTGCCTCTTCAAAACTAGAGTTGTCCCACGCCTTTTCTTTCGATCTCATTCCAAAGAGTGTAGTGTCTGTGATCATATCAGCAGCGGCATCCACATCGTTATCGAGGAAACATAACGACCAGTGAAAATTCCTAAACAGCGGTCTGTGAAGATAGCTCCAATTGGTTTTCTCGTATTGCCATACGGTTCTTTTAAGAATTTTTTTTCTAACTGTGTGGTCAGTGTACGAGAAATTAGCTGATATAACACAGTTATAAGATGACTCAGATATCTACGTCGCGCTTCTCAAGTACCGGTGTACAGCCAGAAGCAGTGAACTCGTGTCCCCAAATCAACGCCGTTCTACGAGAACACTATTGCCAACCCACAGAGATCTTCTTAAACCGAAAGTTGTTACCAATTTGCATCAAAACTTACAAAAGGCAAGAGGGGACCTGAAAAAAATTTTTACAGATGAGCCAAACCATCCCCAAAACAACAGAGAATGAATAGGTTTCTAGTAAAATAACCAAAACTGCTAATTCACCTCGTTTATTCTTAGTACGATTCTAACGACGGAAGGATCTTTCGAAGGAACTCAATCCACATTCATCCGACAACAGCAAAGATTCCAATTCACAAAGAGTTGTTAGGATTCCACCATCATCATCCTCTAAAGTAACAATCAGCAGTGAAAACAAAAGCATTCAACATCAGCTTTAACAAAACTGTCTCAAACAATTATTGTGTTACCCGTTATGGAAGAGTTATTAAACCAGTCGATCGCTATAAACCGGCTTAATCCTAATTTTAGGTATGGATTTATACTAAACAATAACAATTTTGTTTTCAATTTAATATTTTCTTGAATCAAATTCTGTTTTAAATTTACTACCTAATTTCATTTTTCTTTGAAATACAATAATAAAAATATGCAAGGTTGCGCATCGGAAGATGGTATAATTTTTGCAAATGGCGTCGTACGTCAATTATATTTGACATTTGTGAACTAGACAGCTGGAGTATACAAACAGACAAGCAATGGAGCGCTATACTCTGCAAGAGCGTGGAATAACTGTGTCGATGTTTTTGACCAATAATCGGTCGGTGGTGTTAGCACAGCGTGAATTTCGACGTCGATTTCCTAATCGTGTCGCGCCAAACATTCCGATTTCTTAGCTACTCGACTCGAACAGAGTGGAACCACAGGAGACCATGCAGGGCGTAGCCGCCACCGGACTGGTCGTTCGGCCGAGAATATCGCGGCTGTGGCTGCCGATGTCGCTGAGAACGAAGAAACATCAACCAGACGACGGGCCACGCAATTTGGCATCAGAAGATGGACCCTACAGCGAATTTTATTGAAAGACTTATACATGTGCCCGTACAGTGCAAACAGTGCATCAGTTAATGCCTCCTGACTGTCAGTCGCGTGTGAATTACTGTAAAGCCATTCTCAACCTCAACAACGAAGGGGACGATTTTGTGTCGAAAATCATCACGAGCGACGAGGCGCATAATGGCGCAGAGCCATTACATCCACTAAAAGCCACTGTATTGTGCGGCGTTCACGCGGGAGGAGTGTTTGGGCCGTATTTTTTTGAGGACGCCATCGGCAATACAGTCACTTTTACTGGCGAACGCTTCAGGGCCATGATAAACGGCTTTTTACTGCCGGATGACCTTTCATTCTTTACTGGAATTAGGGTTTGCGGAGCCTTGCGGTCTACCCCCTCTGAGGCATTAGATATTCTGCTTCACTTGACACCCCTCGACATTTTTAGCAAGCAAGTAGCTGCGACTGCAGCTATTCGCCTTAAAGCGACTAAACAGTGGACAAATAATTCATTTGGCCACGCCAACATTCTTAATACATTAGGAATCCTCGCAGAGAACACCGATTACACCATACCTGAACTTTGGTTTGACAAAAACTTCCATGTAAGCTTCCCCTCTAGATCATTCTAGGAGGAGGATGCTTTCATGGAGGACAAGTCAATCCATCTCTACACAGATGGACCTAAAACCGACAGCGGAGTTGGTGGCGGTGTTTTCTCAGATAAGCTAAATCTAAGCCTCTCTTTCCGCCCTCCAAATCACTGTAGCGTGTTCCAGGCGGAAATTTTGGCAATTAAAGAAGCTCTGTCCTGGCTGAAGAAAAACGTGATATCTTTTTTTTTTTTTTTTTTTTTTTTTTGAGTTTATTAGAACAATTTATTTATTATTTTTTTTATTATTTATTATTATGATACAATACAATTCAATATATAATACATACTTATAATTCATGTCACGGGGGAGAAAAAAAATAAAAAAAACTGGTGACATTCCATATTTTAATTTAAAAAAATAAAATAGAGTCGAATGCCACTTCAATAGACATATGTATAATAAAAGATAAGTTTTGGGTGGGGTGACCCTCAAAAAGCAACTTCATAAAAAATTAAGTAAGAAGTTAGTTCATAGAAAATGTGAATCAAAAGGAAAAAAAAAACGCAAACAAAAGTAATTGCTTAGAGCAGCAATATCAAAATATATAATTATACCAGAATATCAGAAATTAGAGATTCTAAAACACCAAAATTAAAACCAAAGAGCCACATTTTAGCGCATTTCATAAACGTTCCGGGTATTGATATTGCCCTGATCGACTGTGGAAGTTTATTAAACAACCGATGAGATAAAACAGAAAAGAAATTACGATACGCAGTGGTGCGGAAAAAAGGTACAAATAACATGTTAGAGAGGTTTCCCCGTAAATTATAATTTGAAATAAGACGAAAGTTACGGTTACCAGACTTCATGAAAAACGTTTTTAACACTTTAAAACAATACAAGTGGCGAACTGGAAGAATTTTTTGGTCGCAGAACAAGGGAAAGCTTGGATATCTACAAGGTTTATGGAAATTTTTTCTTAAAATGAATTTCTGTAGAATCAGCAACGGCTGTATTTTATTTAGGTATATACCTCCCCAACAAGTAATTCCGTATTGCAGCTTAGAATGGAAAATTCCATAGTAAATTATTTTTAACAGCTTATTTGAGCATAAATTACGCAAATAGTAAAAATGTCTAAGTGTGCATCGAAAGTATTTTCTCAATGAGTCTGTGTGATCTGCAAAGGATATCCGCATATTTTCGGATAGTCAGGCCGCCATCAAGTCCCTGGACTCTCATTATATTCTAAAACCACCCTTGAATGCCGATCATCTCTCATGGAGATGGCAGAGCAGTTCAACATTCACCTTTGTTGGGTGCCGGGCCACAGAGACATTCCAGGGAACTGCAGAGCCGATAAACTCGCCAAAATTGGAACCACTCTACCTATCCTACCGGACAAAGGTAGTATAGGTATACCAATCGATACGTGCAAACTAACACTAAAACTAGATGCCAATAAAAGAACGGACCTTAGGTGGACTGCTGGACAAACATGTCTAGCGACCAAACAGATCTGGCGAAGGCTGGATCTGAGTCGATCTAAGTGTCTGATCTTTTTAGATAAGAAACATCTCAGCGCCATTAGTGTCATAGGTGTCATTACCGGACACTGCCTCATAGGCAAGCACGCAAGAAGGCTTGGCGCTTTTACTAACGATTTCTGTAGAAGCTGCATGGACGAGGAAGAGGAGGAGACAATCCCCCACCTACTCTGCACATGCCCAGCTCTCTCAGAGAAGGAAGCTTCATCTAGGAGCTTTCTTCTACAACGACCTAAACGATCTAGAAAAAATAGACGTTAACAGTCTCCTACGCTTTATTATAAGCTCAAACTGGTTCCAGTAGTAAGAAGATCATAGATCCACGTGGCATCACAATGGGCCAATAGGCCTAAGTGGGTTGGTATCTCCAACAGCCACTCTTACCTAACCTAACCTAGGGTTTGCGATAAAAAAAGATTCATCCTCTGATTGAGTCAAGTGCAGTTAAGGTAGATTGAAATCGCCGAAACGATGATATCATCGAGAGGATCAGATAAGTTAATTATTTGGTCGATTGCATCGATAGCGAGTAGGTAACATTCGATAGGTTGTGTGTGTTATCTTTATTGAAACGTAGTGAACCTTAGAAGAAGTAGAAACAGCGATTGGAGAAAAGTTTAGGTCATTGTTGATGGTCAGTAGGACACCTCGGCATCATCTTTTGGACGGGTAGGATCGTCGTCTGGAAAAGCATTGAAACTAGGGAGGAATATTTCCTAATTCTTTATATCCAGAATTGGATTAGTTTCGGTCAGAATGTAGACCTTAAGTAGGAGAGCGTGAGATTGGCTTTAGGTGTTGCGCGCAAATGGAAGGCGACTTTAACCAACTTGAAGTGCGCAACTGATGAAAGTTAGCTAGAGACCGTTCTATTGGCCTATTGCTTGAGTCCCAGGCCCAAACCTGAACTGTAGAGCTATCTGACTATATAAATAAGTAAGTGAGGTACAAACAGCAATGAATGGTCCGGTATAACAGCGTATTTGGCAAATGACAACACCAGACTTCACCTCTCGTTAAACGTTGACAAAGTCTTAAAGTCGAATCTTCAAACAATGTTATTGGTTCTTATCAGTAAGGTTAAGTTCACAATCTACCGAATATTGGAACTCCGGTAGATCTTAAAGAAAACTCTTATCGATACGCACTATCTTTTTAAGGATTTCGACCGTTAGTTTGCTGGGATGGTGCACATAAATGCTCTAGCTGGCATACCAGAAGGAAAACCCAATATAAAATTAACTCCAAGTAAATTGTTATGCTAAACTATAAGCAAGGAAAAACATCACATTAATTTAGCTGAAGAAGCTCTTTCGCTGTTTTTTTTTTTAATCATAATTTCTTATATAGCACCGGATTTATATTATTTATTTAACTTTATTATCTTGGCAATTATATTGCAAGTTGATTGAATATTTATTACGCGATTCAGATTAAAATGTGCACTATAGATTGGTTAAGAAATAAATGAATGAGCAATATTGACGGAATAACATTTACAATTTCAGCCTTTGCCCTTTTTCCACTTCATAAGTCAAACACGTCCTCTATTTTGAACATTCGAACTCTCGTTTAGAAATACGCGTAATATTAATAATTTTTAATATAAACTTCAACATTGACTCAAATTGATCAAATTATGCAAAACTTACACTTTTTAAAATGATCATGTTAGATCAAATCAACTTAATCGTTTGACGGGAAATACACGACTAAGTGCATAGCGGTATTTGGCACTCAAGCTTGAAATACTTGAATTGCTCTATAAAATGTTTGTTATCGCAAGAATACGAGTACTCATCTAATCAGTTTGTCGCTTAACGCGCAAACAGGTATTAATTTATTACTCGAACATTTAAATGGTTAGCACAATAAATTGATTATGTTAGTCATCAAGAAAGGAAGTGCTTTTGCGTTTAGACTTCCTTTTTTAAGCCTCTACCTAGGGTCATCCAAGAAAAGGTGTCATTGTTGATCAGTCAAAATTCAACCATCATTGCGACGACTTTTAATAAGTAATAACTAGGAGGTTATTAAATATGGATCGGTACACACTCGCATAATGTGTTGAAAGAGTGAAAATTCAGTACAAGGACGGTGAAAATATCGCGGAAAATTAAAGTGATTAGGATTTATTTAATTTATACAAAAAGAAACTCTTTATTACTCCAATTAATTCAATCAAAATACAAATTCACGAAAGTAAAATTCGAGACAAAAACGTGTTAAATCCGCGGAAATCTGCAGCCGAAATCGCGGGATACCAAAACGTCTTGACATTTCACTGACATCTCTAAGCTGTCATTACAGATGACTCCTTAATGGCAGAGTTTAGATACTACACTATTCGTAAAGTTCGTACTGCTTTTGGTCATCTTCGAGCGCTTTCTCGCACAGCTGTGGTGAATTGAACCGATAAATCAGTTAGTGATATGAATACTCCAAAGCGTGTTCGTCCGGCAAGGCCAGCTAAAAATACCGCCGACGTATCTGAAAATGTGACCGAAAATCCAGGTGTGGCTAGACGATCACAGAAATTGTGCCTATCCGCAAATACTTTGCACCTTTATGCATTTTGCATAAAAATCTTGGGCTATATGCTTATAAGGTCCACTTATAAGCAAGAATTGAGTGAATGACCGGCAGTGTGGTTTTTGTAGGAACAGGTCCACTGGTGATTTGATGGCATGTCTCATCGAAAAGTTGAACCAAAACGTACACCGAGATATAATTAGGCGAGAGCAAGATATAATTAGTAGTTGCCCTTGAATTTTCAAGGCATTTGGCAAAGATTGCCATCAGGATCTTATGTCGAAAACGCAATTGGGATCGACAACTCTCTTCTTCAATGGATTAGAAATTACCTTTCGGAACGTTCAATACAAGTTGTCTTGGTTTCAAGTCTAATATCTGATAGTCAAAAATAAATGCTGATGTGCCCCAGGGCACTGCCTCTGTCTCCGACACTCTTTTGAATTTTTATCAATGATCTCTTGTATGGTACTTTTAATTCAATTTATCCCTTTGGTGACGATGATACTCTTTGCTTTTCATATTCGTTTCCGGACTCACGTCCCTGCTCTTTGGTTATAGAACAGGAACGGTAATGTATGTTAAGCTCACTAAATTCCGGTATAAACAGCATCACTGAATGAGGAACCTCCAACAGAGTGGAATTTAATGCTTAAAAACACAATTTCATTAAAGTGAAATCTACTCGTAAACATCCAGCCATTATCCATGAATGGCACTTGCATCGTCGAAGCCGAAAAACTTTCCTTTCTCGGTATGTGTGTCAATGATAATTTACGTTAGATAGACCACATATTCGATGTCGCCAAAAATGTTGCGAAATGTCTTGGTCTGATTTCAATACATGGTATAAGCCATTCATATGACCGAAGTTGGAGTATAATGATCACATCTGATCAGGTGCCTCTAAAACATCTCTCCACCTGCTGGATAGGATTGAAAACTGTGCGATAAAACTAATGGTGATGCCAATGTTACACAGTCGATTTCAAAATTTTCTTTCCACCGCTCTATGTGCTGACATTTTAAGGACACGCAAAATCTCTTGAGCGCACGCCAATTGTAAAAAAATGTAGGCCAGTAGACCACGCACAACGCCGTACTTCCGCTGATTGAGTACTGGACATGAATGAACAAGAGCAGGATTTCTTACACAAAATTATTCTGAGTTATGAGGCTCATTTCCATTATCTGGGTACGTAAACAACAACAAGCGTCAATGCCGAGAACAACGGAAGCTGCACCTAACATGCTGGCCATCTTGCTCGCAATCCAAGGGCAGATGGCCCAGCTGCAACAGCAGGTTCAAGAACAGGCCAAGCGGGTGGACCAGATCTACGCGCTGCTGATGGGCCTAACGCAACACTTGTCGAGACCAAACTCCTGATGTGCTGTTCGCTAGCGAAACCAACCTAACCGATAAGCACAAACTGGAGTACAATAATTATATTGTTAAAAGGAGAAATCGGCCCAGATTCAAACGTGGAGGCGGTGTCTCGATCTTCATTAAAGAAGGTATAAAATTTCACAAAGTGTACAAGGGAGTATTGCGCTGGTTCCGGGTGTTGGAGGCAGTTGTCATTTACATACCGCTCCGCAGTGGAAAGCGGCTGTACTTGACCTCTGTTTATGCACCTTCACCTGTTATGAGGCTTCACAATCCACTCTATTCATTACTCGACACGCTTTTTCGACTTCTGAGACTGGAATCAGGGGAGAATTATTTTATAATCGGCGGGGATTTCAACGCTAAATACAGAGATTGGGGAAATAATTTGCCAAATACTAGAGGGAACCTACTACTCGATTGGTGGGGTAGGCACGATTTCATGTACAGACTCGGTCTTAAAGCGACGGATAACCCGTCGTTTCCCAGAGGCAGATTTTATTTGGATCTACTGCTGTACGACGAACGCATACGAGTGACAGTTACGAATTTACAAACGTTAAACAGTCTGCGCACATTCGTGTATGACAGCGACCATTGCAGTTTTAGCACCGAAATTACAGTTCCCAACGAAATTGCGGAATTGGAGGAGTTTGTCCAAAGATATTCTTTCAACTACAGTAGGACTCGATGGACATGCTTCTCCGCAACCTTGACAAGAGCACTCTGCTCGAACACGCTCCACCCACCATCCAATAGGAATTTGTCAAACGAGAAGATCGACAATTACGTAAAACAAATGGACGAGACAATTAAACAAACTATGGACACTACAATACCGCGAAATACAATACAAAACAGAAAAGTAGACTTCTGACAAGACTCAAAAACTTGTATAAACAGTTAACAGACAGATAAGACCCGGAGATTGGGACACTGAAGTCGTTGATTAAAAATGTGCAAACGTTAATGAAAGAGAATTACAGAATTTCTGTAAGTTTGTATTGGAACAACAAGGTTCGGGCTGTAAACACCAGCAACCCGAATATGTTTCCGCAAATAAATAAACTATTTCGGAGAAAAAATCAAAACGACTTTCAGTGTCTTAAAATAGCCCGGACAACAGACAACGAACGGTTACTGACAATAGCAGGTATCGATCCAAATGAGGCCGCTGATGATGTAGACTTCTTTGTGATCGAGTATCCACAGGAGAAAGTTGAGGCCATAGGGGCGACTTTCCAGGAAGATACAAGGCCAGTGATACCATTGGCCCTAATTACGACCTGGACAATCGCGTCTTGGTGCACAACTTCTACATTCGAAATAAAGTTGAGAATTGGCGCTCTGGTTTAACCAGGTTTAGCGACGAAAATATGGCAATATGTCATTTCGAAGGAAGAACTCCATGAGATCTTCGACACAATCAGAGGTAAGAAATCAGTGGGGATCGACATCTTCCTCTAGAAGCGGTGGACATTTACACCACCCTGTTTAATAATGCACATTTTCCAGCGCATTGGAAAACAGCGGTGGTTCAACCTATCCCCAAAAAGGGAAAGGATATATCCAATCCGGCGAATCTCCGGTCGATAAGTCTCCTTCCGAATATCAGTAATGTGTTTGGGAAAGTAATCAATAGAGCTCTGTCTAGGTGGGTTGAGGACAAACATATAGTTCCGCATAATCAATTCGGTTTTAAGGCGAGACATGATATCTCACATGCAGCGTCTAAACTGGTGTCCGATAAACAATGGAATAAAGGCAAAAACCAATGTACTGGTGCCTGCCTTGTTGACTTGGAAAAGGCCTTCGATACCGTATGGTT
The DNA here is from genome assembly GCA_949129095.1 of Volucella bombylans. Classification (NCBI taxonomy): domain Eukaryota; kingdom Metazoa; phylum Arthropoda; class Insecta; order Diptera; family Syrphidae; genus Volucella; species Volucella bombylans. The sequence continues at coordinate 62,160,530 of OX422143.1, read as the reverse complement.
AGAGGGTTTTTTCTATAGGCTGACTAGGCTGCAGATCAGTAAACCACTCTTGTACATTCTTCATAATATGCTAACTAACAGACAGTTCATCGTGAAAAATGGTGATGTGACTTCTGTTGGAATATTTCAAATTAAAAATGGTCTTCAGCAAGGCGCGGTCAATTCGCCGATCCTATTCAACATTTACACAAGCGATTTGATAGGTTCACTTCCCCATAGCATAGCGTATGCAGATGACTTGATAGCGTACAGAACAGGTCCAAAAGTTGAGGTCATTAACATGCTTTTGCAACGTTACTTCGAGCAAATTAGGCGACTCTGCGAATGGAAGTCCATTCCATTCTATTTAGAACGCCGTTGTCTGGTGCCTCTAGGGACACCAGAAAGAATTGGCGAAAATTCTCTATCATTGGACAACACAGCTAGCCAATTGCTTGCCGAAATGTAGTCAGATACCTTGGGATCTGGCTAGACCAAAATCTATATTTTAACAAGAATGTAGATGCTCTGGCCAGGGCCAAAGGTGCTTTTGCCCTTACAAAGAGACTGTTTTATAGCAGCCAAGTTGATGCGATGGTAAAAGTTATCTGCTACATGGCCCTCATCCGGCCCATGCTGGTATATGGGTGTCCCGTGTGGTTCAACGTGAGAGCAAGCTTAATGGAAAAGATTCGGGTGTTTGAGAGGGCTTGCCTTAGGGTTTGTCTTTACTTTTATAGAACACCAGAATCGGATTACATAAAATTCTATCCCAATGAGGTCCTATACAACAGGGCGAATCTAATAAGAGTGGACAACTTCGCTATTAAGTTGACTCGAGGGCATATTGCAAGAGCAATTACCTAATAACCTGATATCTAGGGCCTACTACTCCAACTACTTATATCATGAGAGTGTGCGCTTGAAAGTCTTCGTCCCCCCTGAAGCTTTCCTCTATTTGGACATGAAAGCGCTTGTTGCATCAGCAACTCTTTTATATCACAAAATATTGTAAACAATGGTAACTCTGTTTTATTACCAATTAATGACGTTTCAATTGCCGATGAAATAAGCACAAACCGCATGGTAATTTTTTCTTGGTGGTTAACCTCACACTTCGATCTGTGAGTTCAACCAAAGAGGTTTATTTTTTTGTCTACGATTATATTAAAGTTATATTGAATTAGCAGTTGTTTTTTTTTCAGAATAATGAACCAAGAAGCAATTCAACAATTGCTGGAGAGGCAACAAGCTTGGATGGAACAGATCTTTGCGTCGAACAAAGAATTTATTTAGAATGTCTTAACGAAGAATGCTGTAGCTTCAACATCAATGGCGGTTCCATCGTTTTGTCAGTTTAACGCTGAGAAGGAAAGTTGGGAAAACTATCTGTTCCAGATCCAGCAGCATTATACTGCGAATTCCCTGTAGACGAAAATCTTCGGAGATCACATTTCCTGTCAGAGTGTGGTCCAAGTGTTAACGAGTTGCTCAGGAAACTGTTTGAAACAGAAAACGTAAGTACACACACTTTTAAAGAACTCACGGAAAAACTGAATAGGCATTTTTCAACAAAATTACATGTTTTGGCGTCACGCTGTAAGTTTCTCCGCACAACATTTTAAAGGACACTGGGAAACACGCTTTCTCAGCTGAAGTTAATGTAGTGCAGAAGTGGACCAATGAAAGCCAAGGAAGAAGGTCTTGCCCAGGGTGCAACGTGCAACACGATCGAAACGATTGTCGTCATCTGGATTCAGTGTGTGATCTTTGCGGTAAGAAAGGTCACATCAAAAGCGTATGTTTGTCAGTGCAGCGGTCAAAAGATGGAAATCAATTTAGGAAGGAAAGTCAACGATACAGGCGATCGATATCACGAGGCAAGGTAGTGAGGCAACAAGACGCAGGTAGTCGAAATAGAGGCAACGAATGAGCACGTTCCATTCATCAGTTGGAGGAAAGGACTTCGGATCTTGCAGAAGTTGAAGGGGGTACCCGGCTTTCAATTCTAGATGAAGTTTCGTCAACTTGGGAAATGGAACGTAAACAGAGAAAAATGCTTATAAGGTTAGAAGTGAACCAAACTCCAATAACTTTTCAAGTGGATACGGGAGCAACATCATCTCTGATTGGGCTTAATGGCTATCGAAAGCTTAATAACCCAAAGTTACACTACACATCCCGCACTCTGAAGGTGTATGGCAACGTGTCCGTTATATTGAAAGGTGAAGTGGTTGTGACCGTACGGTGGCGTGACGAGTGGCGACAGCTGTCATTACTTTTAGTCCACAGTACTAGTGCTTCTAACATCATGGGCCTTGATTGGTTCGAAGCGTTCAAGTTTGGGGTTAAGTATCCAGAGGATGTGAAAGTCTTGCAGGTGTCGGATGGATTTAGGGATCAGTTCGCAGAACAGGCACGTGCCCTTTGTGAAGAGTTCCAGTCGGTATTCAGTTCCGAGCTTGGATGCAGTAAGCATTTTGTTACACATCTAACGCTAAAGTCTGACAGCCGTCCACGGTATTTTAAGTACCGACCAGTCCCTTTTGCTCAAAAGGAGGCCGTGAGGAAAGAGATCGAGCGGCTGACAAGTTTGGGAATTTTGCGAGCTGTGGAGACCAGCCAGTGGTCAGCCCCCATTGTAGTTGTAGAGAAGCAGAATGGTAATCTTCGCCTTTGTGGTTATTTCAAGGTCACCATAAATCCTCACTTGGAAATTGATAGGCATCCTGTTCCTCGAATACAGGAATTATTTTTTCAGCTTCAAGGTGGCCGTTTGTTTTCAAAAGTGGATCTTTCAGAAGCATATCTACGGGTCCCACTTGATGAGGAATCAAAGCGTTTGTGTGTCATCAATACGGAGCTTGGGTTGTTCCAATATCAACGTCTTCCTTTTGGGACAGCAAGTTCATCAGGAATTTTTCAACGCTACATAGAGCAACTGACTGCCGATCTGGATTTCTGTGTCTCATATTTAGATGACATCATCGTGTCAGGCCGAAACAATGCTGAACACATAAAAAACATAAAGACATTATTCCTGCGTTTCCAAGATCATGGATTGAAATGTCGGTTGGCAAAATGCAAGTTCGCTGACCCTGAAATCGAGTATTTGGGGCACATAATTGATGAGGAAGGAGTAAGACCATCGGAAACGCGATTGAAGGCCATCAACAACTTACCAAGACCGAATAATTTGAAGGAATTAGAAGCCTTTTTGGGTAAGATAAATTACTACAATCAGTTCATACCAAATTTCGCACAGTTAGCTGCACCGCTGAAGAAACTGAGATCCAAAGAAGAACCTTTCGTTTGGGGTCAACAACAACAGAACAGAAATCGTTTGATGATTTTAAAGAGAAAATCATGAAGGTTTCTCGATTGGTTCATTTTCAAACTGAGCTACCCATTTCTTTAGCGACGGACGCCTCATCGCATGGTATCGGAGCTGTGATTTCTCACACTTATCCTGACGGAGTGGAGAAGCCAATTGCGTTTGATTCCAAAACACTTACTGAATCTCAAAAACGGTATAGCCAGATAGAGAAAGAGGCGCTTTCCAATATCTCTAGTTTGAGTTAATTACCGATCATTAACCCTTAGTAACCATTTTCAACCCTAATAAAAGACTACCTGTGATGATCATTCAACGGTTACAAAGATGGACCATAACCTTAATGAGCTACACTTACACGATACGCTACAGATCTACGATATCTCACGGGAATGCTGATTGTTTGTCACGGCTACCCCATGGACCAGACGAGGAGTTCGACAAGTCAGAGGAGGACATTGTTTATCTTATATCTTATTGATAATGTATTGGAAAATTTCCCTGTAAACGTGGGAGAGATCGCTGCAGAGTCAAAGCGTGATGTAATAGTACAGAAAGTAATGTGGTATGTTCAGCACGGTTGGCCAGATGTTCTTCCTTCTGCTGAAATCAAGTTATTGCCGTTTTTCCGTAGAAAGTTCTGTTTGTGTACTAACGTTCTTCTTTTTCAGAGCGAGAACTTCGGTAGAATAGTAATACCGAAAACCTTGCAGCAAAGAGTACTACAGAAGATTCATCACGGCCATTGGGGCATAACGAGGCTAGGCGTATTGCTGGTGGCCCAATATCCATGAGCAGATACAGAAATCAGTAAGCCAGTGCAATGCGTGTCAGCTGAATGCTAGTCGTTCGCCGAGGGAATATGCTAGTTGGCCCACTACGACGGAGGTTTGGGAACGATTGCACGTGGACTTTGCGGGGCCATTTAAGAAGAGTTAGATTTTTAGATTTAGATTTAGATTTTATTTCAAATAAATTAAAATACACAATTTACATTATTTAAATCAGATTTTTAGAAATAGTTTAATGACATTTTATATTTTATATACTATACGTACTAAAATAGTTTCAAATGCCACTTCAATAGGCTTGATTAATATTTTTTAATAATTGGTGGAGTGACCCTTAAATATTAATATACATATTTATATACAATAAAAATAATATGAATATATTTAAAAATTATAATTCAATATGAATCTTCAATATATAAAAAAAAGAAGAAAGTTATACCAGAATGTCAGAAAGAATGGCTTCTAAATTATTGTAATTTAATTGTAAGAGCCACAGTTTGACGCATTTCACAAACTTTCCAGGAACGGTCTCTGATATGATCGATTGAGGTAGTTTATTAAAAAGGCGGCACGATGAAACCAAATAAAAGTTACGAAAGGCGGTGGTGCGGAAAAAAGGTACAGATACAACGTTAGAAAAATTTCTTCGTAAATTATAATCAGAAATTAATCTAAAGTTTCGATTCCCCGATCTGTTAAAGAATGCTTTTAATACCTTAAAACAATACAAATGACGGACGGGAAGAATTTTCGTAACACGGAACAAAGGAAAACTGGGATGTCGACGGTGTTTTCGACAAATTTTTTTCAAAACATTTTTTTTGCAAATTTAAAAGAGGTTGAATTTTATTCTTATATGCCCCGCCCCACCAGGCAATTCCATATTGGAGCTTCGAATGAAAAATTCCATAGTAAATAATTATTAATAATTTGTCAGAGCAAACACTTTTAAGGTAGAAAAAATGTCGGAGAGTGGAACGAAAATATGTTTTCAATGACTGCGTATGGTTTGCGAATGACATTTTAGGGGCAATAGTGAGTCCCAAGTACTTAAACTCGGCTACGCTCTCAATTAAAAAAACACTCATTATTGCAATGTTGACTATTGTTAAAGGTAAGAGGAGAGGAAGCTGGTACACATGAGCGTACAAGTTTGAATTTTTGGCAATCCGTGAAATGAATGTAAAACTCCGCATTAATGTCGGTTGCGTTCGATAGGCTAAAAAACATTAATTTAGTTTTAGAACTAATTTTCAATCTATGTTCAGCGAACCAGATCCTTAAAATGCTTAGATCCCAGTTAATATCAGAAACCAAGTTTAAAGCACTATCTGAACCGTAGGAGCAGCCCACATTATCTGCGAAAGCAGTAAGTGTACCTTTAAAATCGAGGTCAAAGAGTGAATTAATATATATGAGGAACATAATAGGTCCCAATACAGAGCCTTGAGGTACTCCCAAATTTAAAATTTTTACATCGCTCCTGGTTTCACCGTGCTTAACTCTTTGAGATCTATTTGCAAGATATGTTCTGAACCAATTGAGCATAAAATCGCGAAATCCAGCATTTTCTAGTTTCCTCAGCAATATAGTGTGGTTAACCATATCGAATGCTTTCGTAATATCCACAAATAGACCTGCAGTGAGCTTTTTTGCATCAAGGTTAGAGAAAACACTGGAACAAAAATTAAGTAGCTTCAGTTGATTTTCCCTGCTGAAAGCCATACTGCACATTACTGAAAAAATTATTCTTGTTTAAAAACGATAAAATTCTTGTTTTAATAACTTTTTCGAAGAGTTTACTAAAAACAAGAAGAAGTGAAATAGGTCTATAGTTACTTACATCATCTGCTGAGCCTTTTTTATAAAGCGGAACTACGTCTGCACATTTGAGAGCACTAGGAAAAACTCCAGAAAATATGCTAAGATTAAAAATGACTGCTAGTACATCTACTATGGAACATCCTATACGTTTCAAAAGTATATTGGAGATAACGTCATAACCACTAGCATTAGAACCGTTAAGTGTCCCAATAACTTTTACAAGTTCAAAAGCAGATATTGGCTCGAACGAAAAACTATTAATTTGAAAATTCTCATCACAGCTACCATAAGAAGAACCAAATTGTTGACCTATCTGTGAAGATGGATTGTTGGCTATTGAAAAAAAGTAATTGTTGAATGCATTAGCAACACCGAGTTGATCAGAAATGTCACAGTCATTAATTCGAATTGTTGTAGGTTTGGAGTATGTGGCTAATAGTGGTCGACTCCAATTTTAAGTTTCCCTTTGTAATTAAGATGTCTTCAACTACTTCACTGGCAACCACTCACGCATTGCAGTCCATTTTTGCGTTGGAGGGTTTACCAAAGACTTTGGTTTCCGACAATGGGCCGCAATTTGCATCCAAAGAATTTGCGGATTTTTGTAGGAGAAATTCGATTCAGCATCTGACTTCTGCTCCTTTTAACCCGGAGTCTAATGGTGCCGCGGAGCGCATGGTCCGCACTTTCAAGACGTCTTTATCAAAAATATTAGAGGATTTGTATCAGAACGATGACGCTTTGTCTATATTTTTGGCGACATATCGCTCAACGACAGACAATACAGGTATATCGCCAGCAGAAAAGTTGCATGGCCGAATCCATCGAACAGTTCTAGCGGCCATGATTCCAGATATGCAGGATAAGACGAGACTCTGCGAGAATAAGTCTAAATTCTCGCCCCAACAACTGGTTTTTCTTCGGCAATACCTTAATAAGGAGAAATGGATACCTGGTGTTGTACTGAGGAGGCTTGGCAAAAAGATGTATCTCATGCAGTCAAAGAGTGGCAGTTGCAAGAGACACCAGAACCAGCTTCGAGCTCGAGAAGAGAACCAGACATCACAAAATACTGAGCAGGGAGCAGTCAATGGTAACGCTTTTTCTTTCTATAACCATGTTCCGACTCAAATTACAGAAAGGGCACTTCAACAATCACCTCGCTCGATGTCCACAAATGACTCTTTGGTTTTGGAGAGATCTGCTGAGGTAGAGCCGATTGATTTATCGACTCCTCAAGCTTCTTCATCACCTCAGCAAATGACTTCAGCTAGGCGGAATGCAGTTGAAAACGTAGTTACACCTAGAAGATCTGAGCGTTCCCGCGGTAAGCGAGTTGGATTCGTTGCTTGAATTAAATGCGAGGGAAGCTGTTGCAGGATAGGTTTGCGGTGCCGCTAATCTTCCACGTAGCTCGTGCAGTTGGTGAGGGGCAACTCAACTACAACAGAAACGTCGCACACGGCAGTACTGGACGTCTCAGGTTTAGCAGGGCGGTTTCAAAACGCGACAAAAAAGATGTTTTCTTGCAGCACCAAAATATTTGGTGGTTGAGTGAAGTGGACCCGATTTTTTCGTCGTTTCCTTCAAGTCCAGGCTAGCCTAGTCAGAGGCAAAGTGGGCTATATTTTCCTTGCTATGTTTAGCAAATGGCCGACTTACATATGTTAGGGTAGTTTTAAGATATGGAGGTTGGCAACCTTGGGTTAGCTAGCTGTTAGGTTAGCAACTTGAATAGATTGTTTAATTAGGCTAAGTAGTTTAAGGTTTAGTATAAGTTAGTTAGTTCATGTAGTTTAAGTATTTATAACTCTAGTATAAGTTTTATGTAATTACAAAAAAATGCTCATTTACTAAGTTTTTTCTTAAACAATTAATTTTTTCTTAGTTTAACTAAAGGGTCCGCCATCTAACGTTTTTTTTTCAACTAGTGCTTATTTCGTGAATGGTAACACTTAGCTCATGTCTGATTTGACAGATAATTAGTTTTATCCTTCCGGTTAATAATGAAAAATAATTTCATTCAAATGGCTGCCTCGGCTGGCCATGCAGTAGCCTACACGATCGGTCCAATTTTTAAGCACATTATCGATTGTGTGCAGCTGTATTTCACCAATGGCTTCACGAATATTGTCCTTTAAAGCGTCAATTGTCTCTGGCTTGTCGGCGTAACACTTATCTTTTACGGCGCCCCACAAATAATAGTCCAACGGTGTCAAATCGCAGCTCCGAGGTGGCCAAATAACATCAGCTCTGCGGCTGATAATGCGATCTTCAAAAACAGGGCGCAAAACATCGAGTGTAGCTTCGGCTGTGTGGCACGTAGCGCCGTCCTGTTGAATCCAAATGTTGCCAATATCCTCCTCTTCAATTTTTGTGAACAGAAATTCGTTCAACATGGCCCGATAACGATCGCCATTGACTGTAACGGCCACTCCTTGGTCATTTTCGAAGAAAAATGGCCCAATTATGCCTCTGGACCAAAATCCGCACCAAACAGTGACTCGTTTTGGGTGTATCGGCTTTTCAATGTATGCGTGCGGGTTTTCTGTGACCCAAATGCGACAATTTTGCTTGTTTACATACCCGCCAAGATCAAAATGAGCTTCATCTGAAAAGATGATTTTTTTGGCAAAATAGGCATCTTCTCTAAGTCGATCGCAGGCCCACTTAGCGAAGCGAAAACGCATTGGATGGTCCGTTGGCTTCAACTCCTGAACCATTTGGACTTTGTATGGCGTCATACCAAGGTCTTTATGCAAAATTCGTCTCAATGATGTCTCCGAAATGTTCAATTGTTGAGAACGACGGTGAATTGATGTTGATGGCGCCTCACGCACACTTTCTGCCACAGCAGCAATATTCTCGGGTGTACGCACTGTTTTTGGCTTTTCACGCTTTGGTTTATCGATGAGGATGCCAGTTTCTTTCACTTTTTTCACAAGATAACGAACATACGGAGCTGACGGTGCTTCTCTTCTTCCAAAATCCGTACGCAATTTTCGCACACATTCTGCAACATTACCATGATTTTCAAAGTAATGTCGCAATATTTCCCAGCGTTTTTCAAGCGTATACGCAGCCATATTCGTTCAGCGGAAGGATAAAACTAGTTATCTGTCAGACATGAGCTAAGTGTTACCATTCACGAAATAAGCACTAGTTGAAAAAAAAAACGTTAGATGGCGGACCTTTTATAATAGATGTTAATCAACAGTAATTAAGATTGAAAATTGTAAATTAGCCGTCGAAAGACATAAAATAAAAATATATTATAGTTTAGCTTAGAGCGCCCGTTTGGAGGGCCAGTAAGTTAGAATAAGTTAATTAAGTTATGATAAGCTAGCATTTAAGCATTTTTTCTGTTAGCATGTAAGTTTAGTAAATTTAAGATCAATAGAATAAAATGCATTAAATGCTCACAAGCCATCTCTGCTGTAATAAAAGTATGTACACTAGTTTTCGCCAGCACGTAGAAAGAATTGCACTAGCTAACGATGCATATGTTTTATCGGATGGTGTTGGGGAGGTTATTTTAAAAACCATTCATGGTAGTGTCACCTTGACAGGCATCACCTTCTTTATGTGCCGACGATAAAGACGAACTTTGTTTCAATTGCAAAAGCTGCACATAGCTCCAATCGTGCTATTTTTAATCAAAATGATGCCAAGATCATTAATTGTGTTGGAAATATTTTACTGTCGGCGAAAAAATCACAGAACATGTACATATGTGACACTTGGAAAGGTGAGGTTAATGCATACACGTGTTCTAAGAAAACAAGTACAAACCATTTTTACGTTTGGCACGCGAGATATGGCCATCTTAATGAAAAGAGCTTGAGCAATTTAATAAAAAACGAATCGGTAAGAGGTCTATGTCTGAAAGGTAGTAAAGATAATTTTAATTTTCAGTGTGAAGTTTGCCTGAAGGGAAAGATAACTTCGTTGTCATATGTGTGTGAACAAAATAGAAGCAAAGGTATTTTAGAGGTAGTTCATACAGACATATGTGGCCCCATGAGAAAAGCATCCATTGGAGGAGCAAAATATTTCTTGCTGTTCGTTGATGATTTTTCAAGAAAATTTTTTGTTTATTTTCTAAGAGCAAAAAGCTAAGCCTTAGATGCTTTTAAGAAATTTAAAGCCATGGTTGAGACGCAAACTTCAAAAAGAATTAAGACCCTTAGAAGTGATAATGGGACCTTTACAAAATTTTTAGAATTCAGTGGAATTCGACCCCAATTAACTGCACCCTATACACCACAGCAAAATGGGGTGGAAATGGCTCGTTGGATGTTGATTGCTTCAGGATTGCCTGAGAGTGTTTGTTCGGTTAATACAGCCGTATATTTAAGGAATCGATCACCGTTCATGCTAAACAAGCGACCAGGGAACTCCAAATTCAATCCAAAAGGTATCGAATGTGTTATGATTGGTTATGCGAGTGAGTCCAAAGCTTACCGTTTATAGGATTGCAAGATTGGTAAAGTATATATAAGTCGAGATGTTAAGTTTATCGAAACACCATGTAATGAACCAATTAGTAGAAACTTTTATTACCTACTTGCAGAACCTCCTAAAATTGAAGTTGAGATACCACAAATAAAAACAGAAATATATGCTGAAAGTGTTTTCGAAGATGCTTTGGGACCTGAAGACGATGTTCTGGCTGTTGAAACTGTTGAAACTGATGTTGAAGTAAAATATGGAGATGGTGTTTACAAGAATGGAACTGGAGAGAATGAAGGGAAAGAAAGTGCACAAGGTGAACAACCTCCTCAAGTAAGTCCTAAAGTATTATGAAGTGGAAGAGTTCGAGTACGAAGTGACAGAAGTAGAGAAGTTCCTAATGCAATAAATTATTTAAGGGAATGTGAAAATGAAATCCCACATTCGGTGGCGGAAGCCCTTAAGAGTAAAGATGTTGATCGATGGATGCAAGCTATGAGAGAAGAGATCTATGCTCTTGTTCGAAATGATACTTGAAAACTTGTTGATTTACCAAAGGACAGGCGTGCGATTAAGTCAATGTGGGTATTCACCATTAAACGCAATAAACAGGTGGAAATAGACCGTTATAAAGTCAGACTTGTAGCCAAGGGTTGCGGACAAAAGTATGGCATTGATTTTTACGAAACTTTTTCTCCTGTGGCCAGGTTTTCGAATATACGTTTAATGATTGCATTGGCAGTAGAATATGGCTTGTTATTACACCAACTTGATGTAACTTCAGCGTATCTAAATGAAAATTTAGATGAAGATATTTATATGAAACACCCAACATCGTTCATTGATAAAACTTATTCAGACAAAGTGTGTAAGCTCCACAAGGCCTTATACGGACTCAAGCAGTCGGGGCGGCAGTGGCATTTGAAATTAGATCGGGTACTAAAGAAGATGAATTTCATCCCTTAGGTCAACAACAGCTGTATATATGTTATGAATAAAGATTCAGGTATAGTCATTATTGTTGTCTACGTCGATGACATCATACTCGCCTGTAAGGAGGAGCGCGTTATGAAATCAATTAAAGAGCAAATAGGATTCGAGTTTGACATTGTCGATAAGGGGCCATTGAACCATTTTCTAGGGATAGAAATTGAAAGGAATGGAGCAAGGGCATCAATCAAGCTTGGCCAACAGCAGCTTATAAAGGACCTCCTACGAGATTTTGACATGACCGATTGTAGGAAAGTGAGCACACCAATCGATCCTGGCACGCAATTGAGAAAATGTGATGGCTGTAAAAATTGTTCCAAAGTGGATAAAACTCAGTATCAGTCCTTAATCGGCTCATTGAATTTTATAAGTATCACCACACGACCCGATATTTCTCATTCGGTTATAAAATTGTCACAGTTTAATACACATTGATACACACAGCGAACATCTTGCTGCAGCGAAACATATGCTTAAATACCTTTCTAATACTCTAAATTATCGAATTATTTACAGGAAATCTGGACGCGATTTGTGGTGGCAATATCGATGACAGAAGATCTTTTACGGGTCATATTTTTTTCTTGGCCAGCAGTGCGGTGTCTTGGGAATCTAAAAAGCAATCAACAGTGGCGCTAAGTAGTACGGAAGCGGAATATATGGCGCTTTGCTCAGTATCAAAAGAGATCGTGTTCCTGAGTAACCTCATTAGTGAAATGGGATTTAATAGTTTAGTTACCAAACCAAAAATTCTGTACGGCGATAACTTGAGCAAAATCCAGTTTTTCACGCTAGGAGCAAACACATCGACATAAAGATGCATTTTGTACGAGATGTTTACGAAAGGAAGGAGCTCGCACTGGCATATACGAGGGTTGTATGAAAAGTTTCCGACCACAACGTAAAGATAGCGTCACTCGTCAATAAAAGCTAGTGAGTGCTAGTTGTGCATCTTTTGACAGTTACTAACCGCAGTTTCAGTCATTTTGGACGCGCAGTTTTAAGTTAACGGTCGTTTGAGTGAGTCGATGTGAGTGTTTTTTGTGAAAATGGAAAAAAGTGAGTATCGAGCTGTTATTAAATTATTGTTTTTGAAAGGCAATACGCCTACGCAAATCAAAGATGAGTTGGACTCTGTGTATGGGGACTCTGCACCATCATTTACCACAGTGAAATTTTGGGCAGCTGAATTTAAACGTGGCCGTAAGAGCTTGGGATATGATGAACGTTTGGGACGTCCAAAAACTGCAACCACCGACGATAACATTTCTAAAGTTCACCAAATGGTGTTAGACGACCGTCGAATTAAAGTGAGAGAGATAGTAGAGCGGTATGAAAATGTCCAGAGAACGTGTTTGCTACAAATCAATTTTTAGGCATGAGAAAGCTGTCCGCGCTTTCGTTACGTTAGACCAAAAACGTGTTCGAATGAATATTTCCAATGCTCTGTTGGCGCAGTTTAGGCCAAATCCGAGTTTTGGCGCCGATTAATTACTGCAATTATACACCCGAAACAAAAATTCAGTCAAAACAGTGAACTGCAAAGGGCGAGCTGGCTCCAAAGAAAAAATTTTTCAGCTGGGAAAGTGATGGCGACTGTTTTTTGGTATAGTAAAGGAGTTATCCTAATCGATTATCTTCAAAATGGAAAAACCATTACAGGAGCATACTACGCGTCATTACTTTTCAAGCTGAAGGCAGAAATTGCGGAAAAACGGCGGAGAAGTGTGTAGAGTTACAAGGAGACTATGTAGAAAAATAAAACAAAATTTGGAGAAAAAATGTCTTGTATCATTGTTCGGTCGGAAACTTTTCAGCCAACCCTCGTATTCCTACTGATGGAATGATCGCTGGTCAACACGTGACCAAAAACTTAAAGAAGACAGGTTAGGTTAGGTTAGGTAAGAGTGGCTGTTGGAAATACCAACCCACTTAGGCCTATTGGCCCATTGTGATGCCACGTGGATCTATGATCTTCTTACTACTGGAACCAGTTTGAGCTTATAATAAAGCGTAGGAGACTGTTAACGTCTATTTTTTCTAGATCGTTTAGGTCGTTGTAGAAGAAAGCTCCTAGATGAAGCTTCCTTCTCTGGGAGAGAGCTGGGCATGTGCAGAGTAGGTGGGGGATTGTCTCCTCCTCTTCCTCGTCCGTGCAGCTTCTACAGAAATCATTAGTAAAAGCGCCAAGCCTTCTTGCGTGCTTGCCTATGAGGCAGTGTCCAGTAATGACACCTATTATGGCGCTGAGATGTTTCCTATCTAAAAGGATCAGACACTTAGAGCGACTCAGATCCAGCCTTGGCCAGACATGTTTGTCCAGCAGTCCACCTAAGGTCCATTCTTTTATTGGCATCTAGCTTTAGTGTTAGTTTGCACGTAGCGATTGGTATACCTATACTACCTTTGTCCGGTAGGATAGGTAGAGTGGTTCCAATTTTGGCGAGTTCATCGGCTCTGCAGTTCCCTGGAATGTCTCTGTGGCCCGGCACCCAACAAAGGTGAATGTTGAACTGCTCTGCCATCTCCATGAGAGATGATCGGAATTCAAGGGTAGTTTTAAAATATAATGAAACCGAGTCCAGGGACTTGTTGGCGGCCTGACTATCCGAAAATATGCGGATATCCTTTGCAGATATCACGTTTTTCTTCAGCCAGGACAGAGCTTCTTTAATCGCCAAAATTTCCGCCTGGAACACGCTACAGTGATTTGGAAGGCGGAAAGAGAGGCTTAGATTTAGCTTATCTGAGAAAACACTGCCAGCAACTCCGCTATCGGTTTTAGATCCATCTGTGTAGAGATGGATTGACTTGTCCTCCATGAAAGCATCCTCCTCCCAGAATGATCTAGAGGGGAAGCTTACATGGAAGTTTTTGTCAAACCAAAGTTCAGGTATGTTGTAATCGATGTTCTCTGTGAGGATTCCTAATGTATTAAGAATATTGGCGTGGCCAAATGAATTATTTGTCCACTGTTTAGTCGTTTTAATGCTAATAGCTGCAGTCGCAGCTACTTGCTTGCTAAAAATGTCGAGGGGTGTCAAGTGAAGCAGAATATCTAATGCCGCAGAGGGGGTAGACCGCAAGGCTCCGCTTGTGCATAGACATGCTGTTCTTTGGACTCTGCTTAGGGTTATGCGAGGTTGAAGGCCCCATTTGTTCCCAATGGCTTTTTTGCAAGAGAATAAAGCTATTGTAGCTTTATTGACTCTTTCTTGAATGTTAGGTTTCCAGTTTAGTTTCCTATCAAAAATGAGACCCAGATATTTTTCTGTATCGGAGAAAACTAAACTGATATTGAAGGAGGGTCTAAGATTGGAATTTTATATTTCCTAGAAAAGAGGACAAGATCAGTTTTATGGGGGCTTGTTCCCAATCCACAGCGATCTGCCCAGCGGGTTAATCTGTTGAGATTTACTTGGAGGAGTTCTTTAATGGTATTTAGATGTTTTCCGGAGACGGCTATGGCAACGTCATCTGCATAGGCAATCACTCTGCTACCACCCGCTTCCTGGTATATCAGTAGTTCGTTAACTACTAAGTTCCAGAGAAGGGGAGAGAGGACACCGCCTTGCGGCCTACCTCTACTGACATATCTTTTAGCAGAAGTCTCACCCAGTTTGGAGTTGATTATCCTGCTTTTTAGCATTACTCTGATCAGCTCCTCAAGTGAGCCGTCTACCTGCAGAGTTGACAGCGCAGTCGTGATTGCGGATGTGTTGATGTTGTTAAAGGCGCCCTCTATGTCTAGGAAAGCAACCATTGTGTACACCTTATATTGTAGGGTTCGTTCGATGTGGCTAGTCAGAGAGTGCAAAGCCGTTTCCACCGACTTTCCTTTACAGTAGGCATGTTGAGCCGTAGACAGAAGTCTTGGATCAACTTTAGGTCGAATATGGATATGAATCAGTCGTTCTAAAGTTTTCAGAAGGAATGATGATAGACTTATAGGTCTGATGTCCTTTGGGACTACATGAGAACATTTTCCAGCTTTGGGAATGAATACTACATTGACTTCTCTCCATAACAGTGGAATGTGGATAAGTTCTACACAGCTCCTCATAATATCTACTTTGTGAGTTTTGGGATGATGTCTATTCGTGTAGTGATGTGAATTCGTACGCAGTATTTATTAAGTGCCTTAAGAAGCATATTTATAATTGTTGCTCTTTCTTACCTCAAAAAAAATTAAAAAAAAGACTCAAGCCCTGGATCTCTAGATACTTAGTAAATAAAGTCAATAAAAAAAATAAACTTAGAATGAAATGCTTTCGATACCCTAGTAATGTGAATTTTAAAAGGAAATACACTAAATTGTGCGCTGAGCTGAAAAAGAAGATTCCAATTTGTCGTGATACCTATTACCGAAATTGTTTTGATTTTGCCAGATACGAATGGAAATTAGTAAACAGTTTACTAAATAAATCTTCTTCCACAAAAATACCTACATCTTTGCGTACCTGTAATGGTTTAATCTCTGACAAAAAAAACAAATCGCTGATGCATTTAATGACTACTACACAAATATTGTCAGTAGTTTACAACCCTGTCAAATAAACTCATCTTGTGCTCTCTGTATGTGTGCTGAACCATTTCAAAGAAAGCTTTGGTTAGAAACCTATAACATCGCTTGAAATATTCGGAGCTATTCGCCGTTTAAAAAATACTAATTCAAGTGGCGCAGATGGTATCTCAAGTATGATTCTTAAAAAAATTGCTTGGTTCATAGTGGATGTCTTAAAGGACATCTTCAATGGCTGCGTTTTTGCAGAGGTTTTTCCTGATGAACTCAAGCGTGCCGATGTTATACCTTTGTTCAAAAAAGGTTCTGCAGTTGAACTGTGCAATTACAGGCCTATTTCCCTCCTCCCTGTGCTAAGTAGGTTAGGTTAGGTTAGGTAAGAGTGGCTGTTGGAAATACCACCCACTTAGGCCTATTGGCCCATTGTGATGCCACGTGGATCTGTGATCTTCTTACTACTGGAACCAGTTTGAGCTTTTAATAAAGCGTAGGAGACTGTTAACGTCTATTTTTTCTAGATCGTTTAGGTCGTTGTAGAAGAAAGCTCCTAGGTGAAGCTTCCTTCTCTGAGAGAGAGCTGGGCATGTGCAGAGTAAGTGGGGGATTGTCTCCTCCTCTTCCTCGTCCATGCAGCTTCTACAGAAATCGTTAGTAAAAGCGCCAAGCCTTCTTGCGTGCTTGCCTATGAGGCAGTGTCCGGTAATGACACCTATTATGGCGCTGAGATGTTTCCTATCTAAAAGGATCAGACACTTAGATCGACTCAGATCCAGCCTTGGCCAGATCTGTTTGGTTGCTAGACATGTTTGTCCAGCAGTCCATCTAAGGTCCGTTCTTTTATTGGCATCTAGCTTTAATGTTAGTTTGCACGTAGCGATTGGTATACCTATACTGCCTTTGTCCGGTAGGATAGGTAGAGTGGTTCCAATTTTGGCGAGTTCATCGGCTCTGCAGTTCCCTGGAATGTCTCTGTGGCCCGGCACCCAACAGAGGTGAATGTTGAACTGCTCTGCCATCTCCATGAGAGATGATCGGCATTCAAGGGCAGTTTTAGAACACAATGAGACCGAGTCCAGGGACTTGATGGCGGCCTGACTATCCGAAAATATGCGGATATCCTTTGCAGATATCACGTTTTTCTTCAGCCAGGACAGAGCTTCTTTAATCGCCAAAATTTCCGCCTGGAACACGCTACAGTGATTTGGAAGGCGGAAAGAGAGGCTTAGATTTAGCTTATCTGAGAAAACACCGCCACCAACTCCGCTGTCGGTTTTAGATCCATCTGTGTAGAGATGGATTGACTTGTCCTCCATGAAAGCATCCTCCTCCCAGAATGATCTAGAGGGGAAGCTTACATGGAAGTTTTTGTCAAACCAAAGTTCAGGTACGGTGTAATCGGTGTTTTCTGTGAGGATTCCTAATGTATTAAGAATGTTGGCGTGGCCAAATGAATTATTTGTCCACTGTTTAGTCGCTTTAAGGCGAATAGCTGCAGTCGCAGCTACTTGCTTGCTAAAAATTTCGAGGGGTGTCAAGTGAAGCAGAATATCTAATGCCGCAGAGGGGGTAGACCGCAAAGCTCCGCTTGTGCATAGACATGCTGTTCTTTGGACTCTGCTTAATTTAATGCGGTTGACTGCATTTTCCAAGGCCGTCCACCAGACAACCACCCCGTAAGTAAGTATCGGTCTTATGACCGAGATGTATAGCCAGTGGGTTATGCGAGGTTGAAGGACCCATTTGTTCCCAATGGCTTTCTTGCAAGAGAATAAAGCTATTGTAGCTTTATTGACTCTTTCTTGAATGTTAGGTTTCCAGTTTAGTTTCCTGTCAAAAATGAGACCCAGATATTTTGCTGTATCGGAGAAAGCTAAACTGGTACCGTTTATTGAAGGAGGGTCTATGATTGGAATTTTATATTTCCTAGAAAAGAGGACAAGATCAGTTTTATGGGGGTTTATTCCCAATCCACAGCGATCTGCCCAGCAGGTTAATCTGTTAAGATTTACTTGGAGGAGTTCTTTAATGGTATTTAGATGTTTTCCTGAGACGGCTATGGCAACGTCATCCGCATAGGCAATCACTCTGCTACCACCCGCTTCCAGGTATATCAGTAGTTCGTTATCTACTAAGTTCCTGAGAAGGGGAGAGAGGACACCGCCTTGCGGCGTACCCCTACTGACATATCTTTTAGCAGAAGTCTCACCCAGTTTAGAGTTGATTATCTTGCTTTTTAGCGTTAGGCTAATCAGCTCCCCAAGTGAGCCGTCTACCTGCAGAGTTGACAGCGCAGTCGTGATTGCGGATGTGTTGACGTTGTTAAAGGTGCCGTCTATGTCTAGGAAAGCAACCATTGTGTACTCCTTATATTGTAGGGATCGTTCGATGTGGCTAGTCAGAGAGTGCAAAGCCGTTTCCACCGAATTTCCTTTACAGTAGGCATGTTGAGCCGTAGACAGAAGTCTTGGATCAACTTTAGCTCGAATATGGATATCAATCAGTCGTTCTAAAGTTTTCAGAAGGAATGATGATAGACTTATAGGTCTGAGGTCCTTTGGTACTACATGAGAACATTTTCCAGCTTTGGGAATGAATACTACATTGACTTCTCTCCATAACAGTGGAATGTGGATAAGTTCTACACAGCTCCTCATAATATTTTCCAACACTGGTAGAATAATATCTGAGGATCTCTGTAGCTCGGCAGGTATAATACCGTCCGGACCAGCAGACTTGTATGGTTTGAAGCTATGCAGCGCCCAGAGCAGTTTGTCTCTCGTAATCAGATCATGAATTTTGGTCACGGTTGCAGTAGGCTTGTTTGGGCTGCTACTGGCCGCGAGTTGGGAGCTACTTGGAAAGTGGGTGTCCAGAAGCAGGTTGAGTGATTCATCACTTGAGGTTGTTCAAGAGCCATCGGTTTTTTTCAAACAGCTGGGCATTATAGGATTTGTGGAGAGGATTTTTCTTAGCCGCGATGCCTCAGAGGTTTCTGTAATTTTGTCGCAGAATGACCTCCAGGATTGTCGCTTTGCCTTCCTCAGTTCTTTTTTGTATAATTTGAGGGATTCTTTATATGAGTCCCAGTCGGTCACTTTTCTTGTGCTTTTTGCTGCGTTGAAAAGTTTTCTGCAGGTGTTTCTGAGCAGTCCCAGTGCCGACGTCCACCAATGTGGC
Source organism: Volucella bombylans (assembly GCA_949129095.1). Classification (NCBI taxonomy): domain Eukaryota; kingdom Metazoa; phylum Arthropoda; class Insecta; order Diptera; family Syrphidae; genus Volucella; species Volucella bombylans. The sequence goes on along the minus strand of OX422143.1, from coordinate 62,141,458 downwards.
TTTTTCTTGCCTCTTGGTTGAATAAGAGGGCAGGAAGCGGCTATAGCCTTATTGAGAGTCAGAGTAAATTCCCTGACTTTCATGTCGAGATCATTGGTGTCACGCGGGGGACTTGATAGTTCAGAGGATATCGTTTTCGACAGTATTCCTCTGTATTTTGTCCAATCAGTTTTCCGGTAGTTCCGGAAAGCTGGTTGGCGGGGGGGGGAGCATCACTCAGACTGAATTGGATGTATCTATGGTCTGAAAAGGAGCGTTCAGACGATACCATCCAGTTTGTTAGCCTTTGGGTGATGCTGTCGGAGACAAGAGTAATATCTAACACTTCTTGTCGGTTTTTTGTTATAAAAGTGGGCTCATTGCCAATATTGCAATTTAAGAGGTTAGTACTTAAAATGTAAAAGTGACTCACCTCTATCATTGATGTCGGTACTGCCCCATACCGTATGATGTGCGTTAGCGTCGCATCCGATTATGAGGTCAGTTTTTTGCCTTCCCGCTTCCAGTACCACCCTTTCTAGGTTATCACCAGGGAGAGGGCCCACTTGGTCGTGGCCAAGGTAAGCCGATGCCAGCCAGTAGGAGCCTTTGGCAGTCTCTAGTCTGGCAACGGTTAGGTCGGGGTCACTGAGGTTGGGAAGTAGAAATACATTAAGGCTACGTTTCACTAATATACAAGTTCTAAACTTACCTTTGTCTCTTGTATAGAGCAGAGCGTATGTGGGTGTCCTAAGTCCACGAACCACGCCTTCTTTAATCCATGGTTCCTGGATTAGGATTATGTCTTCTGCGTTTTTAGAAAGACGCAGAATGAGTGCGGCCGAAGCCTTTTTTGAGTGGTGGAGATTAATCTGGAGAAACCATATCATTGCTACAGTCTTCCAGAGTTGCCTCCACCACGGTGTTGTTGAGGTCCTCCGATTCTGAAGATGTGCCCAAGAGCTCATCTTCTATCTCTGATCGTGTAGAACCTCTAATTGCTTCGTCATCGGTTTCCATTTCCGACAGTGTGTCAGAAGAGGAGACCGACGGCTTGGTAGTCACCTCGGACAGATTGGAGTCGTCGCTATCCAATTCTGGAAAGGATATCGACGCTCTAAGATCCAAGGTTGTGATGTCAGGTGTTAAAGGAGGAGGAGGTTGCTTATCAGCATCCAGCTCATCCTTTTTGTACACCCTTAAGTGAATTGACTCGAATCCGAACCGAATCATGCCTTTCGTCTGCGCCAGAGGATTAAGGGATTCCTTATTGATCACAATTAACGCGCATCTATAAGAACCCCTTAGTTCCTCCAGTTTCGCGACTTTCCAGTCATGAGTCGGAAGAGTCGGGTTGCTGAGCCGGATGATTTCCAGGATACTTTCTGGAGAGGAGGGTTCGGCTGGAATCCAGGTACGAGTTCGAGGTCTACTAGGAATGTCTTCCTTAGATACGACCTCGAGTTTTGCACCTGGCCAAACCTCTCCTAAACCATCGATGGCCTTGGTGAAGAGATCGAGAGATCTCTGGTTGGAGCAAGCGATGAGCTTGACATGGCCTTGGTGCCAGCCAGCGTCGCTTGTGATAGGAGGTGGTCCTGGGTTCTCCCGCATGATGGCCAAGAAGTTGCTCGAGAGCTTCAACTTGACCAATTGCCACCGTTCCGGTGTAATGGAACCGTCGGTATCGCTTCTGTCGATCACCGCGATCACCAATGCGTCCTTTAGGACTTCATTATAAGACCTCAGAGATCTGCTGTTGGATGGCCCAGGGGTTGTGGAACTGTGTGTTTTGGGCCTCTTGGAAACCGGTACGGTTTCCTCCAACGATCTCTGACGCTTAGAGGAGTCTTTTGACGTTTTGTGAGCAGTGGAAGCAGTGGGAAATCCGTCTTTTAGGACGTTTTTAGCCCACTCAACCTTGCTCTTTATTTCCGCACTTCTCTCCACCTCCGGAATGGATCCGAAGGTTTTGATGATGCGTGAAGCATTTCGGCGTCTTATGTAGAGCGCCTTAGATGGAGCTTGCCGATGCGGCTGAGCTCCAGATTCCTCTTTGGGGGGAGGAGTTTTGGTAGCAGCAACAAGTCCGTGGCCTGCCACAGACTTGCTGCTGCTGGGGGCGGGGGAAGTGATAGGACCATGGCTTGCCACAGTCTTTACACTCCCCGAAGGAGTTTTGGTAGCAGCGACAAGTCCGTGGCCTGCCACAAACTTGCTGCTGCTAGGGGCGGAGGAAGTGATAGGACCATGGCTTGCCACAGTCTTAACACTCCCTGAAGGAGTTTTGGTAGCTGCGACAAGTCCGTGGCCTGCCACAAACTTGCTGCTGCTAGGGGTGGAGGAGGTGATAGGACCATGGCCTGCCACAGTCTTAACACTTCCTGAATTCTTATTATTAGGCTTATTCCTTTTGCCTTTAGAGGATGGCGCACCATGGCCTGCCACAGTTTTGCCTCCTCTCGGCAATGCAGGAGCCTTGCCGGTAGTCGGTGTAGTCACCGTTCCACCGCCCGGTAATAAAGTAGTACCGGCCTCGGTTTTTGTTTTATGGTTATCTTCCATAGATAGTCCCACGAGTAGCGGAGAAAGGGTTGTCCATCTGTACAGAGATCCGCCATATACAGATAAGGCTAGCTAATCCGGAGGTCGCCAGGTATCCGGATACTCCGTTTGCGACTGAGCTATTTTTGGAGATACTGGGCCCTCAGCCAGGTTGATCTTCGGCACGGGTCGTATGACACCTTGATCCAGCCCAGGGGAATGATGGAGTAATTTGGGAGTTGGGGAGGGGGGGGGGGGGAGCATCCTTTGGTTTCAGGACTCGTCTGGAGAATTTCTTCTCGAGATTCATTGACCCTACTCAGCCTCTACAACTCGACAAGTTCGATGCTCGCGGTAGAAGTAAGGTGCTAAGTAAGGTTTTTGAAAAACTAATGAAAGACAGAATAGTGCAGTTTTTAGATATAAATAATTACTTTAGTCCTAAACAGTTTGGCTTTCGGAAAGGAAAATCTACTGAAGATGCTCTACTGCAGTTCTGTGCCCAAACAATGAATAATCTTGATGGTAAAAGGTGTACAGCTGGCTTGTTCATTGACATTACCAAAGCTTTTGACATGGTCAATCACGATATTTTGTTGGGTAAACTGGAAAACGCTGGATTTCGTGGCTTTATGATTGATTGGTTAAAATCTTAACTAAAAAATAGGTCACAAAGTGTGAAGATTGATGAGATAAGGAGCGAAATAAATTTGTTTAACTTGGGTGTTCCCCAAGGCTAGCTTTTTCATATGGTAAGAGTAGCCCTTTGGAACTCGTTGCTGACATAAATTGCGATTTGAATTTGTTGAGAATCTGGTTTGAAAAACATAAGTTACTAATTAGCTTCAAAACAAAAATTATGTATTTCACTTTGTCATCAAATGTTTCGGAGCAAATGTCCACTTTCATGCACCCGAGTGTCAAAAATTAAAATTTTTCAATTGCAATTGCATTAATAAACCTACTACTCCCACTTTTTGTAGTACTCTTAGTTGTAATGATAAATGTTTTCTTATCGAGAAAGTAGATGAATATGAATATCTAGGTCTTACTAAAGATTCCAATATGAGCTTTTCGAATCACACGGATTCTCTAAGGAAGTATTTCCGTTCCACACTGAGATACTTCTATTATTTGCGAAATGTCTGTTCCACAATTCTTCTAAAGAAAATCTACTATGGGATCTTTCAGTCAAAGCTGCAATATGGAATTTCCTGTTGGGGAGGTATTTATCTTAGCAAAATACAACCTCTATTAGTTTTACAGAAGCATATAATAAGAAAGTTATATCAAAAACATGTTAGATACCCTAGTTTTCCTTTGTTCTGTGATCTTAAAATCCTTCCTGTTCGCCATCTGTATTGTTTTAAAGTATTGAAGTTATTCTTTATGAAATCAGGTAATCGAAATTTTAGATTAATTTCTAATTACAATTTACGAGGTAATTTTTCGTACTTGTTACCTGTTCAATTTGCTCGTACCACTGCATACCGTAATTTCTATTCCGTTTTGTCATTCCGCTTCTTTAATAAACTTCCACAGTCTATCTGGGCAATAGCAATACCTGGAATGTTTTTAAAATGTCTAAAAAACTGGCTTCTGAACCACAACTACGCTAGCTTAGAATCTGTTACTTTTGACATTCTGATTTAACTTTAACTTAAACTCATTTGTCTTCTTTAATCTTTCTTAATTTATGAATTTAATTGATTTTTTTTTTCGTCATCCTGCTTCTTTTGTTAATTGGTTTTTATTATGAATTACCTTTTTTGTTTATGGCCACCCCATCATAAACTTTATTATTAATGTAAATAACTGATTAAGTGGCATTCAAAACTATTTCACTACTTTTGTTAGTAAAATACAGAATGTCTCAACATTTCATATAAATAAGTTTTGTGCGTTAAACTAGTTTTAACATTTTTTTTAATGAATTGTTCTTGAATTATACTTGGAATACTATATGAAATAAAATTATCTATCTATCTATCGATCTATCTATATTTTCCAACACTGGTAGAATAATATCTGAGGACCTCTGTAGCTCGGCAGGTATAATACCGTCCGGACCAGCAGACTTGTATGGTTTGAAGCCATGCAGCGCCCAGAGCAGTTTGTCTCTCGTAATCAGACCATGAATTTTGGTCACGGTTGCAATAGGCCTGTTTGGGCTGTTACTGGCCGCGAGTTGGGAGCCACTTGGAAAGTGGGTGTCCAGAAGCAGGTTGAGTGATTCATCACTTGAGGTTGTCCAAAAGACATCGGTTTTTTTCAAACAGGTAGGCATCATAGGATTTGTGGAGAGGATTTTTCTTAGCCGCGATGCCTCAGAGGTTTCTGTAATTTTGTCACAGAATGACCTCCAGGATTGTCGCTTTGCCTTCCTCAGTTCTTTTTTGTATAATTTGAGGGATTCTTTATATGAGTCCCAATCGGTCACTTTTCTTGTGCTTTTTGCTGCGTTGAAAAGTTTTCTGCAGGCGTTTCTGAGCAGTCCCAGTGCCGATGTCCACCAATGTGGCTTTTTCTTGCCTCTTGGTTGAATAAGAGGGCAGGAAGCGGTCATAGCCTTATTGAGAGCCAGAGTAAGTTCCCTGACTTTCATGTCAAGCTCATTGGTGTCACGCGGGGGACTTGATAGTTCAGAGGATAAAGTTTTTGACAGTATTCCTCTGTATTTTGACCAATCAGTGTTCCGGTAATTCCGGAAAGCTGGTTGGCTGGGGGGAGCATCACTCAGACTGAATTGGATGTATCTATGGTCTGAAAAGGAGTGTTCAGACAATACCATCCAGTTTGTTAGCCTTTAGGTGATGCTGTCAGAGACAAGAGTAATATCTAACACTTCTTGTCGGTTTCTTGTTATAAAAGTGGGCTCATTGCCAATATTGCAAATTAAGAGGTTAGTACTTAAAATATAGTCTAAAGTGACTCACCTCTATCATTGATGTCGGTACTGCCACATACCGTATGATGTGCGTTAGCGTCGCATTCGATTATGAGGCCAGTTTTTTGCCTTCCCGCTTCCAGTACCACCCTTTCTAGGTTATCACCAGGGAGAGGGCCCACTTGGTCGTGGCCAAGCCGATGCCAGCCAGTAAGAGCCTTTGGCAGTCTCTAATCTGGCAACGGTTAGGTCGGGGTCACTGAGGTTGGGAAGTAGAAATACATTAAGGCTACGTTTCACTAATATACAAGTTCTAATCTTACCTTTGTCTCTTGTATAGAGCGGATCGTATGTGGGTGTCCTAAGTCCACGAACCACGCCTTCTGCAATCCATGGTTCCTGGATTAGGATTATGTCTTTATCGGTTTCCATTTCCGACAGTGTGTCAGAAGAGGAGACCGACGGCTTGGTAGTCACCTCGGACAGATTGGAGTCGTCGCTATCCAATTCTAGAAAGGATATCGACGCTTCAAGATCCAAGGTTGTGATGTCAGGTGTTAAGGGAGGAGGAGGTTGCTTCTCAGCATCCAGCTCATCCTTTTTGTACACCCTTAAATGAATGGACTCGAACCGAATCATGCTTTTCGTCTGCGCCAGAGGATTCCTTATTGATCACAATTAACACGCATCTATAAGAACCCCTTAGTTCCTCCAGTTTCGCGACTTTCCAGTCATGAGTCGGAAGAGTCGGGTTGCTGAGCCGGATGATTTCCAGAATACTTTCTGGAGAGAAGGGTTCGGCTGGAATCCAGGTACGAGTTCGAGGTCTACTAGGAATGTCTTCCTTAGATACGACCTCGAGTTTTGCACCTGGCCAAATCTCTCCTAAACCATCGATGGCCTTGGTGAAGAGATCGAGAGATCTCTGGTTGGAGCAAGCGATGAGCTTGACATGACCTTGGTGCCAGCTAGCGTCGCTTGTGATAGGAGGTGGTCCTGGGTTTTCCCGCATAATGGCCAAGAAGTTGCTCGAGAGCTTCAGCTTGACCAGTTGCCACCGTTTCGGTGTAATGGAACCGTCGGTATCGCTCCTGTCCATCACCGCGATCACCAATGCGTCCTTTAGGACTTCATTGTAAGACCTCAGAGATCTGCTGTTGGATGGACCAGGGGTTATAGAACTGTGTGTTTTGGGCCTCTTGGAAACTGGTACGGTTTCCTCCAACGATCTCTGGCGCTTAGAGGAGTCTTTTGACATTTTGGGAGCAGTGGAAGCAGGCTGAGCTCCAGATTCCTCCTTGGAGGGAGGAGTTTTGGTAGCAGCAACAAGTCCGTGGCGTGCCAAAAACTTGATGCTGCCGGGGGCGGGGGAAGTGATAGGACCATGGCTTGCCACAGTCTTAACACTCCCTGGAGGAGTTTTGGTAGTAGCGACAAGTCCGTGGCCTGCCACAAACTTGCTGCTGCTAGGGTCGGAGGAAGTGATAGGACCATGGCTTGCCACAGTCTTAACACTTCTTGAATTCTTATTTTTAGGCTCGTTCCGATTGCCTTTAGAGGATGGCGCACCATGGCCTGCCACAGTTTTGCAGGCCAATGCAGGAGCCTTGCCGGTAGTCGGTGTAGTCACCGTTCCACCGCCCGGTATTGAAGAAATACCGGCCTCGGTTTTTGTTTTTTTGGTTTTTTCCATGAATGGTCCGACGAGTAGCGGAGGAAGGGGTGTCCATCTATACAGAGATCCGCTGTATACAGATAAGGCTAGCTAATCCGGAGGTTGCCAGGTATCCGGATACTCCGTTCGCGACTGAGCTATTTTTGGAGATACTGGGCCCTCGGCCAGGTTGATCTTCAGCACCTTGATCCAGCCCAGGGGAAGGATGGAGTGCTTTGGGAGTTGTGGAGGGGGGGGGAGCATCCTTCTGGAGAATTTCTTATCGAGATTCATTGACCCTACTCAGCCACTACTACTCGACAAGTTCGATGCTCGCGGTAAAGAAGACAAAACATGTTAAATTTTTAGAAACACTTGGTTTAGTTTAATGTTAATCTGAATTGAGGGTTTGTGTTTAAAATGGATTACTGGCAATTCCTCATTACACTTACTCTTACGTTTTATAATAATTTATATACTTGCTTCATATATAAATCATTTATATCTTTTATTCATGTGATTTTATTTTTGATTGATTTTGATAGTATTGATACTTTGACTGCATTTCTAATTTTTCTGAAACCAATTGAAGGCATTATTTTGAATATGTCAAATTTATATGGCGTAAGAAAGTACAAAGAGAAATGGGAAAATATCGATTTGGTTACATTGCATGCTTATTTCGGTTTATTGCTGCTTGCTGGAGTATATCGCTCATATGGTGAATGTTTGACACAACTTTGGAAAGCAATATTTAGAGCCACAATGTCATTGAAGAAATTCAATAAAGTGCATGGATGTATCCGGTTAACAAATTGGCACCCATTGGAAATGTTTTCGATAGATGGAACAATAACTTGAAAAATATGTACACACCAGGCAAAAATGTTACGGTCGATGAACAACTGATTCCATTTCATGGCCGATGTCCGTTTCGACAGTATATTCCACCGAAACAAAATTATAAAATCCCTTAAAGTTAATAAAACGAATGGGTTAGATGGAATAAGAAACAATTACCTGAAGCATTTATCCTTTCTGGGTTTAAGACATTTAACTTTTCTAGTCAACGCGTGTCTAAAATTGCAATATTTTCCGCAAAAATGCAAAATGGCTAAAGTTGTCCCTATATTAAAAGCTGGAAAGCCTGCAGAGTCTGTCACCAGTTATAGACCAATAAGTTTACTCAGCAGCCTAAGCAAAATCTTGGAAAAGGTAATAAAAAATTATATTCTAGAGTTTAGTAGTGATAATTATGTATTCCCTAATATTCAGTTTGGATTTAGGCAATTTCATAATACATCGCATCAAGCTCTTAGAATATGTAACCATATTAAATCTAATCGGTCACAAGGGAAATCAACTGGTATGATCCTACTTGATGTTGAGAAGGCGTTCGACACCGTCTGGCATAACGGCCTAATATATAAAATGATTAATTTTAGCTATCCATTGTATCTAATTAAAATTGTCCAAAGTTTTCTGTCAAGTCGTAGTTTTCTAGTCCATGTTAATACCTGTTTGTCTAAGTCCACTAATTTCAACATGGGCATCCCACAAGGGTCAGTATTGAGTCCCACCTTATATATTATATTTACATCTGACTTTCCTAGTCTGCCAGAATGTCAAGCTGCAATCTTCGCTGACGATACTGCAATTTACACATGGCATACGTTCGCTCTTAACATCGAGAGGACACTTATAGATGCTAGTAAGAGAGTAGGAAAGTTTTGCAGGAAATGGAAAATAAAAATTAATAGCGACAAAAACCCAAGCCATCTTTTTCAGTAGAAAAAGAAAAACTTGCTTCCTTCCACAACATCCGATTCTTATTTATGGAAATAAAATAAGTTGGGATCCTTCAGTGAAATATCTTGGAATACACTTAGACTCAAAACCGACATTTAGTAACCACATCACACAGACTTTGAGAAAAATAAACATTGCGACTGCCTTATTATAGTATTATACCCATTTATTAACAGAAAATCACAGCTACGAGTATCTAACGTTAATAAAATAATTATTTTCAAAATTATTTTCCAAGCGATATTGACCTATGGTTGTCCTGTCTGTGGTGGCGCAGCTAAATGTCACCTAAAAAAGCTGCAAGTATATCCTTTCATATTCTTATTTACATTGGCGTTTTTCAACTAGAGATCTGCAGATGTTGAACTGAGAAGCTAACGTATTTACAAGTTAAACGAAAAATTCATCACTCAATGTTCTTTTGCTGACAATCCTCTCGTAAACAGTCTTTACACTTAAAAATAAAGGTACTATAACTGTTCTGTTTATTTTTTTACTTACTTATTTATATACATATCTTTTTGTTTTTTCTTTATTTATTTATACATTTATACATGTACATATTTACTCGTACTTAACAATTTGTTGTTTTTTTCGTTATTAATTTATTTGTTAATTTATTTATTTCTCTAGTTTCTTATGTGTATATTAATATAATTATGTACGTTTCTGTGATTATGCATCTATGTATGCACGATTTTTCAAAAAATACCTTGATTGCGTTCAGGAGCGGTGTTTCGGTCACGGCCAACATAAACCTGTGTATTGTACGCGTAGTAATTTGACGAGTTACACAAAATCCACAATTTGATACCATAGTTGCGGATAGTTGGAGAAAAATAAGCCGTTCTACAATTCAAAACTGTTTTTCTCACTGCGGTTTCAAATATTTAAATGATGAAATCACAACAGGTGTATCAAATATTGAAAGCTCCTATCGACTTGAGCGCGTTCAGAATCATAAAGAGTTTTTATCCATTGATAGTTAATTGCAATGCCACTGCGATTCTGAGAACGTTGAGGATGACATTATTGAAGAAATTTTACAAAGATACAGCGCGGAAGAAGATGCCGATTGATGAATCAGTTCCAGTTCGAGTTACCAATCGTGAGACGAGGCAGCATTTGCGAGAATTGCGGCGGTATTTCATGCAAGAAGTCAGTCATGTTTGTGCTGATTTTATTAACCTACAAAGTAATAAAAACATTCGACAGGGGACCATCGACAAATATCTAACACATTAGATGAGAAATAAGGTTTTTTATACATACTTTCATGTTTTCTTAATAAAATCTATTATATTTCAGATAATAGTACATTTTTGTTTTATTTTTATTTTTTCAAAGTTTATATGTATGTTTGGTTTTTTTCTATTGTGGGTTGTTTGTCTTTTTTTATGGTATTTTTCGAAATAAAGTATGTACATATTATAGCAATAAAAAAGGTTTGTTTTTTTTAGTACTTATTGAAAATAAGTGAAATATATATAAATATGTATTTTTTTATTTAAGCTTTCAGTTCATTATTTTCTTATTTGGGACAGCCGCCTAATTGAGACAAAATCATTCAACCCGACGTGTCCCAAATAAGCGTAATCCACTGTATTTGCAAAGTTCTACGGGAACTTTATGTATAGAATTCGGACAACCCTGTTGAAAAACACTAATCAGTTATTGAAACTTACATTCATCTGCTGTTGGCTCAGCAAAACGTTTCATTGTGTCATTCGACACTTTGTGAAGCGAGTATATTTCAGTTCGGTCATTTATTTGATTTTAAGGTGGGTTTATGCAGTATCTGCTGAGTACATCGGCCAAGACAATGTCCTTACCTTTCTGCATATGACCTCTGGGTCATATTGGGTTAATTGACATAATTGTCCTTCTGAACAAGTTATTCGGTACACGATGAATCGTTTTCGGACAACGTATACTCTAGTGGATAATACGCATCCCCAAAGACGACAAACAACGTGAACAGAAGAAGCTACTGTCGAGCGCAGTGTTTAGGAGAATGATTTTACGAAAAGATCTTAGCTAAGAAGTTTATAAGATCCAGCTTGTGCAAGATTTGAAACCACGTGACCATTATACGCGACGTAGGTTCGTTGAATGGGCCGGAAACATGATTCAACCTAATCCTCATTTTAATCGCAAAATTCTGTTCTCCGATGAGTCCCATTTTTGGTTAAATGGATGTGTAAACAAGCAACATTTCCGAATTTGACGTGACGTGAGCTTTGGTTTCAACAAAATGTAGCGGCCATCGCAAAAATTTATTGAGATTAAAAAAAAAAATTATAACTTTTTTTGCAATAGACAAATCACCCTGTAAGCGTCCCAAAACATGACAAAGATTAATAATGGCTAATCAGTGGCTGCTAGCTGTAAGCCGTATAAGTTTCTGTGCAGCATCATGGCGCACATTAAAGATTTCCGGGACAAGAATGGTCTCTTTGCTGTCCAGTCGTTGAAGTGAAAGGTTGTGTCTAAAAATATTAACTCAATATAAATGAGAAAAAAAAAATACTCATTTTTCTAAGTGAAATTTCGCCTCGTTTTTTAGTAATCAAAAATGTATATCAATCGACTATCATAAGACCACGTGTAGTAATAATATCCAATTCAAAAAAAAAAACTAGACTATCGCCGAGAACTACTTTCTACTTAGAACGCAAAAGTTTTGAACGCAAATATTTCGCTTCGCACATACTCGTACATATCGGTATGTTTCAAAAAAACGTAAAGATAATCAACAAGGAACTACTCAAGTTCACCACGACAACAGCCTCAAGTTCACCACGCCACCAACAAGACTCCAGAATTTCGGCCATATTGGAAAGGCACGAATTCCATAAAACCCATAAGAAAAAAAAAAAAAAAGGAAATTACATACATTCGCATCTACCTAAAACCAGAAATATATAAAAATTATGTACATATGTATAATTTCCTAGTTTTTTTTTACTTTTTCTACTTTTTTATACTTAATATAATTGATAGTGCACTCTGTCATAAAGAAACGTTATAAACGGACTTCAAAATTATGTATGTAATAAAATATGTAAAGGGTCCGCCATCTAACGTTTTTTTTCAACTAGTGCTTATTTCGTGAATGGTAACACTTAGCTCATGTCTGACAGATAACTAGTTTTATCCTTCCGCTGAACGAATATGGTTGCGTATACGCTTGAACAACGCCCACCGTCCAACAGAAATCAGTCAAACGAGGAGATTGACAGATTAATGGACGAGACAGTTAAACGAACAATGGACAGAACAATACCTCGGTACCAACACACTGACGAAGAAGACTTATTCCGCAACGCAACTATTGACGCACTGCACCGACATAAAAGTAGACTGCTGTCAAGACTAAAAACCTTGTACAGACAGTTTACTGACAGACATAACCCGGAGATCATGACACTGAAGTCGTCGATTAAAAACTTCCAAACATTAATAAAGGAAAATTACAGAACATATGTAAGTTTGTATTGGAACAATAAAATTCGGGCTGTAAACACCAGCAACCCGAATATGTTCCCGCAAATAAATAAAATATTTCGGAGAAAAAATCAAAACGACCTTCAGTGTCTTAAAATCGCCCGAACGACGAACAACGAACAAATACTGGTAGCAGCAGGCATAGATCCAAATGAGGCTGTTGATGATGACAAATTGTTTGTGATCGAGGATCCGCAGGAGCAGGTAGAGGCTATAGGAGCGACTTTCCAGGAAGTGTACAAGGCGAATGTTTTCATTGGCCCGAACCACGATCTGGAGAATCGAGTCCTTGTGCACAATTTCTACCTTCGAAATGAAATTGTGAATTGGCGATTCGAGAGCTCGGGTTTCACCCAGTTCAGTGACGAGAATATGTCATCACCAACGATAAGGTACTACCCCCGTTCATTTCGAAGGAAGAGCTCGAAACGATCTTCGATTCACTTCGAAGTAAGAAATCAGTGGGAACCGATGAAATACCGAACATTGTGCTTCGACATCTCCCTCTAGAAGCGGTGAACATTTATACCACTCTCTTTAATAATGCAATGAATAATGCACATTATCCAGCGCATTGGAAAACTGCGGTGGTACATCCCATCCCCAAAAGGGATAAAGACACTTCCAATCCGGCGAATCTCCGATCGATCAGTCTTCTTCCAAACATCAGTAAGGTTTTCGAGAAGGTGATCAATAGAGTCCTGACTAAGTGGGTTGAGGACAAACATATAGTTCCGGATAATCAATTCGGTTTTAAGGCGGGACATGATATCATTCATGCTGCGTCGAAACTGGTTTCTGATATCCAATGGAACAAAGGCAAGAAACAGTGCACTGGTGCCTGCCTGATTGACTTGGAAAAAGCCTTTGATACCGTATGGTTAGAGGGACTCTTTTTCAAGCTGGACAGGTTGGGCATTAGTAAACCATTGCTGTATATTCTTTTTGACATGCTCTCCAGTAGACAGTTCATCGTGAAGAATGGCGATGTGACTTCTGCTGGAACATTTAACATTAAAAACGGTCTGCAACAGGGTGCGGTAAATTCGCCGATCCTATTCAACATTTACACGAGTGATCTGATAGGTTCACTTCACCATGCCATAGCGTGTGCAGACGACTTAATCGCGTACAGGTCAGGTCCAAAGATTGAGGTTATTAATATACTCTTGCAACGTGACTTCGATAAAATTAAGCGATATTGCGATGACTGGAAGTTGAAGATCAATTTTCAGAAGTCGGAAATCATTCTGTTTAGGACGCCTCTAGGGATACCAGAAAGAATTGGCGAAAGTTCTCGATCGTGGGGCAGCATGGGCAGCCACTTGCTTGTCGAAATGTAGTCAGATACCTTGGGATCTGAACCTAATAAGAGTGGACAATTTCGTCATTAAGTTGACTCGAAGGCACATTGCAAGAGCAATGACCTCATCGAACAACCTGGTCTCCGGGTCTTTCGACTCCAATTATATGTATCACGAGAGAGTTCGCTTTGACGGTTTTATTTCTCCAGAAGCGTTCCTCTGTCTAGATAGTAAAGGTCTGAGCCAGCACAGATTGGCGGTCACGCTAATCTTCCACGTCGCTCGAACAGCTGCGGACAGGCAACTCAACTACGACAGAGACGTCGCACATGGCAGTGCGGAGCGTCTCCGGTTCAGTAGGTCGATAGGGAGTCGCGACATGAGGGATGTTGCTCGGCAGCACCAACACTTTTGGTGGCTTGTTGAAGGGGAGGATGCTTCGTCGTCGAACTCCTCCAGTGATATGTAGCTTCAAGTGAAGCAAAGTGTGCCTGCCTAATTTTTTTTTTTTTTTTCGCAATGGCCGGCTTACATAATTTTAGGTAGGTTTAAGTTAGGTTTTAAGAAAAAAATAATATAAAAACACAAAAAAAAATAAAATAAAAATAAATATATATATATACATATACTTATATATAAAGTATATAAGTAATATGTATGTGTATGTATTAGACGTAAGTAGGTTAAGTAGATTAAGATTTATTTTTAGGTAGTTTGTAAGCTTTTAGTTTTAAGTTTTATAAAAAATTAAAAAATGTCCATTTACTAAGTTTTTACCTAAAATTTATTTTCTTAGTTTTAGGATTAATTAATGTTTAAATTACAAATAAAATTAGACTGGAAGATACGTCGAAAGACATAGATTAAGTATTATGTTTAATTTAGAGTGCCCGCATGGGGCCAGTAAGTTACAATAAGATTATTTTTAAGTTATTTAAGCTAATTTTTAAGCGTTTTTTGTTTAGCATTTAAGAGTAATTTAAGTATATAAATAAAAATGCATAAAAACTGAAAAACTGAAACGCTTGAACAACGCTGGGAAATATTGCAACATTACTTTGAAAATCATAGTAATGTTGCAGAATGTGTGCGAAAATTGCGTACGGATTTTGGAAGAAGAGAAGCACCGTCAGCTCCGTATGCTCGTTATCTTGTGAAAAAAGTGAAAGAAACTGGCATCCTCATCGATAAACCAAAGCGTGAAAAGTCAAAAACAGTGCGTACACCCGAGAACATTGCTGCTGTGGCAGAAAGTGTGCGTGAAGCGCCATCAACATCAATTCACCGTCGTTCTCAACAATTGAACATTTCGGAGACATCTTTGAGACGAATTTAGCATAAAGACCTTGGTATGACGCCATACAAAGTCCAATTGGTTCAGGAGTTGAAGCCAACTGACCACCCAATGCGTTTTCGCTTCGCTAAGTGGGCCTGCGATCGACTTAGAGAAGATGCCGATTTTGCCAAAAAAATCATCTTTTCAGATGAAGCTCATTTTGATCTTGGCGGGTATGTAAACAAGCAAAATTGTCGCATTTGGGGCACAGAAAACCCACACGCATACATTGAAAAGCCGATACACCCAAATCGAGTCACTGTTTTCTGCGGATTTTGGTCCAGAGGCATAATTGGGCCATTTTTCTTTTTTTGGCCGTTACAGTCAATGGCGATCGTTCTCGGGCCATGTTGAACGAATTTTTGTTCACAAAAATTGAAGAGGAGGATATTGGCAATATTTGGTTTCAACAGGACGGCGCCACGTGCCACACAGCCGAAGCTACACTCGATGTTCTGCGCACTGTTTTTGAAGATCGCATTATCAGCCGCAGAGCTGATGTCGTTTGGCCACCTCGGAGCTGCGATTTGACACCATTGGACTATTATTTGTGGGGTGCCGTAAAAGATAAGTGTTACGCCGACAAGCCAGATACAATTGACGCTTTAAAGGACAATATTCGTGAAGCCATTGGTGAAATACAGCTGCACACAATCGATAATGTGCTTAAAAATTGGACCGATCGTGTAGGCTACTGCATGGCCAGCCGAGGCAGTCATTTGAATAAAATTATTTTCCATTATTAATCGGAAGAATAAAACTAATTATCTGTCAAATCAGACATGAACTATGTGTTACCATTCACGAAATAAGCACTAGTTGAAAAGAAAACGTTAGATGGCGGACCCTTTATATACTCGTAAATAAAATCACAGTTCGAAATATTTCAATCTCTATCTCAATTTTGTAAATTTAAAATAAAATTTTTGTCGATTTGATCTACGTATATGTACTCGTATATGTTAATTGTATATATAGTTATAGTATACTATATATAGTTGTGATACTATGGTCACATTCCAAAATTTAAGTTCTTAAAATGTGTTATAAGTTAGTTAAATAAGTTAAATACCAAGTTTCAGTTATTGTGCGCACAACAGCTGCTGAGAAGAAAAAAAACGTATGTTGAATCTATTTCTCGTTTTAAATTACATCTGTTTTACATCGCAAAGAACTTTAATTTTTTTAATTTAAACTTAATTGAACTATGTTAAAACAGATACTTTAGGATATATATTAAAAAGAAAAAAAAATAAATAAATAAATCTTTTGGAACATGATCACGCTATTTTTGTGAATATTTAAAGAGAAAATTTTGTGACCAAAACGAGTAATGAGTGGTGTTTGTGGTAGGTCTTAAAATAACGATGTTCAAAGAAGGGGGATTATTCGTCAAATTTTGTAGGGAAGAGTAAGCATGGTGAGGAGCATAGTGCTAGTGGGAATACCTACAGGTAGCGACGCCATCTTATGCTACTTTTACCGAATATGTGTGGCAAAACAGGCACGTTCAATTTTTTATTTCTTTGTGTGGTAGCTAGGGAGTGAAAGATCCCACCCCTTCGACGAGTTCAAGCTAGGCTTCAATAACGTGCCGAAACTCAGTATAAAAAAAAAACGGGACAATTCGAATCGAGTCCTAGCCATCACAAAAATAGCGCAGCATGCCATACGGCGCGCGACACCATCAATTTATTGCGGGAAACATTTGCTGAGCGCATAATTTCGCGTAATGGACCTATGAACTGGCCTACAAGATCCTGTGATCCTGTGATTTACCTTTAGATTACTTTCTTTGAGGGAATGTGAAGTCACTAGTGTATGCCGATAAACCGGAGACGTTGGACGATTTGGAAGTCAACATTCGTCGTGTTATTGCTGATATACGGCCCCAGTTGTCCGATAAAGTTGTCGAAAATTGGACTTAACGATTGCGCTTCATTCGAGCTTACCGTGGCGCGTATATCATATTCAAACACTAATGGCATAAAATGATCTATTAAATAAACCTATGTTATTGTGTATGATATACTCGTACATTAACATTAGCTTTATGTGTTTAATTTCATATTGAATTAAAAACACCCTTTAAAATTAAAAGCAAGAAATTTGCCAGACATTATCAGGATAAATACTTCTCGTGCTGGAAACGTGTTTTATTCTCAGTCGAGAGTAAATTTAATTTATTTTGTTCTGATGGACACGCTTATGTGTGGCGAAAACCTACTGAGAAACTAAAGGGAGAGAATTTGCGCCTGACAATTAAACATGGACGTGGATCGGTTTTTGTGTGGGGTTGTATGTCTGCTTCTGGACCCGGAAGTCTCGTCATCATTGATGGAGTCATGGATCAATACAAATACATTGAAATACTTAGAAATAATTTGGCCCAAAGTGCGGAACAATTAGGAATAAATAACAATTACTATTTCTATCAAGACAACTGCGACAAGTGCTTCCACCCTCGAAGGACACCAGAGTGAATCAACAACATCGCTGGCTGCTGCGAGTAATGAGCTAAGCCGAACATTGACCATCGCTAGGCCAGAAGAAAGACGCCAACTTTACGATATTCCAGAAATCGAAGGACGTCCAGAGGATTGGCCTATGTTCAATGAGTCATTTCAAATCACCACCGATGAATATGCATAGAGCGAGAGTCAGAACTTAATGCGCCTTCAGACAGCATTAAAGGGTACAGCCAGGGAAACTGTGAAGTCTCTGCTCATTCATAATACCAACAGCTTGTCTTATTCGCGACTAGAGCAAAAATCTGTCGTCCTTTCTTAGGGCCGCTAAATGCGAGCATTATCTTGCCAATCCAACACTCATGGAGGAGTTGTTGCTAAAATTGTCGGTGCAAAGGAGGCTAGAGTGGGCAAGGTATGTGATTACTCTTGAGTCGACACCAACCATAGAACAATTCAGTGAATGGTAACAAGAGCTGGCAAGCGTAGTGTCCACGGACTTAAACGAACACAATAAAATGGAATATCGACTTCATGTGGAAAAGTTATAATTTTTATATTAGATAAAATGGGATTTTTTATGACTTACACTTTGTGCTCAATCGAATGGCGTCAACGGAAATGATCAAGTCGAAAATGCCAGAAACTACGAGGACAACCATTTTTGGCATTTTGGCTTACAATTTATTTTTAAATTGTTTTTTTTTTTAATATAGTTTGTTGTAAAAAATATTGTTGTAAAAAATATTTAGAAACAGCGTTAAAGCTAGAATGGAACAATACTCTCGCTTGGTGAAAAATTAGTACAATCGAAGCCAAAAAAAAAAATAAATGCAATTCAACAAGATAAAGGACTATCTACTGAGTATTAAAACACAAAAAAAACATTTTCATTCGTTTCTTTCTTTTAAAAGTTAAGTGTCCGACTTCTTTTTTGAAGTCTGAATTGGTGAATTCAACATTTTTTCTTTGTATAATCTGTTTAAATATAATAAATTGAATATTATGTTATGAATTCAAAGTATAAACACAAAGCCATTAAGATGTATTAAATGTGTCCTGTTAGGGCTCCGAACATTCCACGTGCAGATCCGAAAATCATTGTCTTTTCAGCGTTTTCCAGGATCTGGATGCGTTATTATCCCAGGCTATTACCTTGTTCGTAATATATTTTTTATCTACTCCGTATAGGGTTGTGTGCCTTTTTTTGTCGGATGCCAGTAATATTCTATTGAACAAGCATGCACGTGATATTTTAGACGGGAACTACCACTGGGAGGTATTTTTTTTATTACAAGTTATTAATACCCTTAAAATGTTTGTACACAATGCTGCCGGTATGTTGCGCTGAATGCCCAATTTAAGCTATTGGGACGCACTATAAGTTGTTGGTTTGAAAAGTTCCGTTCGGGAGATTTCAGCCTCTAAAATGAACCACGTGAGAAACCGGAAACGTTAGTTAACAACAATGTTTTAACAGCAACGGTGGATGCGGACCCAACCAAATTGGTGCGGGAGATTGCACAAAGTATGAGAGTATTCCCAATGGCGACACCTTTCTTTCATAGGAAAGGTAAATAAACTCGATAAGTGGGTACCCCATGAACTGAACGAATCCCAAAAGCTACGCCGCCTGGAAATCTGCGCATCGCTTACGTTAAGAAAAAAGCTGAACCGTTTTTTTTAAGAAGGGGAGATATTTATTTATTTATTTATTCATTTCAACGCTATACATATTTAAGAATTGTATTCTTTTGTTCTTGTACAGGAAATTAAAGGGTTCAATTACAATTACATATTTATTACAATTCGTTATAAAAAAAGAAATGAAAAACAAAGAGAAAAAAAAAAAAAAAAAGAAAGAAGTTAAGAAAAAGAATTCAGGTAAAGATGCATGTACATAAGTCATTTTGCTGTTAAAATTTGCTTGCAAAGTATTCAAGTAATAACTTTTTTAATGTTCCATCCGTATTTGCTCTTCTAAGATTTTGGGGGAGATTATTCCAGAGGTGAACCGCATGTACAAAAAACTGCCTACTGCTGACTAAGGATCGATGTCTAGGAGGAACTATTTTAAGTGTTCTTTGTGAATTGTTAAATCTGATTTTAGCAAAGAGATAATTTGGCGTTTTAGTTTTAATAAGTTTGTGTAGTGCTAGGACTGTTCTATACTGTAATAGAGCATTGAGAGAACAACCATATATTTTTTTAGCGTGCATTGAGACTTGGTCATAACGGCCCAAGTTGAAAACATATCTTGCACAATTGTTATAAGCTACATTTAATTTCCTTAACGATTCGCAGTCTAGGTTTGAAAAAATTTCGCAGCCATATATTATGATGGGCACAACATAATACCTGATTAATTTAAGTTTAACATCAGTTGGAAGAAACAGTTTTGTAGGACTCAAGCCCCGCAGAATACAAAATATCTTCGACACAACATGATTAACGTGGTCCTTCCAATTAAGGTTCTCATTGAAATGTATACCAAGATTCTTTGCTTTACTAACAAATTCAATAATAGAATTATTTATTTTTAAAGGTGATGGTGAAATATTATGATGTTGCGTCTTCCATAGTGTAAGAGCTTTAGTCTTAGATGCATTAATTTCGATTTTGTGTTTTTGAGACCATTTAAAAATGTTATTTAAGTCATTGTTCATGAGTTCTACTGCGGCAGAGTAGTTTGACTTTTTGAATTTTAGTGTCAATTGTGCGTCGTCTGCGAAAAAATGAAATTTACAATTCTGTATGCATCTTGAGAGGTCATTCAGGTAAAGCGTGAAGAGAAGAGGGCCCAAAATTGAACCTTGGGGAACCCCCGTAGGTACAATAAGCATGCTCGAAAAGTTGTTGTTATAATAGACCGCTTGAGTTCTATTTTCAAGATATGACTTGATAAGATTGGAGACAGAATTTTCAAAGGCAAATTGAGTTATGAGTTTGCGTAATAAAATTGAATGGTTTACCGAGTCAAATGCCTTTGAAAAATCCAGCAAAACCATAAAGGACATAAAACCTTCATCAAACCCATCGCGAATATCATCACTAATTTTCATGAGGGCTGTTATACAGCTATGATTAGATCTAAACCCCGATTGATACTCCGTTATTAGTTTTTGTTCTTCGAGATGTACCTTGATTTGACGGCTAACAATTTTTTCAAAAGCTTTGCTAAGGAAAGGAAGAATAGCTATTGGTCTAAAATCAACATTATTTGGTGAGAGTGATTTAGGAACAGGAAGTACTTTTGCACTCTTCCACTTATCGGGAAAGGTAGACGTTGTTATTTTCGTGTTATATATATGTGTTATGTGTTTTCCTATAAAAGGTAAAAGTATTTTTACAATATTTGGATGAATTCCATCTAAACCAGTCGCATTCGATTTAATAGAGAGTATGACCTCTGCCACATAAACAGCACCCACGCACTGCAATGAAAAAGACCCCTGAGTGTTTGTTTCGAGTTGTTCAAATTGATCATACGAGGTTGAATACGACCCTACAAACTTCCGATTTAAATTATTAAGGTTTAAGTTATTTTTCGACATTTGATTGCCTGTATCATTTGTTCTAATGCCTGCCTCTCGGATTGTTCTCCAAAAATTTGCACTCGATTTATTGGCATGAAATTTGTTTTTATAGTAGGTGCTTTTATTTTTGCGAATTAACTGTGTAACCTCATTTCGTAATCGTTTAAACTCATCATGTAGATATGGACAGCGGTATCTTCTCCACCTATGATAGAGTAGGTTCCGTTCCTTGATCTTATTTAGAATTTGCTGGTTAAGCCAAGGTATCTCACTGTTTTTTATTTTTCTGGTTTTTAAAGGGACATATTTTTCAAACAAGTATTTCACATTTTTATTTAAAACTGAGACTTGAAAATTGACATCAGACGTGTAATAAATAGGTGACCAGTCAAGCCTGTAGCACTCATTAAAGAGAGATGGGACGTCTGTTGATGAAAAGTCCCGAAATTGGGAATAAACATCAGTTTTTCCCAAAGGAAAGACATTTAACACCAAGATTATTATATCGTGGTAAGAGAACCCCGGGCAAATGATTTGGTCATAGTGTGATATTACATCAGACTTAGGTAGTATGAAGACGTCAATAAGTGATGGAGTTTTATTTGGAAAGAAATGGGTAGGATTTGAATTGTTCACAAATTTTAAGCCAAGTGATGCAATCGAATCTACAAACTGTTTGTTATTATTTGCCAGAATGTCCATATTCATGTCGCCAGTTATAATTATTTTTGAATAACTTGGACCTAAAATCTCAAGAATATCTCTTATCTCAGAGTAATGTGCTACGTCCGGTGCAGAATATATTGTTCCTACCAATAATTTGTGCGAGCCTGAAGTTACCTCTACAAAGACAAACTCCGATTTATTAGTTTCATTAGATTTTTTCACAATTTCAGCCCTATAGCAGTCTTTAACATAAATTGCTGCTCCTCCGCCTCGTTTAGATAAACGATCAGCACGAAACAATTCATACCCCTTAATTTTAAAAAGATCATTAATCATTTCTTCTTTGGTCCAGGTTTCAGAAACTCCGATTAAGTCCATACAACCATTTTCAAACAATAAACGCATTTCATCAATTTTATTAACTACACTTTGTGCATTCAAATGGCAAATCCGAATGCCTATCTTATCTTTGCATATTATGTCAAACAGCATTCTAGATTTATCGATGCTAGTCCCCAATGGTGCATAATTTCCCCCTGCTATATTATTGTTCATCGGATTTATTATAAAGGAACAAATGTCTAAACAAGAGCACACGGGGACATGGAACAATAAATAAGAGAGACAGATCAAGAATTGACTCAATAATTAACAACAAAATAACTTCACAAGATGAGTACTGCATAAAGAGTTGACATTTAAAGACAGAAAAAAGAAATAAGTAAGAGAAGTGATGTAGATAATAGTAAAAAAGAGTAAAAAAGAAATTAAGAGAACTCATTGTGTAAACAAAAAATACTATTCTATTGTTTATCAGCTTTCGATGGTCCATTTCCATTTTGACTCATGTAAAATTGTTCCAGGTCATCAATACAGGTTATTAGTATGGATTCCCCTCTCAGCGTCTGCACATACACTTGGCCATTTTTGGTATGAACTGATGAAATCAATTTGTTTTGTTTTATTTTCAGCGCATTCCGTTGCAAACGATAATTAGTTCTTGTTAAGCTCTCATTTATATATATTCTCGTGTCAGACGGAATTCCAATGTTACGAAGAGACAACACAGATTTGGTTTCTTTATACCGCGCAAGACAGCTTCTCATTAATTTATTTTTGTCTCGTATATCAGCGAACTTCAATATTATTGTGCCATCATACGAAGATCGTATTTGTGGTTTTACTCTGAATATTGACCTCAGAGGTGGTGTTTCGACATTAACTGCCTTACATAAATTATCGAAGATCGCATTCAAATTTTCATCTTTTGAAGCTGGAATGCCCACTAGAACAGCATCAGTAGCAATCTGCAATTTTTTGCACCGAATAATAACCTGTGATGAAAAGTGGATACTGTATGATAATCGTAAGAGCTCGAGCCAGTGGTTAGATACAAAAGAAAAACCAAAACACATCCCCAAGCCCGATCTTCACCCAAAAAAGGTTATGGTGACAATTTGGTGGACATCGAAAGGACCAATCCACTTTTCATTTCTTCAACCGTTCCTCCGATAAACGCTATCAAATATTGTGAGAAAATCGATATACGAGTATTCCATGCCATATTGGCTGAAAAGCAACCTGCTTTGATTAATAGGCACGGTCCGGTCCTTTTTCATGACAATGCTAGACCCCATACCTCACAAGTAACGGTGGAAAAACTGTTGCAGTTGGGATATGAAATTCTTCCGCATCCACCGTACTCTCCTGATATTTCCCCAATGGATTACCATCTTTTCCGCAGTCTGGATTCATTTTGGCAGAAGGTCTTCCGGAACCGAGCAGAGGTCACAAAAGGTCATTGAAGATTTCGTTGCCTCAAAAAGTCAGCACTTTTACGAAAAAGGAATATTTGACCTTGTATCACGTTGGAAGAATGTCATAGATGCCAACGGGTCCTATTCTGATTGAATGAAAATTTACGGAAAAATAATATTGGCTTTGTAGTAGAATAAATAAAAAATGTAATTTTGACCGAACCTGTACGCGATGACTGCTGTGTGGTGTTATCGATATTGTGAGGCGCAGCCAACTTCGCGTCGGGGTCGACCATTAAAAAAGAAAGATTCGCCACGTTGGCACATCTATATTTATATAGAGTATAAGGAGAAAAGCGTGAAATAAAAGAAGAAAAATGACTGCCAAAGAAGCGGAGTTTTAATTCATTTAAACTACAACATCAGGTATGGGGTCATACACTACAAAAGTTTAACGTCGCGTGCATAACCCTGGAAATCAATATGTCCAGAAGAAAATTAACAAAAGCGCAACTTCAGAAATCACTTCAAGAGGCGCGTGTGACCTCGGCAACGTTATCCCAACTGCGCACACTCTTCGAAAAGGAGTTGCGCACAAATGAGCACCAGGACGATCGTGACTACAGTGACTACTGCCGATATTTCTGCCCCACTTCAGCACCCGTGAGCACCACTACTGGAACTTCAGTGGCACTTACTGCCTAAACTTCCGTCACTTCAGTTATGCCGATGCTATTTCACAGTGCTTCAACCTCTGGTGGAACTATCCACAACGCCGCTACGCCTTCAGATGTGGAAGAAGAACGTGAGTTGGCTCCCCTCGAGAGGCGTAAACGTATAGCGGACTTACGACGAGAGCTTGAAGAAACGGAGCCAACGTCATCAACTAGACGGGTGGACTTCCGTGATGTCGAGTACGCAGTTCCTCCTTTCTCTGGTGACGACTTGTACGGCATTTAAAAGTGGATTGCCGACTTTGAGTACGCAGCTCAGTCAGTGGGTTGTGACGACCGAAGCAAATAAGTTTGTGCAAGAAGACTCATGAGGGACACTGCGAAGATGCTAATAGTACGGGTGGATAATTTGGACTGCCTAAGAAGACTACTGATTAAGGAGTTCGACAAACGTTTGCCCAGACAGTAGGTCTACCATCAGCTGAGCCGCAGAGTGCGTCTACGTGATGAGATCTTGCTGCACTACGTACTCTCCATGCAAGAGATGGCATGGAGATGTGGATGAAGCTGACCTCATCGAACATGTCATCGACATGCAGATACATCATCAACAGTCTCCATTCTTTGCGCTGGTAAGTCGATTGCGGGGCTTAAGTGCTTGCTGCCATGCAATGAGAAGAGGTGTGTAGTCAAGCTAATTACGACGGCTCGAACCAGTGCAACAAGATCATCAACAACCGATCCTTCGGCAACAAAGAGTTCCGACACCATATCGCTCGGCAGTCAAATCAGGTGTTACAATTGTTCGACCTATGGGCACATCGCCGCCAATTGTCCAAAAGAGAAGAGACCACCTGGATCATGTTTCCGCTGCGGTGATCTAGGCCACATCTATAAGCAGTGTCCGAAAGCGTTAAAAGGAAGGCGGGTTGGCGCCATAAGCAAAAGAAGACCTGAAGCAACTTCCGAAGAAGACTTCGACGATGACGAGTTAGGGCAGTCCTTGAACTCAGTATAACTGGTAAGCTTATCTTTTAATACTAACGAAACTAAGTACATAAATCTTACTAACATTGAGTGTCTTTTTGATACCGTAAGTTCGGTTAGTTTCATACGAAGATCTGTCGTACCTCAGGATTGCCAAGTGCGGAGCATAAGTTATTCCAATTACCGGGGACTGGGGGACGTCAAGATTTACACTTATGGTATGCTTTCGTGTTGCCTTAAGATTGCCGGGAAAATAAATAAAATTTCACTTATGATAATTCCAGATAAAATTACGTCTATGCCTTTGATCGTCGGCCGTGATGTGCTTCAGATCTTCAGTATTAAATTAAGAATTCCGAAGATAAATGTGTTCCTCCGTCAGAACAAAAATGTTCTTTAATCATTAATAAAAGTTCACTAATTAATCATTCGTATTTGTGGACTTATTTTCCCTACCCTATAGACAGTGAGGCAACTGAAGTAGAAGAAAATAATATTGTAAGTGGTAGTGAACTTTGTGGCGACGGCTCATTGATTTTGCCTAAGAAAACAAAAGAAGATAGTGACTTTAGCGGGGATGGTTCTGCCCCTTTAGGTACAGTTTATAGTGACGACGGATGCGAGATACTCGGAGTCGAGGTAGAAAAGAACGACGAATTGGTATTAGGGCTGGATTAGATGCAATAACGTCTGAAAAAGTGCGAAAAGTAATTTCCGATAGCTATATAAATTTCGATAAATCAAAAGCAACCCCTTTGAATTACGAAATGCATATCAGACTTATTACGGACACCCCATTCTTCTGTCCGCCGCGGTGATTGTCTTTTGCAAAAAAGCGCTAAGTCGACGCCATTATTAAAGATCTTTTGATTCGTGGAGTGATAAAATATAGTGACTCCCCTTATGCATCACCCATCGTCTTGACGAAGAAAAAGTCCGGTGAAATAAGAATGTGCGTGGATTACCGTGCCCTAAATAAGCACACAGTAAGAGCTAACTATCCTCTCCCCCTTATCGAAGATTGCCTCGAGTACTTCGCAAGCAAGAAGGTATTCATATTGCTCGATCTGAAGAGTGGCTTCCATCAGGTGAATATCGCTTCAGACTCCTCCATCTTACTTCCTTTGTAACCCCAACGGGACAATACGAATTCCTCAGGATGCCCTTATCATATTTTCGAGATAGAAACGCTAGCCATTATATTGGCCCTTCGGCGCTTCCGGGTGTAAGAAGGAATCCCCTTCACAGTGGTAACCGACTGCAGTTCTCTTACGCTAACTCTGAACAAGAAGAGTGTAAATCCACGGATAGCTCGCTGTGCATTAGAATTAGAAAATTATAATTACAAGGTCACATGGTGGTGGCAGTGAATTCAGAGGATATTGACTTCCAGTTAAGAGCATCTCAAGTTAGAGACCCAGCGATTTTGGACCTGAGAGAGAAACTGTGCTCAAAGCAGTCAGATTCTTACGTTCTGAAGGACGAAATAGTGTTCCGTAAAGATCGCAGTGATAAGCTACGCATGTATGTCCCTTTCGGCTTGGAGACTAATCTTATTCGTCATGTACATGAGACGATCGGGCATCGAAGTGTCACGAACAGTTGCGTAT
Source organism: Volucella bombylans (assembly GCA_949129095.1). NCBI lineage: Eukaryota > Metazoa > Arthropoda > Insecta > Diptera > Syrphidae > Volucella > Volucella bombylans. The sequence continues at coordinate 62,114,740 of OX422143.1, read as the reverse complement.
GCATTATTGGTTTCCGAAGTTGAGGGAGAAGATAGACAAGTTTACGACAAGTTGTATTAAGTCCATAATGTATTCTTCACCAGTAGACTCGCGCGAACGTAACATTTTTAATATCACTAAGGAGCCGGTACCATTTCATACTATCCATTTGGATCACTTCGGGCCTCTCCCTTCCGTGACGTCGAAGAGAAAACACATACTACTGGCTGTCGATGCCTTCACCAAGTATGTTAAGTTGTACCCTGTTGTTTCGGCGAGTACTAAGGAAGTGTGTGCATGTCTTAGTCGGTACTTTGAGTACTACAACAGGACTTTAAGAGTGATTATGGACCGGGGTACGTGCTTTAAGTCATTAGAGTTTAGTTCTGTCTTCCTAGATCGAAACATTTCGCATGTCAAGGTGGCTGTTCAATCGCCTCATACTAATGGCCAAACGGAGAGGGTCAATCGAGTATTAGGAAAAATGTTAGGGAAACTTAGTGAGCCCTTGCAGCATTCGGACTGCAAGGTAGACTACGCACTAAACAACACTGTTCATGGGTCAACTCAAACTACGCTTAGCAGACTTCGAGGTCGATCAGCGGGGCATAATTGTGGATGAACTTTTAGAATTTCTCGATGCGAAGGGACCTTGAAGGGCTTAGGGAGAATGCGTCCTAAGAAATACAAAAGGTGCAGGAATATAATCGCCGTTACTTCGAGGAACAGAACCAACCCGCTTGCGCTTACCTAATAGGCGACTATGTAATTAGAAATATTGATACGACTGCCGGTACTAATAAAAACCTCATTCCAAAGTTTCGAGGGTCATACGTCATTCACAGAGTTTTGTCACACGACAGGTACGTTGTGCGAGACATTGAGAATTGTCCTATAACGCAGTTGCCTTACGATGAGGTCTTAGAGCCTAGGAATATTCGATTGTGGAAAGAAGATTTCTCGTAGCAAATTAGTTAGGTTAAGTTTAATCATAAGTTTAGTCGAGTTGTCCAACGTTTCTTAGTTAGGTTAAGTCTAATTGATGTCATTGTTCAGGATTATAATAGATTATTTCTGTTACTCACTGTATTTCATGTTATTGGTCTAATTCGTTGCGCATAATTACTTTACATATATACATTTTTTTGCATTCTCTTTTATGCTGCTCTTGCGTTATGCGAAAATGCATGCATAATCTCGGTCACTTGGATCAATACTCTCAGCCTGTACGGACATTGTAAGAACTTTCAGATTACCAAATAAAATTTGTAATGCATATTGAGAAATTGTGGTATTCATTTAATTCTAAATATATATTGTATTAATCCTCAACATAAAGAAAATTTGTTAGTCCTTTAAAAAAGGATAAAATTAAAAAAATTGGTAAAATATTGGTGAAATCCCGTCAGAATAAACATTCTTAAGCTCTTTGTGAAAACATTCGCGGATCCACGTGGATCAATCAGTATTCGTACACGTGCATATCTCGAGATTCATTTAATTTAATTACTGTTAGTTACTGTTAGTTGAACTATATATTAGTCATAAATGCTTTGAAGAAAAAAATAGGCACTATAAAAGGCTGCATAACACGTTCGGTAGATTTCTTAGAAACAATAGATGATCGTGTGGATTTAGAACTTTAGAATTGCGGTTATCAACTTTAGAAGATGCGTGGAAGCAACTTCGTGAGTTGCAAGAAGACAAACTATTTAAATTCGCTGATGATCCTAGCTTTGTCGGTTTAGATGCAGATGTCACAGAATATGAGTCGAAATATTTCGGGGCTCAATCTGCAATAAATAAAGTTATTCGTGTACGTAAAAGAGTAGCCGATTCGTCAATAAAAATCAATGATTCTGCGGTGGAAAAGTTAGTAAATCAACAGAGGAGCCTTTTAGAGACATTTTCGAAGTCTTCGCAATTCCCCTCTATAGTTTTGCCAAATCTGCATGTTCCAAACTTCTCAGGAAATTATAAAGACTGGCCAGGTTTTCGAGATCTTTTTGTTTGATCTGTGGACAGTCATCCAAATTTATCGAGTACTGAAAAATTTCGATACTTAAAATCTTTTCTTCGTGATGACGCCTCTAATCTAGTACGCCATTTAATCGTTTCGGATGCAAATTATCTCAAGGCATGGGAGCGATTGCAAAGCCGCTACGATCGTCCAAGTTTCATTGTGCAGTCATACATCCAGGACTTTCTATCCCTTCCTGTAATGACATCGAGTAACGTAACGATTCTTCGAACAATTGCTGATGGTACTGACGAAACAATCCGCGCATTAAACGCTCTAAAGTCAACGAAAAGAGATCCGTGGATAATTTATTTACTTCTTTTGAAAATCGATAAAGATAGTAAGGAGGCTTGGGCTCAAGAGGTTGGCTCTCGCGACGATTGTACAGTTCAGGAACTTTTAGACTTTTTACAACTCCGTTGTGATGCATTGGAAACTTGTCAATCGCTCAATCGGTCGGTTCAACATCGTGGTAAAATTCAAAATTCGATTCATACCCACTTGGCAGAGACTGTACAATGTAATTATATCGGTGTTTACATCACGTGGACAGGTGTTTGTTCGACGCAGAATGAATGATGAAGCTGTACATGTCAAAAATGAGAATGACCTGGACAGAGCTGCCACGACCGTCTGAATATGTACTATTGTATTTTTTTTTTTCTTTTTTTAAACTTCTTTTATACTTTATTATTTTGTATTTTTTTTTTTCTCTTTTTGTAATTTATTATTTTTTTTTTTTTCCTTTTTATTATCTTAAAGGTACTATATTTCTTCGAGTTAATTTTTTTCTTTTTCTCAGTTTATTATTATTATTATTTTTTTTTTTTTTTTTGTTCTGTTTTTGAAATTGGACTTATTATTTTTTGTTTTAAATGGTTGAAAATGGTGATGGTGATAACTCGCTTGGTGCAATGCGTGAAGTTTCGCTACTATCGATGATCAGGGTGCTCGGAAATCTAAGAGAAGGCTTGCGAGTATGCCACATAAATGCCCAAAGCCTATTGCCGAAAATTGACGAGTTTAGACATTTGTTTGAAGGTTCTAAAGTTGATGCAATCTGTGTTTCAGAGACTTGGTTCCCTCATCAAGATGAATCAATCCTGCAGCAAAATTGTAACACACTATATAAGCTAAATGGCTATCAGCTTTTCCTTGCAAACAGGAGTTATACCGCTCGTGGTGGCGTTGCTGTGTACATTAGACAAGGGATTACTTGTGTGTTACGGTGCAAGTCACCACCCAGTTGTCCTATGGAATACATATTTGTTGACCTAGTAAGCGGTGAAGATAAGCTTCTACTTGGGACCGTCTACAGACCCAACAAATCTGTAGATCTGTTACCACTCATAACTGTATTAGAGGACATCGCTATAAGTTCAACAAATATAGTGTTATGCGGCGATTTAAACAGTAACCTTATTGTTGAAAAGCATCTGACTGATAGTATGAGTACATTCAACCTCTTTCCGGTAAATTCCACTTCCCCCACACATTTTGGTCCACGTTTTAACACACTGCTAGATGTTTTCTTTGTAAGCGATATGAATAGAGTTCTTTTTTACAACCAGCTTTCTGCACCGGCGTTCTCAAAACACGATCTTATATATCTAACTTTCGATTTTAGTATACCTAAAACAACTACCACATTCCAGTTTCGCGATTTTCAAAATATCTTTGATAGATTTGTACCGCTTAAAACTAAAACCATTACTAATGCATCTAGGCCTTGGTTTACCCATGAAATTGTTGATAGCTCAGAGGAATGAGGCGTATAAAACATGGAAAAGATTTCGTCTCGAAGAGCACCACAGACGTTTTTGCACCCTTCGTAACAGAGTTGTTAGTAAAATAAGATCGGAGAAAGCTAAGGTATTTAGCAAACGACTCGACCTCTCCCTAAATAGCCGTTACTTATGGAACAATTTGCGTGATATTGGAGTTGGAAAATCTAAACCCGTTTCTGTGCAGAATATCGATGCAAATGAGCTAAATAAAAAATTCGTCTCATCGATGTTACAATCGGACGCACAGGTCTGTACACTTAGCAGTGACGGTGAAGCCATAAGTCCAGGTAGTTCTACTGTACAACCATTTGAATTTTCTCGTGTTGACGATAATGATGTGGTCGAGAGTTTTTTATCCGTCAAATCAAACGCTACAGGCATCGATGGCATAAACCCTGTGTTCATTAGGGCAGTTCTGCCTTTAATTTTGCCTTACATTACACACTTGTTCAACACTATTTTGACTACTGGGGATTTCCCTAAGATCTGGAAACTGGCAAAAGTTATTCCTTTACCCAAAGGCTCTGGTGGTGGCGATTTTAGACCGATTTCTATTCTACCATTCCTTTCTAAAGTCATCGAGAGGGTAATGCACAAGCAAATAAATACACATTTAAACAGGTTTAATTTGCTTGCTTCAAATCAATCCGGGTTTAGACCAAAGCATAGTTGCATAACAGCTCTAATAAAGGTAGTGGATGAAATAAGGCAATCCATTGATCAGAACATGCTAACTTTTCTTATTCTGCTTGATTTCTCCAAGGCCTTCGATAGTGTAATTCACAAAGTTCTATTAAGAAAATTAATAAATTTATATCACTTTTCATCATCAGCAGTCAAGTTGTTATCTTCATACCTAAGTGATCGAATGCAGTCCGTGTTTATTAATGGTAAAATGTCGGACTTGCTGTTATTACTAAAGGGCGTACCACAAGGCTCGATCCTGGGTCCATTGCTGTTCTCTCTTTACATAAATGATCTTACAACCGTAATTGTTCACTCAAAGGGTCACATGTATGCAGATGACGTGCAGCTGCACAAGAGTTGTACTGTTGATTTTATTGTACAATGTGTTCAATGTTTGAATGAGGAGCTTAATCGACTTTTGATGTGGTCTAAACTTAATGGCCTAGTACTAAACCCTGAGAAATCAAAGTGCATTGTAATACATAAGAAAAGCCTTGATTTGTCTAACTTTCCCAGTCTATATCTTAATGATAGGCCTATAAGCTATGTTAACTCAGCAAAAAACCTTGGTGTCGTTTTTAATAGGACACTTGGTTGGAATGATCACATAAACTCCATCGTTGGAAAAAGTTTTGGTGCATTACAAAGGCTGTGGAAGTCCCATCGCTTTACACCAATGAAAACTCGACTTATGCTGGCAAAAACTCTAATTGTCCCAATCCTAACTTATGGATGCGAAATCTTTTGTCACTGCGACGCAAGTAGCCGGAGGAAACTGAATGTGACTTTTAACAACATGGCTCGATACATATTCGGTTTGAGACGATTTGATCACATTTCAAGTTTCGCAAGGCGTATTTTTGGCATGTCGTTTAATAATTTCTTAAAATATAGAACTTTGGTCTTGCTACGTCGGATAATTCAATCGCAACAGCCTTCTTATTTATATGAACGATTGGTTTTCACTTCTTCGAATCGCACAAACATGATTAATAGCCAACGCTTCACCTGCCTTTCATCTGAACGTCAGTTTTTCATCAATGCGATTCGTTTATGGAACTCGTTGCCCAGAAACTTACGCGGAATAAACAACTTTTACACTTTTCAAAGGAGTTTGTCGCTTTACTTTTGCAACCTATAAAACAGTACTTTTCTTTTCAAATAGAATAATGTAACATACTAAAGATTTATAGTACCTATGATAAAAATTAATACTTAAATGTTTGCGTGTTAAATTATAAATTATAATAAGGATTAAACTTAAATCATATTATCAATTTTATCAAGCTTAAATGTAAAATTTCTTTTTTGCCTATCTCTCTATAAGAACACATTTGAACCTTACACTACTTAAAAGATACTGTATCTTATTGTGTAAAGATATTATATGAATAAAATACTAAAAATAAATACTAATCGGTGTCCAATATGCAAAGAGGAACATTCGGTCTATCAATGTAGTAAGTTCGTGTCACTTACAATAGATCTTCGCCGCGAGTTCGTTAAAAAAAATTCATTATGTCTTAATTGCCTGAGACCTGGACATTCGTCGAGCAAATACAGATATGCATTTCGATGCCGTGTGTGCAACATCATTCACTTGTGCATTCAGACAATCACTCGAATCAATCAAATTTATCTCAGCATAGTGACTCGTCTGTGGAACCTTCGGTTAGCTCGAATTTATCTCGCAAACTTTCGCCAGGTAACATGATACGTAAGTCATTATTCTCACCCAACTCAATCTAATGTTTGGCAGACTCTTTTACCTACAATTATTGCTAAAAGAAGGGACATTTAAGGCAATCTCGTTTCGGGTCGTGTGTTATTGGACTTTGGTTCACAAAATTCGTTTATCTCTGAGCCCTTCGTGCAAAAGCTTTGCCTCTCCAGGAGTCAGGCTCGAGTTCCTATTGTTGCCACAGAAGCTGGATTCACTCGTGGACGCGTATCTATTCAACTCAATTCTCGTTTTGAATCGTCCGTTCTTCTCGTTGATGCATACATTCTTCCTAAAATCACTTCGAATTTACCTAGCCAATCGTTCGAAGCATCATCATATACACATGTTCGAAATTTAAATCTTGCAGATCCTATATATAACGTGTCTCGCCCAGTCGATATTCTTCTAGGTGCAGGTAAATTGTGGACAATTCTGAGGGAAAACCAGGTAAAGGGTTCAGATGGCACACCTATTGCTCAAGAAACTTCGTTTGGATGGGTACATTCTGGAGAATTTTTAACCCCTTGCTCTACAAATCCCATTTCATTAGGCACTCTTCACTAACATTCGACATCGACCATCTTCTCAAAAGGTTTTGGAAGTTGGAAGAAGTTTCACCAGTTTTAGACAATTCTGTTGGAGAAGATCCTGCCGAAATACATTTTCGCCGAACATTTTCCCGTTCATCCGATACACGTTATTGTTTCAACTTCCCTTTATAAATGGATTGCCGAAATTTGGAGACACTCTGATGTCAGCCATATCACGGTTGCACTGTATGGAACGTCGCTTCAGTTATAATCGAGAATTGTTTCGTACGTATTCAAAATTCATTCGCGAGTACCAGGATCTTGGGCATATGGAACCATATCCGAACCATATTCGAACCATCAGACGAAATTGAAAATACATCAGGACATTTCTTCTACCTACCTCACCATGCAGTCATGAAATTGTACAGTTCTACAACTAAATTGCCCGTAGTGTTTGATGGTTCCGCAAAAGATATTCTAGGACAGTCGCTTAACAGCACATTGCTGATTGGACCTTCTCTAAAGAGAGATCTTGTTGGTGTTTGTCTTAGATTTTGAGCGCATTAGTATGTTTTCACAGCTGAGGGATTTTCAGCGTATCGTATGGTGCGAGAATCCTAAGGACGAAATTCAACACTTTAGCCTTTGTACCGTAACATATGGTACAGCCTGTGCTCCATTCCTGTCCGTGATAGTCTTAAACCAACTTGCACATGATTATCGTGGCGACTTTCCGAATGTTTCCCAGGTTTTGCTCAACGACGTCTATGTTGATGACGTAATGACTGGAGCTAATTCAGTTGAAGATCTTTTAAAACTTCAGTCCGAGTTGGTTTCCTTACTACTCGTATCAATGGCAAAATTTACTCTACGGCCACTCCTCTCACTTTTACCAAAAGAAGATTGTGAATACTCCATCAAAGACACTGAAGGTTCAATAAAATCTGTCAAAATTCTCGGTATGTTCTGGGATCCAGCTCGCGATGAACTTTATTATAGAATAAATACACTCAGTCCACAATCTTCGTCGACCAGAAGAACGTTACTTTCGGAAATATCCAGAATTTTCGACCCCCTCGGGCTCCTAGCCCCATTTGTTGTATCTTTCAAGATAATGTTTCCAGAACTTTGGATGCCAGAAAGTAAGCTAGGTTGGGACGATCTTGTGCCATCAAATGTTGCTATAACGTAGGGCCTTCCAAGTTTTGAACCAATCCGCTTCCCTCGGCATATTGTCTCCGCGTCCGAAAATATTGAGTTGCACGGATTCTCAGACGCCTCTTCGGTAGCATATTTTGCTGTTGTTTATGCACGAGGAAAATTACAACCAGGTGGTTTTCAAATAACAATAATAGCTGCTAAAACTAAGGTAGCTCCGTTAAAAACAGTGTCGATACCTCGTTTAGAATTGTGCGGAGCTCTCCTGTTATCTCATCTCATTACGCGAATTAAATCATCTATGACTCTGAACATATCAAGAATATTTGCCTGGTGTGACTCTGAAACAGTCTTGCATTGGTTATCTTCTCCCCCTCGGCGACGGGCTACATTCGTTTTTAATCGTACTGGTCAAATTCTTGACACAATACCGCGGAGTTCGTGGCGTTGCGTCTCTTCCACAGATAACCCTGCCAATTGCGCGTCACGCGGTCTTCAATCTTCAAATCTTGTTAAACATACACTTTGGTGGACTGGCCCAAAATGGCTGCCCTCACCTTAAGAGAAATGGCCTGTATCGAAATTTGATTTATCACGACCTTCGGATTGTGCAATTATTAAAAGTGAAGAACGAAAAATACCCAGACACTCGTTATTTCTCGTGGCGGACTGTAAGCCCTTGACTCTTCTTACCGAAAAGCATTCGTCCTGGTATCACCTTCAGCGTGTGTAGCTTACTGTTTACGGTTCGTGAAAAATTGTCGCGAAAACTCAAATAATCGTCGGTTTACCCATCTATCTCTTCGTGAAATTCAAGCTGCTCAAGTAGCACTCATCAAAAATTCCCAAGAATTATCATTCGGAGAAGATATTCAGAATCTCAAAACTCACAAACAACTGCCAAAAAAAATCCAAATTGTTGCGGTATTCTGCTTTCCTGGATAAAAATGGACTTCTACGTGTCCGTGGAAGAATTAAACACGCAAATATATCTTATAACATTAAACATCCTTTAATTTTATCTAACAAATGTAATTTATCCGTTCTTATAGTGACCAATGTACATCTCAAAAATCTACACACAGGGGTTTCGGCCTTCGTCATCGTCCGCCAGCAGTTCTGGATACTTGGAAGTCGCAATATTATCCGCAAGATTATTCATCGCTGCAAAATCTGTTTTATTCAACGAAGAGTTCGTGTTAGTCAATTAATTTGAGACCTCCCCGCTGAACGCATTCAACCAAATCGACCGTTTATTAACACAGGTGTTGATTATGCTGGTCCTTTTAAAATACGCTTTTCTCGTGGTCGAAATCCAAAATTTAGCAAGGCATACATTGCCTTATTTTTATGCTTCTCTACAAAGGCCCTCCATCTGGAGTTGGTTAGCGACTTAACCTCAAAAGCATTTCTTGCAGCCCTTCGGAGGTTCGTTTCCAGAAGAGGAAGATGTGCCAATTTGTACAGTGACAATGGCACAACGTTTCACGGTGCGCGAAGATGTTTGACTGAACTGCACAAATTGGTAATGTCCCGAGGACACAACGAGCTTGTAACTGCTACCCTTGCCCGTGACAACATTGAATGGCATTTAGTACCCCCATCTACCCCACATTTCGGCGGTCTTTGGGAAGCGGGAGTTAAATCCATAAAATTTCATCTACGACGAGTAATTGGAGAAACAGCTCTAACGTATTAGGAACTTACCACAGTTTTAAATCAAATCGAAGCCGTATTGAATTCTCGTCCACTTTACAGTATATCTGACGATGACCTTAACCCACTAACACCGTCTCATTTCCTTATAGGTGAGCCGTTAACAGCACTACCGGACCCCACACTGTTAGAAGTACCAAACAATCGATTGTCTCAGTGGAATCTAATGCAAAATATGGTTCAAGGTTTTTGACGACGATGGCATACAGACTACCTGACTACCCTTCAAGAGCGAAAAAAATGGGAAACTCAGCATCCAAACGTGAAGGTCAACGATTTTGTAGTTTTAAAAGATCCCAATCTACCCAATCTATTGGACGAGTGGAAGCGGTAATACCAAGAGATGACAAATTAGTTCGCGTCGCAAAAATCCGGACTGTACGAGGAACTTTTCTTCGACCTATTTCAAAACTAGCGATATTGCCCACTTCAATATCGGATTATAATAGATTATTTCTGTTACTCACTGTTGTTCATGTTATTGGTCTAATTCGTTGCGCATAATTACATTAATTGTCACACATATACATTTTTTGTATTCTCTTGTATGCTGCTCTTTCGTTATGCGAAAATGCAAGCATAACCTCGGTCACTTGGATCACCTGTACGGACATTGTAAGAACTTTCAGATTACCAAATAAAAATTGTAATGCATATTGAGAAATTGTGATATTCATTTAATTCTAAATATATATTGTATTAATCCTCAACAGTCATGTTAATTTATATAAGTGATCGAGACCGATCAAACTGTCAGGCTGGCCGAGATGTAGTAGAATAAATAAAAAATGTGCGGTGTTATCGATATTGTGAAGCGCAGCCACCTTCGCGTCGGGGTCGGCCATTAAAAAAGAAAGAATCGCGACATAGGCACACGTATATACAGGATAAGGAGAAAAGCGTGAACTAAAAGAAGGAAAATTACTGCCAAAGAAGAGGAGAAATGTGGTACAACCAAATATTTGAAAGTCTGCAGTTTCACGATCAATCGCAGCGCAAATCAGCCACAAGGCTGGCAGGGAGCGCCAGGGAGTTGGAATTATATCCCAATAAGTCTGGACATTGGGATCACAAAAATGCTTTATTGGATTCGTTACAGCCTTTCTGTTAGCTCACTAAGTCTCTAAGCTACTTGCCTAAAGATTGGATAGCCACCGCCACCGCACCGCATAAACGGAATGTACTCGTAAATAGATAGAAAAGTACATTTTTGAAAGAAAAGTAAACATCCGAGCAACTACAGCCGTTTACTCCTGCATAATAAATGCCCCCGTGGTCGACTAAACCCCTCGCAAATGGTTGAATCGAAAGCGGCAAAATTCAGTGCAACTCTATACTATAAAAGGATCAAGCAATGCTCATTTGGAACAAAAACAATATTCTGGAAAGGATTCAAACAAATTTCATTTAAACAATATTTTCCTTTATTCTACAATATATACATTCTTCTAATTCATTTCGATTTTATCATTTTCCTCTCAAATTTTTTACAATATTCAGTATAAATATTATTAATTTGTTCTGTACTTACTTTTCCCCGCAATATTGATTTTAAACTTTGTACAAAAATAATTCTTAAAAAAACGATTCACTTTATGTTTAACAGCTAAAGGTTTAGTTTTATCCCATAGATGTATTTTCACTTGTTCTATGTATACAATTCATTTACTAATTCTTAATTAATAATTGGAATTATGATATAATAAATATCAACAGATCTTATTATTTTCATTTTAATATTTTTTGTTGTATTCTTTTTCTATGAATATTTGAAAATCTAGTTAAGAGGTGTTAGTCTCAGGTTTTTTTCCTTTTTATTATGATGATGCGAAGTTCACATGAATTTATAAAACAGAAAAACGAATTAATTTAATGCATTGTGAATAATGCATTTAGTTTTGTTCGTATTTTAATTTAAATGAATTAATGAATATGTAAATGAATTAATAGTATTTTTAATTGATTTTATTTAATTTAATGAAATACACTGAGTGAATATTTTATCAGTGTGTAATTAATTATGCAATTTAGTATATAAGGAATTTATTTATAGCTAGAATAAAATGATTTTTAATTTATATTTTATGGTATGATTATATATAATATATATGTACCTAATAGCCATGGAAAAAAACGTTAAAGTATTTTTTTTTTATTTTTACTATATGAACAACTCTTTTTTTCAATATATATAATTTTTGTCTCTATTATGTGATAGTTGGTACTTTAGTTTTGTTATTAACAATAAATTCGTATTCATTTTTTTTCAAATGCCTGCAATTTGAATTTGTAAATAATGATAAATATCCTAAAGGTTCTTATATTAAAAAAAAATAACTAATTAACTTAGAAGTAATGAGCTTGTGGTAACTTGTTTTTCCACTCTATATAAAATTAAATATTTTATTTATTAGCTATTCTGAGAACTATTATATTATGACCTTTCCAAATGATTGCGGTAGTGGAATTACCTCCACACAACAGTGATAGATATGAAACAAAGTGACACAGAGTGACAAATACAACTTTTTTTTAATTTGACTCTTACACACATCATTATTCACAATTGACTTCTTCCGACCTGACAGAAAGCAGAAGTAATTTCTTCCGAAGGCTAATTACTCTAGCCAAATAACATCAACAGCTGTTGAGGATTTTACGAGTATATTTCCTATTTTCGTATATATACGGATCACCGGCAACATCTACGGGTTTATTCAACTACTTGGTGTACGCTTCCACTTAGAACTCAATCGATAAACTCGGAGCACAGGCCTAAAGTAGAGGTAGTGACGGAAGAACCCTTAATATGCAAACGGCATCAGACCCGTTGCTCATAGGTTTTATCAACGACTCGGCCTCACGGGTTTGAGATCGCATGTAGGGCTATTTTCCCAAAAAAAAAAATCCCACCTTTGAAATATAATGTTGACGACCCCAAACACTTCAAAACAAGGAATTTCGGCTTTAGACATGGAATTTTAGGACACAATAGACCATGTGTGACCGAAGCACTTCCTGAGCAGATATTGCTGCATATCAAGAAATGCAATGAAAAACTTCGACACTACGGCGATTGCTACAAACAAGAAAATGATACGAAGCAGGCTTTGGCAAATAATCTTAAACTTTCGGCATTGAGGACAAATTCGGAAATATAAGCTTGATGCTCAGAGGATAAGAATGGCAGCATCGAAAGTGAAGAGATCTCAATTCAGCAGTCGAAGAATCTTGGAAAGAGTAGAAGTTATTCCAACCATAAATCAGGATAATCAGGAGGTATAACTATCCACAGCTTATTCAGACCAACTGCCGGCAAAGAAACCTACGACTGTTAGCAAAAGGAAATGGACATTACTTTAACGTCAACTGTACCTAACTTTGTTTTAGATAAAGATAAACGCTTAGAATTTTTTTAAATGTTTTTCAATGATAAGGTTTACGAACTGTAAGCGATTGCCAAAGGACAAGTCAATTTCCGAATAACAACTGAAGAAGTGAAAAATTTAATAGACGTTTTACTCCTGTCGGATTACAACAGAACTTCAGGTTACAATACAATGCAAATGTTACAATACAATTGCCTCATGCATTTTGAAGCAGAAGTGAGAAGCTACGGAGCAGCTGTTTTATTATTATTTTATGCAGAACAATAGAGTTTCTGGTATTGATAAAGTTTTGCAGAGTGCAATCAAGAACGTTTCTGGAGTGTTCAGATATATGGTTATACCTACGAAGGCTATAAATATACCTCACAGCATAATTAAAAGTCACTTGTCACTTGTGCCGGGAAAATGAATCGAGAGGGCAATAAAGGACATCAGCATAAGTGATGAGAGGTATTACCAGAGTCATTATTATTGTAGCTTTCGTTGTGTAAAGCTTGCAGTCAACCATAATTTACAAAGGCATCCGTAAATACGGCCAATTACAGGGTTGGTATGAGCATGGCCTGACCGATTGCAATTAATAAATTTAAAAAACCGAGACTAGTTACAGAGTCTACAGATCTGAACTTCCCTGTACAGAGCCAAATAGCCGATATGAATTGCGAATTATTTAGATTCAGAAAAAAAACATTTAACACCGACTACCTGTTTATAAGAGCCAGATACTCATTAAATTGGAAACCAAGTTCGTTTAGGTCTTTCATTGGATGAGCTAAGTGAAGCTGAACATCATCTGCATAGAGGTGCGCTTATGAGTTTTTGCACACACTTGGAAGGTCGATCCTAATATCAATCACTGAACTCTTATCAGCGAATATAGCTCGTTGCAGCCTTCCAGAGAGGAAACTGCGAACAAGTCTTACAGCTCTGTCAGTAAAACCGAAGAAGTTCCTCAGTTTCCAACAGAGTATTTCATGGTTGACCTCATCAAATAACTTTGAGAAATCTAACAGAGGCAGAGAAATGTCAATAAAGCCTTATCAAAATCTTATCTGATTTCTTTGATAATGTTAACCATGGCCGTGGAGCAGCTGCGGTTAGCTCGAAAACCAGACTGACGTGGGGTAAGTAGCTGATGTGATGCACTGAAAGACGTGTAAGTATCTATTTTTCATAAGTTTCTCAAGGGCCTATTTTTAGGAGCAAGATAATTTTTATAAAACGTATTGGTATACCGTATTCCCCAGTAGAATTTGACTTAATGTCAGTTACACACGAAATGACGTCATATTCCGTTAGCACTTCAAAGTCCTATAGTATAGGTACCGATGGCTTAGTGTTTTCGTCAAAGTCAAAAGACGAAAAAATGATTTTTTTTTAGCGTACGCTCAAGGGGTTAAGGTACCCTTAAAATGTTTGCGCATAGCGCGGGCAAAGGTAAGCTAGGGAGGAAAGAAATAGAGATACCGATGTCCGTTCGTTTTGAATACTTGATAACAATGAGCAGAAAATAAAGAGCTCGGCAGGGCTTCCATAAGCGAGTTGTACGGCTTTGGAAAGAACCGCGATATTTCAATGCGCGTCCGAAAGTTGGCTTGACGGTAAACTGATGAACATTCAAAGCGAGACGAGTGTTACGGTTAAAGGTTTGAAGGGGCGGAATGCTACTGGCAACTTCAATGAAGCACTGGTAGTGAAAATAGCGATGGATCAAGGTGAGACAGGAGACATTTCGTCGGTGTTCGATGTTGTCAATTGACCGGGTGATATTAGCATCACCTATGAGTTTTATCGCACGTTTTTGAATCCTTTTGGAGCACCTGCCCAGATGTGGGCATTGTACTCCAATTTAGGGGGGATAAATGCCTTATATTTTGAGACAAGATTAGAGGGGGTGAAATATTTCTTACATCGAAAACCTATATATTTCGTAGCATTTTATTTGATGAGAATATGTGGTCATTCCAACGGAGAATTGAAAGTTTTTCGATTTCAATGATGCAAGTGCCATGACGGCATTGTGTTGTAAAAGCATTAAATTCCACTCTGATGATAGTTTCCCAATATCATTACTATCAGAATTTGATGAGCTTAACATACGCTACCGTTCCCATTCTAGCAGAGAGTACTGTCGTCAGCAAACGGATAGAAGTAGCAGACAAGAGATCATTGATGAAAATTAAAAAGAGTGTCGGAGACAGAACGGAGCCTTGGGTCACACTAGCATTTATTTTGTGAAAATTGGACATGAAACCATTCAAGACAATTTAAATTGAACGATCCGAAAGGTAGTTTCTAATCCATTGAAAAAGAAGTCGTCGATTCCAAATGCAAGGATTTTCGACAAAAGAGCCTGATGCCAAACTCTGTCAAATGCCTCAGAAATATGCAGTGCACGTATCCAGATTGATGAAAGCCTACATTTTTAGATGAGGTATGCCATCACATCATCAGTGGACCTGTTGCTATAAAAAAAAAGTACTAGCGGTCATTGAGAAGTTTTCGTGTTTCGAAATATTTTATGAGCTGACGATTTATCAGCTTTTCCATGACCTTGGATAGAAGGGTCGTAAGTGCAATGGGTCTGTAGGAGGAGAGAGAAAAAGATTCGCCTTTTTTAGAGACGGGCTGGACAAATGCTGTTTTCCGTCTTCTCGGAAAGGGTACTAAAGAGTAGGATCGGTGGAAAACTTACGCAGTGGTTTTGCAGGCGGGGAAGTACACCTCTTCAGAAGAATGGGAGATATACTATCTGGACTAGCGGATTTGCGAATGTTAAGATCTTCAAGTACTCTTGCTACTACACGAATGCTAAAGAGGATTCGTCTTATTGAAGGTTTAACGCACTCAAGTGCAGGCGGAGATAAAGCACAATCAAGCAGATTGGCCTTGTCTAAAGAGTTGACGGTTGTAATGTCATGTCATAAATGATAATGCAGAATCTCTAATGTTTTCGACGAATAACCAAAAATTGTTACTACCTTTTTGGCTCAGTTATTGATCATATTGGAATTTCGCACGCTTAAGAAAGGCGTTGCAGTTATTCCTCGTTTGAACTTCTTTCGGTTTTGCTCCGTCGGGTTGATCTTGCAGGACCGTGCAATGCCTTTTCTTTTGGTCTCATACTTTTAATTCGATGAGGTATAAAGAACCTCATTCCAAAGAAAATAGTGTCTGTGATCATATCAGCAGCGGCATCCACGTCGTTATCGATCAAACATAACTACGAGTTAAAATTTCTAAAGAAGCCTAAATTTCGATCCAATTGGCTTTCTCGTATTGCCGTACGGTTCTTTTAGGAATCTTTTCTCTAACTATGTGGTTGGTGTTCGAAAGATTAGCTGATATGATACAGTGTTCCGACGAACCAACAGGGGATAACATCATTTACAAGCTGGAGCTCGCGGCTTCCAACCTGGGTTCATCTTGTGGATCAAATCTTATTTTCTGCTTCTGATTACATTGTAGCTACATCTGGTGTACCTCAAGGAAGTCACGTTGGTCCCCTGATATTTATATTGGCAAAGTACAGAGAAATTTATTTGGGCCGATTGGATAGTAGAAAAAGTCGGCGTCGGAACGCGATTTTAAGTAAGTATACCAGAGCTTATTTCTCTTGTTGCGAAGAGATCGCAGGTTTTTACTATACCAGGGTGGTGAAGGTGAGGGATTCTTTTCTGTATAAAGGGACGCGAGAGCATTATTAACCGTAAGGTTGAGAATTACGTAGAGAATGCTAAGATTAACCATACTGAGGAGGTTATGGGTGACACTACTCAATTGATAGAGATCAGAGTCAGTAAGGCAGTCGATGAAAAGATTTTCTTTATCAGAGGTGGGATTTGTTGCACTAAAGAACTATTGGCTAATTTGAGACTATAGGAGCTTAGGTAGATTAAAATCACCTAAAACAATAACAACGTGTCGTTGGGATCAGCAGCATTAAAAATACAATCGATTGCATCAACAGCTAACTGGTATCCTTAAATTGGTTGAGAGGGGCGAATACAGCAAATACATATATAGATTGTGCTTGCAAATAGGAATTCTAGCGGAAACAAATTCAAAGAATGCAGTGGACGATTTTTTAAAGGGTCTAGATTCGAGATGAGATTGTATAGTTAGAAGTACACCACGGTCATATAAATTCTCGTCTTTATCTAGACCATCGTCACGGTGTAAATTGAAGTCTTGGGAAAATAATCCATTATTCTTAATATTAGTGGTGAGATTGGTTTCTTTGAGGGCAAAAATGTCGAAGGGCAGGATCTGCGAATTTAGATATACGGATACATATAGCAGAAATCTTAGTTCGTAATCCTCTTACGCTTATAATAATACAGGGACAGACATTTGGGAGGCTTCGGCAAAGAATTGAGCGGCGGTATCCTCTGAAGTTGTAGTATGCCCTTGGAACTTATGTGAGACGCAAACCACGTCAATCATATCTAATTGCCCATGAAAACGCATAAAAAGTTGCCGCAGATCATTATGATTAGTGGGGAGGCCTTCTTGCAGAATGGAAACTATTACATTGGTTTTTGTTATAAGGTCGTAACAGACAGAATTTGGCTTATCATGTAGATAACCGAGATGTAAACGGACATTATCATATAATCTGCGGTCTCTTAATAGAAAGAGAAAACATGCTGGCCATAGTCCCCAGAATCGATAAGGTGCTTGGTTAGCTTTGCCTTTGGAGCAAGTATGGGGTCTAAAAAAGAAGGTGGTGTGGTATTAGGGTGAGAGTCTAGCTTAAAAGATGGGGAGGGATTTAAAATATATGAGCGAATAAGGTAAGGGTAAGCCATTTTTGTTTGATTGGAACATGATGATCAAGATTAAAGAATACACGTTTGGCAGTTGGATTCGACGGGATGGAAGAATATTTTGTGTATAAGCGACTGGCCGGATGAAGTTATTAGGAGTTGGGTCTCTTTTGTAGAATTTTTGTAGGATTTAGGCTTCGGTTGAGGTTAGACTTAATATTAACTTTGCTCTCTTTTGTAGGTTTAGTGGATTTTGAGTTACTGGACTTATAGGTAGTATCCTTGCGATGTTTGTTGTTTCCTGTATTCGGTTTTAATCTTTCCATGGTTATTCCACCCAGATTGATGACGTCGGAAGCAGGGATGATGAACATCCATTCATACTTTGACGGGATGCTTACCTTAAAGGTGTTGGTGGATATCTTACAGCAGTTGCTGACATCAATTTTAAATTTCAATTTGCGATACTAGTTAACCTGGTTCGATCGAGAAGTGTACCTCTTATTAAAAAGGCAACTGACTCAGCTTTGCTGAAATTTTTCAACTTTTTTATTCTTTTATTCAACTCCGAAAGGGTCCATAAGATTCCGAATCGTGAGATTGTGGATTTAGGAGCTGATGTAGTAGCATCAATTTCCGGAGAGGGATGTTCCATAGCTGCTGATTCAAGCGTCTCAGTAAGAATAGAGCTGTTGTACTACTGATCATTATTTGATAGAGAGGGAACGCTGCTTTTGGATGGACCTTGACGAAAAAAATCGAGGGAAGACCGTAGAGATCTTAAACAATCAGTTATTGTGGGATGTACGATTTTATTATGGATTGAACACAATTGGATAGAAAATTTTTTGTCGTATTTATCGTTTCGTTGTAATAAATCAATATTTTGAGCCACCTGCATAGATATGTTTCTAAATTGACTCTTATTGTAGATCGCAGATTGCTCGAGGGAAATTGATAAATCTTCAATAGCTTTTAAAATGTCATCGTATTTGGTAAGTTGACTTTACTGACTTTAATTTATTTTCAAGGTATGATTTTTTCCTCGCTCAAAGTTGTTGACCGAATCACTGAGACACTTAATTCTGAGTAAAATGTGGGACGGAGTGATGTCCTTACACTCATCAGAGTAAAACAGAAAATAGTTTCTAAAATCACTTAGGTACACGAGGCATCTCTTACTCAAGCCAATACAAAGAGCATGCAACAAGGACCATTGCAGATGATGATGAATTAATTAGGGTAGGTCAGTTGAAAATTTAATGTGTTGAATGAAGAAAAACACAAAAGGCGATGGATGAGAAGTGGGTTAGTTGTTAATTTCACTTCAACATTATTATATAATTTCAATCGATTTAAAGGGAGTAAACAAATTGAGTCAGCAAAGCAAAACACAAGGCGCTGACAGAGAATTAGCGAAGCGAAACTTAAACACGTCTGAACTTAAGTCTTTTATTCACGCCACATATTGGTGACCCCGTCGCCGAGAGCCAAAATGACGGACAACAAAACGGCCAACGATCCAGAAAGTGGCTCTAACCCTGCGAAAGAAGCCACTGAAAGCCATGAAATCGCCAAGGTCTCCATAAGAATATCACCATTCTGGCACGCTAAGCCACAGTTATGGATTGCGCAGGTGGAATCGCAATTTATTGCAGCCGGCATTACAAACGACATAGCAAAATACCACACTGCTGTCGTCGCGATGTAAAGTAACGTGCTATCTCAAGTAAGTGACATTAAATCTTCCAACAAACGACATATAAAATACACTAAAAAAACGTTTGATCGAGCAATTCGCCGATTCTGAACAAAAACGTGTTAAGAAATTGCTTCAGGATTTGGAACTGGGAGACATATGACCTTCCCACCTGCTGCGAGAAATGCGCGACCTCGCTGGTAACCAGATGAACGAAACTATGTTGAAGTCGATCTGGATGTGAAGGCTAAATAAAGGGTTTTCCAATAGGGACATGACAAATTTGAATTTAATTTGTGAACGCACTCTTTCACTAATCATCAAACTGTCACTGTCAATTTATTCAGTACACTCAATATTTTCGTCATGGTAAAGTACACGAACGAGCAACGTCAGCAAATTATAAAAATTTTCTACCGAAATTCGGAGTCGGTGACTGCAACTTTAAGAGCGTTAACTCCAATTTTCGATCGTAATTCTCGCCCTAGTAGACGGCCAATAACAAGTTTAGTGCAAACATTTGAGTCACATAAACGATCCAAATCAGTCAATTCCACGGCGTTCTGAAGAATTGGGCATCGCTCAGACCACATTATGGCGTATATTGCGTATTCTTGGTTTACACCCATACAAGATCAAGCTGACTCAAGAATTGAAGCCGATGGACCATTTGAAGCGAAGCACGTTCTCCGATTGGGTTCTGGAGAAGATGCGCCAAGATGATGAATTTCATCGCAAAATCATCTTCAGTGACGAAGCTCATTTTTGGCTCAATGGGTTCGTCAATAAGCAAAATATGCGTTATTGGTCGGGTGAAAATCCACATACGCTTCATGAATCACCACTTCATCCACAAAAAATAACGGTTTGGTGCGGTTTGCATGCCGGCAGCGTTATTGTGCCATATTTTTTCGTCGACGATAACGATCGTCATGTTACTGTGAATGGTCAGAATGGTCATCGCACCATGATCACCGATTATTTTTAGCCCGAATTGGAAGATATGGACTTGGACGACATGTGGTTTCAACAGGATGATGCTACAAGCCACACAGCTACAATCGATTTATTGAAGAGTAAGTATGGTGAGAGTGTATCTCAAGAGATGGGCCAGTCGATTGGCCTCCTCGTTAGTGCGATTTAAGGCCGCTTGACTATTTTCCGTGGGGCTACGTTAAGTCGTTGGTTTATGTCAACACGCCGACGACGTTGGAAGAGCTCAGAGCTAACATTGAACGCGAAATAGCGGCCGTTTCGGCCGAAATGTGTGACCGAGTCGTTGAAAATTCGATCCAACAAATCGACCGCTGCAAACGTGCCTGCGGTAGCCATATGAACGAAGTCGAGTTCCATTCATAAATGTTTTGATTGTACTTCAAGCCGATAATAAAGTTTTTGAAATATCTCAAATGGTTTGCGTTTTATTTAAAAAAAAAGTTGTCAAGTTCTTATTGGAAAAAGCTATATAAAACGCGAAGAATTGTTAGCATTTATTGGAATAAATTCTTTTATGGGATACCACATACTTCCCAGTTACTAACACTATTGGTATTTAACCGAAGGTTTAGGAGATCCCGCTGTTTCTAGAACAATGCCAAGAAATAGTTTCCAACAAATATTATCATTTCCTCACCTTAATGATAATGCATTAATACCTAAAGAAAATAAAGACAAAATATTTAAACTTCACCCATTGGTTACGTCACTCAATAAACTGTTTGACAAGCTTTATAATGGCTCTAGAGAACTGACGGTTGACGAAAGTATAATTCTTTTCAAGGGAAGATCAGCTCTCAAACAGTACAATCCGATGAAACCAATTAAGAGGGGCTATAAGCTGTGAGCCATAGCAGATACAAATGGCTATATAAAGCAATTTGAAGTATACCAGGGTGAAAACGAAATAACTAAAAAATGATTTAGCAGATACGGTCCAGGAGAACAAGGCGTTTTATCTCTTACTGAAAAGTCCTAGAACCAAAACAGAATTATTTATTTCGACAATTTCTTTACGTCTATCGACTTATTAGAGAGGCTAAAACTTCAAAATACGTTGGCATGTGGTACCATTCGAAGTAATAGGCAAGGTGTACCAAACAATATGACAGATGATAAGATTT
This sequence comes from Volucella bombylans, assembly GCA_949129095.1. Taxonomy (NCBI): domain Eukaryota; kingdom Metazoa; phylum Arthropoda; class Insecta; order Diptera; family Syrphidae; genus Volucella; species Volucella bombylans. The sequence continues at coordinate 62,093,160 of OX422143.1, read as the reverse complement.
TGACCTCAGAGTTTCAAATATGGAAATCGTTATTTTTCTTTTCAAATGGAGGGACAATAAGTCAGTTCACTTTTTATCCAATTTTCATGGAACTGAAACAGCAAATGTTAAAAGAACTCAAAAAGATGGATCTAAAAAGGAATTAAAGTGTCCTCAAATAGTTTGTGATTATAACTATGTTGTAGATCACGCTGATAGATTGCGACAAGTCTATTGTATTGACAGGCGATCAAAAATATGGTGGCATAGACCTTTCTTTGGAATACTAGGTATAGCGTTTGTCAAAAGCTATATAGTTTTTCAAAAGATGAATCAAGAGAAACCAATTTTTCTGTTAGATTTTAGAAGAGGTTTAAGCTTTGGATTGATGGCCAATTCAAACAATCACCCAAAAATTCATCTCTCCAAAATGGTAAGGAATTGAAGCTGGTCCAATTCGTCACACAATGTTTACCAAAGCATCCCAACATCATCAAATTCAGCAAATATTATACAGTGTAGCAAATGACGTCAGACTGGGAAACAAGGTACCTCACTAGCCAATTTTTGTTAAATCTCGAGGTCGATGTGAAGAATGTTCCTCAAAGCATAGATAATAAATCTATAGATTTCAATGAACGGATAACAGATAACGGAGATGAGGAGTCTTCGACTTCTAAGCAATTTAGATACCTTAAAAGACATCCCAAATGAACGTGCCTTAGATACAAGCAGTGATGCAGCAGTACAACCACCTCCACCAAAAAAGGAGTGCCCTGCTACCCAAAAATGGAGGAAAACTTGATGTCCCGGAAATGGCAGACAAAGTCTCAGAGCCACCAAATTTTTTAGAATATCTAGATAATCCTGTACACCTCTTTGAACTTTATATTAACGTAGAAGTGTTCGAAATGATTCGTTCTGAAACTGAAAATGCAATTCAAAGAAATAAAACATTTTATTGGGATTCTTTTGCTGTCACGCTAAAATAGTGTTGAAAGGTATCGAATGTACTGGAAGCAAAGTATCGATTGCAATTGTCAAGGTGTAGCAGCTGCTATGCCTGGGAATAGATTCGAAGAACTGATGCGATTCTTTCACGTTGCCGATAACACCTATTTGGCCCCACAGGATAAGTTCGCAAAAGTTGTTCGTCCATTGGTGATAGAAATCTGAATATTGATGAGTCTATGATTCCATATTTTGGAAAACATGGAACAAAACAACATATTCAGGGAAAACCCATTCGATTCGGTTATAAGAACTGGTCTATTTGTACAAGTCTAGGTTACTTGATATATGGAGAGCTTTATCAAGGGGCAAGCACAGAAAATATCCACCTAGAACTCGGTGTAGGTGCTTCTGTTTTTTAGACCTCATATCTAAATTGCCGCCAGGAACTTCCAGCTTTTATATGGACAATTATTTTACATCTTTGCCGTTGCTGGATGAAATAAAGGTATTAGGACACGACGCGACAGGAACCATCAGAGCAAATAGAGTTGAAAAGGCACCCTTGAAAGACACAAAAAAATTAAGAAGACTAACAGAGGATCTTTCGATCGCGTACAGACACTTTCCCTGACATCACTCTCGTTCATTACAATGATAACAATATTGTTACTGTAGCATCAACCCACTGTGGTGTGCAGTAGGGGTCTGCATGAATCCACTCATTTGCCTTTTCTTAACGAGTACAATACTTCAGTAATGAGTACACAAATTATTATATGAGTAAATTTACTGTACAAATCAGTTGTTTGATTAAAAGGAACAGCTACTGTATACTACTTGACCACTTGATACCAAAATGAGTGCACTGCTTGGTTTCATATATGCAAGTGGGTGGTTGCTTTGAACACAATGTACCGTAAATACACACTGAGTACACTGAGTATACTGAGTGCACCCATTCAAAATGAGTGCACTTGTTTGAGTTAGTGCAATGGGTTATTGGTTTCTAGCTTTCACGAAGTGAAGAGGAAGACAATAAAAGTTGCTGATCGGAAAATTCCGTAGCTAATTTATGTGATTTAACGAAATGGAAGTCTATAATGTAAGTCAATTTTTGTTCCGAAATAATTAGACTAATATTTATGTAATTTCTGACAAGGATTCAACAAATGATTCAAATATTTCCATGGCAAGTAATATCAGCTTGCTGAATAGTTCAGCAAATAAAGACAAAATTGTGCGTGGTGATCCCAAAATTATCAACAAAAGAGGCAGAAGCAAAGTGTGAGATATTTTTGGGAAAATAGATAGTGAAAATGGTGATAAAATTCCAAATTTAGTGGCCTGCAGGAAGTGTTTTAGTGTCTTTAAATTTAATATTAAAAGCACCTCAAATTTAGTCAAACATAAATGTTATGTTATCCAAAAAGGAAAAACTGGTAATACCGCACAAAAAATCGAAGTAGAAATTGAGGACAAAAAGCATAGTGTTCACGTTATAACAAAGTGGTCATAGGAAATTTTCGACCTTTTAGAATTGTGGAGGATTCAGGTTTGAGGCGTTTTGCACAATTTTTAATATCGATAGGTGCAAAATATGGTCAACATGTGGATATTTTTTATTTTTTTTTTTTATAATGAGCGCGCGCTCAAGGGGTTTGAGTACCCTTAAGGTGATTGTACACAGCGCGGGCAAAGGAAATTTAGGGAGGAAGAAAAGAGAGGTACCGATGTACATTGTTTTTAAATGTTTGCAAGTTATAACGACCAGGAAATACAGAGATTGGCAGGGCATTCCATAAGCGAGTTGTACGGCTTAGAAACGAATCACGATATTTTAGAGTACGTCCGAAAATGGGCTTGAGGGTATACTGATGAGCATTTATAGCGAGACGGGTGTTACGGTTGAAAGTTTGAATGGGCGGAATGCTACTGGTGATTTCAGTGGAGCACTGGTGGTGGAAATAGCGATAAAACAAAATGCGACACGTGATATTTCGTCGGTGTTCGAGGGTGTCCATTGATTGACTGATATTAGTATCATCAATAAGTTTTATCGCACGGTTTTGAATCCTATTTAGCAGGTGCAGAGATGTTTTAGGAGCACCTGACCAGATGTGGGAGTTGTACTCCAATTTTGGGCGGATGAATGCCTTATACTCGTATATTGAGGCCAGATCAGAGGGGGTAAAATATTTCTTACATCGCTTGAGGAAACCTAGACATTTCGCAGCATTTTTGGCGACATCAAATATGTGGTCATTCCAACGTAAGTTGTCATTGACACACATAAAAGTCATCAGCAAAGGAATATATTGGATTAGAAGTAGCAGACAAGAAATCGTTAATGAAAATTAAAAAGAGTGTCGGTGACAGAACAGAGCCCTGGGGCACACCAGCATTTATTTTGTGAATATCAGATTTGAAACCGTCCAAGACAACTTGAATTGAACGTTCCGAAAGGTAATTTCTAATCCATTGAAGAAGAGAGTCGTCGATCCCAAATGCACGCATTTTCGACAAAAGAGCCTGATGCCAAACTCTGTCAAATGAGTTAGAAATATCAAGTGCAACTATCTTGCTTTCGCCAGATTGATGTACGCTTTGGTTCCACTTTTCGGTGAGGCATGCCATCAAATCACCAGTGGACCTGTTGCTACGAAAACCGTACTGCCGGTCATTGAGAAGTTTTCGTGTTTCGAGATATTTCATGAGCTGACGATTTATCAGTGTTTCCATGACCTTGGAAAGAAGGGACGTAAGTGCAATGGGTCTGTAGGAGGAGAGAGAAGATGATTCGCCTTTTTTAGGGACGGGCTGGACAAATGCTGTTTTCCATCTGCTCGGGAAGAGTCCTAAAGTGTAGGATTGATGAAAAAGCTTACGCAGTGGTTTTGCCAGCGTGGAAGAACACCTCTTCAGAAGAAGAGAAGATATACCATCTGGACCAGCGGATTTATGTATGTTGAGATCTTTAAGTACTCTTGCTACTACACGAGTGCAAAGTAGATTCGTCCCATTGAAGATTCGACGCGCTCAAGTGTAGGCGGAGACAAAACACAATCTGGGAGTGTTGAGCTGGCCGCAAAGTGTGCAGCAAGCAGATTGGCCTTATCCAAAGAAATGACAGCTGGAATGTCATTGTAAATGAGCGTTGGGATGGAGGATGAAGCGGAATTTCTAATCTTTTTGACGAACGACCAACAATTTTTACTGCCTTTGGGACATTGCAGTATTTTTTGCCTCAGTTTTTGGTCGTATAGGAATTTCACACGCTTAAGAAAGGCGTTGCAGTCATTTCTGGCTCGTTTGAACTTTTTTCGCTTTTCCTCTGTCGGGTTGGTCTTGTAGGACCGAAAAAACATTTCTCTAACCCTGACGGCCTCTTTACAGCTCGAGTCGTACCATGCCTTTTCTTTTGGTTTGATACTCTTCATCCGATGAGGAATAAAGGATCTCATTCCAAAGAGAATGGTGTCTGTAATCATATCAGCAGTGGATGCTTATCGAGGAAGCATAACGACCAGTTAAAATTCCTAAAGAAGCTGTTAAGACCGCTCCAGTTGGCTTTCTCGTATTGCCATACGGTTCTTTTAGGATTATTTTCTCTAACTGTGTGGTCGGTGTACGAGAAATTAGCTGATATGACACAATGGTCCGACGAGCCTAGAGGGGAGAGCACATCAATGGTGTACTTATCAGGGTGAGAAGTTAAAAACAAGTCCAGGGTGTAGGCGGTATGACTATCAACGTCTGGTATTCGCGTGGGTTCATTTACAAGCTGCGTTAGGTTGTTTTCCGCAGCGAAAATCTCAACACACCGTCCTTCGGGTGTTGTCTGTCCAGAATGTCGAAGCCACCCAGAATTGTGTATATTGACGTCGCCCGTAATAACGATTTCAGTATGAGGATACAGGGATACAATTCTTTGAATGGAGTCAGACAGCGCATCAAACTCGTTAAAGGTTGAATTGCTGTCCAGTTTGGGGCTTCTATAAATAAAGCAGTTGTGGATAATTTGCTTACGGAGATTAAATTTTAACCACATGAAGTTGAATTCCGGATTGGAACATGGATCACATTGTGGTGGAGTTTGGTAAGCTACATCACTACGCACATAAATGGCGAGACCGCGGTGAGAGAAGAATAATGGCACTAGTTCGTAGCCAGGTAGCCTCAGATCAGAATGATCTGAGAGGTGTGGGCGGGGATCTACCTGTGTTTCACTAAGTGCCAAAACAGCTGGTCTGTACTTACAGACGTGGACGTACGCAGAAAAGTGATTACTTTTTAGCCCGCGTATATTGGCTACGTCTACCCTGAATTCCCTAGTCATAATCACAGACAAACACAGAAAACACAAACACCGACGATACTAAGCAAGGCTGCAAAGTGAAAACTCAGACGTTGGTTTACCGAATCAAATTGCTGTAGGTGTTATGCCCTTACAACAATATGAAACAGTGCACCAACAAAATTTTCACTCACAACCCATCTATCCATCAGTTGTTACATACACTCAGCCACTGCCCGTACCGTATGGTAAATACAGTAACGGCAGTGACTGAGCGCAAGCAACAGTACTTCGACTAGGAGCGGCTGAGGTGGGATACCCGCACTGTGTGATATTTTGCTTATCAGTCACTGCACTTTTTTTTTTTTTTTTTTTTTCTTTTCTTTTTTTTTTGCTGCACAGCACACAACAATATTGCGAGTGCACTCGACGGTGGTCGACTCGGTACTCAATATTGATAAGCTGTTACCACACCCACGATAATTTCACGAAATGTTCTAAATTTAAGTGACAAATATTTCAAAATTATAAAACATGAAATAAAGTCAATAAAAAATATTCGCTTTGGATTAACATCAGACATTTGGACGGACAACTATTTGAAGACTTCATACATTTCATTGACAATCCATTATATAAAAGAAGGAAAATTAATTACCAGACTTTTAGGTCTAAAATATATGAAGGGCGAATCGCGTCCAGGTAACAGGAAATTTTTAAGTAAATTTCCAAATCACTCCTTTTCATGCTAACGAATATTTTTGTTAAATTTAAAGGTCAAAATATTAAGTCATAAGTTAGTAATGTTTTGAGTGAATTCGAATTTGAATTGAATGAGAAGGCCATCGGACAGGTGGTAAATATGGTTGCTGGCTTTCGGTCACTCAACCACGTTTTCTGCATAAACCACCTTATAAATAAAACTGTAGAAAAAGCAATCAAAGAAATTTATGAAATAGCTGAGTTATGTATTATGCGCTCCAAACACGTTAAATTCTTTAAAAAATCAGGCATTAACTCTAGTTTGAAAAAGTTACTCTTGTACACGGTGGAACACAATTTTTTATCTATTTGAATCCATAGAAAAAAACTAGGGGGAAATTACTAGTATATTAAATGAAAAAAATTAAATACAGAGAATAAAACGTATAAATTTCAAATTTGTATGTGCTACGATCAGAATTTTAAGACCCTTTCAAGAAACATCAAAGCGAAGATTATGCAACCCTTAATTTAACAATCGTACATATTCATCGGTTAAAAAAAAAATGTGTCATTAATTTGGAAGATTTAAGGGCTGACCAGAATGTGAATCTGAAGCTTGAATCTTTATCTGATATCGAACTGTCAAAAGTTGAATACATGTATAGCCGTAAGCGTCAACACAATGCGTATCTGTGTATATCTGTATCTCGAAATTGAAAAGCACCCAACTTCGAGATACAGATTCGAGATTGACGTGTATCTGCGTTTGACAGCGATTCAAGATTCAAGCTTCAGATTCACATTCTGGTCAGCCCTTTAGATGTCATTAAAAATAAAATTAAACTATTTTTTTAGATTCAATTGTGTTACAAAATTTAAGTATAATTCATAAAATAGCCCTGTTTTTGTTTCCTCCCTCAAATAAATTAATTCAATTTAACGAAACTGAACAAAAATTTATTAAAGATGAGTGCAAAGTTATGCCAATGAAATACCAGAACACGAAGATCAAGACCGATTGTTAAATGAAGAGTTGCATAGTCTTTTATCAGATGATAAAAATTTGTTTGAAGATTTTATTCAACCTGTGAAAGTGGTAAATTCTACTGATAAAATTAATAACGAATAACTTGAATAACGAACTAGTTTTTCATGAAGATTTTAATATTTTGCAATGGTTTTCACTTGCATCAAGCTGAATTTCCACTTCTATTTAAGGTTAACAGCAAAATTTTATCTACTCCAGCAAGTAGTGCAGCTTCAGAAGGAATATTTTCCTCAGCTAGGCAACTAATTTCTGATAAACGTAGTTTAATTGGTTCTGACCCAGTTCTAGTAAATCAAATTATGTTTTTGAAATCAAATAGCGACAAAACTGAGATTTATAAGGAATTAGAAGAAAACCTACATATTTTTTGAAAAATTAATAAAATAAAAAAAAGTAATACATTATTAACAAAATATGAAACTTTGCGTTTGATTTTATTTATAAGAACAACACACTTTTACAATGCCGTAATCCTACAAAATTACTTCATATCATTTCCCTACCAATCGTAAATAAAGTACTGAGTGGATTCATTCAAAATGAGTGGACTCAATGTATTCGGTGTACTCAGTGTAGTGTACCCATTCTATGTGAGCACACTGAACTAAATGTTTTGTTGCCAATGCTTGAAGTACTCACTTAGTAATCAAATATCTGGTTATTCATTCATTTTCTTTTCCAAGATGTGAGTTCGGTGAATAAGGTACCCAAAAAATACTGAATGTTCTGGAACTAGTTTCAAGACATTCGTTGCAGATGCCTAGTGTGCAGCCTATTGGCTAAAGTGTTATTTTGACAAGCAAAAGAAAGACGTCGATCAACCCCGCTGTATCGTCAATTACAACAGATAAAGGGTCCGCCATCTAACGTTTTGTTTTTCAACTAGTGCTTATTTCGTGAATGGTAACACTTAGCTCATATCTGATTTGACAGATAATTAGTTTTATCCTTCCGCTGAACGAATATGGTTGTGTTTACGCTTGAACAGCGCTGCGAAATATTGCGACATGGTAATGTTGCAGAATGTGTGCGAAAATTGCGTACGGATTTTGGAAGAAGGGAAGCACCGTCAGCTCCGTATGTTCGTTATCTTGTGAAAAAAGTGAAAGAAACTGGCATCCTCATCGATAAACCAAAGCGTGAAAACCAAAAACAGTGCGTACACCCGAGAATATTGCTGATGTGGCAGAAAGTGTGCGTGAAGCGCCATCAACATCAATTCACCGTCGTTCTCAACAAGCCAAGCCAACTGACCATCCAATGCGTTTTCGCTTCGCTAAGTGGGCCTGCGATCGACTTAGAGAAGATGCCGATTTTGCCAAAAAAATCATCTTTTCAGATGAAGCTCATTTTGATCTTGGCGGGTATGTAAACAAGCAAAATTGTCGCATTTGGGGCACAGAAAACCCGCACGCATACATTGAAAAGCCGATACACCCAAAACGAGTCACTGTTTTCTGCGGATTTTGGTCCAGAGGCATAATTGGGCCATTTTTCTTTTCTTTGGCCGTTACAGTCAATGGCGATCGTTATCGGGCCATGTTGAACGAATTTTTGTTCACAAAAATTGAAGAGGATGATATTGGCAACATTTGGTTTCAACAGGACTGCGCCACGTGCCACACAGCCGAAGCTACACTCGATGTTTTGCGCCCTGTTTTTGAAGATCGCATTATCAGCCGCTGAGCAGATGTCGTTTGTCCACCTCGGAGCTGCGATTTGACATCGTTGGACTATTATTTGTGGGGTGCCGTAAAAGATAAGTGTTACGCCGACAAGCCAGAGACAATTGACGCTTTAAAGGACAATATTCGTGAAGCCATTGGTGAAATACAGCTGCACACACCGATAATGTGCTTAAAAATTGGACCGATCGTGTAGGCTACTGCATGGCCAGCCGAGGCAGCCATTTGAATGAAATTATTTTCCATTATTAACCGGAAGGATAAAGCTAATTATCTGTCAAATCAGCCATGAGCTACGTGTTACCATTCACGAAATAAGTACTAGTGGAAAAACAAAACGTTAAATGGCGGACCCTTTATATGTGTAGATCGTCTGGACCAAAATGTGGGATGTTACCGAATTTCGATTCGCCTGAAGAGATGGTACTGGCAGCTACTTAGGTTTCCTGTAAATGTTTGTATGAACAGTACTTTCCAACAATACAAATTATACAGCACAAGGCATATTGTAACAAAGTATCTTCAGACTTTCTCTTAAAATTCTTCTTCTACAGTAAAGAATACTATTCCAAGATCTTCTCTGGCAGTCATAAAACGGTTTTCGGTCGGAATTAGATTAAATGGAAAGGCACACCACATTATAGCAAGTAATAAACAAAATCGCTATGTTTTGTGTCATAAAAATACACCAGAAATGTTCTCCTGCTTTTCATAATAAATAATAAATGCAGATAACACTTCACATTTATAAAAATATATTTTGGTATTTATCTACTACTGTTCCATTTTTGGATCGGTACTGAAACTGAAAGACAGAAAGCTAAATTTTTTTTTTCTGTTGCCTACTATTGCTCAGTAGGTTACTAACATATTTTACTATAAGTTTCGTTCAAATTGCATCAGCCTTTAGGTATTTGCGAAGATACGGGTTAAAATAAATATTAAACTTTTAAGTCCCACCCCTCCCCCTGAGCATATGGGCAATAGCTCAAAATTTTGATAGGTTGGGACACTAGGTTTCTTCAACATTTGTTCCCTAAGATAAAAGTTGCGCCTATAGGACAGAGATTTGAGGTTTGAGATCCTAGAAAGAGGAGGCCATCATCTTCATTAAAACTAGGTACTATTTAGGATGAAGAGATGAGAGTTGCGAAAAGTGTATCTTACAAGATTGTGTAGAAAAATAAAAATAAATTTAAAAAAAAAATGTTATGGTCGGAATCCTCGTACGAGTAGATAATGACGAAACTGCAAAGCATCTCCTCTGTGAGTTGTTGGCTTACGCTCGCATCAGACTATACACTCAGTGAAATTACAATTAAAGGCAACTTATTTCCCTTTGAAATATTAAAACATAGTTGATTTAAGTATAATACAATCTACAAACTTATTGAATAGGTACAAACAAATGATTTACTTAAGTAAAGAAAAAAAATTACTAATGCGAATAAACATATCTTTACTTAGTTAAACAAAAAAAACTCAATTTATACAGCGAAATTCGATTAAATCAGTTCTGTTCGGAGCTTTAACCGAGAAAGTTTTCTTTCTTCAAGCGTACGTACATACAAAAATTCTCAAACGTGATCGGTCGCCTAATATTGAAGACTATACGTCTTCAAACATAAAGTCACTCAAAATGGATTCTAGAAATAACAATTCTAGAACCAATTATTTCGAACCTTTATCACGCCTACTGGATTCGGACAACGGAGACATAAACTGCGATGAAATTTTAAATTCAACAGTTTCTAATGCAAAAGCAAAAATTCCATCAGTGTGTGTGTTACAGAAAACTTTGAGTGAAATCCATGCTTTCCTTCGCGAATTACAAATTGACAATTACACATTAAAGAAAATGAGTATTGGCATTAAAATAATCTGTGAAAGTGTCAATACCCACCAAAAACTATGCACTCAGCTTAAAACAAAAAACATACAGTTCTTTACTCATGACCAGGGATAGGATTTTGCTAACTTTGCCTCTTTTTCTTGCTTAATCGGAAGATAGTACCGACTTTACACAAACACGTTTTATGTCCTTCTAATTCCATACATATATATTTTATTTTGCCTTTTTTTGCCTTTTTATACCATTATTCCCTTTTTTTGCCTTTTTTGCTGTTGGTGCCTGTTTTGCTCCTTTCTCAAAGTTTGTTCGCTATACATTTTTTTTTTTAGAAAAATGCACATATTTACATATATCTGCGCAAACATGCTTCTTATTCGCACTGCCTAATACGCATACCTAAATTTCTAGACGGTTTGTATTTTATGTGACCACAGACGTTATTAACTGTATTACAAAGTTCTTGTTTGTATTCAAATGCGAAAGATCGCGGGTGCCATTCAAATGTATTTACACAGACTGTTTGCATTGTATGGGATAGTTATTTTTTTGTAAATGTAATCCTTCGATACATATGGTGCGATACATTTCAGTGTGGTTGCATCTTCCCGTTACTCCTTTAAAATGTAGAGAAAAAACTTCTGCGAATACAATAATCTTGATGGCTTAATACAAACAATGAAACTCAGTAACTCGAAGTTCGTTTCTGTACGTGGACGTTACTTGTATCTCGGAGTGTTTTTTTTTTTTTAACTGGAAGAAATCAATTAAAGTGCCAAAATGTCTAAAACGGCTTGTAAAGAGGAAAGAAAATTGAAAAATTTTGTATTACAATTTGGATCAGATTACTTTTCATCTGACGGAAAGGTCCTTTTGTGCAAATTGTGTGGTGTAAAAAAAATTATATTGAACAGCATATAAAAAGAGTAAAGCACCAGCAAGCAATGACTTTAAAGACAAAACCAAAACCAAAAACTCAAACGATTTCATCTTTTGTTACTGGAACTGAAAAAAAGTGAATTTTACAGCGATATGACAAGAATGTTGTTAGTATGTGACATACCATTGCATAAAATCAATCGTCCAGAGTTCCAGACTTTTATAGAGAAGTACACACAAAAAAAATGCCAGACGAGTCTACACTAAGAAAAAATTACGTCGAAGATTGTTACCTCGAAGTGCTCCACAAAATCCGATCTGAAATTGGCGACGACAATATTTTTGTATCCATCGATGAAACGACTGACAAAGCAGGGCGATGTGTATCAAATGTGATTGTTGGGCCGTTGCGAGCATATGGTCGAGGGTACCTACTAAGGTTCGAAGTTCTGGAGAAAGTAAACTCAACAACCATTACCCAGCTTTTTGACGATTCAATGCGGTTGCTGTGGCCAGATGAACTTAAGCGAGAGAAAGTTTTGTTTTTCGTAACAGACGCTGCACCGTATATGAAAAAAAGTGACAAATCACTGCAAATATTATATTCCAAAATGGTTCACGTAACTTGCGTCGCTCACGGTGTACATAGAGTCTGTGAAAGCATACGCAGTCACCACTCAAAAGTTGACGCCTTGGTATCTAATATGAAGAAAGTATTTTTAAAAAGTCCATCACGAAATTCTGTTTTTAAGGAGATGGAACCTAATATGCCGCTACCGCCTCAACCCGTAAGTTTACTTAAAATTAAATTTGAATTTAAATGTTTGAATTTATATTACACCAGGTGTTAACTCGTTGGGGGACTTGGCTAGAGGCAGCAACGTATTATGCGGATAATTTTGTTAGGATCAAAAAAATCGTCGACGTTCTTGAAGACGATGCAAGCTGTATTGTGTTTTCGAAGGAATTGATTCAGGATGACGCAGTACAAGCGCAGCTGGCATATATCAAAGTCAATTTTGGATTTTTAGTCGACCCAAAAAAACAAATTTTTGAAGACTTACAAAAAAGAGATATTTTTGAGAGTCTATACTTGTAATTTTAACTAGCATTCTTCTCATTAAGGAGCATCAATTGGGTAAGTGTTTCCGGTTTTAAAGAATGTTCAGAAAAACTTGGAAAAAGCAAAAGGGCCGATAGCAAAAGAAGTTTTGAAAAAGTTTACTGCCGTTTTCAATGCAAATACGGGGCTGAAAACGATTGAGCAGATAAATTCTGCAATGAACTTGGATTCTAAACTTCCAGAAAATATTGATTTCAGTAATGTTGAAAGCTTTAAATGGGCTCCATTCGTTTCAGCTGGAGTGGAAAGGTCATTTAGCTCCTTAAAGGCACTTCTAAGAGACAACCGGAGAAGATTATTACCAGATAATTTCAAAAAGCTTTTGGTAGTTCAATGCTACTATAACTAAATTTGCATTCCTTTTCTTATTTTCTAATAAATGCCTTTTTTTTTGCCTTTTTAAGTGTTTTGTTTTACCTTTTCTTACTTTTTAATGTCAACAAAATCCTAACCCTGCTCATGACCTACCAACATCAAGGTCACTTAAAGTCATACTGTACGGTTTAAATGAGTTGTCTGCCGATGAACTTAAAATGCCAAAACGTCAAACAAATTAAAAAACATTATGAACGTTTCGTCGAAATATTTTATTTAGTGTTTCTTGAGACTGGATCTATACGACTCACCGAGCTTAAAAAAAATTTCAGATCTGTATTTAAAACACGGGTCAAATGGGATTTTGCAAGACGACAACATAATCGTATCACGCAGTGTTATAACTGCCAGATGTACGGTCATGGTGAGAAAAATTGCCATGCTAAAACTCAGTGTTCCATCTGCTCCGAGCACCATAAAACAACTGAATGCACATGCAAGAACGTAAAATGCGTCAACTGCAGTGGACGAGGCAGAAGCTTTCGGCCAAAAACAAAACCATACCTATTGGAAGAGCACAGCAGTCTTTTGTACCTAACATCGTGGATTTTCCATCACTACCATCCCAGGTAATACAGCACCAAAAGCTGCAAACACAGGCTTCCACAAGACATCGAATGTGTGGTCCAAGTCTACTAACAACATTTATTTGCAGAACAATCAAGAGCTTTTTACCCTGGAGGAAATAAATGCGCTCACTTCTGAGATGATCATCTTGGTTGATAATTGTACTACAAAAGCGGAGCAATTTAATACTATTGCGCAACTTACGATTAAATACTTATATAAATCTAAATAATGAACTCTTGTAGCTTAAATATAATTTGTTGGAATGCTAGAAGCATTCGAGGTAAACAATTAGATTTTTTTCTCCTCTTAGTACATGTACGAGTAATATTGATGTAGCATTAGTATCAGAAACTTGCCTAAATTCAACCGATTATTTGTCTAATACTATTTATAAATGCTATCGTTTGGATAGGGAAGAGAGAAGTGGGAAGGGAATAGGGAAGAAGAGATTGAACACAAAGTACTTCCCATCATAAGTACAAAATTAATTAAAACCATAAGTATTGAAGCCCCATTTACTAGTGGTCTATCTCTGAAAATTTATATTGCATATTTTCCAGGTGGGTCAACTTCACCACAAAAACGACGAGATCTCCGCAATGATCTTTTAAAATTACTTAGTACAAATGATTTATTCCTTATTGGTGGTGACTTCAACTGCAGGCATAGACGCTGGGGTTGTCTCAGAGCCAACGCCTGGGGTAAAATTCTTGCAGACTTAAACTCAAGGTATTCTTTTGATATTCTTTATCCACCAAAGCCTTCCTATACTCCAGCTAACAGGAACAGATACCCATCTACATTAGATCTATTTTTAACTAATATGCCTGACCTTTTCACTCCTCCCATAACACTTAATGAACTCAGTTCTGACCATTTACCTGTTAAATGTAGTGTTATTCTTTCTCCAGTTAAATGCTCAAATCGTATATACGACATCAAAAACGCCAATTGGAAGTTATTTCAAAGGTTAATGTGATCAAAACTGGAAAATGCTTGGATTCGAAACATGCACATTGAAGCTCCGTTAAACAGTCCGTAGATTTCGTTAATTCTCAAACTTTAGTTAATGATTTTAATCGCATACCTATTAAAGAACTAAAAGATCTTATAAGTAGACTAAAAACTGGAAAATCTACTGGCTTTGATGGTATTAGGAATGTATGTCTTAAGAACCTACCACCTTTTGCTCTTACGAAATTAACGGAATTATTTGACTGCTGCCTAAGATATGGATATTTCCCAATACATTGGAGAACTGCCAAGATAATTCACATTTTGAAGACTGGAAAAGATCCGAATTTAACCTGTAGCTATAGACCAATTAGCTTGCTTAGTTCTTTGAGTAAATGCCTAGAAAAAATCATAAAGAACATAATTATTTCCTTCTTAGAGAACAACTCTATTCTACCTTCTGAACAATTTTGTTTTAGAGCTTTTCACAGTACTACTCACCAAGTACATCGTATTACAAAGGACATTAAAAACAATCTATCAGATGGAAAAAGTACCGGTATGATAATTTTAGATATTGAAGCTTTCGACACCGTATGGCATGATGGCTTAATACATAAGCTTACCAGTATTAACCTGCCGCTGTATCTTGTCAAAATTATTCAGTCTTTCCTATCATTCCGAAGTTTTAAAGTGTCCATTAATCGTTACTTTTCAGACAATAAATTAATTACTGCTGGAGTTCCACAAAGGTCCGTTCTGGTTCCAGCCTTATAGAATGTATACACTTCTGATTTCTCCAATCTGACAAACTGTAGTATTGCCCTGTTCGCAGATGATACTTGTACTACACAAGTACACTACGCTACACTACTATATTCTCACCGCATAAGCACTACTCGCATCTTCCAATAGCAACAAGTACATTATAATTCATACCCATAATCGTGACACAGAGTCCAGAATAAGTCATAACTCAGTGGAGAACCCACTTTACGCTGCCACAAGCGATTGTAAACAATCCAATGCATACAATCCAATGCATTCACCCCGAAGTGTGATATATAGTCAAAGGCAAAACAATAACAACGCAGTGCAGGCATTAAGTGATGAAGTACTTCAATGCATTCTTCACGAAGTGTTATATGGGTCAAAGCCAAAACGCCGACTCAACAAAAACAACACAGGGCAGGCATTAAGTCTCGGCAGCAAGCCGTTGTATGTAATAAAGGAATAAAGGAAAAATTCATCGTGAGAATTATTTTGTACTGAAGCTATTGCGTAAGTAGATAAAATTTGAATAAAATTTAGTATAAAAGGCAGTGGTTGGGAAGGACAAAGCAGAGAGAGATTAAGACACACTCCAAACAGTAAAGGTCGCAGCCCTTGGTTTACACAGCGGGCCTTTAACTATATCTATATATTTAAATAAAAGAAAATATTATAACGTTTAACAAAAAGTCTTTTCTTCTCTCCGCTCGTATACTCTTCTCCACATTGATACGTGGAAAGCACGGTACTACAGGGCGTAATATAACACTTGCATTTACTCATCTGATGCAATTGGTTTCAATGTTGAAACGAACCTGCAATCAGCTATACATGCTTTCGCATTATACTATGTTAACTGGAAAATCAAAATTAATGCTTCTAAGACTCAAGCTATCTTTTTCACTCGTAAAAGGAAAGCTTGTTTACTACCAAGCAACAGACTTCTATTGAACGGTGTTCAGATTGAGTGGAAATCGAATGGAAAGTACCTTGCTATATATTTAGACAAACACTTAACTTTTAATCTTCATGTGCAAGAAGTAATTAAAAAAGTCAACACAACCATAAGATTCTTTACCCTTTCATATGTAGAAATTCGAAATTGAATGAACCAAATAAATTACTAATTTTTAAGGCTATCTTTCAAGCCATTATGTTCTACGGATCTCCAGTCTGGGGTAGGTGCGTGAAAAGTCACTTGCGCAAACTTCAGACAACCCAAAACAATTTATTGAAATGATCCTAAATCTACCTTGGTTTTTCTCTACAAAAGAACTACATGAAATAGCAAATATAGAAATAGTAGAAAGTAGAATTGAAAAGCTTTGGAACCAATATAATATATCGCGTTTATCCTCTGACAATGACTTAATCATAAACTTAGCATCATAGTGACTGCAACGCTTTTTTCTGTTCTTAGTTTAGTTCAACTAATCATATATTTATTTCTTGTATTTATTTATTCATTTTTTGTTGTCTTATTTTTTGCTTTACTTATTTTGTTTGTTTATTTATCTATTTATTTATTTATTTACTTGTTTATTTGACTGTTTATTTATTTATTATTTTTCCTTGTTTTTTGCTTTATTTATTGTGTTATTTATTTATTTATCTATTTACTAATTTTTCATTTATCTATTTACTTATTCATTTATTTATTTATTTATTATTTACTTATTTATTTCCAAACTATTAATTAAATAGTACTTAAAGTTTGTACTTTCAAACCCAGTTATGCAACCACTTCTCTTTTCCCTCCAAGGATATCGGGCATAGAATTTATTTTAGTGAAGGTTTTTAGTGGCTTTTCCTTCAAATTTATAAAATTCTGTGATATTATTTTAAGCATTTGTAATAATATTTTAGTAGTAAGGTGCTTCAACAAATCTCTGTAATACGAGGATTATGACTATAAATATTGTAAACATTAAGCCACAATAAATAATAATAATAATAATAATAATAAAATTCGATTAAAGGCAGCCAAGGTACAGTAAAAACAGAAGAAAGTTCAGTTTAACAAATAACGTAAAGTCTAAATTAACAGTGAATCCAACCGCCAGACTTGGTTATAAGTTCGAAAATCCGACTTGTCATCAAATTAACGACGTTTTTGAACTCCAGCGCTAGAATTAGAGCCCATTTCATTATAACGGCCTTGTGTAAATACTCCACCGAGGCAAATTTGCGCCCGCATACACACGACGAGACAGATTTCCTTACATGTTTTCAGTCGGGTTTAAGTCCGGTGAACGTGCTGGCCACTCTAAAAGTTGAATTTCTTTGTCTGAAAACCACTCACGACTGGCCCGCGATACATGAATGAATTTGAATCTGGCTGATGGTCCAAAAAGTCTACCAAAACATCTTTCAACAGAGTAATATAATTTTCTGATTTTGCATATTGGAGTGCTGCTAAAAGCAGCTCAGACCATCAAACATCCACCTCCAAAGTTTCGCTTAGTGGAGAAGCTCTCAGGACTTTTTATATCATGCCAATAATAATTAAAACCGTCTGGCCCATCCAGGTTAAACTCATTTTCGTCCGAAAAGATCACGCTTTTCCACTGTGTCATGTGTTCTTTGGAAAAGTGTAATCGGGCTGGTTTTGACCAGTCGATTACTGCCAGCTAAAACTTGTTGTACACGCCGTTTAGATATCGGCAACTTTAAATCTGAAATAATTTTAGAAGCAGTATTAGTTTTTTGTAATCGAGCTTGTATAGCTAATGGCAGATTTCTGCATTGGTGAAATTTGTTGATTGTTTTTATTTCTCCAGTTCGCGTTTGCAATTTGCAATTTGGCGATTGCACGTACCGGTATCCTTATGCGCATGGATTTTGGCGATTTCCTCATCCGAGAGCGTTTTTCCTTTTCCCATTCAGACTGTAAATGTAAAAAAAATATTTTCAATAATTGTATTTACCAAAAAAAAACCCTGTTTTCGTTTCCACCTCACAGCTTTTCAGCATAAACACGACTGTTTTTAGTTGAATTTTGCACGATCATTAATGACAAAACAACAGATGTTTAAATTCTCTGAGCAGAAGTAATGGTACGTACAAGTACTTTCAAAACATACGTTAAAGAAAGGACACAAAGCAAAAACAAAAGAAAAAAGTTGGACATAAATGTTCGTTTACATTTCGGACACATTTTCTGGACAAACGTGCATTTGACTTTAATTGAATTTCGCTGAGTGTAGGTACTAGACTTACAGTGACGAGCAAAAGTGGACAAATGTTTTCATGTATTTTAAAAAAGTTGTCTAAAATATACGATTTTAAGGAGAAAGCAATTATTTTATATTTTTAATTTTTCAATTACTAACCGATTAACAAAAACAAAACCTGCAAATTTGTGTATTTGTCCAATTTTGCACTTTTTACTCTCAGCGAGTATAAAAATCGTTTTTTCAATAAGAGCGGCTCCCACCTTCCAATATATTTTTTTTATATGCAATTTCACAAGTAATAGGTAACATCATTACATTTGTAGAGAATTGTGTGTGTTAAGAGCTCTTTTAGTGGATCACAATTAAAATGAAGAAAATTTGTAAAAAAAAGTTGTGGAAAGAGTGGTTTAAAAAATGGTGAATCATAACGGGGAATTTCAAAAATATTAAAGATTTCATAAACTTCAGATTAAAGATTTCATAAAGTAAGAATATCGAAGTTCCCGTTATAAAAAACGGACGAAAACGATTACTCTGGATGCAAGAAGGAAAGAGAATTGAAAAGTTGCGGGGCCAAAACACCAAAGCAGGCAGCACAAAACATAGAAAGGCCAGTTAGTGAATGGACTGCACGGCGCACACAGTAAAAATGGCCAATGCAGGTGGACATTAGGAAAAATTTTCATGTCAACAGAACAAAGAATGGTTGACGATATATAGCACAAACAGCAATGAGAATGCGATTTGATGCATTAACACTTGTGTAAACAAATAATCTTTCCAAAACAACAGGTAGTTCTCAGATCTGTATCAGTGCAGAGCACTTCAGTGGTGCCCAATGGATCATAGTGTGTCGAATTTTAATTTAATATAGTGGGGGTTCACGCCCCCATTTGTTTCGCTTAATGCAAGCTTAAATAACTTAAAAACTAACAAGAGTTAAGGGTTAGGAAGTAAGGGAATGGTGGAGGAGATCAAATTTAAGACGAGAAGTGCTCATGTTAAAATCAAAAAAGGGGAGGTTTGAGTTGACCTTACGAATCTCCCGCATATTGGTTCGTTAGAGCCATATGAGGTGCGGTGGGTTGGGATATAGGAGAGACGAGGACATCGTAAATTACGAGGGTTAGTGTTGCAGGAAATAGAATTGTAAAGGGAAGCGCAGTCCACAGAACAGCATTCGATGAATGAAGATAATGTCAGCTACGTCTCTGCGTTTTTCGAGGGTATTCAGGTTAAGAAGTTTGAGGCGGTCGCGATAGGGAGGTAAGATAAATTGGTCACTCCAGGGTAGTCCACGAAAACCGAACAAAACGACGTTGAATGTTCTCGATTCGGGATATATGAATTCGCTGAAAGGGGGACCATACTTGGCTGGCATATTCAAGGAGGGGCCGGACAAGGGTAATGTAAAGTGACCTTGTCACATATAGTAAGGGTTGCAAAATTCTTTAGACCAACGTTTGATAAAACCGAGCGATGAGTTGGCTTTAAGGATTATCTCATCAATATGCGAACGGAAGTTTAACTCTCTATCGTATAAAATTCCAAGGTCGCGAAGGGATTGAACCTGGGGTACAGGTTGGTCATGCAGAAAATAGGGTCGAGACGGAGATTGATTTGACTTACGAGACAAAGTCACAGATTGGCATTTGGAGACACTAAGCTCAAAGCAATTTTTTAGACACCAAGTAGAAAACCTATCGAGGTCTTCTTGAAGGAGAAAAGAGTCTTCTGGTGAAGAAATAGTTTTGGAGAACTTAGTGTCGGCGTAAATGGATACGGAGCAGTGTTTGATAATCTTCTCAAGATCGTTTATAGTTAAAATAAAAAAGAGGGGACCTAGGTGGCTGCCTTGTGGGATACCAGAAGTTGCTAAAAACGGGGTTGAGAAGGCGGACCTAAAGCGAACGATATAGTAACGGTTCTCCAGATAAGAAGATATCCATTCTAACAATATGGGGTCAAAAAAGAGGGAAGACAATTTGAAAAGCATCCGTTGATGTTTTATCGAAGGGCTTAGCGAAATCTGTAGCAATAACGTCAATTTCGTTGCCATTTTCTAGGACTGAAAGAGCAAAGGATACGAATTCAACTAAGTTTGTAGTAGTTGATCTATCTTTTAGAAATCCGTGCTGACTGGGTGATATAAGTGACTTGCACTGAAAACTTAGAATTTCATATAAAAAACTTTCAAACATTTTAGGTATGTGAGAAAGCTTAGCAATAGGACGGTAGTTGGTTACTTCATTCTTTGATCCCTTTTTGTGAACCGGGGTTATGAAAGAGTTATTCCGAACTTGGGGAAATTCCCCTTGTGTGAGGGACAGATGAAAGAGGGAGGAAAGTGGGTGTGAAAGACCCACGTAGGCACACTTTTTGAGAAATATTGCTGGATACAATCCCATCTGCACCGGATACAAATTCATCATTGAGATTTTGTAACTTTTCTTCGATTAGGGTGGGATCAAAAGTTGTGAGAGAGAGGGGCCAATGGAGAATTTGGGAAGGTACTTGAAATAGATGGAGTCGGGTACAACCTCATTGTACTGTCATTGTCTGCAAATGACTGTTTAAAAAAGTTTGCAAAATAGTTGGCAATAATATGTGGGTCGGTCTATGATATATTATCGAACGCGAGGGAAAGGGTATTAACTGTCTGATTTTCTTTTGTAGTTGACGAATTGATAAAATGTCTTAGGATCGTTGATGAGGTTGGTCTGCGCTGTGTCGAGAAAGCGCTGATAGCGGCAGTTATAGAGCTGGGTGAATTGCAGGTAAGTTCCAAGATAGTTAGAGTACTCATAATAAGAATTGGTGCGAAGAAAAACTGCCCATAATTTGTCTCTTCTGTTTCGTAAAGAGCGAAGTCTTTTGTTGTACCGTGGAGGGGAAATAGATGATGTTTTATGCCGTGAGAAGGGGACGTACAAAGAAATGGAATCAAGTATTTCATTGTAGAAAATGAGAACAGCATCAGATAAGGATAGGTTGGTAAAATCAAAAGAACATTTGCTATGGTAGGTATTAATTATTATTATTATTATTATTATTGTGATAACCACTTAAATGTGAGCAGCGACATCTAGCAGAAAATGTCGATACTCGAAGACCAGAAGATTTCGATACTGGAATAACAAAGTCTTGACTGGAGAGTGGAATCGAATTTTCTAGCAAATTGGAAATTGTATGGGACGCTGGATGGCGAGGATTGTTCTCGAAGTATGTCATTCGAGTATAAATACCAGCATCCCAAAGGTATGCAAATGAGTTCTAAAGTGAAATTTGAAGTGTTAATTAGGAGAAGTAATTAAGTGGTTTAAGTAAAAGATAAGAAAAGTATAAGCGGTTGAGAAATTGGATTGTATTGAGAGAAACAATCAAATAGTGAATTGTAACTGTACTGAATAAAGGGATTTGTATTGAAAAGAATAAGTTCTATCATTTGTACCCACACAAACATTTTACATTATTATTTCTAGGGATCTTTACAAATGAATTTGTAAAGTCCGGGATTTTCACGCCGGGGTACCATGCCTGTGTGGCGCTAGTCAACAGCACGCGGTGTACCGAGTTCCCATGTGGTCCTCCATCTAGGTACTTACCGCGCCCACACTGCTTGATTTTGAGGTAGGTATTGATTTTGCGAATATTAGCTTTATGGAAGTTGTAAGAAGAGATGGTAGTTGAAGAAGTGGGCTGGGATGGAGAGTTATGGAAAAAATGAGAGAAGAAGAGGGGGGTGAAAGTTGTCGACAGTTGATAGAATAAAGGGGCACAACGTTACTGTGGAGTTAATAGGATCACTAGAGAAAATAAGGTCTAGTTGCCTACCGATAGAATTAGGGACGCCACTTACTGGGCACAGGCTTGAGTCAGTTATGCTATCAATGAAAAGACATTCCTTGGATGAACTGGCGTTTGACGCGGTAAAAAAATGGTGATCATCCGATGGAATCCAGTTTAGCAGTGGTTAGAGTATTTTTTAGTATTTATTCATATAATATCTTTACACAATAAGATACAGTATCTTTTAAGTAGTGTAAGGTTCAAATGTGTTCTTATAGAGAGATAGGCAAAAAAGAAATTTTACATTTAAGCTTGATAAAATTGATAATATGATTTAAGTTTAATCCTTATTATAATTTATAATTTAACCCGCAAACATTTAAGTATTAATTTTTATCATAGGTACTATAAATCTTTAGTATGTTACATTATTCTATTTGAAAAGAAAAGTACTGTTTTATAGGTTGCAAAAGTAAAGCGACAAACTCCTTTGAAAAGTGTAAAAGTTGTTTATTCCGCGCAAGTTTCTGGGCAACGAGTTCCATAAACGAATCGCATTGATGAAAAATTGACGTTCAGATGAAAGGCAAGTGAAGCGTTGGTTATTAATCATGTTTGTGCGATTGGAAGAAGTGAAAACCAATCGTTCATATAAATAAGAAGGCTGTTGCGATTGAATTATCCGACGTAGCAAGACCAAAGTTCTATATTTTAAGAAATTATTAAACGACATGCCAAAAATACGCCTTGCGAAACTTGAAATGTGATCAAATCGTCTCAAACCGAATATGTATCGAGCCATGTTGTTAAAAGTCACATTCAGTTTCCTCCGGCTACTTGCGTCGCAGTGACAAAAGATTTCGCATCCATAAGTTAGGATTGGGACAATTAGAGTTTTTGCCAGCATAAGTCGAGTTTTCATTGGTGTAAAGCGATGGGACTTCCACAGCCTTTGTAATGCACCAAAACTTTTTCCAACGATGGAGTTTATGTGATCATTCCAACCAAGTGTCCTATTAAAAACGACACCAAGGTTTTTTGCTGAGTTAACATAGCTTATAGGCCTATCATTAAGATATAGACTGGGAAAGTTAGACAAATCAAGGCTTTTCTTATGTATTACAATGCACTTTGATTTATCAGGGTTTAGTACTAGGCCATTAAGTTTAGACCACATCAAAAGTCGATTAAGCTCCTCATTCAAACATTGAACACATTGTACAATAAAATCAACAGTACAACTCTTGTGCAGCTGCACGTCATCTGCATACATGTGACCCTTTGAGTGAACAATTACGGTTGTAAGATCATTTATGTAAAGAGAGAACAGCAATGGACCCAGGATCGAGCCTTGTGGTACGCCCTTTAGTAATAACAGCAAGTCCGACATTTTACCATTAATAAACACGGACTGCATTCGATCACTTAGGTATGAAGATAACAACTTGACTGCTGATGATGAAAAGTGATATAAATTTATTAATTTTCTTAATAGAACTTTGTGAATTACACTATCGAAGGCCTTGGAGAAATCAAGCAGAATAAGAAAAGTTAGCATGTTCTGATCAATGGATTGCCTTATTTCATCCACTACCTTTATTAGAGCTGTTATGCAACTATGCTTTGGTCTAAACCCGGATTGATTTGAAGCAAGCAAATTAAACCTGTTTAAATGTGTATTTATTTGCTTGTGCATTACCCTCTCGATGACTTTAGAAAGGAATGGTAGAATAGAAATCGGTCTAAAATCGCCACCACCAGAGCCTTTGGGTAAAGGAATAACTTTTGCCAGTTTCCAGATCTTAGGGAATTCCCCAGTAGTCAAAATAGTGTTGAACAAGTGTGTAATGTAAGGCAAAATTAAAAGCAGAACTGCCCTAATGAACACAGGGTTTATGCCATCGATGCCTGTAGCGTTTGATTTGACGGATAAAAAACTCTCGACCACATCATTATCGTCAACACGAGAAAATTCAAATGGTTGTACAGTAGAACTACCTGGACTTATGGCTTCACCGTCACTGCTAAGTGTACAGACCTGTGCGTCCGATTGTAACATCGATGAGACGAATTTTTTATTTAGCTCATTTGCATCGATATTCTGCACAGAAACGGGTTTAGATTTTCCAACTCCAATATCACGCAAATTGTTCCATAAGTAACGGCTATTTAGGGAGAGGTCGAGTCGTTCGCTAAATACCTTAGCTTTCTCCGATCTTATTTTACTAACAACTCTGTTACGAAGGGTGCAAAAACGTCTGTGGTGCTCTTCGAGACGAAATCTTTTCCATGTTTTATACGCCTCATTCCTCTGAGCTATCAACAATTTGATTTCATGGGTAAACCAAGGCCTAGATGCATTAGTAATGGTTTTAGTTTTAAGCGGTACAAATCTATCAAAGAGGAAATCTATGTTAGAATGTAAGAATTCAGCTTGAGTATCGGACGAGGTCATGTAATACATTTGGTTCCAATCGATTGCGCGTATATTGTTTTCGAGGCCAGATTGATCGATATTTTGAAAATCGCGAAACTGGAATGTGGTAGTTGTTTTAGGTATACTAAAATCGAAAGTTAGATATATAAGATCGTGTTTTGAGAACGCCGGTGCAGAAAGCTGGTTGTAAAAAAGAACTCTATTCATATCGCTTACAAAGAAAACATCTAGCAGTGTGTTAAAACGTGGACCAAAATGTGTGGGGGAAGTGGAATTTACCGGAAAGAGGTTGAATGTACTCATACTATCAGTCAGATGCTTTTCAACAATAAGGTTACTGTTTAAATCACCGCATAACACTATATTTGTTGAACTTATAGCGATGTCCTCTAATACGGTTATAAGTGGTAACAGATCTACAGATTTGTTGGGTCTGTAGACGGTCCCAAGTAGAAGCTTATCTTCACCGCTTACTAGGTCAACAAATATGTATTCCATAGGACAACTGGGTGGTGACTTGCACCGTAACACACAAGTAATCCCGTGTCTAATGTACACAGCAACGCCACCACGAGCGGTATAACTCCTGTTTGCAAGGAAAAGCTGATAACCATTTAGCTTATATAGTGTGTTACAATTTTGCTGCAGGATTGATTCATCTTGATGAGGGAACCAAGTCTCTGAAACACAGATTGCATCAACTTTAGAACCTTCAAACAGATGTCTAAACTCGTCAATTTTCGGCAATAGGCTTTGGGCATTTATGTGGCATACTCGCAAGCCTTCTCTTAGATTTCCGAGCACCCTGATCATCGATAGTAGCGAAACTTCACGCATTGCACCAAGCGAGTTATCACCATCACCATTTTCAACCATTTAAAACAAAAAATAATAAGTCCAATTTCAAAAACAAAACAAAAAAAAAAAAAAAAAAAAAAAATAATAATAATAATAAACTGAGAAAAAAGAAAAAAAAATTAACTCGAAGAAATATAGTACCTTTAAGATAATAAAAAGGGGAAAAAAAAAAAAAATAATAAATTACAAAAAGAGAAAAAAAAAAGAATACAAAATAATAAAGTATAAAAGAAGTTTAAAAAAAGAAAAAAAAAAAAAAAATACAATAGTACATATTCAGACGGTCGTGGCAGCTCTGTCCAGGTCATTCTCATTTTTGACATGTACAGCTTCATCATTCATTCTGCGTCGAACAAACACCTGTCCACGTGATGTAAACACCGATATGATTTGCCTTCTCTTTTTACAGCTTAGCGCAGCTTGCAGCAGTGAGTGGTTTTTTTTCGTCAAACACTCCCGTATGAAAATAGGTACATCAGAATTCATTCCCACATCTTGTAAGATGAGTTGTCTTTTGTGTTTTTTACGGAAAACAGAAATTGATCGCAGAAGCGTATTTTTGTCGAAAGCTGAGCCAAACTTTATAATGATCGCAGAGTTTCCGGAATTGTTCGTCGGGCGTGTTCGAAAGATGTTAGTTATCAGCGGTGGTTTTGTTTCCAAGGCCAGGTAAAGGTGATTGAGTATGGCTCTCAGGTTCTCGTCTGGTACAAGTGGTATACCATTGATAACAGCATCGCACGCAACGCTTTTGTTCTCATTTGCCTCTTGTATTTCGTTAAGGCTATTTATTTCATTGATTAAGCGACAGGAAGTTTTTACGAGCTCGGATTTAACGTCCGACAACGAAGAACTAAGAGAACTTAATTCACTCTTAAACGCTGTGTTTTCAGCACTTATGTTTACATTTGTGCTTTCAACAAGAGCAACTCTTGCGTTTAAGTCGGCAATGGTTTTTTTTATTTCTCCCATCTCTGCTTCAATCTTGGTGGAAATCTTCGTCTCGGTCTCGGATAATTTGCACGATAGAAGTGAAATTATTTGCTCACTGTGCTTTTGAAGGGAATCTTCCATTTTTTTCCACATTTCTGAACTGTCATCCATGATATTTCTTGACGAGGAAGAAAAGGAGCGCAGTGAGTCGAACATTTGCTTTTGTTTTTGTTCGGAGACGATTTTTTTCTTTCCACTCATTGGGCACAAACGGGAAAATAGTATACCAGGGGAAAAAAAGTTTCACCTTGTTTATGTGTCTTTGTTTAAACAGATCTAAAGCTTTAGAACTTTGATATGAAATCAGGTCACTTTTAATCACTATTACACACTTTAAAAATAAAATGAAAAATAATGGAAACTTTAGTTTACGAGAAAAACTTGCTACAGAAATTACCAGACCGAAAGTACGTCTACTCGCTAGCTCTCATTGCTCTCAACAGTGGCAGATTAAAACCACCAACGATAAGGATGTCATCGATGGAATCACTTAGGTCAATTAGTTAGTCAATTGCTTTAATAGCAAGGATGTAGGATTCAGTAGGTTGAGCTGGGGAATGTAGCAACACATAACGTACAGGGACCTGTTGGGAAGTGTTATTTTAATTGAAACAAAGTCAAGTTTGACAGAAGAAGAGATAGCGATGAGAGAAGAGTTGAGGTTATTGTGAATGGCAAGTAGGACACCTCTACATGGAGAATCAACTTTAGGAATGGCAGGATCATTAAATATGGGGTGATCGTCATCTCGGAAAACATTATAAAAAGATGGAAATAGCTCCTGGCTCTTTATGTCGGAGATCAGATTAGTTTCTGTAAGAGCATAGACGTCGAAAGAGAGACCGTGTGATTTAGACAAGACAGCACGAGTTTTAGAGCGCAATCCTCTTACGTTTTGGTAGTAAAATTTAATAGGTAGTTTATTCCATGGAGGAGTAGAGGAGTGTAGATGAGATGCAGGCAAAGATGGCAAGTTAGGAACAAAAAAAATTATAGTGGTCAGCTTGGCTGCGCTGAAGGTGCGAAACTCTTGTAGAGTGTACATAGCTGCGGAAAGCAGCAAGGTCATTCGCAACCTTTTGAGGAGGTGTGCCGAAGATTTCGTGGTATCTGTTTAAAGCTTTCTGAGACTAGTTATATCCGTAGGGCCTTCCTGTTGGATGGAGATCATGACACTTGTTTTGGTTTTTCCCTCAAAGCAAACAGAGTCGGATTTGTCGTAAAGATATGCGAGAAAGAGAAGTATATTTTCGTATATCTTTTTATCCCTTAGCCTAGAGAGCGCGTAACTGCATTCTGTGGTGTCTATATTCTTTTGGGTCAATTTAACGTTAAGTGGCGAAAGGGGATCAAAAATAGGGACCGGAACATATAATAACGTCCAAATATCAACGGCACATTTAATAACGTTTCAGGGTGAGTGATACATATATTAAATTGTATCCTTCTGGGTGTACTTACGAGGGGCGTTCAACATATTCTCGGTATCGGGGTGAAGCTGTGGTTGTATATATAAATTGACTTATTTATCAAGTAATACTATTATTTTAGTGCATTTATGTAAAATTTCATATAAATGTGATTATTAATTCGCGTTTTATCTCTAGTTAAACAGAATCATAATGGCAACTGAGACGATGATGGTGAAAATTGAGCATCGCGCTGTAATTAAATTTCTCACTAAGCAAGGAAAAAGTCAAAAAACTATTCATGAAGAGATGGTGGCTGTTTACCAGGGTTCCGCACCTTCATTATCAACTGTGCAAAAGTGGTCAAGTGAGTTCAAGAGAGGCAGAGAGAGCATTGAAGACGACCCCCGCTCCGGCGCCCCGGCTACTGCTTGTACGGGAGAAAACATCAAAGAAGTCGAAAAACTTGTTCTTGAGGATGCCCGAATGAAGGTGAAAATGATGGCAGAGATCACCAAGCTTTCAATTGGTACCATTCACACCATTCTTCATGACCAGCTTAACCTTTCAAAGGTCAGTGCAAGGTGGGTGCCACGAATGCTCACAGCGCCTCAGAAAAAAGTGAGAATCGCATGCTGTAGAGAGCTTTTGGAGATGTGTAGTGAGAACGCGGACGATGCTATGGATCGAATTGTTACTGGGGACAAAACATGGGTCCACC
This sequence comes from Volucella bombylans, assembly GCA_949129095.1. Taxonomy (NCBI): domain Eukaryota; kingdom Metazoa; phylum Arthropoda; class Insecta; order Diptera; family Syrphidae; genus Volucella; species Volucella bombylans. The sequence goes on along the minus strand of OX422143.1, from coordinate 62,064,591 downwards.
ACTATGACCCTGAAAGCAAACAAGAGACCATGCAGTGGCATAAAAGAGGAACAGACCCCCCGAAGGAGTTCAAAGTCACTCCGTCTGCCGGGAAGCTCATGGCCACAGTGTTTTGGGACTCAAAGGGAATCTTGCTCATTGAGTACAAAAAAAAAGTCAACGCCACATCCTACGCTTCCACTTTGCATAATTTGCGGGAGGAAATTAAAAAGAAAAGATGGGGTAAACTCGCAGCGGGTGTGTTGCTTCTTCATGACAACGCTCCTGTTCACACGGCGCGAGTTTCCAAGGCTGCTGCGCGAGATTGTGGTTTCGAAGAAATCCAACACCCACCCTATAGTCCAGACCTTGCCCCTAGTGATTATTTCCTGTTTCCGGATTTGAAAAAATGTCTTCGTGGAAAAAGATTTTCGGATGATGAAGAACTCAAGTCGGCAATAAATGGGTATTTTGCAGAGAAAGAGGAAATTTATTTTTTTGAGGGTTTAAAAAAGCTTATCTCAAGATGTAACAAATGCATTGATGTTAGGGGAGATTATATTGAAAAATAAAAACAATTTAAATTGAATTCGCATTTTCCTTCATATCGATACCGAGAATATATTGGACGCCCCTCGTAGTTGAGGTAAATAAACATATGTAGCAAGTTAACAGATTTTCGTATTTGAAATGATGTAGTTTTTTTTTCTCCAAGTTTCTCCATCTTCTGCGTTGCATGGTTTTGAAGTACAATGTCTACAGAATATGCAACACTTGAAACCCAACCCATGCAGACCTATAGAGCTAAGCTATTTATTGTTTTTTAGGTAAATACTCCTGCTTAAAAGTGGTCGATTTGACTTGTGGGTGGGTGTCATCCTCTGGCGAAAAAGAAAAATTGTCTGAGGTCAAACGGTACGTCGCGGAGCAATTAACTTTAAATGGAACCGTCAAAATTCTTGAAAAAAAAATTGTCTGAAGGAAAATTTAGTAGATACCGAGGCACTTGTCCTTGGCCCGAGTAGCAGTCAATCTTGTATCACCAAAACATTTGGGGATCTGAAAACAAAACAAAAAAAAACAGCGAATTCAATATTTGTTGGACAATTATTCGCATGAGGAACTGTCATATGCTGCACGCTTCAGCTTGTACGCAGCAGGATAGCGAAATAGTTCTGCATTGGTAAAAGAAATTAATTCCCCAGGTGTTTCTACTGCAGTTAAAAAAGCCTAAAAAACTCTTCTTTATTTGCCGAAATGTTATTCGCTTGAAGAAGCACTTGCACTTTTTATTCAGGGACGTTTTACAAAATTTTCATCAGCCCCCATTTATCCCTCCCAATGCCAGCAAGTGTATATAAGCTATTAATCCACGCACATGAAATAATTGACTCGTGTTCCATAGCAATTGGAATGATGTCCGAAGAATCACTCGAAGCGAAAAATAAGGATTTGAGAAGATTCTGAAGAGAAAACAGAAGGAAAATCAGCCGAAAGAGTACCATAGAAGATTTGTTTCACGCTCTCCTTTATTCATCTGACCCATATATTTCAACTTTGTCAATTAATGAAGACAGTGCTTTGTTGCATTATGATCATAATGCTAAATGTTTTCCGAATGAATTATTACATTTACTATCAGAGCCAACTGGCTAATAAAATATTCAAGTTCTGATTAAAAAATCGGTCTTTTCTTTGTTCAATATTTTGTTCTAGTTATTAAAAAAAAAATTTGTTCTTATTTTTATTTCATTTTATTATAATTTATTGCATTTATGTAAAAATAAAAAATACTCAAAAACCTAGATTGTCCGTTTTTCCGTGTGAGCCGGGCTCTCAAAAAAAAAAATTGAATTAACTGCGAAGGAGAAACCCAAGAAACCTCTACTTTCTGCGAAAAATTTAAAAGCCAGGTTAAATTTTGCCAAAAGTCACAAAAACTGGACCATTGACCCATGGAAAAAAAGTATTTTGGTCTGACGGGACAAAGGTCAATCGAATAGGAACAGATGGCAGATCGTACGTTACGGCTTGGAGAGCCTCTTCAGCAACATCAAGTTCATAGGTGAAACATGGTGGAGGTTCGGTGATGGCTTGAGGGTGTTTTTCTTGGAGTACTCACGGACCTTTAGTAAAAATCGAAGGAATAATGAATAAAGAAAAATATCTTTACATTTTATAAAATAATTTACCATCACTTTTAGCAACAACCGATTTCAGACGATGGCATGGCCAGCACAAAGCCGCGACCTCAATCCAATTGAGAATCTTTGATCAATTGTGAAGCGATGGTTGGGATACAGTACGATATTCATCCATCCAACACTAATGAGCTTTGGCATCGAATTAAGCTGGAATGGAGTCGGATTCCCGAGCAATTTCTTCACATTTTGTTAGAAAGTATGAAAGGCGTTGTTTACAAGTAATAAAAAACCAAGGCTTATGGACTAAATATTGAATCACAAACCTTGCCCCGAAACGTGCGGAATTGGCCAAGTTCAAGAATTCAATATTTTTCTTTTTTAATGTATTATATAATATGTCTTATTAATTTAATTGAAGAAAACAAATATTCATTTAATGCACAAAATAAAAATATAAAAATTATTTCCTTTTTGCTTACAATGCTGAATTTTAATCAACTTAAGCGAGTGCTGTTCCTTTTCAGACGCGGAAATTGAATTCAACTCCTTTACAGGGAGAACATAAAAGGGAGATGTATGTCTTTGGTTGTACTGATGGGTTTTATAGCTCAGACATTGCAAATTTGATCAAGAATTATATTTTTTGTCAGCTGTGAAAGGTGCAAAACTCCTTAAACATTTTACATTTTTTAATTTAAAAATTTAACAAAAGTTCATTCATCGCATTAAATTTCAAGGTCTCAACTGGTATTCATCATTTTTGTACATTTCCTAACGAACAACGGTTAACCATCGTCAAAATGTGTAATCAAAAACTAAATAAAAAATGTATAAAAAAATAATATAAAAAGAATAAAAAAATTAAGCAGATGTTGTATTTTTGTGTGCATTGTTCAACCAAGCTTTATTGTATATTTCATTTTTCTGTACAGGTTTTCATTTGTTTTATTTTGTTTTCTTAAAACAAAAACAAACAAAATTAAAAAAAAAAAAAAAAAACTAAATTTAATTATAGGTAACTAAGAAATTATAAGGTTGTTTATTTTATTTTTATTACAAAAATTATCATTAATTTCTTAACTAGAGTTATCCTCGTTAAAAATTAGTCTAAGCTATTTTAAAAATTTAAAATTAAAATTCAAATCAAAATAACAAATCGTATTACTCCATCGTTTCACTATACAAATTGCAGCATAAGGTATTTTATTTAATTTAATAATTTAGCATAATGGCCGAAAATAAAATGTTTAAATAAATTTAATGTTATCTAAATAAATAACAAATCTCATTTAAGCTAATGAGCAATAAAACAATCGTTTCGTTTCGCTTCGTTTCTCCCCCTTAATTACAAATTATGTTATAAGAACTTGTATTCTTTTTTTTAATTTTTTGATTTTAATAAATGTTTGCTTATGTTTTGTTTTTCCTTTTTTGATTAATTGTGTTTTTTTCTTTTTAAATATTGATGTATCGATGAGATAATTTTAAAATGGTTAGATAAAATATTTGTATTTCTTTTTTCTTTTTTTCTTTTTTGTTAATCTTTTAAGACTTATACATTTGTATGGATTTTGCATGTTAATATGTTTTGAGAGGATTGCTGACTATACCTAAATAGTGATGTTACAACAACTGGTTTCCTTTTATGTAAAACAAAATGATAATATTCTAGAACTGAAAAAAATTTACAAAAATATGACATTGACGAAAATGAGCAGTTGAATGGTGATTTGAATTGATTCCTTTATTTTTTCTATTAGTGAAATGCAAATGATTTTAAATAATATATTAAAAATGGAATAGAAAAAAACGAATAAAAAATTAGTTAAGTACCATACATTCATCTTAAATATAGTTCACTGGGAAATTAAGAAAAAAATTAAAATATAAATCTGTGTTCTTTACATTCCTCTTTTTTCGAAAATTTTACCACCTATCACTAATAGAAGGAAACAAAAAATACAATTTAACATTTCGGAAACTTTCGATCCATTTCTTTAGCTCCATGCGATTAATAATGGGTATACAACTGCTCATCCCAAGGTTTGCTAAAAACAAAAAACGAACAAAAACAATAATAGTAATAATAACGATAAGCACTTGATTTCTTTCATTAGTTGTGGATGCATTGCCAATTATTCGATATTCAAAATAATATTATTTAGACAAAATTCACCGAAACACCAGCAATAACTTAGTACCTCAAACCTCCCAAAGAGATTTTGATTGTACACTTCCTTGTCAAAAGAAAGACTCTTCAGTGTCCTCTTTGGGTCCACAGTATTTAAACCGAATTACGCCCCCTCTGGCGTACCATCGGTTATTCATCCTGACAACAGATGATGTTAACTCTATCATTTCCAATTCGGTTATATCAGTTTATGCAGATGACATCAAACTCTTTCGGAATATTTCGTCTCCCTCTGATTATTTTCCTTTGCAAGAAGACCTAAATATTTTTTGCACATGATGCCAGAAAAATTCCCTCCAGCTTAATGCTAAAAAATGCCAAACTAAGACACACCACAACTCTTACAACTTTGCCTGGATTTACTTTATTTATGATGCACCTGTTCCGGTAGCAAAAGAAATGCGCGATATATGTGTTATTTGCAACAATGAACCGAACCTCCGTGCCCATATACAAATAGAAAACATCATAAGAAAAGTCGCAGTTTCGACAAGCACTAGCCTAATGAATTTTCCGACCCATTTGCTACTAAACCTTTTTACAATATACAGGATTGGGAAATGATTCCTGGGTATATTCTATGAAAAACATCGTTCTACAGTAAGGGTCTATCTCCAATGTTGACATCATTTATCGAGGATTTAAGAAAAAGGCTTACTTTGGTGTACCCTGACCCATGTTAACGGAAATTGCTCTGTTAGTCCTGATGGCAGAAACTTCGTTTATGACTTTGTTTTTAGAAGAAATACCAGCCTTTGTAACGGCATTTAAATAAAGTTAATGTCTTGTTTGGGTCTTAAGATATCCATTTTCTAAGCCTGCTACATGTTCATTGCCCATGCTAATTTTTTACTTTGGAGTCACTTTTCTCCAGAAAATGCCTAATTAACAATAATATTTTACAATTTTTTTCTTATATATAAAAGCAACAATAATAAAAAAAATCACCATAAAGTTTGCACAGAAACACAGAAAAGATTGTATGATACTTTTTTTGATTTTTTACCAACGTTTCTAACAACAGTTGACAATACTCGTCAGAGTAGTTTTCCAAGCATTACTAATTTTCTACTATTTTTTTAAAATTGCATAGCTATTAAAGAGTTTTAAAGCAGGGCTCTTTTATTTGACTTCCTGTCAAAACCTTCATTTCCTTACCCTGTGCCTCAAAAGTTCACAGAAAGACTTAGGTTTCGAGTGCGAAGAGGTCTTCGGAAAATTTACTGAACAAAAATGGTATAAAAAGATTAGAAAAAAAATGAATTCATCAGTTTAATTTTGTACGCCAAGATTAAAGTTGCTTAGAAACGCTATTTGAAATGTCTGCATTTACAAACCAAGAATACGCATTATTTACGTTTATGGGCTAAGCACAGGAAGTTCAACTACAGCGCGACGAAGATACCATGAACTTTATCCTAACCGACGACTTCTTAGGAAAGGAGTATTTGAAAATACGTATCGAAGGCTCCGAGAAACGGGATCATTTTCAAATACACGACCGAATGCGGGAGCTCCACAAGTAAGAAGGATTTCGGCTGATGAAAGAATGCTGGAAGTTGTTACGACTGATCCATCAACCAGCATCAGACGCTTAGCTTTACAATTCAATGTTTCCAGACATAAAATTTCTAATGTACTGCATGGAGAAAATCTTTATCCATGCCACCATACACCTGTACAAAAACTGCTTCCCAATGATTTGGAAAAGAGACTTGAATTTTCTAACTGGTTGATTGGAGCAGGATGACAACGAGTTTATTAGCTCAATTCTTTGGACGGACGAATCGCAATTTACAAGAGATGGGAACCCAAATCTGCAGACTATCCACATACAAGGAGACTTAAATTATTTCAACACAAATTCAGCGTCAATATGTGGGCAGGCGTGATTGGAAACACGTTAATCCACCCCTTTAAACAACCACCATACAAGACTAAAAAGGATACTTTGAGTATCTCTTATAAATGTTTTTGTACACACATAAAATAAACATTGTCTAAAACCTCAGAAAATCATTTTTATTCATATCCTTTGGAGCTTAATCTATGGGTGTTCTGCAAACTTGTTGATTATTTGTTTTCTTACTATTATTATCTTCAAAAGAAGAAAATAGTAAAACATTATGTTTATTACGCATTTTCTGGAGAAAAGTGACCTCAAAGTTAAAAATTAGCATGGGCAATGAACATGGAGCAGGCTTAGAAATTGGATATCTTAAGACCCAATCAAGACATTAACTTTATTTGAACGCCGTTACAAAGGCTGGTATTTCTTCTAAAAACAAAGTCCTACACGAATTTTCTGCCATCAGTACTAACAGAGCAATTTCCGTTAACATGGGTCAGGGTACACCAAAGTAAGCCTTTTCATAAATCCTCGATAAATGATATCAATATTGGAGATAGATCCTTACCGTAGAACGATTTTTTTCATAGAATATACCCAGGAATCATTTCCCAAACTATCGTTGACGAATTAGGGGACACCTTTGTTTGGCCTCTTCTGAAACACGCCATTCACGTCTGGTCTGGTGTAGTCTCAGACAAGGCGACACGCTACGACGTTTTAACATACGACACTTTAACATCGTACTTGAAAGAATTTTGCGCAACTCACAAACAAGCCTACACCAGTGGAATAACATTTCAAAAATCTGTCCAACTTCTCGTATATGCAGACGACATGGACATAATAGGGAGAAACTAGCGAGATGTCCATGGAACTTTTGGGAACAAGTAAAATTGGTCCAGCGGTCTATGAAGCAAAACAAAATATACACTGTCGTCAAAATAGAAAATTCACCTTACGCAAAATGTGACCATCGATAACTATAATTTTGTCTACCAAGACTTTGCAGTGAACTCCAGTAATGACATGAGCGCGGAAATTAAACGAAGAATAGCTCTTGCCAACCGCATTAAGAACGTCTAGTAACGAAAAAGACACAATACAAGACCCTCATCATCGCTCTCCAGAACCACTCGTCGCTAAAATGTCATCAAAAGTAAAAAAAAAAGTAAAGTAAACCAAGTATGGTCACTCTATTACAGCACTCATATATTGCAGCGAAAGTTTATCAATCCACTTATAGTACAACCCCTTATAACATGTCGTGAAGCTGAACTGATAACATACAAATAGATTCTCCTGCTCTCTAGCAACTCATCCCATTGCACGTTAACCCACGAAAGAAATAAGGTGACGAACTGGCAAAAAAAAAACAAATCAAATACGATGAGGAAGCGTGAAAAAAGTCCTTGTTTCACACATTATTGCCGCTGTTTGTTCTGGTGATAAATAAATTCTTCAGTTGAAGCGTCCATCGAGATGACGGCGGTACAATACTGTTAACAACCTCAAAATAATCCTTGCAGATGTTTAGAAATAGATTATCTTTAAAACATCATAAATACCATGCCAACCAAGCGCGGGGTAAAGGGGAGCAGTGAAATGCACTGCTTCTAACTAAATTTTGCACTGTTTTAGCAATAATAATTTGTTTTATAACTCTTTTCAGTCTCTATCATATTATCATGTTCCCCTGTTAACGGCGTACTAATGTTTTGTATCAAAATTGTTCATCCTTGCTTGCTTTTTTATTTTGAAAAATAATAAAGAAACAGCGCAGCGCTTCGAAAGATCTGCATATCGTCTTTATCGATTTGGAAAAAGCGTTCGATTGAGTTCGCAGAGGTCTCTTATAGACAATCATATGTCATATGTACGACAAACATTCAAACGAAAGATAAATTCACAACGGGAATAACCAAAGAATTCAAAGTTAAAGTTGAAGTGCACGGGGGCAGCGTACATAGTTCATTGCCATATTGATGAGTACGAAACGACTTCCCTTTTTTTCGCCGATGATAGCGATATTATAACCAACGACGTGATAGCTTGAAGATAATTGAAGTAATTGGATGGGAAAAGGAAAATAAGTTGGACCCTAGTAAGGCGAAGAACATTTTTAAAGATATCAGATCATCGAGAACATCCTAAGCAAAAACCGACCACGGAAAACATCAGCCCATATGGACCTTAAGATCGTTCGCCTGGCAGAAAAAGTGCCGTCGATATTATGCAGGAAGTTATTACTAGATGTAATGAGGCGATATCCAAAAGCACAAATAGCACGTTCTTTGATTGAGGCCGGACTTCATGAACGAATTTCGGGCAAGAATATGTTTTTAATAAAAAGGCGAGAACAACGTCCGGTGGCAGTGGCTTAAATGATTGTGTATTGGCTTTTCCCAACTGCGCTCGAAAGACATTATTTTTTCAGGCAACTAAAATTACACAAGATGAGTGGTTGCCTAGAATGCAACAACCAGCCCATCACACTAATACTTTACCCTCATGAAATGTTGCATGCTACCCATGAACGGAAATAGCCACTGAGCACAAAAATCTTTCTTTTTCTTTTTGTCTCAGTTTCCAAATATGTGCTCAGGCATTTTAGGAGTAGTCATATCCAGCGGAGAGCACGGAGAAGAGTCAATAAATGTTTAAAGATACTTTTATTGGGTCAATTCATCAAATAAAAGCAGAATTTCTAAAAAAAAATGTGATGTTCCCGTGGGCAGAAGAAAAAGGTACAAATGCAGTAGAGCATTTGTATGGCGATGTTGACGAGCTGCTCGAAAAGAGAAAGCAAGGCCATATCAGTCGAAAGATGACGATCTTTAATCAACACAATGCCAAAACAATGAAAAGCAGTACTGAACCAACAAATTATTGCTACCAAGAACTAGTGGTAACTTGGCTCAAATTCAATTTATAAAATACATATGCAGTGATATTTGTTGAAATAAAACAGAGCAAACCTATAATCACATCAGCGTTTCTAATTAGTTAACAATAGCTGCATGTGGAACACGCGTTGGATTTCGTTGCTGCTTTTAGATGCAAATGATTGCATCAAACCAAAATGACAAGTGCATGCTCGAACAGTGGCTTAATACTGACCTACGTCATTATAGGATCCGACGACGTTTAACATCAAGGATAAATTCGCCAACATAAACCTTATAAATGTCCACGCCTCGATAGAGAAGACGGACGACCTTGCCAAAAACTGCTTCTACGAACTCCTCGATAGAACCTACGAGCAATTCTAGGTAAGGTGGTAATACAGTCGGAAGACGGTAACTACAGCCTCCATCACATTACCTTCAGAAATGGACACATGCTTCTAAATTTTGTGACAGGACGTAATGTAACTATAGCCAGAACATGGTTTCCATATCTAGATATCCATACAGGGACCTGGCTAACTCCTGATTAGAAAATTGATCATGTCGCGGTCGACGTAAGGCACTCCTCCAGAGCTTTGGATGATTGTTCAGATCAGCAAACATCGACTCGGACCATTATCTTGTTGTAGCCAAGATATGGATACTGATATCTGCAACAGCTAGCAAACCATTGTAAGGAAGTCCAACATCGAACGGCTACAATCACAACGACAGAGGCTTTTCCGATCGAGTTTCCCCGATGCCCCAAGTCCGATGCCACTAGCAACCAACGTAGAAGACCAGTGATATTACTGCCAAAAAACAATCAAAGCGGCCGCCTCTGATACACTGAGTTTGAACACACCCCAACAAAGGAACCCCTGGTTCAATACCGAACACAGAGTGATACATTTTGAAAAACAGTATTCTTTACAGAAAAGAACGAGAGGGGCTCAACTACCATCAGCAAACAAGGAGAAGACATGTGGTTCTCAGAAGAAAAAAGTAGCACGCGAGAAGCGCTCGATCAAGGCTTTAGAGAGGTGGTACCAGAAGAGTGAAGTACGGAAGTTTTATCAAGAAATAAAATGAGCACACCTGGATGGAGAAGGAAACCTCATAGTGGAACCACAGTCGGTGCTGAGATTGTGGAATGATTATTTCCACAAACAAACTGAACGTGCCACCATCCGGCAGAATGAACCATTCAACCTGGACGAAGGCAGATAACATTTCTGCCCAATCGGCTAAGATGAAGTCAGGAAAGTAACAAAGCTGAAGCACCCGATGGCTTAACTACCGAGCTCTTTGAAGCAGCAGGTGATTGGATAGGGAGCATACATCAACCCATGTATAAAATAAAAAGCCGAGGAAAGTATGTCCATCGAATGAAACCGCATTATTGTTTGTACGATCCTAAAAAAAGGAGATCACCTGAACTGAAACGCCTAAGACCCTTCGTCAACAATCTGGCCGACACTGTCACTGGACAAGAAAGTCCATCGTAGATAAAATTTTCACATTACGGCAGATCATGGAAAAAACTAAAAAGTTCCGAATCGATACACACCAGCTCTTCGTAGATTTCAAAGCCGCATATGACAACGTCTATAGTGACGAACTATATAGAACCATGTCTAGCTTTGGCATCCTTGTCATGCTCATGCGGCTGTGCAGAATGACGATAAATCAATGTTAGGAAAGAACTTAAACACAGCGCTGTCAATTGATTTTTTTTCAGCGTCATTCTTGAAAGCCAACTCCAAAGGCACCACCTTTCAAAAGTGTGTTCAGTTGCTCGCATACCTAGACGACATTGGCATAATTGAAAGAACACAGCGAGCTGCCAATGGAGCGCTTGCAACTATTGAAACAGAAATACCAGCGAGTTCAGTTGTCAATGAAGACAACACAAATAGAGACACGCACATTAACAATACGACAAAACGTCACTGTAGCCAAGTACAACTTTGAGGTACTAAAGGACCTTTTTCTCTTCGGCTCCATTATCGACACCTATTATGACATCAGCGCAGAAATAATACGAAGAACCACTCATGGTGCTTCGTTGGGCACCAAGGGTTGCTTCTCTCGAGCAACCAAATACTTTTAATATAGGACCGTTCTGCTTTACGGCGCAGAATCTGGGACACTGACTAGGTTTGGGAGAAAAGATCTTGGGGTAATTTTCGAACCCATTTATCTCAATGAAAATGGAGGAGACGTGAGACGTTTCAACAGCGAACTACACGGGCTATACAGTGATGCCAACCTCGCCAAAAAGCTCGAATAACCCGGTTTAGAAGGTTCGGTCAGGTTCGTGAGTTTTCGACACAAATCCAGAGGAACAACGAAGTAGAGGACGAACTCATATATCTTAAGTGGCGCACACAAGTGGAAGAGGATCTTAGCCAATTTTGCGTGCGAAACTGTAGGCAGCTGGCAAGAGACCTAAGGTCCTGGTTCAGCCTCGAAAATGAACTACGTGCGAAGCCGGAAACGTTAGATGACGACGATGTTTTAAGAGCAACGGTGGATGCGGACCCAACGAAATCGGTGTGGGAGATTGCACAAAGCATGGTAGTATCCCGCCGACACATTTCTCTCATAGGAAAGGTAAAGAAACTCGATAAGTGAGTACCCCATGAACTGAACGAATCCTAAAAACTACGGCGCCTGGAAATTTGCGCATCGCTTACATTAAGAAACCAAACTGAACCGTTTTTGCAACGAATAGTCACCTGAGAATAAAAGTGGATACTGTGTGATAATCGCAAAAGATCTGGGCACTGGTTGGATGCACAAAGCACACCCCCAAGCCCGATCTTCATCCAAAATAGGTTATGGTGACAATTTGGTGGACATCGAAAGGATCAAACTACTTTTAATTTCTTCAACCAGGGGAAACGATAAACGCTATCAAATATTGTGAGGAAATATTGCATGCCAAATTGGCTGAGAAGCAACCTGCGTTGGTCAATAGGCATGGTCCGATCCTTTTGCATGAGAATGTTAGACCCCATACCTCATAGGTAGGATTTGAAATTATTCCCCAATATTTCCCCAATGGATTACCATATTTTCCGCAATCTGGATTCATTTTGCCGGCAGAAGATCTTCCGGAATCGAGCAGAGGTCATGAAAGCTTTTGAAGATTGCATTGCCTCAAAAAGTCAGCACTTCTACGAAAGAGGAATATTTGACCTTGTATCACGTTGGAAGAATGTCATAGATGCCAACGGATCCTATTCTGATTGAATAAAAAATCGTGGTACAACCAAATATCAAATACGATTTTTAAGACACATCAATTCCGATCCAAAAACTAATGAAAATAATAAGCAAATCAAGGCCCACGACGAAAAACCCCAAACATACGAGTAATCCTTCTACGAGTACTCACATTCGAGTAGAACTATGATAGTTCTTCCTCAAATTGATTATTATATTTTTGTGTTTAAATGTTTCATTTGTTTAATCAAAAATTAGCATTTAGTAATTAAATATGAGTTTGGTATAAAAAACTAATCTTCATATACAAATTTTGTATTTTGCTTTTTTTTTTTTCATTTGTTTTGTTTTAAATATATTTACGTTTATTTTTATATTCTATTCATTTATTTATATATAATTACTAATTTATAATTATTTAAATATTATTCTTAATAAAGTTAAACTTCAATTTAATTTTTCTTCTTTTTTTTTAATTTCTTTTAATTAAAATTGTATTTATTTAAATAAAAATAAAATGAAAAAAAAAACAACTTAAAGCTAAAAATTAAATTACAGAATAAAAAAAAAAAACTAAAAAAATTAAATAAAACAAAAACAATTTAAGATGTGTTGACTTAGCCTGTTGGGGGGATGGATTTTGTTGTTGTTGTTGTTGTTACTATTTAAATGGATAGACATTACTTTTTACACAGTGTATTTGTTTGTTTTATTTTTTATTTGTTATTTTTTTAAATTAGTCATTAATTATTTGTTGTATCTTAATATTTATTTACCACATCGTAATACCACTCAATCGATATATATATATATATAATTTATATATAAATCTTTATATAAGGGTGTCTATATACATATATGTATTGTATGCATAGTTTTCATTGCCTTAAAAAAAAAACACATTTACATACATTTTGCTTTAAGTTTTCTTCATTTAAATATGTAAAAAAATAATTTACAACTATTTTCTGTTTCTGTTTTGTTTTTCCTTTCGGTTTACTTTTATTCTCAAAGTTTGTTTTTTGTTTTTTTGTAATTTCCATTTGTTTCATTTGGGCTTAGCATTTACGTGGTAAGATAATAATAGTTAGAGTAGAAAAGTTCATTTTTATTTTTAAAGTTAAAAAAAAAGCAAGGAAGAGTTATGTGAACAACATAGGGTAAAGATCTGTCTGATGCTGAACTTCTTTTCTTTACTCTGTCCAGTGACAGTAATTAATTAGGGTCAGGAGAAATTTGTGGGCATGTACCATATGTAATCCATTCACTTGTTGGTAGCCCAAAAAAGGGAAATGGGAAATGAAATTCAAATTTTTTAAAATTCATATAATAGAGTCAATAAGATAAAATGAATAAATTTCAAATGAATTGAAACCTCATGTACAATAGATAAATAAATTGACAAGGTCAATGTCGGAGCAGAAAGTCTCCATCTATTTGGCAATAGTCATTTGAAAGAGTCTCGAAAGATATAACTTCTATTTTAATCATTGTTCAGTCTGTGGAACAATCAAGTGTTTTACGGATGCATGCAACATTTTATAGGTAAAATAAAAGACCAAGAGAGTCAGTTGTTTTGGGAAATTTGTGATGACAGCTTTCCCCCCTTTCACATGTTCACAACCTCTAATCAAACACAATCCAATTTCTTGCTGAACCTTAAAAGAAGGTAGAAAGTATCTTCGGTTTTGGAGCTGGACCAAAGGCAGGATTGGGTGATACTTTCTTAATGGGTTATACGGATATCTCATAGTTCATGTCGTAAACGCTTGCACGATCTGGTGTTGGTGTAGTGGCTCTTTGTTGATTACCTACTACAGATGGACCTAAACTATTTGCTGACATACTATTGGATGTATTCACTATGCTGCCATTGTTGCGGGATTGCTGTTGTTGTTGATCCATTGATTGCATTTCCATTGAATCGGTCATTTCTAAAGCTCGTACAAATGACATTGGTCTTGTGGGTGTTTGTTTACGTTTAATTTGTGGTGATGATTGTGGTTGTAGATTTGGATTTGGAGGGAATACTGGTACACCGCCACGTAAAGCTGGCTGATAGCCACCTGAACTGCTATTACCAACGGTACTGCCGCCCGCACTACCAACTATTGTGTTTGTCGATGATGATTGTGCAACAACTGTACTAGTTGATGGATTACTACCAAGTCCAACACCACCACCATATCTCATCATACCATAGGGTTGTGATGTTTGAACTGGATTCGGTGTTAGATGCTGCGAAGTTGCGACAACTATTGTTGGACTTGTTGGATTCGATCGATGATGATGAATATCATATTGCATTTGGTGTTGCTGTTGCTGCTGTTGTTGCTGTTGTTGCTGTTGTTGCTGTTGATGATATTCATTTAATGGTAAGCGAACTTGATTCATAACATGACTCAATGGATGTTGTGCCATATTCATATACTGGGATGGATGATGATTTGGTATAGTGCCTGCACTATTACCACCGCCACCACTTGGGCCAGTATTAAAGCCAGGCGATGTGTCCTTCCACATGTAAACACCACGTTGTGGACTACCGGCTAGCTCTCGTATGTTATCAACTGTGTTGTTCGTTCGTGCATAAGATAATTCGTTGGTGGTGGGACCACCACTACCGCCACCTTGTCGTACGAGTTCACCTTCGGATAGAAAACGCCTTTGTGGCGATCCATATTGACTGTTATTGGCTAACATCATACCCCCAATGGCACTGCCAACTCCCATACCACGCTGTTGTTGTTGTTGCTGCTGCTGCTGCTGCTGTTGTTGGTGTTGTTGTTGTTGTTGAGCTAGACCGTTATGATGCATCATCATTTGTTGCTGTTGTTGTTGGGTGGGAAGACCAGGTGCATATTCGTAATAAATTTGTGACTGTTGTTGTTGATTATTGTTGGCCTGTTGTTGGTTTAGACCAACGGCTATAAAATCTGGTCGTCGTGGTTGAGTTGGTGTCCCGGGATTAGACCTTTGAAAATAGAAAACAAACAAACAAATCTATTAGTTGATATTTTACTGCATACAAGTTAAGCAGTTAATTCTATTTATTTTGAACATAGAGTGCGATCAAAAAAAAAAAACAGACTTATATACGTTTTTTTGGTATCTTCAACAACAAAACAAACTAATGATTGACCAAATAACGCAAGAAGACCAACAAGTACAAACAGTACAGAATGCCCTGAAATGGTGTGAGGTTTTTGATAGCAGTTACTGGTTACGAACGAGTAATGAAATGGATATTTTAAATTGACTTTGATATGGACCTATCATTTGTATTTGTATTTTGTATCGATGGTTTGAATTTGATGGTTTATTTGCAGCTGCAGCGACTTATTGTAAATAATTAATTTACCTAGTTTACGGTCGTGTAAAAGCAAAAATAGTGGCATCTTAACAGGCCAAAGCTCTACTACATCTTTTTGAAAACTGCCCCGGAATCATTGAAAATGAATGGTAGCATTCAAATTCCTGGATGAAATTTCCAAGAATCTCATGGACTACGAAATGAGAGTGAGTACACTGTACACTGTAGGTATCAAGACTTTAACTTTAAACCAGTCTTCTTACAGTAAAAGGGATATCCACGCAATGCGATGTGAAGAATCAAATACAAAAGACTGACGAAACAGCTGTCAATGAGAGCTGTTTATTATGTAACAATGCAGATTGGTTTTGAGCCTATTACCTGGTTGAAATTCAAAACCAAAACATAGGTTTGATATGAGCATACGTCTAACGAAGATAAGCTGGGCTATAGTATGATAAATGAAAGACTCTCTGCTGTGCATTAACCCTTCATAATCGCAAGCGATAAATCGAATCAATGATGTGGTATCGGTAAAAAAAAAGAGTAACAATGTACAAAACATCGTTGGCATGATGACGAGATTATCTACATATACTCGTACAAACACTATATCCCAACGCATTGACAGCAAAGAAGGAGTATCCAGGCAAAAGAAGAATAGAACAAAATCCTGAGTTGAAAGGTATACACATTTTGAAGTTTAACAATATCTTAGAGTTTCGAGGTTCGGATATTTATCAAGCTAATAGCTGAGTGCAGGTTCTTCGTAAAAGTGTTTACGGACAGTGTTTACCTTGAGATGATTGAGAACGACTGAGAACGCTCGCTGCTCTCAGCTCGCTGCTGACAGCTCGCGCTGTCATGTGACTTCTTTAACAATATACTTGAAAAAATTGTACGGAACTCACAAGCGAACACTGGAACATCTTTGAAAAGTGTGTGCAATTATCATACTAACGTATGCCGATGATATTGACATAATTGGGAGAACTCAGGTAGATGATGGAAAAGATAAATACATCGACGAATTGGACAGAACGTCACAGTCGACCTTTATAATTTCGAGGTTGTAAGGGACTTTGTCTACCTTGGCTCTGCTATAAATCCTTCCACAACGTCTCAGCAGAAATGTTTCTTTTGGACCTATTCCGAGCAACTGAGGAGACTATATAAGACCTTGATCATCGACATAGACCTAGTTAGAAAACTGCACATCAATCGCCTGAGATAGCTAGCACATGTAGAGCGAATGGACACCAATGCTCCGGCTCGCATAGTCTTCGAATCTAATCCGGAGGGGCAACGCTGTCGACGAAGATCTCCTCTTATGTGGCGCGCACAACAGATTTGAAATGCGCAACTCGAGGCAATTAGCTAAGGATCGGGCTAACTGGGGAGGCTTGTTAGTCGGGGCCCAGTTTCACCAGCGCTACCTAAGTAAGTACTTCAAGAAGTTAATAAATAGGTATTACGCAAAGGTGCGATAAAACGTCCAGTCGAAGAAAAATCTTTCGGCTTTGAGCCAACTACCTAAGACAATATGGAAAACTTGTTGGCATGTCAGTAAAACTGTTTCATATATAAGAGAAATGTTTTGGGACTAAATGAGTGCCAATATTTATGGAAAACACCAATTGGCAGATGTCACCCTGTCTTCTGGGTCAGCAGGACTACGATAGACAAGATCTTTGTATTTTATTTTGTTAAATTTTGAAAAAGACCGACAAATTACAATTCGATTCAAACTACAAGGTGCGTTCCAAAGTAAACAGGACTTTTTAAAAATAAGAACTACAATAAGTTCTTTTTTGGCGAAACCGATTTATTTTATTCAAAATAGTATGACTCAAATCGGCAGGAATGTATCCTTCAGGATGTCGGTACGAACCTTTTGGATGGCTCCTACGTTCAGAACACGTTTTCCTTTTATCGGAAAATGCATTTGTCCGAAAAGGTAAAAGTCGCAGTTCCAAATCAGGAGAATACGGGCAGTAGTTGACAGTTAAAATGTGATTTTTAACCAAAGAATCGTGCAACAAATGCCAACTTCTTTCTGTGCGATTTTCTGGCCGAATACGATGCACCAAACGCTTCAAAACACCAAGATACGAGTAGAATTGTGAATGAACTGTTTGACCCGGTGGAATGAACCCTTTGTGGACAATGCCCTTGGAATCGTAAAAGCAAATCAACATTTTCTTCACTTTTGACTTCTCTAAACGAGATTTTTTGGGTTTGGTTCGTCTGGCGCCTTCCGGCGCTTTCTCACTTGTTTTGTGTATCATATAGAAAACACCACGTTTCATCACTAGTCACAATGTTGTAAAGTTTTGTTCTTTTTGGCCACCTTTGGATGGATGTCCTTTGAATGTTGCATTCTGAGAAATTTTTGCTCGATGTTCATTTTTGTATTGTCCAAATGCCATGAAATTTTGACAGTACATCAGGGAATGATCTACCTTTCCGACTTATGTAATAAAAGAGGGCCTCACTAGAAATACCTATTTTGAAAAAGTCCTGCTTATTTTGGAAAAGAATTTGTTTATTTTCGTCAGTTCAAACTTTCTCATCGAATTTTGGAAAGCGCGAATCGGTTTAAAGGCAATTGCAAACCAATGGCCTGGATATGAAGTAGGAGAGGGAAAGCCTGTAAACTTCTGAGAAAAGAATAAGTTCAACCAGATCGATTTAGAGAAAATAAAGTTTTCAAGTCAGTTAAAAGATATATGTAGATGTATAATCAGCCACTTTAGCGCTAAATTGCAAAATGCGTTCATTCTGCCAATATCGAACTATGTATTACCTAAAATACATAGGTAGACCATTTACTGCCCAAGATGAAACGTGAAATATTGCTAATAACTATGCGAAGCAATTCGACGATGAACAATCAACTAATTTTTAAATCGACTACGCAGACTCCCAGGGAGGAGAATGATTCGGATTGCAAAACCCTGGGTTTAAATGTTCTTAGGCGAATTACAATAGTATTGAGCAAACATCTATTCTTACTGACAGCGATTTTTGTAAAGAAACCAACGAAAAACAAACAGAAACCATCTTCAGTGGAAAAGATTTTCTAAAGAAACTTAAATAAGGAAAGAGGTCACAAGCTACACAGTAAATTTGCGTCGATGAGTTACAAATGTCTCGAAAGAGGTATGCTTGAGGAAAAATATGTGATGAATAATTTGAAAGCTCTGATCAAAAGAATAACTTCGCTTGTGGACTGCTCTGCCGAGCTCTATACTTTCTAGTCATTATAACATAATATTCAGACATTTAAAACCAACGTACATCGGTACCTATCTTTCAGCCCTCTCTAATTTTCCTTCGCCCGCGCGGTGTGCAAACATTTTAAGGGATTAAGCTTGCTCGCGCTAATTTGTAAAAAAAAATAATAAAACATTTGATGGTCGAACGTCGAAACCAAGCAAGATTTTCAAGCATACACATACACAATTATAAAACGCATTGCAGCAAAACCTCTCTTGTGACTCCGTATAAAGGCAAAAGCAACACGAGAAACTGTAACCACTTCCGAACGATGATGCAAATACCGCCTACATTAAAAATATAGTAGTGGCAGCGCAATACATGCAGGCCTCGTCTGGTCATAGATACTAGTACACGACTAAACACATTCATTCAGGATAAAGTGTTGGACTCATCCACGTCGTATTGACTTTACGTCTGTTCAAACTTACGAAGTACAGACTAAAACCGTTTGGTAGTTGTTTTTATTTTGTTTTGTAGCTTTTCGTAGTTTAGACAATATGCGAACAGATCTATCTTTGGCTTCAGTTGTTCGCAATCACGAAATATGGCGGCATCGTATGTCATTTGGATATTGCGGCTGCTCAAAATCACTCTTAATTTTGTCCATCATACTATGAATATGTTCGAGGATACAGGAGGAGTTCGATACCTTCAAAAATGCGGCCATCCGCTCATTGTAAAGGCTCTGAATCAGACGAAAACCGGTGCGAAATCACGGGAGATGAAAATTTCCTCGAAATCTATATCCCCCATTATCAAAGAAAACTTGTCTCCCGGTGCATACGAAAGACACACTGGGCACATACTCATATTGAAGGAAGAATGTAAGCAAAAGTCTAAAACTCTGAGCAGCCGCTAGGTGAAGGACACTCACCGACGAACTCTGTTCACGGATGAGGAAATTTTGGTCGTTGATCAATCGTTCAATAAACAGAACCGTCGATATAAGGTTCGGGGGTGTGAGCGTGTGAGCTATTATGATGTTACTGACCTTTGCGAGAAAAGGACTCTGAATATAACAGAAAGTTGATTAAATGATAGTTCGAATGCTTCTGAAGCACTGCAACCGAACAATTTTGGTCAACAAGCTGTGGATACTCCAACAGTAGCTCAAAAACAACGTTACAGACTTCAAATCAATCGTCCAAATCTCTATGTTCCATTTCAGAGAAAATATACTAATAATTCACCATAAGTGAATTTGTGGCAGGCAGGCCAACATACAACGCCATTCCAAAATATTTCACAGAATTACGAGAGGTCTTACGTATGTGTCAAAAATTACCGGTCTCGCATTGAAGAATGAGCTAGTTTGGGAAAACGAGCGCTTTTCAGAGGAGTAAAAGCAGGGGATGATTCTACACAACGGTAAGTTATCAGAAGCCTTGAAGTCCAAATTTTGATTTTTTTGATTTTGATTTTGCAAAGCGGAGTAAGGCAGGGTTGTATTTTATCATTGCTTCTTTTCCTGGTGATAATAAGCGATGTCATTCGCACCGTGGCCGTGGCTCAAGTGGTAGTGGACTGGCTTCCAAATCGGAAGGTTCGGTGTTCGAATCCCAGCCTCGACCGAAAGACATAATTAATTTTCTTCAGTTAACAAAAATCAACTAAGATGAGTAGTTGACCAGAAATAAACAACAAGCCAACCTCCACTAAGAATTTAGTCTCCCTATCAATTGTTGGATGCAACCCATGGAGCGAAATAACCACTGAGCCCAAACATCTTTCTTTCTCCCTCTATCCCATTTTCAAAAAAACTTAACACGTGCTCAGGCACTTTAAGTGTATTTCATACCCACTTGAGTTCTTTAAAACAAAAGCATCACAGTCGGAGGAAAACAGAGGTGTTCAATGAACAATGACATTTTATTACTCTGATGATATCTATTTGCTTGCGCACAGGGCTTTTGATATACACCAGATGAGACAGAATCTGGAAGCTGAAGGCCAGTGGGTCTTAAAATAAATGCAGTTAAAACTAAATTACTTAGTCTTTCAAGTTCTTTCTCCCAACTTAACATAACTGGACACGAGGTCGAGAAAGTGCAGAGCTTTCCTTATTTGGAAAGCACCATCTCGGCTGGCGTTGGTAACGAACTCGATGTTAGCAGCAATATCGGGAAGACAGAAGCTGCTTTCGGAATGTTTTTTTTAAGGTGTGCAAAAGCAATGCTTACAGCACTAAGATCAAGCTGCGACTGTTTGGCTCCAACATCCAGACAGTACTGCTGTATGGGTGCAGAATTTGGAAGCTGAAGTCCTTCGTTAACAGATCATTTTGGGAGTATTTTGGCCCAACCGAATCTCAAACCTCAGAGCTCCATATTAGAACGGAGCAAGGGCTAATCGACATCACTATGAGAAGAAGGAAATGGTCGTGTGTTGGTCTCACCTTAAGGTGCGAAGATAATTCCACTGAGAAGAACCCGCTTACAGAGTCAGCAAAAAGAGCTGGCCGCCTAAGACAGACATGACGCAGAACAGTTTTGGAGGAGTTGAGGACACTTGGTAAAAGTTGGAGAGAGCTGAAGCACTTTGCAGAAAACCGAACAAGATAGCGCGCAGGCGTTGTTGACGCCCTATAACCCTCAAGCGGTCACAGAAACTAACTAACTACGTTATGTTAGTTTAGGTTAAACAAGGGTGTGATGGATATGCCATCACCCAGACACTAGGCACCAAAACGGACCAATCGCGGTCCCTGTGGAATCAATTGAATTTGTCTTCAAATGGAAAAAACATAAACCCAATTTTCTGGCAAAAGCCTTTAAAGTTCGTGCCGTCTATTTCCTCCAGGATTTCGAAAAAGTATTTCCCTAAAAAATTTCTTCGACTCCGCGATATTCCCTCGCATTCACATAGTACGTGTGTTATGTCCTCAATAGCTTGCAGGTCACCACAGAGTCTGCAGATATCCGTATCTGATAATTTGAATCTCCTTGCGTGCTGGCGTAGGAGACAGTGTCCTGTTAGGATTCCTATTAATGCCCTAAGCTTATCCCTGTTTAGTTTTATTAACTTCCTAGATCTTTTGCCGTCAAAAAGCGGCCAAAGAGCTGTGGATACCCTGTGTCCTTCAAGGCTTGACCGAAAAGGGCAGTTCCACTCCGTTGAATTTTGGGAGTTTGAATTGCGGTATCTTATACTTTCTGGTAAAAAGAACCAGTTCCATTTTGGAGGGGTTGGCATTGAGACCACAGCTTTTTTCCCAAGTGCTGATCGTATTCAGGGCCACCTCCATAATTTCGCTTAAAATATCTAAGTATTTTCCCTGCACTTTATGACCACTAACCAACTAACTAACTAAGAAAAGACAATTAAGTCTAATGGTCAATACAACAGTCAGGTGTGTACCCCAAATATAAGAATCACAGTTTTAAATGATGTTATTTTGTTTACAATTTGCGCCCGCTCAATGGATATTAAAACATTTGTACGAAGCGCGGGAGAAGAAAAATTAGGGAGGAAAAAACGAGATACCGGTGTATGTTGGCTTTGAATGTTTGCAGGTTATAAGGAAATTCCACAAGCAAGTTAAACGTCTAGGAAAGAAGAAGCTTACCCTCAAACTGATGAGCACTTCTAGCGAGACAGGTGTACATAAGTTGAGGGTTTGCAGTGGCAGAATGCTTCTGGCAATTTCGATGGAGAATTGATGTTGAAAACAGCGAGAGAACAGGGTAAAGCAAGAGACATGACGTTCGTGTTGGAGAGTGTCGATTGACTAGGCAATACTGGCGTCATATATGTATGCGTTTAATCTACCAAGTGCAGAGAGGTTTTGAAGGCATTTGACCACATGTGGGCATCGATGGGATAAATGCTTGAGGAAATCTAGACACTTTGTTGCATTTTTAGCGACATCAATTATGTGGTTCATCCAACGTAGGTTGTCATTGATATATGTACATACTGAAAATTTAAAGTTTTTCGGTTTCGACAATGTAAGTGCCGTTCATGAACAATGGTTGGGTGTCTAAAATTCACCTGTAGTGGTTGAGGTTAGTGGTTCCTCAATTACTTATTCTGTGCCACGATTGCTCATAGTGGACAACAGACTAATACGGGTGTTAATTTCGAAGTAAAATGTTGAAGAAATGTGGATCCATTACTAGACGCCAGATACCAAACGACCAGGTGAGTCTGTTCCCAAGAAGGCAAATATTGGTTGCATCGGCTAGGAAGGTCATGTTTCAATTTTTTGGGATTCGAAGGGAATAATCCTCATGAGCTCTTTGAAGAAGGGAAACACAATGGCAGTAGAGTACAATGAATTATTGAACCAATTTGATAAGAGGTTGTTGAAAGCCGTCCGACCACGACAATGCACTAGCTCACTTATCCGCATGATAATGAAAAAGGTGTCTCACAGGGAAATCATATTTTATAGTTAAAAAAAAGCCTAAAGGAAATCGCGATGAAAAATAAAATAAAAAATTGTGAAAAACTTGCGTATTCATTCCTAACATGGGTACTTGTTGACCCACCCTCGTACATGGGGCAAAACACAAGCATCAACACACAGCTGGCCTACATAATTTCATAGTTTACTCTGTCGAAAGCGGATTAAGACATTCCCGACAGTTTCGAGAGAAAAATCGTTGTCAGATATTCGGTCCCGTTTGCGTTGATGGACTTTGGATTGGAAAATTCAACGACGAACTATACTAGCTGTGCGGCAACATCGATCTAGTCAGAAAACTGCACATCCCGCAGCGACTTCGAATCTAACCCGGAGGAATTCGACTTTGAGTGCGCAACAGGAGACAGCCAGCTAAGGATCGAAATAACTGGAGAGGCTTGTTAGTTGAGGCCCAAGTTTATCCCTAAACGTAGTGCCGACGATGTAAGTAAGTAAGTAAACGTGGTTAGAATTTAATATAAGGACGAGCAAGAAACCCCTAACGGACGATGTTGATGCTCGCATGAGTGAGTTTTTATTAATATGACAAAAATAAGTTCTTGTTGTCCTAATGAATTTTGAGATGCCCATGATAAATGCTTTGTTTTTGTTTACATTTTCACTGAATCGCTGTAATTACGCTATTAATATTCTCTAGTAATATCAATAATGCAACAGACACGTAAAAGCGTAAAAATAAATAAACACTTTTAAGAAATGATTAAATTAAAAAAAAAAATTAAATACAACAGCTCTTAAGCTTAAGCTCTTAAGAAAAAAAAAACAAAAACATTGACAAAACCTTATAACAAATAAAAGCAATTAAAAATTAAAAAAAAAATCAATTCAAATATACAAATTTTTTCCTCTTTCACCAAAACATTATTCTAAACATAAAAGTAATCAAAAACAAAAAAATTTTCAAATCAGGTTCACATAAGCCCAATCACAGCACCAAAATGAATTTATTTTTATTTTTTTGTATTTTCTTTTTCAATTTTGAAATTTTCAAATTTATGTAGTAAATGAAAACCATTTGCATAAGACGGTGCGTATCAATGTTAACAAGGAATGATCAAAAACGAAAAAAAAAAAATTGTTTATTGGACAAAATACATTTCGCAAGGAGGCAATTTACTATAACTCACAAACTCACCTTACCTCAGCTGATATTCAATAATTCACCACTGTGTAAACGTGGGTAATAACGTAAACAACAATGAAAATATGTAACCACGACGACGTTGCGGAAATTAACAATTTGGACTCGATTCTGGATGAGGACTAGTAAACAATTTTTTTCGAATTAAAACAAATAAAACAATACAATTGGTTGTAAATTTTTTTTTCTAAAAAAAGTTTTTAAGACTACGGACTATGTATGGAATATACGGGCTTACAAAAAAAATACACATTATGTAGATGTCGTATGACTGACTAACAAAAAAAAATGATTTGCACAGCATCAATCACGAATCTGAGACTCACATATGCCGGATAGTGCCGAATAGTGCCGACACATATTCACAGACAAATCAGATAAATTTATTTTAGAAGCGAAGGTCTTATTCGAAACTACTTGGGCAACACTATTTATTTCTCCCACTCCTATTTTGTACTAAAGGAAATTAGGAAATCTTTAGTCCACATATTACGCTCCTAATAACATATTATCAAAGTTCCTTTATAATAATATTTGGCAATAGAGTACGGAACTCAAAGAGTGGTACAACGCCGCCGTGAAGATTGAAGATGAATACTAACAAATATATTGCAACTATACACTACTCAGCTATAGCCGATGGAATCAACGCCGACGTCAGAGGCTCCTTCAACAGCCTGACTTGAGGTACTTTAACACACTATACTCGGAGCTCAGGTCATATGAGGATTTCTCGAAATCTAGCTTGGTTATCGAAATAGCGTTGGTAGCGCTCAAACCATAGTATCGTCGGTGTTTGTGTTTGACTTTCTTTATAATGACGGGGGAATTTAGAGTGAATATAGCCAATACTCGCGGGCTTAAAAGCAACCATAAGGATAGTCAGGATAGTTAGGTTCCCACCTTCTCCTAAATATACAAATAGGTGGGTGTAGAAAGCAATCAAAGCAATCAATGTTACATTATTCAACATTGAGTTTCCAGTTCAATTTACTTTCTATTGTAGTACGATACCTATGTATTTAGCACCAAATCGATGGAGGGAAGGTCAATTGTGGAATTATCCTTTTATGTGTGAGTAGAACAATCTTTCTTTTTGCGAGCTTATTTCCAGCCCACAGAAATTGGCCCATTTACCGAGGATTCTAACGGCAGAGTCCAGAATTTCACAGATTGCGGGGAAAGAATAATAGAATAGGGACACTGCAAGTCTATCCCAAAAACCCAGAAACTTTAAACGAATATCGGCAGAATTATGCTAAGAGGCCTCGGACAATTGGTTCCTGCATGATGGTGGTGAATGGATTCCAACAAACTGGGTCGGTAGCAGATGTGAAATCATCAGTACGTGTTTGTACACGGCGTTCAGTCGAAAACGTTGCTGCCATACGTAAAAATGTGGCCGAGAGCCTAATCACATCAACTCGTCATCTTAGACAACAAGTTAACCTTTCAAGGACTACATTATACTAGGTGGAGTGAAAAGTAACCTCCTTGGGAATGAAAAACAATTTTTTTTATTTTATTCAATATAGTCCCCTTTTACCTTGATACACTTATTCCAGCGATTTTCCAACTTCTTGATCCCGTCCGAAAAATAATTTTCCGGAAGGTCTGCAAAATACTCCTCCGTGGCGTCGATGATTTCCTCGCGTGAGCTGAATTTTTTAATGATGAGCCATCTTTTGAGGTTTGGGTAGAGATAATAGTCCGAGGGAGCCAAATCGGGCGAATATGGTGGATGTGACAGCAATTGGAGCTGTAAGTCATTGATTTTAGTCGTGGTTGCGATTCTCTTGTGCGCCGGCGCATTGTCTTGCAAAAACAAAATTTTTTTTCGGCCTTCAATCACTCCAATAATGCACAGTAATACTCGCTGTTGATGGTTTTTCCTTTTTCGAGGTAGTCCACGAAGAGTATGCCATGACAATCCCAGAAAACCGACGCCATAACCTTTCCGACCCATCGAGCCCCCCTCGGCCGCTTCGGAGCACTCGTGCCGGCTTCAGTCCATTGCCGGGCACTCATTCTGGTCTCTGGTGTGTAATAGTGGGTCCAAGTTTCATCAACAATTACCAATCGACGCCAAAAGTCCGTCCGATCCCGCATCAGGAAGTCCAAACACTCTTTCGAAATGCTCTCGCATTCGTGTTTTTGGTCAGGAGTGAGCATGCGCGGCACCCAGCGGGAGGATAACTTTTTCATATGCAGAATATTGCCCAAAATATGGTGTGTGCGCTCAGTACTAATCTTTGTGGTATCTGCTAGCTCGCGCATCTTCACTTGCCGGTCAACCAACACCATTTCATGTATTTTTTTGACATTGTCCTCTGTAACCGCATCGGAGGGCCTGCCGCTGTGGACTTGATCGGTAGTGGAGTTGCGGCCACCACGAAACTCTCGAAACCAATATTTGACGGTGTAATCTGACGGAGCATTAGCCCCATAATATTTATCCAACTTTTCTTTTGTTTCCTTCGCCGTTTTGCCTCTCAAAAAATAATGTTTTATGAGAGAACGAAAAACGTTGTTGTCTATACTCAACATGATGCCAAACATGTCAATAACAATCAGTTGTCAAAACAAAACTAAAGACAGTATTGCACTGAAATTTGTCATGTCTGCCTAAATATGAACGGACTTCAAGGCATCATAACCTTTTTTGCAGTAGCAGCGCATTCTGGCGGTCAAGGAGGTTATTTTTCACCCTATGTCGAATTTTAAGTAAAAATTATAATATGCACGCTTACTAAATTCAGTTAAAGCAGGAATTGAAGCCTCTAGACCATTCCTAGCACCGTACGTTCGCAGATTGGAACACGCATAAATTGATGAGATTTCAAAAAAAAAAAATCATCTTCAGTGAGTAGTAAAATTGTTGCAATTGGGCTGGAGAAATTGTTGGACCGATGCTCTAACTTTTTATAGCCCAAATTGGATGATATGGATGTGGACGATATGTGGACGAAACGGTGCCATATGGCACACGAGGACGCATTATCTCGCAAAACAGCGATGTCAATTGCCCACCGACACCCTTGCACTTTACTAAGCTCTATGCCAATAAGCCAACAACAATTCAAGAGCTAAATGCTAAACAAGGCATATTGATGGCATAAGCCACTGGGTCGTCTGTGTTAAACATTTCCCCGTTATTATCTTTTGCTCCTAATTGTTATCGATCAATGCGCTTAACTCAATAAAAAAAACCTTCCTTTGCATCTAAAAATATTACCCAATTTTTTGTATTTATTTTTACAACACCATTAACAAGTGCCGCCGTGAGCTTAAAGTTTACAGAGCTACAAGAGCACACTCTTGTATACAACCATTGGTTTTGTTTTTTTCTAAGCAAGTGTAGGTGTCGTTTTTAAATAAACAAACTTCGGTTAATGTGTCAATTGAGCCTTGAAACAGTTCTTCTTAAACAAAAAAAAATAAACAAGAATAATAAAATGGCCCGTGAAAAATCGAAAAATCGGCCTTAAATTATTATACCATCAAAATTAGATGTACTTAGTGTTTTGTTTTGTAATATACGAAAAGTGAAGTTAAATTTGGCAAATGGTGTTAGTTTGGTCATCGATGAGAGTTTAATTTTCTGGGAAAAGCCAAGAATTCCTGCTCGTGATCGATGTCATTGCTTACAACAATTAAGAAAATTTTATGCAGAGCTGCGAAACATTGAAAAAAGTAAAAAATAAAAATGCCGAGACATCAGAAAAAACAGATCGCACACGAAACTGCTTTGGACTTGATAAAGATGGAGGAGGATAAAAAATGTCGACTCTTACAAAGGCAAAAAGGTCGACCAGGTAGATTGCATGCTTGAAATGGATCTGAAACTTACACGTATCGAAAAAAGAAAGGAAGCTCGTGACATGAGAATAAAGCAACGAACTGAGGCTCAAAGTTCATCCTATTCGCATGAAGAGATCATTTGGGATTTTGTTCATCATTATCATCTGCGGCAGAGGAACTTGTGGTTGAAAATTATTATACTTCTGAGTTACCAGTTCCAGAAGAAACTTGAGGATGATAGTGGTTCTGAATCAGAAGTTGCAGACCCGTCATGCTCGAAAAGGGCACGGGTAAATATTTTAACTCCCAGACTTTCGATAGCACTCGATAAAGATAAGATATCGCAAGTTAAGTGACAGATATGCCGTTCACCATATGAACTAGACTTCGTTCATATGGCCACCGCGGGCACGTTTGCACATTTCAGCCGAAACGGCCGCTATTTCGCGTTCAATGTTGGCTCTGAGCTCTTCCAACGTCGTCGGCGTGTTAGCATAAACCAATGACTTAACGTAGCCCCACAGAAAATAGTTAGGCGGCGTTAAATCGCACGAAGGAGGCGGCCTATTTCTTGAGATAACACGTTCACCATACTTACTCTTCAATAAATCGATTGTAGCGTGTGCTGTGTGGCTTGTGGCATCATCCTGTTGAAACCACATGTCGTCCAAGTCCATATCTTCCAATTCGGGCCAAAAATAATCGGTGATCATGGCGCGATTCACGATTCACATTCACAGTAACGTGACGATCGTTATCGTCGACGAAAAAATATGGCCCAATAACGCCGCCGGCATGCAAACCGCACCAAACAGTTATTTTTTGTGGATGAAGTGGTGATTCATGAAGCACATGTGGATTTTCACCCGATCAATAACGCATATTTTGCTTATTGACGAACCCATTGAACCAAAAATGAGCTTCGTCACTGAAGATGATTTTGCGATGAAATTCATCATCTTGGCGCAACTTCTCCAGAACCCAATCGGAGAACGTACGTCGCTTCAAGTGGTCCATCGGCTTCAATTCTTGAGTCAGCTTGATCTTGTATGGGTGTAAACCAAGATCCTTACGCAAATTACGCCATAATGTGGTCTGAGCGATGACCGATTCTTCAGAACGCCGTGGAATTGACTGATTTTAATCGTTTGCTACGGACGTCTGAACGGCAGCGATATTTTCGACACTTCGACCAACCCGTTGTCTCACTGACACGGCAACATCACACAACGAATATGTAGACTCAAATTTTTGCACTAAACTTGTTATTGCCTTTATACTAGGGCGAGAATTACGACCGAAAATTGGAGTTAATGCTCTTAAAGTTACAGTCACCGACTCCGAATTTCTGTAGAAAATTTTTATAATTTGCAGACGTTGCTCGTTCGTGTACTTTACCATGATGAAAATGTTGAGTTTACTGAATAAATTGACAGAGACAGTTTGATGATTAGTGAAAGAGTGCGTTCACAAATTAAATTTAAAATTGTCAAGTCCCTATTGGAAAAGCCTTTATTTGACACAACTGCATCTAACACCGGGCGTTTAAATGGAGCGTATGTCTTGTTAGAAAATTAAATTGGTCAAGACATACACTGCCGATCACTAGGATGAGGCCATACATTTTGCAATAGATTTTCACTCTTTATACCTGTTGGAAATTTTGTACCCGGAAACTTTTACTACCTGTGAACAGGTACATATTTTCTCAACAGGAAGGCCTAAAATTAAAGGGTAAACAAGAAACGACCATTGGAATTTACCAAGACCAAACAATGTACTGCTCGAAAAGCGTATAAAAAGAAGCGCCACTAGGATGAGGCCATTGCGAATATTTCGTTGCAGGAGTTCACATCAGCGACTTTTTTCAAAGTTTTGTTAAGAATATTTAAAAAAGCGTTGAAAAGAACTGTTTTTATTTAGTTTAAAAAAAATGGCTTCCCGAAAGACTTTGACAGCGACAGACAGAGGAGAAAAAAAGCGGTTAATTCTACGGAGTGCCTCAAATTCTACTCTACCAGCGACTAAAATAAGGTCCAACAGCGGAGTATCAGCCAGCATAGCAACGGATAATCCGAAAAAGTGGTACTATACAGAGGAGAAAACTTAAAAAGAAACCTGTTTTGAGGCATGTACACAAGGATCATCGAATGAATTTTGCAGGAGAACATGTCGCTGATGGAAACGTGAATGGAAACGCGTTGTCTTTTCGGATGAAAAAAAGTTTAATCTTAACGGCCCCGATGGTTACAACTTTTATTTCCATGATCTAAAAAAGGAGGAGCTTATTTTGGCAAGATATCACAGCCGTACATCAGGTGTAATGGTGTGGGGAGCTATTACCTGCTATGGCACAATCGAATCGGAGTTTTTGTCCACAACAACGAACGGAAACAACTACAAATGTTTGCTGGAACGGTCATTTCCAAAAGTTAAAAACATTTTCGGACCCCTGCCTTGGATATTCCAACAAGACAATGCCCCCATCCACACTTTCAGGATTGTTAGAAGTTGGATTCAATCAGAAGACGTGGAACTTTTGAAATGGCCGCGGTGTTCACCGGACTTAAACATAATCGAAAAGGTTTGAGCCTGGTTATCTCGTAAAGTGTATGAAGGCGGCAGACAATTTGAAGACAAAGACACTTTAATCGAAGCTATTCGTGATGCCTGGGCCTAAATTTCTCGTGATTATTTAAAAAAAACTGTATGTTTCTATTCCAAACCGTCTTATACAGGTCATATGGAAAAATGGTGGTCATATTCATTATAAATGTTGAAAAACGTAATAAATAAATGTTTTAAAACCATAAAATGTAAACTTTTTATTCACGTTTTCCTTTCTTTCGAAGATTTTGCATGTGGCCTCATCCTAGCTTCGCATCTTTTTATACGCTTTTCAAGTAGCTCAATGTATGATCTTAGGAAATCCCAACGGTCGTTTCTTATTTATCCTTTAAGTTTATGACTTCCTGTTGAGAAAATATGTACCTGTTCACAGGTAGTAAAACTTTGCGAGTACAAAATTTCAAACAGGTACAAAGAGTGAAAATCGATTGCAAAATGTATGACCTCATCCTAGTGATCGCCAGTGTACTTTGCTTAGCTTGCAGACATCATGTTTCAGAAGTTTTTATCGGATCTAAGTTTGATTCGTCTTCTGGTCCTGATATCCCTTTGTTAAAAGATTTAAAACGCAATGACAGACAATTGATAAGCGACAATTTTGTGTGTGGTAAATGAACGCAAAGGCTGTTAGTGTGATTGCAGATGTAAGGCAAGATGACTACAAAGAGTTCTTAGAGCTTATTGTTATTTATTTTGGGGGGACTCCTTCAGGTGGCATTCAATTTCGGGCACCAGGAGCATATCATTTGGCTCAAGTTAGCGCTGTCTTTTTTTTTTTTTTTTTGATAAAAATGCAACTTTATTGTGAAAAAACGGTTACAAATGAATCATTCAAAGTATTGCCCGTCGCTCGAATACCGTTACGGTAAAAGTGTTCATCTTTTGAGGCCATCCACGAATCAAGCCATTTTTCGATATCTTCATATGAGCGGAACTGCTTATCAGCCAGAACGGAACAAGTAATAATCGGACGGCGCAATATCTGGGGAATATAGCGGGTGGGTATGACATCCCATTTGAGCGTTTAAAGGTAGATTTTAACGGGTTTGACAACGTAAGGCCGAGCGTTGTCATGCTGTAGAATCCCTTTTTCGTGTTCCTGCTCGTATTGTGGCCGGTTTTTAAGCAGTGTTCGCCTTAATCGCATCAATTGAAGTCGATACCATTCTCCAGTGATGTTTTCGTTGGGTTTCAACAAAGACCTGGTCCCACCAAATACACAGCATAACCTTCGCAGCATGAATATTCGGCCGAGCCGACAACGTAGAAGCCTGACCAAGCAGTGTCCATGAGTTTCTTCTCTTTGATTTGAATCGATTTTTCATCACCCGTCACGATGCGATGAAGAAAACCCTTCGTTTTTTGCCGCTGGAGCAGTTGTTCACAGGCAAGAAAACGACACTCAATGTTCCTTGACTAACTTCTAATGTTGACGCAAGCTCTTCTTACGTTTGGCACGGATCCTTATCGAGCAACGATTCCAATTCAGCGTGTTCGAAGGATTTTGGCCTTCCTTCACGCGGACGGTCGTCAAAATCGCAATCACCGTCTTTGAAGCGACGAAACCAATCACGGCACGTTGTTTCACTTAGAGCAACATCTCCGTAAACTTTTAGGGGCTTTTAGGGGCGATGCGCTTCAGCCGCCGTTTTCTTCAAATGAAAGAAGAAAATCAACAACTCTCGCAAATGACGATTATTTGGCACAAAATCCGACATTTTCACTCAACCAAAAGTACTATATATGACGCCAAAGCAGAATAACTAATGTATCAAAACGGTTTGATTACCAAATGTCTAAGCTTGGTTCATGACTTTTTGGATATGTCAAAATCGACCAGCACTTACTGCTGGAGCCATCTGTTGACAAACAGCGAGAGCGAGTTGCGCAACTAATTTGTCCACAATTTGCTGTTTCGTTGTCAAATGCTACACCCAATCTTGGTTTTCTGCCCCAAACGTTTTGCAAGCACTTTTAAATGGTGTTTATTTTCTAAAAATACTTAAATCGTATAAAGGAGATGACAAAATTATACCAGATATTGCAATAAAAACGTTCATAAATTATTTGTGGTACCTGAATGAGGAATGCGCCGCCTTTTCTTCTTTTGATGACAGGATAAGTTTTGAAGAAAAACAAAAAATGGTGTTAAAAGTTAGTTTTGGAAGATGATGAACAAAAGAAAGAAGAAGTACAAAAGAAATTGTGTTTGGAGCCAGCTGATCTGAACTAT
This sequence comes from Volucella bombylans, assembly GCA_949129095.1. Taxonomy (NCBI): domain Eukaryota; kingdom Metazoa; phylum Arthropoda; class Insecta; order Diptera; family Syrphidae; genus Volucella; species Volucella bombylans. Next base: position 62,031,485 of record OX422143.1, on the reverse strand, counting down.
TTTCAGCTAAATCTATGAAAATCTTTGAAAGGTTTGGCTCATCTACAAACTTTTTGCATATTAACCCTTTAACCGCTAAGACCGTCTGCAGAAGGTCATCACTCCAATCCAAAGACGTTTTTGGTCGGCTGAGTCTACATATCGAAGGGCACCGGTTAGGCGGCTGTCATTTGAATAGCTTCACCGTTTTAGTTATTTCTGTCCATGTCCAGACCTTGGTGAAAAGAGTCGCGAAAATTATTTGTGATTTTAGTGCAAATTTATATTAAAAAAAAAATAATTTGCAAAAACTCAATCGGCTCGGGATTTTTTTTGTTGGTAATTTGTTTGAAGTTGTATTTTGATAATGGCTAGTGGCTAGTTTGATTTGTGAACAAAAATATTTGCTCGAATCGAGTTGGTAGACGGTGTTAGTGGCTTAGCTAAACTTTTTCTTGTGTTTAGAAAATGTCACGACAAAGCGGAAGAAATAAAGACTACGATAAGCAGAAAAAATTCAATCTCTCTTTAATGAGTGATGAAGAAATTGCAGATTTCATAAAGTCTATTGAAACTGATGATGAAGATTTTGATGACAGCTTCGATGAACCAGATTATCGTTGTGATGATCTCGAACTTGAAGATAATGCAATGATAACCGATTGTTTGCAAATAATGGATTCCTCAACCTTTATGAATGCAGTTAACTTGTCGATCAACGTAAGCAATCCGAGTTTGAACATAATTGATGCATCCCAACAAATGGTAACTATAGTACATATGAGTACATCTGCAAACGAAGAGGTGCATACTCGTACAACGCCACAGGATGAAACTGCAATTGAATTACCCGAATCGATTCCAGCACAACAAGAACCACAAACAGAAGCGACAACATCGTTAAAGCCAAAGAAAAGAGCACGTGTACCAAGTGTAGAAACCTCAGGGCCACGAGTAATACCATCAGCTGGTGACTTCACCGGATGTGGTTAGTATTTCAGAACTAATTTCTATCTAAATTGAATATTATATTTTTTTTTACTTTATTCTTTTACAAAATAATTATAAATTCCAATAGATCACAAGATTTTCTTAAAAATGCATTTTGTAAAGGAAAAAGATTAATGCGATTTCATTCTGTAGCCATTTAAGACTAGTGGCGAATGATCTTTACAAAAATAACCTAAATACTAGTGTGGGGTAAAACGCAAAAATTTCATAATATAACATTAATATAATAATAAAACTAATTAAATAAAATTAAGATCAATAACGAAAGAGCAAACTTTACGAAAAATGTTAAAAATTTGATAATACAATAGTTTGTAGTTTTTCTAAACAATACTAACAAGCAGGTTTTTGACTTCAGAACTATCTATTTTGAAAAGCCAGTTCTTTAGCTTGTTTAGGAATATGTTACATACATTTGTTACTCTTATGTCGTGTGGCAATTTATTAAAAAGCTTAGGCGCTGGGATGGTAAAAAAATTCGAGTAGTGGGTCTTTTTGGATGTTGGCACATTAACAAGAGCCTTAGAATTGACTTTTAAATTGTATTCATTAGAGTTTCTGATAGTGGATGTGAAACCACTACGGATGTACAAAATTTTTAGAACTTTATACACATAAATATGTTTAAGTGGTAAGATATGGAGATCTTGAAAGAGAGGCCAGCTGTTGACAAGTCCTTCTTTGTTGCAAATTAGAATAGAACTAGAATATGTTCATCCCCAACTCGATATGCCGTATTGCAGTTTCGAGTGTACGAGTATATCATTAGCAATAGATTTCTTGAGCAGTATGGTTTTAATAAGAACATGTTTCGAGTTACCGACATCATATATTTTTTTTAAATCTGCTGCATGTGTCTTCCAATTTAGGGTCTTGTCAATTGTAACTCCTAAATATTTAAAGCTATCGACGGATTCAATTTTGAAGCAGGTCGAAGAATAGGGGGAATCTGTTATAAAATTTCTTCGCCCACATGTGTGTAAGCACATGCTTAGTTTTTCACATGCAGCAGAGTGAAAGTAAACTTTATAATCAAACAGTTCTATATTTGAAAGACTGCAACCCATAATCTTCGTTTTTTCACTTACAAGAAGTTCATGCTTTGCGAACCACTTGCCTTAAAATTTGCAAATCCTTTTGTAGTTTTATTACGGATTCAAACAGATTTTTGCTTGTGTTACATAAGATGTCGTACGCAAAAGCCGTAATATGACTACAAAAATTTTGTTCGAATATTGAATTTACATAAATAAGAAATAACAATGGCCCCATGACTGAACTTTGTGGTACACCAGTGACCATTTTCATTTCCTCACTGTATATGTTGTCCAATTTGACTCTTTGAGACCTTTCACTTAGGTATGAAGTAAGCCAGTCGTAGATTGCACCTCTAAATCCAGCTTTATAGATTTTGTTTAGCAAGATGTTATGATCGACCATGTCAAATGCCTTGGTCATGTCTATAAATAACGCTAAAGTTTTATGATTGCTATTTAAACCTGAATATAATTCACCACTTAATTTTAAGATTGCATCTTCGGTTGACATACCTTCCCGAAATCCGAATTGTTTTTCACTTAAAAAACCTGTTTTGTTTCGGAATGACCCAAAACGGGATTTCATTAACTTTTCAAACAATTTAGAAAAGGTTGGAAGAAGGGAAATTGGTCTATATTGGCTCGCTTTTTTTCGGTTTCCTTTTTTAAACAAAGGAATGACTTCTGCATTTTTCAGTGATTTGGGAAATATATCAAAATTCGCGCTCAAATTAAATATGTAAGATAATACATCTGTGATATAAAACGCGATGCGTTTTAAAATATAATTTGTAATACCATCAGAGGTACACGATTGTTTGTTATCAAGAGACCTAATACATTTATAAATTTCGTTTGGGGTAATTTGTTCGAAGAAGAAACTTTTAGTTTGAGAGACATCGTCAACTAAGTCTGAATAAAGATCACATCTGCAATTAGTTTGCGGTAAGTAGGGCTTAGATTTAGTGGCAACAGAAACAAAATATTTATTTAAGGCGTTGGCAATGTCCTTTTGGTTGCCAATTTTTGTATTACTCTCATCTTCGATTTCAAGTATCGTTTCCCTCTTTTTGTCCTTCTGAAGAATATGGTTAACTACCCTCCAATCCTCTTTTACATTACCTCTGCAATTTTCAAACTTTCTAGAATAAAATTTATCGTAACATGATTTGACCTCTATTTTAACGTCTTGACTGAATTTAATAAATTTTTGCTTTAAGATCTGATTCCCAGGGTTATTTTTACATTGTTTCCACATAGAGTTTTTTTTTGCAATCTTTTTTAGTAGATTCTCTGTAATCCAGGGCTTAAGTCGTTTCAACTTGGAACTATTAAGTGGCCTGGATCGAAATACGGTAGAATTTTCGATATGCAATTTTAAAATATTCAAGAAAATATCATAAGCCAACGAAGGGTTGGTTTGTTCATAGACCTCTTCCCAAAACTCGAATTTTAAGTAATTATTTAATATTTAGTTATTGTATTTATTATTTCTCTTTTAGATTTGGTGAATATCAATAGATATTCGACTGAATTCAAAGACATTCTTGGGGTAAAATGTGCATGCAACTGCATGTGAACGAGGCTGCAGAAAAAACAGTTTTGCCATCTGAAGTGAAAAAACTGCGAACGCAATTGGATTTGTTCTCTTATTTTTTTACCACCATCTAATCCAGTTGATAAGTCTGGTAACGAATCGAACTGCAATCACAGAAAATGTGACCACACAATTTAAAGTTGATAAACACGGAATTTGTCGATACATTGGAATTTTGATTTTGATGTCGATTTTCCGTTATCCAAACAATGAAGCAAACTGGAGCGAATACGGATTTCGACACATACCAGCCAAATTTAAACAGGTAAAGAAATATTTATCGTTCAACGATGAATCACAAGGGATCAAAAAATGTCATGCAGGATTTGATCCAATTTTTCGAATCAGAAAAGTTGCAACATATTTGGTTGAACGTTTTGATTTAATTCCGAAAAATGCTCCTTTATTAATCGAGGAACAAATGTGTTCAACCAAAATGGGTCATCATTTACGCCAGTATTAACCAGATAAACCGCATCCATGAGGTGTAAAGTTCTTTGTTTTGTGCGACAGCAATTGCTACTCGTACAGATTTGAAATATGCACTGCCTGATACACCAAACATTGGAGCAACAGGAAATGTTGTAATCAGGTAAAATATTTGTTTTGAGAATAAATTTTCATTTTTCTTACATTGAAAATCCCTTTAGTCCCTATTTTTCAAATCAGGTTGTCGCAACCAGTACCAAATTTTGTGAATCACGTATTGCATTTCGAGAATTTTTACACATCTCTACCGCTTATGGTGTACTTTAGAGCGCGTGGTATGTATAGTCTTGGCACTGTGAGAGCGAATCGGATTCCCAAATACAAACTTCCAACTGACAAAAGCCAAGAACTGAACGTTGGATCGGCTTACGGTGTCGACACCACCACAGTTTTGTGGAAGGACACGAAGAATTTCAAACTGTGCTCAAGGTATGTTATGTTGGCACTAAGCCTTTCCAGAGAACCAATTGAGTCAGTTAGCCATCGAAAATAGCTCGTCACAATCGAAAAGAAAAGTCGTATGATTACGTTGATTGCCCAGAAATTATCCGTGAGTACAACGCGCATATGGGCGGTATCGATCTAATGGACTCTTATATGAGTCGCAATGGACTCCAAATTAAAACACAGAATATGGCAACCAGAATTGTTTACCATCTTCTCGACATGGCTACAACAAATGCATTCATTTTGTACCGGGGACTTAACGATGAAAAAAATCGAGTTGCGAATAGTGATGAAAAGATAAAAGACATGACTATGCATCAATTTCGCTTGAGCATTGCGAAAGAACTCTGTGCTGATGTTGAAAAACGATCCGTTGGCCGTCCATCATCCGAAGTACAGCCAACCACCAGCAATGGTGTTGGCAAAAAAGCAGCTCATCCAGTGGCAAGTGTAAGATTCAACGAAATAAATCACTTTCCTAAATGGGGATCGAAAAAAATCGTGTAAATTGTGTAAAAAGTCCGATACACATACGTTTGGCACCGAATGTAACATCCATTTGTGTTTTTCCAAAACAAAAAACTGTTTCACAAAACACCACGTAGACAAATGACTCATTGAGTATTAGTATTTACCTGTTTAGGTTAATCCAATAGTGTTTTCGCATAAAGCCGCGACTTCAAGTAGCCCCAAAGAAAGAAGTCTGGGATGGTTAAATCGGACGATTTTGCTGGCCATGCCAAATCACCAAGACGGCAGATTACGCGACCAGGAAGCGCTTCCTTCACACAGCTCGTTCTGTGTGTGCGGTTGCACCGTCTTGTTCAAATCACATGTTCACCAAGCCCTGCTTATCCAATTCCGGCAGTAAGAAGTCGTTTATCATAGCACCGTAGCGTGCGCCAGTAAAAATGACCGTATTGCCGATGGTGTTCGCAAAAAAATACGACCTTTGTGGCTTTGAGTGCATCACACGCGGATTTTCAGTGCCCCAGAGACGAAGATTTTACTTATTGACGTAACCGCTGAAGTGGAAATGAGCCTCGTCGCTCATTATGATTTTCGACACAAAAACGTCCTTTTCGTTGTTGAGATTGAGGATGGCTTTACAGTAATTCACACGCGACTGACGGTCAGGAGGCATTAATTTTGCACTTTGTAGCAGAACATGTGTAAGTCTTTCACTAAAATTCGCTGTAGGGTCCGTCTGGTGATGACCTATGCCCTGGCCCGTCTTCTGGTTGATGTTTCTTCACTCTCAGCAACATCGGCAGCCACAGCCGCAATATTCTCGACCGCACGACCAGTCCGGTGGTGGCCACGCCCTGCATGGTCTATTGTGATTCCACTCTGTTCGAGTCGAGTAGTTAAGCGCCGGAATGTTTGCCCAGTTGGTGCGACACGATTAGGAAATCGACGTCGAAATTCTTGCGGGGTATAGCGCTCCATTGCGTGTCTGTTCAGAAACCATCTTATTAGTTTCGATGTATTTTAACGCAATGAGGTCTCTTTCATAGACCTCACGAACGTAGTGCATTTGTATGTCGATGTGCTTCGTTCGATTGTGGAACACGGGATTTCTGACAAGTTTCTGTGCACTAAGGTTGTCACCGTAAATATTTGTAGGATGATCGACAACCTTCTTAAACCCCAGCTCCTCCAAAAAACGCCGCAAGTAGACAAATTCTTTTGATGCCGTTGATAATGCAATATATTCAGCTTCAGTGCTGCTCAAGGCAATAGTGCTTTGCTTTTTACTTGCCCATGAAAACGTTCCACCAGCGAGAAAAAAGGCGTAACCGCTGAAGATTTTCGATCAAAACTGTCAATCAGAGTCAGAGAATCCTTTTAACTGCTCACCGTTCTGGAAATATGAGAGTTTATAATTAATTGTGGAGGCCAAATACCTTAATAGATGCTTTGCAGCATTTAAATGTTATATGTGCGGATCCGTGTTAAACAGCGCAAGCTTGCACACGACCATGATATCTGGTCGTGAGCCCACGCTTAAATATGTCAGAGAACCTATCAATAATTGGTACTGTTTCTGATCCACCTTTACACATTTGGTGCAGTCAACACACTTTGAAAAACTAATCCCAGGTACAAGTGGTGTTGTGCAGCTTCTGCAATCAACCATTCTGAAGTCTTCAAGTAGATCAGTAGCGTATCAGTTGTTTTTGAGATATTTCAAATCCATGGTCTGTACGAGCAATCTCAATTCCGAGGAAACATTCGATTGGACCCTTGTCAACCACAGCAAATTGTTGATCATTCTCTCCTTTTATTTTAACCAACGAGATTGGAACAGGCTAACAGAATATCGTCAACGTAAACTGCGACTATTATAATCTCAGCTGGATTTTTCAGCACATACACGCATGCATCTCCATTGCATCTCTGGAATCCAAGACCTTTGAGGAGACTGTTCAACATATCGTTCCACATTCGCCCAGATTACTTCAACCCATACAGCGCCTTCCGCAATCTGCAGACTTTGGACTTATTCTGTTCGTTTACGTTAATCAATACCGTACCGTACCGACTGCATCCTTTTGCAACTAGGTGGGCCTTGTAACGAACTGGAACATTATTTTTGTCGCATTTAATGTTGAAAACCCATTTCGACTTAATAAGGGTTATATTTGAAGGTCTTTTAACAAGGTCCCATGTGTGATTCTTTACCAGTGAGTTATATTCTTCCAACATTGCAGCCTTCCACTTACCAGCATCAGGTCTTTTGAACGCCTCTTCTACAGTGAGCGGATTTGTTCTTTCTTTTTGGAGGCTATGCTGCACATAAGATGAACATTTTTTTCGAGGGCGTTATTTCATTCGAAACCCGGAACAGCCATCATCATTTTGAACATCAACTCCTTTTTCATTAACAGCTGAAGCAGGATCAGCAACATCATTTACTCCACGTGCAGGAGAAATTTCGATATCCATATCACCAGGAACACTCGCACCATCATCGTTTGTAAGTTTGGAACTGGAATTAAGAGTTTTGAATTCAAACTCTTCATCTAACTCACCTTAATTAGGAGACGTTACGTCATTATTTGATAAAGCTGGTTATTCCTGGATGTCCACAATGGCTTCTGAATTATCTTCTGGAAATAAGTGACCTGAAACAGGAGTCTTATTCAAAAACTTTACATCCCTAGCTATAAACACTGTTTTTCGTCTTTCGTCATAGATCCTCAAAGTTCGATTAATCCGCTCAGCGATTCCATTTTGTTGCGGAGTATATGGCACAGTATACTGTCTGCTAATACCTTCTTGCCTCAAATATTCAGTAAACTCACGGGCCACGTACTCGCCACCGTTATCTGTCCGGATCATCTTCACCTTTTTACCTGTTTGCAATTCCACAGAAGCCTTAAAATGCTTAAACACTTCACTTTTATTTTTGATAAAATATAAAGACTTTTCGGCTCCAATCGTCAATGAAAGTGACAAGGTATTTAGCTCCACCAAGAGGCGCTACTTTCATTGGTCCACAAACGTCACTATGACCTAAGTCTAAAATTGACGAACTTGTTATATTTAGGTGCTTAGGAAACCGCAAAACATTTATTTTTCCTTTTAAGCATATGTCACAGTCAAACGGTTTTGTACTCTTAAAATTCATGCCACGCACCATGTTTTTGTTGCACAATAACTAAAGACTTTTCATATTTAAATGGCCGAATCGTCGATGCCACTCGCCAAACAAAGCCTTTTTCGCGTTGTCGAAAAAAGAAATAAGTCACCGGTTCTTATTAACCGCATTACTTGGACTCCGTTTTCCGCTTTTACTGATGCTACTCTCTTGCCGAATTCCACCATGTAATTATTTTCAGTTATTTTGCTTACTGACAAAAAATTTGCTTTGAGGTCAGGTACATAGAGAACATTATGTAAATGCACTTTACAAGTAGATGTCTCAACACAAACTTGATCCATACCTTCAGACGAAATGTACTGGTTTCCCGATAGCTCAATTTTCTCCTTATGTTGTTCTATGAATTTGAACAAAGATTTGTCACAACATATGTGACAAGCTGAACCGCTGTCCAAAATCCAAACGGAACTATCTAGCTCTGTATAACTGGTCTTAGAGAGACTGAGCAGAGCACAATTTATGTTTGATTTTACCAATGTATTACTTCGGCATGAGGCTGCATAATGCCCTCTCTTTTGACATTTATAACACTTGCTCTTTTGTTTTCTGTTATTGGGATGACTCTTTTCGTATTCGCCCTGTGCCGCCCGTGGCTTACTCGCAAAAAATGCTGTCCCGTGTGTTTCCTTTCCTTTGATGTAACTCTCTCTCCTTTTTTCTTCTTCCATAAGTTTTGTCTTTAACACAGTTGTACTTGGCAAGGTATCGCTTGATTCAATAGCAACAACAAAATTTTCGTAGCTCTTTGGTAGCCCCGAAAGCAAAATAATCGCAAGAAGCTCATCTTGCAATTTGAGGTCTAGCTAATTTTTCTGAAAAATCGAAAAATTTGTTTAGATGCTCACCCATCGATGTTTCTTCACACATTTTTAAATTTATTAGTGATTTAAAAATTGTGACTTCTGTGGCAGGTCCAGGAGGAGCATGCAAATCAGAGAGTTTCGTCCATGCATCTTTTGATGTTTTGCAGTTCTTTATGTAGCGAGAGCTTTCTCATCCTTGCTCTTCCATGCTGAAGACTCCGCACCATCCGACGGTTGTGCCTTTTCGCCCGACACGTAATCCCACAGTTCACAATGCACGAGAACAGTTTTTTTCATCAAAACTTTCCAACCGTCGTAATTTGTATCGTCTAATTTGTCTATTTGATATAGCCCGGAACTCATCCTCGCGGTTTTAGGAACTTTGAAATAAAAAACGAATTTAAAAAAAAAAACTAGTCACTAGAAACCTGGGCCCATAACCTCTGTTGGAACGAAACAAATAAAAAGGCAAAGCGCGTTTGACTTAAGGCTTTATTGAGTTGACAAAATTGAAAGAGAAAGTTTTGTGTGTTGATTTTTCTTTTATACTTTTCGTATTACATGTATATTAGTTATGTATTGCTTGTTGTATTAATTAAGTGTACATGTTATAAAAAACTAACATACTACAGCTGTCTAGTTCACAAATGTCAAATATGATGGACATACGACGTCATTTGCAAAAATTATACCATCTTCCGATAGGGTGATTAATTTTGCGCTATCTTTATATTTAGCATTTTCTTTGAATAAAGCATTTTTTGTACTTGAATTATACAACACATGTTTTATTTTTTTTTCACCTAACCCACTGGCCTAGTCTAGAGAGGGTCTTTCAACTTTTTTTATACCAGGTGCTTTCAGGTGAAATATTTTTGACAAACGGCGGACTTCGAGCAAAAATTTTTATAACAAAATACCTCTTATTCCGATTCCAATGGTTAAAAGGTTAATCCAGTATTATGGAATGACCAACCAGATTATGAAGGAGGAAACCAAATAATTGGATCATTAAAAGCAGTCAATGATACGGCTGAACGTGGTGTTAAACTCGTGGAGGGGGATCAGAAGCAATTTATTCTGTAAGTTATTATTTTTTTCTTTTGTTTAAAAAAAATTAATAACTTGTCTTAACAATTATAGATTTTAAATTTCCGTCATATTTCAATCAAATTCAAATTTTTCAGACTGTGCAAAAATTATCGCAAGAAATACCCAGAATGCAGCCGAAAAACTCTCAAAACTCGCTATTTACCCGCTCAATTTATTTATATTTTCTTGAAACTTTGTTACACGCTTTTTAACAAGATAAAATTTAACAAATACAAATAACGACCACCTTAATCGCCACAGCAAAACAAGGCCTATTTAGTCTCAGATTCGTTATAAGAAGAAGAAGGCCAAGACGAGAAGTCTTATTTTTCTGACATGTGAATGAATTAATACTCGTATTATTGTAGTATTTTACAATATTTTTTGTAACTCTACATACAACTCCTAAGTGCAGGAAGTACGAAGAGCAATTTTTAGAATTTATTTCCAAATCGTTAAATAGCTGTTAGCGCTGTGAATGGGCTACGACTAAATTAATTATTTTCAAAAAATGATTTTAAGAAAAACGACTCAAAAAAACTTAAAATATTTTTAAAACCAATAAAACAAAAATGAATTCTACAAAAAAAAAAAACACAAAATAAAACTAAATTAACAATCAAATAAAAATAAAAATAAATAAATACATATCTATTCACACATTCACTACATTTTAAAACATGTTATTCGGAAAATTGGAAAAATACGAAAACACTGTTTTATTTACAAGTAAACTACCACACTATGTATTTTTTAACTTAATTTTATTGATTGTTTTTTTTTTATTATTATTATTTTTTTTATTTGTTTTAATTACCCGTGAAGGTAAACATTTATCGAAGGTACTCCCAGCTATGTCCACCTGATTGCATGCACCAATTATTGGATTTTGTTAATTTTTATTTTTACAAAATTATTTAAATACACGCGATTTTAATTGTATTTTTTAAATATCGCTAATGTTTAAATTATTTCAAATATATTTATAAATAAAAAAATTGAAATATTTTTTCTATTCATAATAATTTTAACATAGATGTGAAAAATGTAAGTAAAATAGTTTTTCACATTTAAGGCATAAAAAGTTAACTGCGCAGAAGAAAATAAATAGAAAGAAAACGAAAATAATTTAATAAACTCAAAGCTAAAAGATGGGTTAAACAAGAATGGATGGTACAAACCTTCGGACTGGACTAGACATTGCTAAGGGGGTCGCTACGCCCAGCGCCTTAATTCGTTGCTGCATTGTAGGTGTTGCTGAGGTAGCGACTCGATTTTGTGCTGCCACTATTGCTGGATTGCCCGGATGCGTTGGATGGTCAGGCGAAAGTGCATCGGGATTGTAAACTCGCTGTGGTTCAAGCCCTCTGTGTAAAGACAAGGAAATATATTACTCAAAAATATTGTTGAAAATTCAATATAAAATAATTTTATTACCAACTGGGAGAGACTCAACACCGAGGCGGAAAACCACCGCTGAATATGTCAATAACAGGGCTCACCGGCTAAGAAAAACACTATACTGTAATGCACAGATCAGATGTAAAGCACACTTAAGGTACAATATATGTGCTTTGTAAAGGATGTTTCAAACTGGCCGTCACTTTTATAAGTGCCAACGTTTTTTGTTTTCTATTCTAACTATTCGTCGTGGATAGATTCACAGAGCTTCAACGTTACCAACTCGTGAACATTATTTCCAAAATCAGTGTTCAATTACACAAATTTATTGAACGCTTCGTCAATTACTCGTAGATAGACCGAATAATCACCTATCTCTACTATTCGTTGTGTTGTGAAAAGTTTCGCATTCATTTAACGCTACATAACTTTAAGCCAATAGCAACGAGATTGTTGCCTGTACGAAGCGGAGGAAGTTGATTGATCTGACTCATCTAGTGCTTAACGACATCACCATCCATTTCTCCAACCAAACTACTCGTAAATATTTGGATTACAAATTTCTATAAAGCGTTGTCGGGCTTTTTTTAGTGTAAAATAGTTTTTGGCATGACATGCGGCTTGTCCCCGAAGAGAATGATATAAGACAATATAAAACAAATCTAATGGGACAAGCTTTCATGAAAATATGTCATTGCTGCTTTCACTAGGTGCCAAAGAGCGGTTTGTCACAACTACATGGGGCTTTCACCAGAACGCCTAGGTTCGCTCTAGATGCACTGATAAATCTTCCTCCCCTTGATGTAGGTTTCATGGATTGTATTCTCAAAGCCATCTTTCATTTAAAAAGTACTAGTCCCTGATCTAATGGACATGCCGTCGGATACTATGGCACAGGAACTCCTGTTGCTGCGAAAATACAAAATCGATTTTCTTTCTGCCCAGCAATAGTTTCAATCAGAATCTGAGTCAAGAAATTAATTAATTAACGCCAGGTCTGAAGGGATGTATCTCAAACCAAATTAGCGTGCGGTGATGGTGTCTTTCTGGAGTACGGCAATATCAGATTTCATTCCTCGTCTGGAAAACTTGCGTCTGTGTCTTGCAAGCGGAGATATGTATAAGCAATGCTGAGGGCAGTAAACTAACTATGGTGCAAGGGGAAAAGTGTATGGATCTTAAACTGTGTTTAAAGCATTGCTGAAATCTCTCACCACTTCGAAGATATTTCGTGAATGCAAGATTTCGGAAGGATGAGATTACGGGAAATCGAATCGCCGATGAACTTGCTACGCAAGGCTACGCAAGAGGAGAGTATCTCATGACCCAAAACTGTATTAGGACTGGCTGCATTGTCGATTGGGGCTTCCATTAACAGTTGGGTTTCGAGTGAAATTACTGCACGAATGGCAAGTCTACGCTCCCATCAGATTGCAGGTACTCAGCGGTGATACACAGTGCTGATACTTTAAGTACTTTATCGCTGAAGCGCTTAATCATCTTTCTACTAAAGACTGAGAAATTCCAATAAAAGGAACATATAAGGAGTGCATTGGAATAGTTCTGTTTTTGAGGACTCTGTTCCGACAACAGACAAAAAAACGCAAAACAAGAATGAGCCCGAATTTGTCAGTTCTCAGGCGCGTACAGTAGCTTCGGCTTTGTCTGTCCACAATTTGGAACATTATGCGGAAAAATTATGGCCTAATACTTTACAAGGTTTAATTTTCTTTTTCTATAATTAGCTCCCGCTCAAGGGGTTATAAGTATTAATACCCTTAAAATATTTGCACACAGCGCGGGCGAAGGAAATTTAGGGAAGAAAAAAATAGAGGTACCGATGGCCATTGGTTTTAAATGTTTGAAGGTTATAACGACTACCAAATAGAGAGCTTGGCAGGGCATTCCATAAGCGAGTTGTTCGGCTTAGGAACGAATCACGACATTTCAGAGTACATCCGAAAGTGGGCTTGAGGGTGTACTGATGAGCATTCATAGCGAGTCGGGTGTTACGGTTAAAGGTTTGGCGATTTCAATGGAGCACTGGTGGTAGAAATAGTGATAAAGCAAAGTGAGACACGAGACATCTCCTCGGTGTTCGAGGATGTCAATTGACCGGGTGACATTTGTATAACCTGTGAGTTTTATCGCACGGTTTTGAATTGTTCTAGGCGCACCTGACAAGATGTGGGCATTGTAATCCAACTTTAGGCGGATAAATGCATTATATATTGAGGCCCGGTCAGAAAGAGTGAAGTATTTCTTAAATCCCTTGAGGAAAACTTGACAGTTCGCAGCATTATTGGCTACATCGAATATGTGGTCATTCAACATGTACCATTCATGGATAATGGCTGGGTTGACAGACAACATTGTGTCTTGTAAGTATTAAATTCCACTCTGTTGAATTTGAATTGATGCTGCTAATATCGGAATTACAGCCGAAGGACAGGGACGTGAGTCCGGGAACGAATATGAGAAGCAGAGAGTACTGTCGTTATATTGGATTATAAGTAGCAGACAAGAGATCATTAATGAAGATTCAAAGGAGATAGAACGGAGCCCTAGGGCACATCAACATTTATTTTGTGAACATTAAACCTGAAACCATCCAAGACAATTTGAATCGAACGTCCTGAAAGGTAGTTTCTTCTATTGAAAAAGAGATTCATCGATCCCAAATGCACGCATTTTCGACAAAAGTGCCTGATGCCAAACTCTGTGTCAATTGCCTTAGCTTTTGCTAGATTGATGTACGCTTTGGTTCCATTTTTCGGTGAAACATGCGTCATCATGAGTGGACTTGTTGCTACGAAAAAGGTACTACCGGTCATTGAGAAGTTTTCGTGTTTCGAGATATTTCATGAGCTAACGGTTTATCAGCGGTTCAATGAGCGTAGAAGGAAGGACGTAAGTGCAATGGGTTTGTAGGAGGAGAGAGAAGAAGATTCGCCTTTTGTTGGGATCTGCTGGACAAATGATGTTTTCCATCTTCTCGGAAAGAGTCCGAAAGGGTAGGATCACAAAGCTTCCGCAGTGGTTTTGTCAGCGTGGAAGGACACCTCTTCAGAAGAAGGGGAGATATACCATATGGACCAGCGGATTGTGTATGTTAAGATCTACTACACGAGTGCGAAAGTAGATTCGTCCCATTAAAGATTCGACACACCCAAGTGTAGGCGGAGATAAAGCACATTCTGGAAGTGTTGAGCTAACCACAAAGTATGCAGCAAGCAGATTGGTCTTGGTCAAAGAGCTGACAGCTGGAATGTTATTATAAATGAGCGTTGGGATGGAGGATGAGGCAGAATTTCAATTTTTAATACCTTTTTGACACTGTAGTATTTTAGCCTCAGTTTTTGGTCGTATTGAAATTTCACACGTTTAAGAAAGACGTTGCAGTCATTTCTGGCTCGTTTTAATTGTTTCCGGTTTTCCTCATTTCTCTAACCCTGGCAACCTCTTTACAGCTAGAGTTGTACTAGGGCATTTCTTTTGGTTTGATACTCTTCATCTGATGAGGGATAAAGGATCTCATTCAAAAGGAAATGGAATCTGTGATCGTATCAGCAGCGGCGTCCACGCCGTTATCGAGAAAACGTAACAACCAGTTAAATTTCCTAAAGTACGGTGTACGAGAAATTAGCTGATATGGCACAATGGTCCAACAAGCCTAGAGGGGAAAGTACATCAACAGTGGTGCAAGAACTGAAGGCGTTGGATCATCTGGCGTTGCAATTTCACTAGATGTGCTCCAAACCAATTTAATGATAAATTCTGTTAAGTGAAAAAGTTCGCTTTTAGCTCAATGGATTGGTTTGTAAGCAAAATTACCATATTTAAATTGAGGAACTCTCCAGGTATTATAACTATGTACTTCATATTGTGATTTCTACGCTGAAGGCGGGCTTTAAATGAGGCAGAAACTCATAAGTCAATGAAATCGATGCGAAAAAAAAATTATGAACGAATATTACTTCGCAATCAACCCCGAGATTCTGTTCTAGTCCCATTTAGTCGTATACAAAATCTGAGTCCTAACGAGATCTATCTGAACGATACAACTATAGAGTTCCCCAATGAAGTTAAATATCTAGGACCAGCTCTAAACAAAAAATAATTGAATTGGAATTCAGACAAAAATAACGAAATTCCCAAAACTACCAAACCCTTATGGGCTAGTTGACGCAGGTTAGTAAAAGCTAGAGGAAATCCTCAAAAGTTATCCATTGGATCTACTCAACTATGGTTAAACCGATTATCGCCTGCACGTCAGTAATATGGTGCAGCAAGACAATACAAAAACCACCACATGAAAGCTGCAACATTTTCAGAGACTTGCATACATAGGTATCTCGCTATGCGAACCTAATGTACATTTCCCATTAAAGCTGTACAGTAAAGAGAGCCTTTCTCCACATTCCCGTATCCTGCAATAAATTCAACGATCTAAAGTTGGGAGAACAAATTCTATTATTGGCCGTGGGCTATATCTTGGACAAGTTTATTAAGCTTATTAACAAGCAAAAACCTCAAGCTATGCTTAAAAACTAACAAAGACATTCTTAACCAAATGGAGCGAGGAGTAATGGTGGTTGGGGGAGATGTTAAGGGAGTGGCATATTGAGCAGTGCTTTTTTGATTTTTTATTTGTAGTTTCTTGGAGGAGGGGTAGACGTTTGCGGGAATAGGTAATAGCTTGGCATTTTTTGACATTAAGCTCTAAAATATTTTGCTTGAACCATACCGAAAACTTATTCAAGTCATCTTGCACGCAATGGGAGTCAGAAGGCAATGAGATGACTTTGGAAATTCTCATATCATGCGCGAAAATAGAAAGACTAGAATTCGTTAAAATTAGATTTATATCGTTAATCGTTAAGATAAAGATGATTGGTCCAAAGTGACTACCCCGAGGGACAACAGATGTTGTTTTAATGGGGTCGGATATTAAAGATCTGAAGATGGCTCTCTCTCTAAATAGTTGGTGAGAAATTCTATCGAATTCCTTCCTTGGTGTGGTTAATTTACCTCTCATGAAACCATACTGACTTCTGCAGATATTGTAGTTGGCCTAGAGTACGAAGGCAGTTGTGAATAGACTATGCTTCCGCAAAGTTTGAGTATGCAAGAGAGTTTTGCTATGAGCCTATAATTACCGACTGGGATGATGAATTCATGCAAATTTGCCATTGCGACTGCGGACTTGTTTTTTCTTCGCCAAAAACAGTAGCTTTTGCTTCGAGTTGGCTTCGAATCGATCCTACAACTCTGTATAACTGGCGCCGGTGAGCGTTTTACCCTTGTCAAGGTAATCGATGTGAATGACACCGAGCGCATTCCAAAAAACTGTCGCCATGACAGTTCGTTCGGATTGTGATTGAACATCGCCAAACCCTTTTTTGAAGTAGTCAAACGATTGTGTTTGTTGTCAATAGTGACCATAAATATCCAAATATTTTTAGAAAACTGAAATCACTGATCCATGTGATAAGGCTGGAAAGCCTCTTCAAGTTCGCGCAACTTCACTCGCCGATCATATCATACCGTGGATTGTATCGACCATTTTTCGTGTGGTGATCTCAATTGGGCGACTAGAACGTTCCGTGTCATTGGTACGACCACACGAAATTGAATAAGCCAGTGTTGGATGGTTCACCATAATACTTTGCGCAAAAAAATAGTGTTTAATAGGCACATGAAATTCACTTTTTTCCCAAGTTATTACGAAAATTCTCGTAGGCGTGTGCTTCAAATGGCTATCACAGCAAAACTACTTGACAGAGCTGTCTGAAAATTTGGGTGCGTTCTTTTGAAAGATGCTTCTTGACAAGCAAAATGTTGGAATTGAGGTGTTTTAATTTTGAAGGGCTAAGCTGAATATTGCCATCAAAGGAAAGCGTTTTAATAACGAAATGTGAGGAGGTTGCTGAAAAGGATTCCAGAAGAAAATTTCTCGACTGCTTTTCAGAGACTTTAAGGTAGATCAAAAATTTCTATAGAGAAAGCAAGATACTATGTTGAAAATTAAATAAAAAAATTGGTCCTAACTCGTTAGTATCGGAATTTTTTTTAATAAGCTTCTTCTGAAAGGTTTCCAAACTCAATATAAAGATGGCAGCGCTCGGTAACAAAAGTTGGGGAATGTGTTTGCACATGCTTTGTTTGACAATCGTTTGAGTGAGTCGAAATGGGTATTTTTGTGAAAAAAGAAAAAATCGCTTATCGAGCTGTTAGTAAATATTTGATTTTGAAAGGAAATCTGCCTACGCAAACTAACGAAAAGTTGGACGCTATGTAATGGAACTCTGCAGCATTATTTACCCCCGTGAAATTTTGGTCAGCTGAATTTAAATGTGGCTGTACTAGCTTGGGTGAAGATGAACGTTTGGGACAGCCAAAAACTGCAACCACTGATGATAACATGGCTCAAGTTAACCAAATAGTTTTATACATCCATCGAATTAAATTTAGAGAAATAGCGGAGGCTATGAAATTGTCCAAAGAACGCGTTAGCCACATATTAAATCAAGAATTTGGGGAAAAAAATGACCACGTGATGGGTGCCGCGTTTGCTCGCTCCTTACCAAAAACGTTTTCGAATGAACCACTTCAACGCTCTGTTGGCGCAGTTTAGACAGGAGTAAATCAGAGTTTTGGCGCCGATCAATTGTTGTAGATGAAACCCTAAAAACAGCACTATTCTCCAGAAATAAAAACATAATCAAATTAGTGGACTGTGAAGGGAGAATTGGCTCCAAAAACAAACAAAGGCTATTCTTTCGGCTGGGAAAGTGATGGCGACCGTTTTCTGGGATAGTCGTGGGGTTGTCTTAATCGATTATGTTGAAAAAGCAAAAACCATTACAGGACCAAACCATGCTTCATTTGTGGAATAACAATTTTGTTTCACCAAGACAATGCGCCTGCTTGACTACTCTCGATATAGATCTAGAGGACGAAGATTTTCATCGAATGAATTTTCGTCAGTTTCACCTTTTGCAGAGAAAGACGCCAAGTACTATTTGGACGGGTAGAAGAGATGGGAGGATCGCTGGGAGAAGACATACAAGAAACTATTCAGAAAATTAAAAATCAATTTTAAGAATATTTATTTTGTTTCTTTGTTAGATTCGGAAACCCTCGTATATGGTAATATATTTCGAAAATTTGTAATGTTACGAGTACATTCCTTGTGGCTACTGATGTTGTAAGCATTCGCGCACTAAAATACCAAAGAGTTTTGTCCGTCTTCACCAACAAATCTAATCGAAAATTCTTGTTATGATTAAATTGTTTAAGGTTTCCCACTATTAAATTATCTGCAAACCGGTGATACTGTAAAATTAAATTCTCTCTTCCATTTGCATAAAATAATACTTTTGTCCCTCTTAATTTACGATGATTTCAAACGCGCCAGACCACATTCTATTAGTTTATCTTTCAGAATCCATCTCCTCCCAGTAATAAAATGACCACAAAGGACACTCAACCCCTACCACTTTTTTTTTTCTTTTTTTTAATTTAACACTACTCTACTTACCTTGGCCTTGAATGAGGACTATGACGCGGATGATATATTCTCATATGACGCGGAGATTCTGGACCACCAGGTCCGCCCACACCGCTGGGTCCATTGCTGCCGACCACTATAGTTGTATTCTCAATGGGGGGTAAATAGAAATTACTGGAATTGTGTCGCTGCAACGGTGGGGTTGGCTCACAATCTTGACTTTGTGATGCTTGCGGTGGGTCCATGTCAGTATCAGAACAATCACGACCCGGCGATAGCTGCATGAATGGGTTAAAATCATTTTTCTCTCTCTCTGTATTTTATAAATATGTATGTAGTTTTATTTCTGCTTTTAATATAATTTTATTTTATTTTAAAAAACAATTGTATAGATAGATACTTAATTAAGACTAAGTATTTATTATTATTTTTTTTTTAATTTTTTTTTTTAAATAGAATTAAAATTTTTATTTATGAAAAAAAAATCGTATTTAGCAATACTCGAAAGGAAAGTTTTAACTATTTCTTCTGTATTATTTAAAAAAAAAAACTTGTTTTTATAATTTCATCATAAATAGAAACGACTGTTTTATGCTTGTGTGGATGTCGTAAAAAATTAAAAACAAACAGGATCAAAGACAGTCAACATAAAATACAAGTAATACGAATAGAACGAGTATAAGTAAATGTTGTAGCAAACCGTCCTTTAGGTAATAATTTAAATCTATTTTATTTAAAAATTACAAATAAAAAATAAAAAAAAATTAATAAATAAAACTTGAAACATTTATGTATATTTCATTCTAAAAAGGATTAAAGGACAATTCAATTTTGAATATTCACATTGATTGTTCGATATTGGGGAATTACGAGTAAGGAAGTCAAGGGTAAACAATGAAACAAAACAAAAATCAACGCCAAGGATGGGTAAAAGATTTGTTAAAAAACAAAAAAATCACAGTAAACATTTATAAACTTCAATTTGTTTAGAAATATTATATAAAATAGTAATAATATTAAATATATTATGTATGTACGAATGTATGTTTATGAAAATTAATTTATCGAACAAATATTTAATTTTTATTTCTAGATAAAATTAATAATAAAAAAAATTAACACAATTGTTTATTAATAATAAGATTAGAATCTGTTGTAAATAAAACAAATATTTTTTTTTGTTGGTTTACCTTCGGTTCGGTGCGTTCTTTTAGTGTGGAGACAAGTTTATGACCAATTATTTACAAAAGAAGATCAGTAAGCAAACAACTTAAAGGAGAATTAAATCAAAAAAAAAAACAGAAAACACTGCATGCACTCAACCAAGTGTTAATGCAAAAATAAAATAGGTTTTGTTTTTTGCTTTTTTAGCTCTTTATTTGTGCTTTATTTAGTTAGCTCTCTAGGGGAAGGTTAAGTGAGTTTTTTTTTCTAAATTGGTTATTGTGTAACAGAAAATAAAAAAAAATTACAAGTAAGGTTGGTGTAGGTGTTAAAAGAACTGAATTCACCGTGAAATTAAGCAAAATTAATTTACATAGAGATAATTTATAAGGAAATACACATAACATATACAAAATAAAAATTCTACGAACTTTATTTGATTATCGTATCACCTAACCAGAATAGCATTAACGTAACTCAATTTAAAACAACCAAAGGACAAAGAGCTGATGTGTCCCCATTCTAGGCCTTTTAAATTCACCATCGTGGATATTCACGGACTCTGATAACCAGCATCTACCATTTTATGCTTGCATATGGCAAAATTCATATATGGCTTCGACATTCTGGCCTAAAATCGTCCGACTGTTAAGGATTACTCGAGGCACTCTCTGTTCGATTAAGACCCTTTATGACTTGAGACAATTGAAATATTTGATGTCAATATAAGACGTCCTTTTTTGCAGACAACCTATTAGTAGCCAGCATACGGTTCTCACCTATCAACATCCATAAAGGGACTTGGCTATCCCCTGATCAATCAACCGTCAAGCAAACTGATCATATTGCGATCGAGGCCAGACACTCGTCCAGAATTCTGAATTTCCGAGTAGCAAACGTCGATTCGGATTATTACTAAGATGGGAAGAGCACAGGCTTATCGGAAAGAAAAATAAAGACCGAGGAAATGCAGAGATGTTATTGCAGAAATGATGTTCGAAGATTTTATCAGAGAACAAATCGCCATTCCAGGGCTACAAAGTCAGAACAAAAGCCTGCAAAGATAAACATGGACAACTCGTAGTAGAGCCGCAATTAATACTGAGAATATGGGAATACTACTTCCTCAAACTGTAGTCAAGATGATAGTTAGGCAGAATGAACCATTCACCCTGAAAGAAGACGACAGAGGATTCCATACCTCTGAACTAGACGAAGTTAAAGTAGCAATACTAGGTGGGGTGAAAAGTAACCTCCTTGACCGCTAGAATGCGCTGCTACTGCAAAAAAGGTTATGGTGCCTTGAAGTCCGTTCATATTTAGGCAGACATGCCAAATTTCAGTTCGATACTGTCTTTAGTTTTGTTTTGATAACTGATTGTTGTTGACATGTTTGGCATCATGTTGAGTATGGACAAAAACGATTTTCGTTCTCTCATAAAACATTATTTTTTGAGAGGCAAAGCGGCGAAGGAAACAAAAGAAAAGTTGGATAAATATTATGGGGCTAATGCTCCGTCAGATTACACCGTCAAATATTGGTTTCGAGAGTTTCGTGGTGGCCGCAACTCCACTACCGATCAAGTCCACAGCGGCAGGCCCTCCCATGCGGTTACAGAGGACAATGTCAAAAAAATACATGAAATGGTGTTGCCTGACCGGAAAGTGAAAGTGCGCGAGCTAGCAGATACCACAAAGATTAGTACTGAAGGCACACGCCATATTTTATATTCTGCATATGAAAAAGTTATCCTGCCGCTTGGTGCCGCGCATGCTCACTCCTGACCAAAAACACGAACGCGAGAGCACTTCGAAAGAGTGTTTGGACTTCCTGATGCGGGATCGGGCGGACTTTTGGCGTCGATTGGTAATTGTTGATGAAACTTGGATCCACTATTACACACCAGAGACCAGAGACCAGAGTGGCAATGGACTGAAGCCGGCACGAGTGCTCCGAAGCGGCCGAGGGAGGCTCAATGGGTCGGAAAGGTTATGGCGTCGGTTTTCTGGGATTGTCATGGCATACTCTTCGTGGACTACCTCGAAAAAGGAAAAACCATCAACAGCGAGTATTACTGTGCATTATTGGAGCGATTGAAGGCCGAAAAACAAATTTTGTTTTTGCAAGACAATGCGCCGGCGCACAAGAGCATCGCAACCACGACTAAAATCAATGACTTACAGCTCCAATTGCTGTCACATCCACCGTATTCGCCCGGTTTGGCTCCCTCGGACTATTATCTCTTCCCAAACCTCAAAAGATGGCTCATCAATAAAAAATTCAGCTCACGTGAGGAAATCATCGACGCCACGGAGGAGTATTTTGCAGACATTTCGGAAAATTACTTTTCGGACGGGATCAAGAAGTTGGAAAATCTCTGGAATAAGTGTATCAAGCTAAAAGGGGACAATATTGAATAAAATAAAAAAAACATTTAAAAAAAAAATTTTTCTTATTCCCAAGGAGGTTACTTTTCACCCCACCTAGTATGAAGCTCAAGTCTACGAATCTCTTGACGCAGACGAACTATCTACTGAGCTATTTAAAACAGCTGGAGATGAACTGGTTGGGAACATGCATCAGCTCATTTGTAAGATATGGTTAGAGGAAAAAATCCTCGAAGCATAGAGTCTTACCATCATTACCGTCCGATTTACAAGAAAGGATACACTTTTGACTGCGGCAATTATAGGTATGGAGAAAAAAATCTCTTAGACATCGCCTACAACATCTTTACTGCAATATTATGTTAGCGTCTGAAACCATTCATGAACAATCTAGTTGGTCCATACTAGTGCGGTTTTATGCCAGGAAAATCCACTGCCGATCAAACATTACCTCTACTGCAGATTTTGAAATAACACGGGAAATCGATACTCACCATATTTGTCGACTTCAAAGCCGTATATGACAGGGTATATATATAGACGAGATATACAACGAAATGTCTAGCTTTGACATCCCTACCAAACTCATTCGGTTGTGCAGGATGACCATGGATAATTCTCTCTGATCCACCAAGTTCGGCGAAGAATCAACCTTTTAATGTCAAGAATGACTGGCTGTCATGAGACTTTTTTAGCATCGCCTATGAGGCATCGTACAAGAAATATTGGCCAACAAAAGAGGCACAATCTTTTTAATTCAGCACAATTACTTGCGTTACATTGATGTGATTGGACGAACATAGCAAGTCGTCAATAAGTCAGAAAAGGACGTAACGACCGATGGCTTGCTAGAACACCACCATTGGGTTCGAGGTAGTTAAGGGCTTTGTCTACCTCGGATTCCCACTTACAATTGCGAAAGACATCAACACAAAAATCAGACGCAGAATCACTCTTCCAATCAGCTACTCACAGTGTCTGGGCAAGTTCGTAGGACAGCCATTAGTTGTGAAATCAAACTGGCTTTATACGAGTCCCTTTTCATCCCGGGTCGGTTCTGTAGTGCAGAAGCTTGGACCCTGTCAAAAAGGAATGACGAAGCATTTGGCCGTTTCTAGAGAAAGTTGCTGCGTATGATTTCGGTCCACTTTGTATTGAGGAGGATATTCAGTCAGGCGTTTACGTATTTGACGTCTAAGATGATTGGACTACATTACACGAATGAGGATGAGGATGAGCCGAGGAAGACTGCATCTAAGGTGGGGCACGCAAGTGAAAGCGGACTTCAACCAACTTGGAGTGGAGCCATCTGGCAAGAAATCGTGCCAGCTAGAGAGGCTTGTACTTAATAAGTAATTAAGAACTCGTATATGCAGAGAAAAGAACATAAAACTGTGTAGGCTTTATAGTGACACCGTATTCATTACTAAGACTTACATTAATCGGTTTAGTTAACTAGAGAATGACGAGCGAATATCGAATCCATGATGCACAGACAACTGCATCTAAACCGGGATTTAAAAAAAAAACACTTTTCCACTATTCTCAGGGGCATTTTTGGTGAAACTATTCTCACCATATCCACATTCCTGAAGAGATGTTGACGGTCTTTTACTCGTTGCAGTTCCCATACTTATGTAGTATTCAAAATTAAATCTCTTCGAGGATCGGAGGATCTAATTTAAGTGACTTACCTTTGAAAGCCCGACTTTTCTTCATAAAACCGAATTAGCTGGTCTTGGTAAAAAAAAAGGAATCAGGACTTCTGAGAGACTCTTTAGTCTTCAGGTTGCAGAATTCTCGGCAAGTAGCCCACGGCAGTTAAAGATTTGTGTGATGGTAGAACTTTTAATATGGGGATTACATGCGCAAATTGATTGGGAGACTGCTAACTGTCATGTAATCTGGATTGGACAAGTAGCAAAACAATCAACTTCGTAGAGTACTGATTTCCTTACACCCCAGTGATGGTCCACGGCAACGGCATGAATAATCGAGTTTCCTTAAACCCTTCCAGCTGCTGGCATCAGAGCATATATCAACTCTTCTCTAAAATCTGTGTCGACGAAAGTATGCCCGATGAATAGAACCACTGCATTGTTTGTTCGATCCTAAACGGGTCCTCTGAACTGCGCCTCAGCATCGCATATTAAATCCTGTCTTCCGCATTATTTGAACGCCTAAGACCCGTTCGTTAACAATCTAACCGACCCGTATCAGTGTGACTGAAGGGTAAGAAACTTCACCATAGATAAAATTTTCACATTACGGCAGATCTTTGAAGAAACACAGGAGTCCCATATCGATACACAATAACTTTTCACCGATTTCAAAGGCATCCCTGCCAAGCTGATTCGACTGTCCAGGATGACGATGGAGAATACACTCTGCTCCCTCATTACTCCGGTAAATATAATACTAAACCGCGAACTTCAATGTCATAAGAAGACTTAAACAAGACGATACGTTGACATGTGATTTCTTCGACATCATTCTTGAAAGAATTGTATAAAACTCGCAAGCTAACCACACAGGCACCATCACCTAAAAGTCTCAGATTATGCAGGCGACATTGACATAATGGGACATCGACAGCGATACCAACTATTGAAGTAGGTAGGTAATTAAGAGTGGCTGTTGAAAATACCAACCCACTTAGGTCTATTGGCCCATTGTGATGCCACGTTGATCTATGATCCTCTTACTAATGGAACCAGTTTGAGCTTATGATGAAGCGTATGAGACTGTTTACGTCTATATTTTTTAGATCGTTTAGGTTGTTGTAGAAAAAAGCTCCTAGATGAAGTTTTCTTCTCTGGAAGAGAGCTAAACATGTATAGAATAGGTGCAGAATTGTCTCCTCCTCTTTCTCGTCCTTGCAGCTTCTACAGAAATCGTTTGTAAAAGCGTACTTGCCTATGAGGCAGTGTGCAGTGATGACACCTATGATGGCGCTGAGATATTTCCTATTTAGAAGGATCAGATCAGGAGCGATTCAGATCCAGCTTTCGCCAGATCTGTTTGGTCACTAGACATGTTAGTCCAACAGTCCACCTAAGGTCTGTTCTTTTATTGGCATCCAGCCAATTGCACGTAGCGATTGGTATAACTATGGTACCCTTTTCCGGTAGAATAGGTAGGGTGGTTAAAATTTCGGCGAGTTCATCGGCTCTACAGTTCCCTGGAATGTCTCTGTGTCTGAGAAAACACCGCCGCCCACTCCGCTATCGGTTTTAGATTCATCTGTGTAGAGATGGATTGATTTATCCTCCATGAAAGCATCTTCCTCCCAGAAGGATCTAGAGGGGAAGCATACATGAAAGTTTTTTCAAACCAAAGTTCAGGTATGGTGTAATCGATGTTTGGTCGCTTTAAGGCTTTAAGGTGTCAAATGAAACAGAATGCCTAATACTGCAGAGGGGGTAGACCGCAAGGCTCCGCTTATGCATAGACAAGCTGTTCTTTGGACTCTGCTTAGTTTAATGCAGACAGCATTTTCTAAGGCCGTCCACCGGACGACCACCCCGTAAGTAAGTATCGGTCTTGACTATTGAAGTAGAAGCGATAAAAATGCGTTGAGCTGTCAATGACGTAAAAGCAAAGTTTATACTGTCAACAAAGTAGGACACATAACATCGCCGATAGAACAAAACATCATGATAGGCAGCTAAAAATTTGCTCCGCTATCAACTACCAAAACGACATCAGCGTGCACATCATGCGAGGAATCAGTCTTGCTAATCACTCACAGTAATTGAGTAGTTAAGCCGTGTTTCAAGCAACTAAAACTACTTTATACAAGATACTATCAATCCAGTCCTACTTTACCGCGCATAAATGTTGACACTGACTAAGACACTTCGAGATAAAAGTTCTAATTTTCGGTCCTGTTTGCATTGAACGCATGGACACCAGCGTGCAGGCAGCTGGTAAAAGACCACGGTAACTGCAATATTACGACATTTACTTGCATGTTTAGTATTGCTTAACAATTATAAGGAATGCCCGAAAGATATCAAGGATTACATATCGCAAACCTGTAAACGTATAGAGAGTCGGTGATGTCAGAAGTGATTTTTTCTAATTTTCAGTGTTTGGAGTATGGATCGAACCCCCGACAGTCTGGCGTAGTAGTCGACGAACTTATCCTCTGCGCTCTAGCACCAAGGGTAAGAGAAGAGCTTCTAAATTCTAATTCTTCCACGTGATTAAGGATATTCTTTTGGTACGACGATTACTGGTAAAATTCATTTAAAAATTTGGCAGGATGTATAAATCGACCAGAGAACATAGCGTGGGCGATATGGGCAGTAGTAGCCAAAAACTGTGCAGAAAACAGGCTCCTACGCCCACAGCTATAATACAATTCTCACCTCCGTTTTGCATAACACTTTCAAGAGCTCTACTGACGTCTTTACTATACTCATAGTGTACGCAGATAATGGCATCAGCCGCATAATTTCTAGCTCTACGGCGCAATGGGAGCGAGATACACTCGGTTATTGGTGCGTTGCACTAAAAAAAACTTTAAATGCCAAAGTTGTAGTGAGAACTCTATTTAAATACGAAAGGCTTTCATGTCCAGATCTGGGGGTAAATCTGATGGAGAATGGATTCTAATAAGACGAATGAGATTATAGAAAGGATATAGTAGATTGATGTCAAATGTATCCTTCATAAAACAGGGAGCGAGCAAGATAACTGAAATACAGGGGCTGAGTGGAGAGTAAACTCCGAGGAATTCCGTATGCGTTACCGGCGCTGCAACCTTTCCTATCAAAAGACGTAAGAAAATAGAGGGAAGCAAATAAGGATTTCTATTTAAAATGGGTAGATTCGACCGCTGTTCTAAGTAACAAATCGCTAATTAGTCATAGGGCATCCATCACCTTTATTCTAGCCTATTGTCGTTCGTCCAACCAGTGTATTGGATGTTACTAAAATTGTCCTCCTAAGCCCGAGAACCTTACTTCGACGCAAACATCATAGGAGATCCTGCACAAAGTTCATAGTATATTCGCTTTAAGGGTCTACTTAATGAGAAATTAAAGCAAATTGATCATTTGGGGCATAGAAACTCACACGAACCCAAGAGAAGCCAATGCATCATCAACGTGCAACACTCACACTATTCTGTGGTTTTTGGAGTGGCTCTAGTATTGACCCATTCTTCTTCGAAAATGAAGACGGCAACAATGTTTTGGTCAACGCAGAGTGCTACAGAGTCAATTGAATTTTTTTCTTTCTGTCGGAACAGAGCGCTCAAACAAAGAACTATTGCAGTTGATTTAGGTGAGCTTTAGTACGTTCTACAACCAATACCTTATGAAGTTAAATTATCATACAATCAGACTTGGTACTGTTTAAGATTGATGTTAAGCTCACATTCCAGAAACGGGTGAGTATTTCCCAACATTTAAAATGTGAGCCAGCGGAGTAAGAAACGAAGATGAGGATTCGAACAATTCGAACAGAGAATGTCGACATAACAGATAGTGTGACTTCACAGATAAATTCAAGGCTGCAAATGGCCCAAATAAAAATTATAGAAAATTTTCGTTAGACGTTTTAACACGTGGCGAATAGCCGAAGATTAAAAAAAACTCTTTGCTGTGTATTAACCCTGCACTGATGCCAGCACACAGTGGATTCAGTATTGCAACATCATCAAATAGGAAGCCAAATGCATCTTAGGTTACAGACAACCTACGAAAAGACATTATGGTGGTGTTTGCAATGATTGATGATTGAAAATGGTGCAACGCGACATTGAGCCAAAAGAAAAGAGGAAAAGTAGATTTGCCTAAATAAGGAAAGAGCATTCGCCGTCTTCCAGCTAAAGAAGTTCGGAGATTCGCGCGATGGTAACAACATCCGGAAGTTCTACATGAAAGACAGATTAGTCACAGTTCACAGCTGCTGAACAAATCCTTTTTATTAATATTGACAAAAAATGCTCAACTTCAACCAGTAAATAAGTGGTTGACGCAGTTACGAATAATTTTAAGAATAATAATGCCCACCGGTTCCGATAGTTTAGCAGCATATTGGCAATGCGATTTCTTGCTGGAACACACAACCTGCACAAAGCAGGTATTAACACAGTTCAAAAAATCTGTCAACTAAGAAACGCAAATGGCCATTTTAAGGACCAAGAGAGATCAATCCAGAGAACTGGATAGAGCGTGACTAAAATCAAAGAGAATGGAAGGCTGTTGTATCTCAGGCAGAGACTACACGAGTCAGGAAGAAGGCTGCGCAGGCGTGCAAAAAATTTGTGCTGTTTGTTTAAATAAACTTTAGCAGAATCCGAAGCGTGCAAATGATTCGCTTGCTTACGTTCTAGCAATTTGATATCAAAATAAACCAAACTCTGGTCTTTTGAAAAAGTTCAGCAATACTGTCGATATTGGCATGAAGTTAGGCATTGACCACAAAACTGTTTTGAAGTATTTACATGAAACTAGATACAGAAAGAAGCTCGATGTATGGGTTCATCATGAATTGACTAGGAAAAACCTGATGGGCACAGTTAACATCTGTGACACTTTGTCGAAACGCAATAACCTGGAGACATTTCTAAAACGAGTCACAACCGGTTCTGAAAAATGAGCACCGAACGACAGTCGGAAGTATCAAATATCGTCGGAGAATTATGATGAGCGGTCACAAGCGTTTTCGAAGCCAGGATAGCGCAGCAGGTGATGCTGTGTGTGTGTGGTGCGATTGGAAGGGAATCGTCCACAATGGATCACATTCAACATTAGGAAAGGTATTCCTCTGAATGAGTTTGACTGGATATTCCCCAGGGGAAGAAGACAACTTGTCCATGAAGGAGCGTAAGGTTTTACTTACCGAATGCATTACATCTAGGTGCGATGCAAGCGAAACTGGCTGGGTCACTTATTGATTTCCTAAACTAAATTTTAACCTCTGGGCAGGGTTCTCGCAAACCGGGCACGGGTCCTTGAATGCATTTTTGCATAAAAGTGGTCCAACCAATTTGACAAGCTGTACATGCAGAGCTAATCTTCACGATTGGATGCATGTTCTGAATGTGTGTCACATCTATTCGGACATTACGGATTTTTAAGCTATGGGTATCACCTTTGATAGCGAACCCTCCCATATCAGCGGGCTTCTTGCTCATAACGCGCAATTAGAAAGATTTTACAGCTTTACAAACGAGGTTCTTCTCAGGAGACGAAATAGGTAAAAAGCTCGCGGATATTTATTAGGGTGTCGGTTCTTGCCGTCGATGTATACAGGCCTCCAGTGCTGTGCTATTAGGTGCTTTACTTGCAGGAGTACCACAGGAGATCAGGGGCATCTGGACCTTGTTCCAACCCAATCGTGCGGTTGGGCTGTTTGTGGTAGTTCGTGAAGAGTGTAGGTTAAACTCAAAATTGCAGGAAGGGCTAGGCCGACTGAACTTGCGCATCTCACGGTCACTATAATTGTAATTATTACGATTATGGCGAAACGTGGAATGACAATGGCATTAGCTGGTCTGTTCATGCCTTCAAAATGGTACTGGAGGTAATCTCTTGCGCCGAGATTCACCGTAGACTTAAAACTACAAGCCGGATACCCACGTAAAACACCAAAGACATGTGTACGTACATGTCCGACGATTTGACACCAAGAAAAAAGCCAAAGATATTAACTTATTCACTATCTTTATAAAAATTTGTATCTGTAACCTGTAAACTCCTGAAATTTTACGTATAATCTTGTTTGTCTTAAATTAATAAATGAATTGTAAAGCAATTTCTAGAAAAGGTTTCACATCGATTTTAATGTCGCTTCACTAAGGGTTATGTATGGTTTTGATACCTCTTTAATATTGAAACGTGGAACCATTTGAAAAATTTATACATGTAATACGAAAATTCATCCAAAGGCCTCGTGCCAAAGAAGGGCTTCTTTAGACTGGTCCAAAAACATTCCCACTGCTGGCAGGACGCGTGTCAAACGATTTAAAGGCCCAGTGAACTGGATCTCAAAAACTATTTCAGTTTGATGGATATCTTCTCCAACATCCCCGACGAGAATATCGTATTTATCTACTCAAATCTACTTCACCAACAGTTGTCTCTTGGAGCTTCTAGCCTACAATAGCTCAATTACAATAAGAAGAACCGAAAACAATTTTTCTTAATATCCCTTGGTCTACAAAAATACGAATAAGGTCGTATCTACACTTTGATAAAATCTACAACAAAAAAGAATCAAAATACACCCAACATACAATTAAGAACAACAAAGAAAAGTTAAAAATAAATTAAAAAAATAAAATAAAAAATAAATAAAAATAATTACAAACATCTAACAATTAAAAAACACAAACAACTAATTTACCAACTACAAGATGAGTTCAGACCGATTACAAGGAGTCTAGGAAAAGGAAGAACAGGACGGGCTTATCTTTTCTTAAAGGATTTTTTCAAAATATTTATTTTTAATTTACTAGGAAAAAATGTTCATAAAAACTTACATATGCGCACATCTATGTGACATAATGTGTGAGCACAAGAAATAATAAAAATTTTTTGAAGAAAAAAGAATTATACAAATTAAATCGCCTTTGAAAATAAATTCAAAATTTTTTTGTTTTTTTTTTAATTAAAATTTCATTAAAACTAAAATTAATTCCCTTTGCTTTAATTTTAATTATATAACTTTTTATTTGTTTTTTTTTTAAATATGCAATAATGTTAAGAAAAGCGTAATTAAACTAACTTTGGAACGTGATTGATTGATTGAATAAAAAAATAAAAAATAAAAAACTATAAGCCATAGCGCAAAACTTCAAAATGCACGAATTGTATATTTAAATTTTAAAATTAAATTTGAGTTAGCTATTAAGTTTAAAAATAAATTTATCGAAATAAGCAATTTCTGAACTGATTTATCTTATGTGTGTATATTTTGAATTTGAATGGTTTGTCAAGAGGAGTGATTTAGATAGATTTGTCGTAATGTTTGAGTTCTGAATAGGGAACTTTGTTCGGAGACGTGGGGTTTTTGTTTTATAACTTGTGAGAGCTCAAAACCCTTTAAATACTTGCACAGAGCGTAGGCGAAGGAAAATTAGGGAGGAAATAAAGAGTGATACGGATGCACTTTGGTCTTGAATGTTTGTAAGTTGTAACCACTAAATACTTCCGCAAATAATTCCATGAGCAAGTTGTATGGCTTAGGAAAAAATCTAAATTCATGAGCATTCATGGTGAGATTATATTAGAGTTGAAGTTTTGGACTATAAGCTGCTATAAGCTGTTTTGTCGGAGCGGTAGTTTTGAAATTTGGGATTGAACATCCGTAAACATTGGCGAAAATGAAGAAAAGTAAATTTCGTCGGACAACTTCGAAGAACGACAGTCCGGTGAGTTTTTGGACGGTTCGACCACAATACATCGAAGACCAAGCAGCAGTCGGAATAGTGGTTTCCTCCGGGCGAATCGACGCCAAAGAAGGGCTATGTTGATATGGTGGTTAACAAGATCATAAAGATAGTGTTTTGAACAATAAAGTCAACATCAATTACGAGTATCATCAAATGGTAAAAAAAACAACCAAGGACGAATATTATGTCTACTTATTGGACTGTTACAACGACTATTTGAGGGAAAAACGATCGCATTTGACCATGAAGAAAGCGGTGTTCCATCAAAACAATGTACGGGTGCACGGTCAAATTTCTCTCTCTCATCCTCACGAAATGAATTCATGAACAGAGATCTGGCCTCAACGACAAAACCAGCACATGTTTTCAGAATATACATTTAACAAATTTGGGAATTGTTGGACAAAGTGTATTGTATAGTATACCCGTAGACGTTTCTGGTTTTTCGAAAAAAAAAAAATCTTTCATTGAAAAAGCCATGAATTTATTGACCCACCCTCATAAAAATAGTGTCAGATATAGAACAGAGCCCTAGGGCACGAAAACGTCTTTTTTTGTGGATTCAGATTCGAAACTTTCTAAGAAAATTTGAATTGAACATTCCACAATGTGGATCTGTAAATACTCCTCCTCTTGGAACCAAGCATAGGAGACTTTTAACGTCTATATTGTTTAGATTGCTTAAGTCATTGTAGAAGAAAGTTCATAAGTTCCCTTCTTTGGGAGAGAGTTGTACAGAGTAGGTGGAGGATTGTCTCCTCGTCCATGCAGCTTCTGCAAAAATCAGTTGCAAAGACACCAAGCCTTCTTACATGATTGCCTATAAGGCAGTGTCCAGTTATGTCACCTATAATAGCGCTGAGATGTTTCCTATTTTGAAAGATCAAACTCTTAGAGCGATTTAGATCCAGCTTTGGCCAGATCTGTTTGGTCACTAGACATGTTGATCCAACAGTACACCTAAGGTTTGTTCTTTTGTTAGCATCCAGTTTTAACATTAATTTTCATGTAGCGATTGGTATGGCGATGCTAACCTCTTCCGGTATAATAGGTAGAGTGGTTCCAATTTTGGCAATTCCCTGGAATGTCTGTGTGCCCCGGCACCCCACATAGGTAAGGTTTGAACTACACTGTCGTCTCCCTAAGAGATGTTCGGCAGTAGAATCTAGTGAGACTGATAGCGGCCTGACTATCCGAAAAGATATGGATATCACTTGCAGATATCACGTCTCCAAAATTTCCGCCTGGAACACGTTACAGTGATTTGGAAGACGGGAGGAGAGGCTTAGATTAAGATTATCTGAGAAAACACTGCCACCGACCCCACTATCAGTCTTGGATCCATCTGTATAGAAGTGGACTGACTTGTCATCCATGAAAGCATCTTCCTCCCAGAAGGGTCTAGTGGGGATGTTTACATGAAAGTCTTTGTCAAACCAATGTTGGGGTATAGTGTAATCGCTGTAAGGATACCTAGTGTAATTAAATAATTTTTTTGTCCACATTGTAGTGTAGTCGCAGCTACAATAACAAGTGAAAAGGGAATATCCAGGACGCAAGTGCTATGTTTTTAAAAGAAGATTCGTCTTCCTCCGGGACGGGCTAGACAAATGCTGTTTTTCATATACTTGGAAAAAATCCTAAAAAGTAGGATTCATGAAAAATCTTACGCAGTGGTGTTTCAAGCGTAGAAGAGCACCTCTTTGGAAGAAGAGGGATATATCATATCATCTGTATAAGCGAATTTGTGTATATTAAGGTCTTAAAGTGCAAAAACATTATAGGTGCGTCCCAATGCAGACTCGACCCGCTCAAGAGTAGGTGAAGACATAACATAACTTATGTGAAAGATCTTGATCCATGCCCATTTTAGATTAAGACGGTGAAGGATTTAGAGCCGAAAAACCATTTGCATCTTTTTTATAAGCAAAATTGCCGCAAATGGTGTGG
The DNA here is from genome assembly GCA_949129095.1 of Volucella bombylans. NCBI lineage: Eukaryota > Metazoa > Arthropoda > Insecta > Diptera > Syrphidae > Volucella > Volucella bombylans. Next base: position 61,997,538 of record OX422143.1, on the reverse strand, counting down.
GAGCAACCCAGAAAAGATTGCCTATACTCAATTTCAACGACAGAAATGCAGCAAATGCAGATTTAAATATGGCAAAGCTTTGAAAACCAAAAAGCCGATTTCATTGAAGAAGCAGAAGCACTGAAAAATATAGAGATACACAAACTCTGGGCAATAGTTCTTATCCTGCTTGTATAGCTTCTAAAGGGATAGGAAAATCCAGACCTTAGCAAACCAGTGTCACCTTCCTATAGAAAGATAGTTTTTACTATGAGCACTGTTACTGCTAGGCAATCGAACAAACTACGGACAATCGTAGCAAAACTGCACAAAAGATTGGCCAACAACATTAAATGAAATGAGTAGCAAGAATATGCAACAGCGGTCAACAAAATTATCAGACTTTAACCAGAATGTCATGAAGACAACATATTATCCTTGCTCATCTAAAAGATTTTGTATGAGACCAGCATGGAAGAGTTCCGACAAAACCAGCAGACGATTATGGAAAAAATTCTGTTGAAAAGAACCGAAATATCGATACAACGATTGAGATACAGCATAGGAAGTATGGTTACGTTAAAAAGAAGAGGGCATCGTAAATTACGAGGGTTGAGGGATATATCATACGTACTTTGTGTAGAGCTGTAAAGGGATGCACAATCGACAGAGCCTGAGAACAGTCGATGAATGAACAGAATGGTTGCTACCACTCTGCGCGCAGTTGAAAGATGAAGAAAAAAGATTCATTTTAAGAGAGCTCCAAAGAAAATCGAAGAAAACGACGCTGAATTTTTTTAATTCAGGACATACGAGTATGAACTCACTGATGTACTCTAACACCGGCGAACAAAGGTAATGTAAAGGGAACTGGCTGCGTAAAGTTTGGAAAATTATTTAGACCACCGTTGAATAAGCCAAGAGATGGCTTACATAAATATGAGCACAGTAAGTTAGCTCCCTAATATACAAAATGCTATGGTCAGAGGCATCCGCTGATATGCTATTCGGACGTGGAAACCGAGAAAGAAACACTGTAGTCGTATCTATCAGGGCTCCATCTCAGTCTCCAGATGCCAATTCAATTGGAAATCTCTGGGGACTATTGAAGCAGTCAGAGGAAAGATAATAGAACTGCTTTCAAAAAACATTTGGTGACAATTTCTCCAGGACTACACCGGAAAATTGGCAGGAAGTTGTGGGCAAAGGCGATACTTAGGAGTAGAAAAGACTGGGCAACATATTAGGCACTTTACCCATAAAGAAATTCTAAAAGGGTTAACAAAAATTAATTTGCTTCCCAAAGTCCAGCTGGACAAGAGCTGCTCGTGAACAATATGACCAGATAACAACGAACGCGCACAGATTTCTCGGCAAAAAAAAGAAAGACAACGAAGAAATAGAGAGACCTTACTGCAGGAATGATGGTTGAAAGTTTTATCAGAGGCTATGTAAAAAAAAGGCAGAATGGAAGCCCGCAAAGATGAATATGGATAGCAATTAACCTGGTTGGGAACATGCACCAGCTCATCCGTAAGATATGGTCAGAGGAAACAATGCTGCCCGTAGCGTGGAATCTTAACATCGTTTATCCATAAGATGGGTCTCCTATTTGACTCCTAAAAATCGCCTTTAACAGCTTTTCTGGCGTTTTATGTGGGTCACCGAAACCTCTCATGAACAATTTAGTAGATCCAAACCAGGATGGTTTCAATACTCGAAAGTCTATCATCGGTCAAATATTCAGACAACGGCAGATTTTTGAAAATAATTTCAGATCCACACTCCCAACACGGCAACGACATCAGCGCAGAAATCAGACGCAGAATTACTCTTCCAAACAGAAAATCGCCAGAACCCTCTCTCGTAAGATCAAACTGGTTTTCTACAAAACCCTTATCATCTCAATCCTTCTCTATGGCGCAGAAGCTTAGACCTCGTTGAAAGCGGATGAAGAAGCACTTGGCCGTTTTGAGAGAAAGATATTGCGTGTCATTCTTGGTCGCGTTTGTATTGACGGGGAATGGAGTTGGAGATTCAACCACAAACTGTACAGTGACATTGATCTAGTCATGCTTCTGGACATCGAACGTCTGAGATGACTGACCCATGTTGATCGAATGAGCATCACAGCTCCGGCCCAAGGAGTCTTCGATTCTAACTCCGGGAGATAGCACAGACCGAATTTAAGGTTGCGCACGCAAGTAAAAGGAGACCTCAACCAACTCGGAGTGCGGCACTGGAGGCATCTGGCGAGAATTCGGGCTAGTTAGCTTGTTGGCTGAAGCCCAGGTTCACCCGGATTAAAGCACCTGCCACCTAAGTAAGTAAAACTTTTGTTAAACATACTTCAAAGGACGTCATTAGTGAACTTATGTGATAGTCAGTTAACAACTAGATTACATACATACCGGAGGAATGTAACAACACTTACATGGACCTCCGGGGGAGTGTTATTTTTATTGAGACAAAGTCGAGCTTAAAAAAAGACCAAATAGCAATGAGAGTCAATACTGTTGTAGATAGTCAGTAATACTGCTTGATACGGCGAGTTAACCGTGGGGTGAATATGATCATCACCACAAAACCATTGAAAAATGGATGGGATAACTCCTGTTTTTTCATGTCTGGAATCAGTCAGAGCATGGATATCAAAAAAGAGCGATGAGATTGGCGCACTATGGGTTTTTGAAGGGAGGCCTCAAATATTCTGGTTGTAAAAGGAATGAGGAGGTTGTTGGGAAGAGGTAAAAGTAAAAAGTAAATACAGAGAATGCTTGGTATTGTATGAGCAAATTTATCGCGACCAACTCGGCTGCTCTGGAGGTATGAAATTCTTTTTGACTGTACAAAGTTAAAAAGGGCAGCAAAATATTATTCCACTATTTGGGGAGATACATTGCAATTCTTGATAAATAGAGGTGGATAGTGAGGCCGTTTTCTTGTTGGGTGGGAATCATGATGCCGTGCTAGATTCATAAGTGATCCACTTGTAGAATAAATATTTCCGCTGACATGACTTCCATCTTAATGCAAAGTAGTGTCGGTGAAAAAGAATTAAAAGGATGAAATCGACGAAAAACTGTATCATATTCATAGGGAGATGCAAGCCAAAATGTCTTCAAGACACGAATGGGTAAATCTTCATAAATTTGGACATCATGATGAACCTCATTGCTGCACCCACTCAGGTTAAACTAAATAGGGAAAGGGCATGAATTCGAATTGCTCATCGTATAAGAAGATGGATGCAGTAGGTAACTAATTTCATGGACACTGTTAGAGATTGATATCATCCCTGGCCCTTCCGGTCAATGTGTTTCATTTCATTTTATTCTGATAACAGTATTTTGAATTGTGGCAAATAAAAATCGCTTCAATCGTTTCAAGAGTGCGGTTGTGCTTTCTTTTTTTTCCCCTACATTTTGGTGCCTCCTGTAAGGTCTTGTCACAATTTATTTTCATTAGAGTGGTTTCTCATCGAGGTATACTAAACACATCATTTGTAACCAAAAATAAAAATTTCTTTGCATTTCGGCTATTCTGCGCGTGTATTTATGGCGGCGCTGAATTTACGAGTGGCTGCAACAAATGCCCTTCGACGTGCGCATGACCGCATGACTGGAGCTGGCCTCGATGGTGCTGATATTGCTCAATTAGAGCAGGAGATTAGATCCATAACGGCGCATTACCAACGGTTCGTCACTCAACACTAGATACTAGTTGGAGCGGCAGCAGAGGAGGAATTGGATGAACATGCAAATCTCTGGGACTCTCAGTACAATGCAGCGTGTGTGATACTCAACCGTAGGTTGTCACACCTCCAAAATGCCCACACGGCTTCCCAAGATGTTTCACGATCATGGAAAATCGCTAGCATCTGCAAATAGAGTGGGCATGCGGTTGGATCCCGTTACCATTTCGACCTTTGACGGTGCATTGCACAATTGGCCGGCGTTTCGAGACACATTCGAGACTTTGGTGCATTGTATGGATTTCCCAGAAGCATATAAATTACAGACAATATATCCAATGAAAGTCCCCAAGTGGGTGCGATGTATTCAGGTGGTTATCACGAAGTGATAATTCGCTTCGACAATGTGTCTCGCCTTCTGCATTTGAAGAGCGCTGTGGACACCTGCCGGTGGCTGTCAGCGTTGCGGTAGGAAACATCACACCATGTTCTGCCGAGAATCTTCTTGGCCAGCTGCAGACACCGATACTTCCTCAGCATCTCAGCCTAGAGCAGTTGCTACCATGATACAATCGTTATGACTAGCACATTACACCGTGTTGCAAGCAACAGCGCGAGCATTCATAACTGGTAATTTGGAACAGCGCTTAGCTCGAATCCTCTGTGACCCTGGATTACAGGTGAGTTTTGTGACCGAACGTTTAGCCAATCAGCTTAATCTTTCTAGGGTCAGATACGACGCATCAGTAGAAGGCATCGGCGCATTTGTACAAACTCGTACAAATGGTATAGTGAAACGATTTATTCAACGTACACCGACTTTGAAGTGCAAATCGACGCTTTGGTGCTTCCTTCCATAACTCATCTGTGGACTCATCTGTGCGGCCTTCAACTGGCTGATGTGCCTTTTGCAGAACCTGGACATATGGACGTTTTTATTTGGAGCGGACCTTAAGCAAAGCACATCTTCCTCATGCATTCTGCGCTCGGGTGAACGTGGATGACCTTCAATTAGACCACTTGGTACGAAATTTTTGGAAGTTGGAAGAGGTGCCCGAAGGGGGTTTGGATCAGGACGGCTGCGAGCGGATATTTTTGTCAACACATGCACGAGAGGATTACGGTCGCTACGTGGTACACATTCCTTTCCGTGACGGAGTTCCGGAGCTAGGAGATTGTTATGCAAGCGCCTTGCGACTTTGCCATGGGCTCGAACGGCGCTTGTCCGGCAATGAGGAGCTGAGACAGAAATACATCTGTTTCATGCGCCAGCGCTCTTGGTCATATGGAGCGTGTTGGTCAATCAGGCGATCACACGAATTGCTACTACATCCCACACCATGCTATGCAGAGCAACGCAAAGGAGGTCTCAGTCTTTCGCTTAAGAACCGTAACGTATGGCATGGCGTCCAGCCCCTTCAACGCTGTGCGCACCTTACACCAGTGTGCCCTTGACAACTACACTGCATTGTAAATCAAGAGCAGGGGTGTAAGGCACGAGACACAATTTTATCTTCATTTTACGTGGATGACATGTCGACAAGTTGCTGTCGCTTTGGCTGTTGCTATCGACACGATACTATCGAGGAGCTTATATAAGTTGCGAAAGTGGAACTCGAACTGCGCCCAGAGCTTTTGATTGACCCATCAGTGGCGACGGTGCTTGGTCTACACTGGGACCCAGCAGCTGATGAGCTTTTCTTTAACATTGAACTAGATGACCACAATAGAACATCAACTAAACGACGAGTGCTTAGTGAGGTTGCCCAATAGTCTGACCCTACCGGACTGCTGGCACCGGTGGTCACTACGGGCAAAATCTTTATCCAGACCCTTGAGTCTGCTGGCATTCCGTGGGATGCTCCCCTTCCTTAAGAGCTGAGGAGGGTATGGACACAGTTTCGCTGCGCTCTACATACACTTAACGAACTACGAGTACCCAAATGGTTGGGTATGTACTACAATGCAGCTACTATCATACTACCGCAATTGCTGGATAGTCTCCGTGTTGCACTAGCCCTGGAGGATAAGCAGTCCTACTTGTGGTCGGATTCGGCGATTGTGCTGAGCTGGCTACTCAAACACCCCACAACGTTAAAACCGTATGTCTCCAATCGTATTCGGCAAATACAAGAACTGACAGCTCCGGATATATGGTGTTATGTGCAGTCATTGCAAAATCCAGCTGACTGCACAAGCGGTGGTTTGGGTGCACAGGAGTTTTGACGGCATCGGCTATGGTGGCAAGGCCCTGTATGGTTAGTAACGGGCACACTTCATTTAATGAGAACGGAGCAACTTAATCCGCATGAACTGGTCAGTGCATAGAGCGAACAGAAAGCATCCCTGGTGATCCCTGGTAGTCAGGGAGAAGCTTATGACGCCCAGAAGCGATGGCCATGCAATAGCGCTTACTGAACGTTTCAGCTCACTGTAGCGACCACTACACACTGCGGCGTATATATTACGGTCGTCCCCAAGTCGCAAAGATTTTCGGCGGTTCATTGTCATTCCCGAGGAACTGGATGGTGCTCTATTGGTACTCCTGCTAATGGAACATTCAGCGTCGAACTGAAGGCTATTCGCAGCGGATCTAATATACCTAGCTCAAGTCGGTTGCTTCCATTGAACCCTATTCTGGATGAGGATAGTATTTTGCGTGTAGGTGGACGGCTGGGTAAGGCATCAATACCGAATGACTAGCGTTTTCCAGCTATCCATCCGAAGAACGGAGCCTTGATATGGCTGCTGATCAATGAAGTACATGGTAGTACTCTTCCTGGTGGAACCCAACTAATTTCTGGTCGTCAGCCGGTTCGGAGCTACCTCCACCGATGTGTGATCTGCAGACGGCAACGTCGAGAGACATTGGTTCAGCAAATGGCTTCTTTACCAAGGCAAAGGCTGACGAGCGCTCGACCCTTCTTGGCATCTGGTGTGTACTATTGTGGACCGTTCATCATACGTGTTGGGACGAAGCGGTCACGTACAACAACTAAGACCTATTTGGCTATCTTCGTTTGTATGGGGACGAAAGCGGTCCATATCGAAGTCGTCGATGATCTGACAGCGCAAGCTTTTTTGTGATAACGGTACGGCGTTTGTGGGAGCCAAACGTCTACTCCAAGAGGATCTGAAAGCTTCCACAATCGTGGAACTACGTGGCACTTCATCACACCCAGCGCCCTACACCATGGTGGACTGTGGGAGTCCGCGGTTAAATCCGCCAAACATCATCTCGTACGTATGGTTGGAGCACAGGCGCTCTGGTACAATTAGCTTCAAACATTGGCCGCACGCATTGAGGCGTGCCTGAATTCTCGTCTTCTCACTCCGCTTTATGATCAGCCGGATCACAAGTTGGCATTAACTCCTGGAGACTTCCTTATCGGCGCCCCGCTAATAGCTACGCCAGAGCCGAGAGTCGATGAGATCCCGATCAGTCATGTCAAACGATGGCTAAGGTTGCGTCTGGTGCACCAACAATTCTGGCGACGCTGAAATGAAATATATCTGACGACGTTGCAGTTGAGGAGTAAGCGGCAGCGACAGATGTCTCTTGTGTTTTACGTAGGTACCTACCGTGAGGGCTTAAGCCTAAGGTGCGTCTTCGCACAAGATATCAAAACAATGCGTTGATAAGCGCCCTTCGGGTAGTACAATTACTATCACCAGTACCAGATTCGAAGTCGTGTGTAAGGCACGAACTTTCCCTTCGAATAGACCAGTTGGTTCCATAGCAATCCCATGGTTTAGCACAGGTCGTAGTACACTACAACATATGCTAAGCCATGAGATGTCAAAGCTCCATTTGGTTTATTCTCCCCGCAATTTTGGGTATAAACTTACAGCCACCACGATACTCCCACAAGGGGGCCAACTCCTAGGTCAGGCCGGAACCATAGCTCCAGGGGCTCCTGACCTCCCGTGGTGCCAGAATATAGCTTCCGGTCAAGATTCGCAACCTTGAAGTTACTTCCAGCTGGGCACCTCCCTACCCAGGACTGGCGGCCTTACAACAATTTGAAAACTCTAAAATCTACCCGCTAGCTACCTACTGCGCCTTCTATTGAATACCTCTTTTGCAAAACTACGGGTTCTTTCGAACCGTACGGTATCAGTGATAATTCCACTGACATCGTAGGTCTCACCAATAAAGGTGATGCCCACAGCCCGCAAGTTCCTTATGTCAGCGTAATTGGGACACTCACATAGGACATGAAGCCCGTCCTCATAAGTCGTTCCACATAAGCAGCTCGCAACCTCGCTAAGCTCTTATGCAAGAATGCATTAAGAGAGCCATGCCCGGTCAACAAAAAGCCCAGGTTGAGGTTAAAATTCCGTTCAAGAAAAATTCACATGGTTAGCACATCCCTTAGGAAGCCGTAAGTAACCCTGCCATTTTCGCTAGCATCCCATCTAGATAGAACAAATGCGTGTAGCAAGGTTTAACGCTGCTTCAGAGATAGACCATCCACTTCTTCCGGGGAAACCCAATCTCGCTCATTTAGAGGGAGACCTTTTCTGATCTTGAAAGCAATACCACGACGCATCAATACCACCAGATTCAGAGGTGGCACTCCAAGCAACACCTGCAACACCTGTGGAGACAGTGTCGCACACCGGTAAACAGCCAAGCAAGGCGACTCTTTGGCAAGTAAAGATCCGCCTTCGACCATCAACCTGTCGTACCATACCGATGCTCCATATGTTGCACAGGCAAAAGAGAGGCCATCGTATATGATACGAACAGAACGCCTGTTTAGTCCCCAGTCAGATCGCAAAATGCGCCTTATCTGGCCTACAGCACTCAGCATGCGTAGTCTGGTTCGAACCAGGTGAGGCATGAAGTTCATACACTCACCCGTGTGACCTCAGTCACACATCTAATGCCAACGCCGTTCAAACGTATCGCAGGAGCCCGACGTCTTACATTCAATTTGCCCTTGAGCTTCATTAGGAGCTCTTTCTCCTAATACCTCGATTTCGGTCCTAGACTGGCCTTCAAGGATGAGGAGCAGGTCATCTGCGTAGGCGCAGCACCCACAGAGCACGTTTAGTCACCGCAAGAATGGATCCATCATCAGGTTCCAAATAAAAGGACCACAGAAGGACCCCTGGGGGTAACCTCTCTCAACATTAATTGAGACGCTGTCGTGCGTACTTACCACACTCGCTTTTCTGTCGGAAAAATAGCTTCTCCAAAGCCCAATTTCCCGACAGCCCAATTCCTGCAACCTGGTTACTATTTTCTGCCAGTTCAGGTTATCAAAGGCACCTTTATAATCAATAAAGATGCCTATAACCACTCTGGCCCTGCTTCTGAGGACTCTGTCTTTTAGGAAAGACCATGCATCCTCGACACACTTGCCTCTTGTAAAGCCGAACTGGAAGGGGGACATTGGTTCCGCCATGTTCTCCGAAACTATTTCCACCATAACCCTTTCAAGTACTTTTCCTAGTACCGGAAGCACCCTGATGCCCCGATAAGATTTAGGGTCAGACCTATTCTTATCGGTGGACTTCAGGAGCACAACCACCCTTGCCACCCTCCAATCCTTGGCGAAGTAGCTGCAAGAAATACATTTGCTGCAATGACCAAGCAGGTATTCTGGGACGGCCTTCCAGATGGCTCTCACCATCTCTCCGGTCATTCCATCAGATCCAGGAGACCTCCTGGAGCGAAGAAGTGAAACACCATACTCGACTTCTTCAGTCCTTAACTCCGGAGGGACCGGAGGCTCTTCATATGAAGAGTCCTCAAAGCGCTCCTCTCTCGGGAAGAACTGACCAAGCAATGCAGTAAGGCAATCTTTCCATGTGGATAAAACCGTATTATCCACGCGTATGCCTTCAATGTTAGCAGTCTTTTTAACATTACGGCAAATCTTATAGAGTTTGCCCCAGGGATCATCTCTATTATTAGAGGCAAAGTTTCTCCAGTGAGACTCCTATGTGCTGACAATGAGACGCTTGTACTCAGCGAGCCCTTGCCTTTGGAATCGCTTCCTTAGGTTTCTGACAACCCTTCGCTTTCCTGTCAGACAACGGTTCCATCAACTTACCCTTTTTTGATTCGCCCTACGGCTCCTCTCAAAGAGTTCGTCGTTAACCCGCCATACGCACTCATTAATGTGCGCGATTTGCCGGTCGATGCTTAAGCTACCGTACACTTGCGGTGTCAAGGAGGAAACCTCCGCAAGTATACGCGCACCATAAACACTCCAATCAGCGCCTCGCACACACCATCACCTGTCTGAAACTGTGTTATTTTCGTCTATTGCCTGAGCGATCTCAAACTGAATCCAGTTGTGATCACTAACCCCTATACTAACACGCCACTTAAAACTAAACGCCCTAAAAGCTGCCTCGTTGGCAAAAGTAACGTCAATGTCACTCTTGCCACCGTTGACCGCATCAAAGGTATACACCTCACTCGGCTCATTGATAACATGGGCATTGGGCGCAACGACCCATTCACCAAGAAGCGGCACATATCCAGATCGGCGAAATAGTGACTGTGCGACAAGAGAATCTTCCACCTACTTACTGCCCTTGGGCCGAGTGACAGCCGTTCACCCGGGCAGCAATGAATTCGTCCGCAACTTTACGATCAAGACTGTGAGTGGGACATGTACTCGTGCAGTGCAGAAGCTGTGCGTACTATTAGGGGCTGAAGATTTCCCTTTGAGTTGGCGGCCCTTCCTTTCAATGTTTTTCATTTCATTTAATTTTATTCTGATAACTGTATTTTGAATTGTGAGAAATAAAATCGCTTCAGTGGTTTCAAGAGTGCGCTTGTGCTTTCTTTTTTTCCCCAGCAGACACTATACCAATCATCAAAAAGAAACAAAAAGCAGAGCGCAGATTTGTGGTTCAGAGCGCACCTGTGATTTTTGCAGAGTTGTCAACAATAAGTGTTCGATAGTGGAAGCTCCAAGTCAAAGGATACCCACAAGAGCTCATCAACGCTACAGAAATAAGTTAATCTGATTTTGTACAGACTAACTTCACAATCTTCGGGGCCGTTCCTGGCAATTTAACCTAATTAGTCTTGTAAATAGCAACCAATGTTTTCCTTTTATAATTAATTTTTCATCAATTATATTACAACGTTACATAGTAACAGTTTGACTCTGACTGTCGTGGGCTGCGCATCACATCAAACTACTTTCAACCACCATTACAAATCATTCCAAAATGAAGTGCTCTGTTTGTTCTGAGAAAATTGAAAGAAATTGCACCACTAAAATATCCTGCAACGATTGTTTAAACTATTTTCATATTTCCTGCGTGAATCTGGCTGAAGAAGATGCAGATTACTTTCAAACAAGTGGAAAACCGTATCGCTGCAATAAATGTGAAGTGCTGAGGCGTAGGTTTATGCGAATGACAGAACCTTTGCTAAACAACAACAAGCAGTGCAATCTAAAAGAAAAAGCAACAACATTAGGAAAACAAAGTGAGGAGGGCAAATATACTCTCCAAATGATATATTTAAAGCTTTCACATTTGGAAGAAACTAATGAGCGCTTTCTAGCTACAATCAACGAGCTGAAGGCTGAAAACATACAGCTAAAGGCAAAAGTGGATTTATTGGAGAATAGACTAAATTGGCAACAACAAAAACTTCTCAGCAATTGCATAGAAATTGTTGGAGTCCCAAATGTCACGGACGAAAATGCAACAGAGAAAGCTAAACAGATCTTTCAAAATGCCTTTCAAATTGACATTCCCGACGGCAAAATTGAAAAATGCTCAGTGAAGAAAGTGCGAAACAAAGGAGAAAAGAGTACCTCTTCGTCTTCACGAAATCCCATCATCTGTGTCAGATTCGCTGACCATTCTATCAAGGAGCGAATAATGACCGAAAAGAAGAAAAAGAAAAACACACTCAAATCAAACATGTTTGGAAGCGGTAGCAGTAACAACAGGAGTGATGACAGCAGCAGCAGTACTAGCAAGAGCACCGACATTTTTATAAATGAGGCGCTTAATCCGCTTTTACACGTCGCAAGTTTCGAAAGATTCAAATGAGTGCAAAAGAGAGGGATAATGAAACAAAAAACACCCAATTAACCAAATTCCCACTGCATGCGGGTAGCAATTTCATTGCAAGTTTTTGACATTTCTCTTTCTCCTTCTTCTTTCTATTTCGCATTTGCTTCATTATTTCTTTGGCTGTTGTTACGAGCACAACATTTCAGTATGGCGGATGAACTGAAATGGACCAAAGAATTAACAAGCGGGCTCATTTTCAATTATGAAACACTGAGCGCCAAAGATGAATTGAAAGAGAACTGTCAAATAACATGAAAAACCAAAGAAGGGGAAAGGCTTTCGTGTAAAATTGCGCGCAACACTGAATGGCAGTTCAAAAGAAAATAACCAGAACATGCGCATTACACACCTGCGACGTGTAAAAGCGGACTTACGAACTACACACGGGCTCTTTACATGCAAACAAAAGAAGTAAGAAAGCAGAAAAACTATAAATTTGCGTGGTCTAAAGATAATCAGATTCTTGTTAGGAAGGTCGAGGGTGAAAAGGTAATTTCTATTAGATCATTCAATGATCTTGCACTAATTTAGTTCGTATTTTTATTTTATGCACATTTTTGTTTAAATGACCTTGAAGACCTTTCAATCCTCGAATTAAATAATGTCAGAAGCTTGAGAGAAAATTTTTCATCACTTGTTGCACACCTTGATTCATTTGTAAGCATTCCAGATATTGTTATTGTCTCTGAAATCTGGATTTATAGTTTTGAGAAAAATGATTATCATTTGCCTGGCTTTACATTCTTTGCGAAGACAAATGAAAGTTATGCGGCAGGGGGTGTCGGATGTTTTGTAAAAAAATGGTTGCGTTCTAAAGGAAGTGAAAAGTATCGATTTCCTTAGTACAGATATTATTGAAATTTCAATTGAAATTAATCATGTTGGGTATGTTGTTTTATGTGTTTATAGGCTGCATATGTTTAATGTTGCGTCGTTCATAGAAGAATTTTCTTGTTTGTTAAATCAGATAAAATCAAATAACCTAATAATTGCCGGAGATTTCAACCTAAATTTATTAAATAAAAGCGATTTGATTTCTAATTACTTGGCGATTCTGGCATCAATTGAACCATCAATGAACCAACTAGGATGATCTCTGGAAGGTGTTTACTCGTAGATCACTTTTATGGTCGATTGACCAATATTTCATTGAGCTCCTGCGAAAGCGGCATTTTTGATCTAAATATTACCGACCACTGCATGACAGCGTTGTTGGTTGACACTGGTACTATTCAAAAAGCAAATGTTGGAGCGAGTGTTCCTAAAAGTGGTAAGAAAATTGATTTCGTTCAACTGAAAATAAATCTTTTTTATGAGTTTTGGGATGAGGTTTACGCAGAAAGTGATGTCTCAGCATCGTATTCACTATTTTTGAATTGTCTTAAAAAGCACATAGAGGACTGTACTTACACTGTGCCTTTAAAAAAAATCTTGCAAACGACTTAAGCCTTGGATTACAAGTCTTCTTATTAAAAAAGTTCAGGCAAAATTTAGATTGGGTGATCGATATAAAAAATTATGTTCTCAACTTAAAAAAGAAATTCGCAAGAGTACTATAAAAATCGATTCTTTTTTGCTAAAGGTAGTTTAAAGTGAATGGAACGTTGTTAATAGTATATTAAAAAAGTCTTCGTGTACTTCCAAACCTACAACAATTCGTATTAATGACTGTGATATTTCTGATCAACTCGGTGTTGCTAATGCATTCAACAATTACTTTTTTTCAATAGCCAACAATCCATCTACACAGATAGGTCAACAATTTGGTTCTTCTTATGGTAGCTGTGATGAGAATTATCTATTTAATAGTTTTTCCTTCAAGCCAATATCTGCTTTTGAACTTGTAAAAGTTATTGGGACACTTAACGGTTCTAATACTAGCGGTTATGATGGTATCCCCAATATACTTTTGAAACGTATAGGATGTTTCATAGTAGATGTACTAGCAGTCATTTTTAATCTTAGCATATTTTCTGGAGTTTTTCCTAGTGCTCTCAAATGTGCAGACGTAGTTCCGCTATATAAAAAAGGCTCATCAGATGATGTAAGTAATTATAGACCTATTTCACTTCTTCTTGTTTTTAGTAAACTCTTCGAAAAAGTTATTAAAACAAGAATTTTATCGTTTTTAAACAAGAATAATTTTTTCAGTAATGTGCAGTATGGCTTTCAGCAGGGAAAATCAACTGAAGACGCCCTACTTAATTTTTGTTGCAGTGTTTTCTCTAACCTTGATGCAAAAAAGCTCACTGCAGGTCTATTTGTGGATATTACGAAAGCATTCGATATGGTTAACCACACTATATTGCTGAGGAAACTAGAAAATGCTGGATTTCGCGATTTTATGCTCAATTGGTTCAGACCATATCTTTCAAATAGAGCACGGTGAAACCAGGAGCGATGTAAAAATTTTAAATTTGGGAGTACCTCAAGGCTCTGTATTGGGACCTATTATGTTCCTCATATATATTAATTCACTCTTTGACCGATTTTAAAGGTACACTTACTGCTTTCGCAGATGATGTGGGCTGCTCCGACGGTTTAGAAAGTGCTTTAAACTTGGTTTCTGACAATAACTGGGATCTAAGCATTTTAAGGATCTGGTTTGCTGAACATAGATTGAAAATTAGTTCTAAAACTAAATTAATGTTTTTTAGCCTATCGAACGCAACCGACATTAATGCGGAGTTTTACATTCATTCCACGGATTGCCAAAAATTCAAACTTGTACGCTCATGTGTACCAGCTTCCTCTCCTCTTACCTTTAACAATAGTCAACATTGCAATAATGAGTGTTTTTTTAATTGAGAGCGTAGAAGAGTTTAAGTACTTGGGACTCACTATTGATTCTAAAATGTCATTCGCAAACCATACGCAGTCATTGAAAACATATTTTCGTTCCACTCTCCGAACGAACAAATTATTAAGAATTATTTACTATGGAATTTTTCATTTGAAGCTTCAATATGGAATTGCCTGCTGGGGCGGGGCATATAAGAATAAAATTCAACCTCTTTTAAATTTGCAAAAAAAATGTTTTGAAAAAAATTTGTCGAAAACACCGTCGACATCCCAGTTTTCCTTTGTTCCGTGTTACGAAAATTCTTCACGTCCGTCATTTGTATTGTTTTAAGGTATTAAAAGCATTCTTTAACAGATCGGGGAATCGAAACTTTAGATTAATTTCTGATTATAATTTACGAAGAAATTTTTCTAACGTTGTATCTGTACCTTTTTTCCGCACCACCGCCTTTCGTAACTTTTATTTGGTTTCATCGTGCCGCCTTTTTAATAAGCTACCTCAATCGATCAGATCAGAGACCGTTCCTGGAAAGTTTGTGAAATGCGTCAAACTGTGGCTCTTACAATTAAATTACAATAATTTAGAAGCTATTTTTTCTGACATTCTGGTAGAACTTTCTTCTTTTTTTTTATATATTGAAGATTCATATTGAATTATAATTTTTAAATATATTCATATTATCTTTTATTGTATATAAATATGTATATTAATATTTAAGGGTCACCCCACAAATTATTAAAAAATATTAATCAAGCCTATTGAAGTGGCATTTGAAACCATTTTAGTACGTATAGTATATAAAATACAAAATGTCATTAAACTATTTCTAAAAATCTGATTTAAATAATGTAGATTGTGTATTTTAATTTATTTGAAATAAAAAATTTAAAATCTAAATCTAATCTAATCTACACGATGAATACGAGTATGTATCCCTTTGGAACTTCTGCCCTTAGTCCCATACGGATACGAATACGGATATTTAAATATCCATGGGGTTTGTAAAAAGATGTGTATCTTTGTGTAGAAATAATTGTATCTACCCACAGTCATACATAGATATTAATAAACATGCTTCTTCAGTTCCTTTTGTGTGTATTGAAAATAAATTCGAAATTGAACAAAACAAAGCCCAACAGAGGAGAAAGCGTCAGAAAACAATGAAAACAAAACGAATTTCGTTTCTATTTTCCATTTTCTATTTTCTTTGAATCAAGGCCAGGGTGCTAGACATTCTCCTTTGGTTTGGTTTACGAGTAGATAGAATTAATAGGAAAGAAATAAAGCTCCATTTAAAATTTATAAATCCAATTACACTTAGCCTTGCTATTACTAACAGCCATCCATTCATAGAATTCCACTTACATCATACCTCCTTATCGATTCTGATATACGGGTATTAAATACTATATGTATGTCCAATTGTGTACGTAACGAGGCTATTTTCGAATTCGTGCTAGTACTCGAAGTTGTAGTCGTATCTACGAGTGTGGTTCGAAAATACTTTGATATTTATAATCTACTATAATTTTATGTCAAAAGTCCCGAATGAAGCATTCGGTTGGAATGCAATTTGTCATAAGATTGTCCCACTGAACTTTGAAGGTTATACATACCTTCTTCACTGCCACAAACGCACAACCCACTTAGCTGCCAGGGTCATCGTGCTTACATATGGTATGTCTAATGCTTCACCCCTAAGTCCTACCCTTATTTCATTTCACTGTTCCTTTTAGAGCTTCTTTTAGAAGGGGTCGGGGTATTTACTTTGAGTAGGGTAACAAAAAAAAAAAAGAAGAAACTACAACTTTGACATGGCCCCATATACAATAGAATGCGACGGTCAAGTGCGTACTATATATTTCATTTCATTCGTAGCGAAGGCCAGGGCAGGGTCAAATCAATTTTTAAATACTTCCTTATTTCTTTCGTATCTAGTGCGTCTAATTGGTTTCATGAAAATGAAAAGAACAAACAGGAAGATACAGTATGCTCGCACATCCAGGTGTCATGGTCAGATCGAGGTTGTTTTCATTAGCCAGTGTGTTGACCTAAGGGGGGTATAATACGAGTACATATTATTCCTGTGTAATGGTAAAAGTTTTATATTTTTGTTTCGCCCTTGTTTTGAACAACTTTATACTCCAGTTATGATTCATAATCTCAGTAACAAATCCAAGAGTCGCTGTTGTTGTTAGGTTTTCTTTTTCATTTTTATTCGATTTATGCTGATGATGCTAACCTTGAACTGGCGTGTTTATTTCTTTTTGTCTTTGGTTTTATGGCGAAATATTACTCATAATTTTGTTTACATTTACGCCGAATAGACATTAGGACAGTCGCCAGTTTTTCATACATGACGAGGCAATAAAATCTCGCAATAAGCACGTGCAAATGTTAAGAAAGTCATTTCAGAGACATACCATACGAACACGATTCGATTCCATTTCCCTTGGGATAGACGATTATAGAGGAGTTGTCTGAGTATGAGACATGTGTAATGATGTTAGATTAATCGATGGGGATTGCAAATCATATTAGCTCACATAATCGAAGCAATTGGGATTACTAGATTTCAGCCAATTGATGGAGGCTCAATCGAAACATAAAAAAAGCGGTCTACCCCATTACTTTTGTCCGCCGTGCCCTACTTCCCTTGGATGAGTCTAAGACAAGAAAAAAAACCAAAGTCTGTATGCTCCAAACCCTCGTTTAGAGACTGTCGATGGAGGGAAAAAAAAAGGTCGGATACAATACATATTGGGTTGTAAACACATGAAAATGTCCGATTTTATAGTAAAAATTAAAAGCCAATATTAGTATCCCGTAAAATTTTTATTCAATCAAAATGGGATCCGTTGGCAATTATGACATTCTTCCAACGTGATACAAGGTCAAATATTCCTTTTTCGTAGAAGTGCTGACTTTTTGAGGCAATGATATCTTCAAAGGCTGTTGTGACCTCTGCTCGGTTCTGGAAGACCTTCTGCCGGCAAAATGAATCCAGAAAAGATGGTAATCCGTTGGGGAACTATCAGGATGCGGAAGAATTTCAAATCCAACTGCAATAGTTTTTGCGCCGTTACTTGTTAGGTATGGGGTTTAGCATTGTCATGCAAAAGGAATCGGATCGTGCCCTTCTATACCGAAATTACAGAAGAAATAAATTCCACAAAATTTCCTCGAATTCATATCTCTCTATTAATTTAAAGGTATTTCCACTGTTCCACATTGAAGCCATTGCTCGCGACTAGCTACTCTCAGAATACGAACCTTGTTTGAAAAGTGCAAATTTATCTTCGAGAGTAAAATAACATCTGTCCGCTCGCAAGTTTGAAAGCTGAGAGTAGTAAACCATTTACGAAATTTCTCTCGAGAGTGGCTTGAGAGCTACTCGCCCAAATTTTACTCTCAAGTGGACAAGCACCTTAAAGGAAGAGGGTTCGAATTTGAACTGCCGCCAACATGGTAAATAATTCCTAGGGAAAAATAACGGTACTTGCAA